>OZ026518.1:48312901-48992195 GCA_964019695.1 Loripinus fragilis
TTTGCAAAACCTGGAAGGGACACAAAGAACTGTATCACAAATCCAGGACCAAACATAAAACTGCCATAAATAACCGGAGCAACAACAATTATAAACTAACCACACCAGACTCACCACCAGTGGCAGAAAGGGGCTCATATCTCTCAGACAGTTAAAGTTAAAGAAAGCCACAAGTTGATTCACGGTTGTCTCAGCCAAAGACAAACATCAGGATTAACCCACCGATCAAATTTTTAAGTCAAGGCTGTCAATGAATGAGAGGCTAAAGAATTTTTATGAGCGTAAAATTGTAATGATTTTCTTACCAATCATTTTAAACATATGTTTTGGGTACTCAAAAGAACCGTTTGATTAAGATAGTTCTTTTGAGTACCCACGGCATATGTTTGGATAAGAAATAAAGAAAACAGATTTCCAATACGCACTCTTATCTGGAGACCTGGTGCCGCCTCATTCAATGTTGTGACATTTTTTAATTGATCAAGAAAAGAAGAGTTTCCAAAGATTCTTTTGAATTCATAACCTAAATCGTCATAAAATATTGATATGCTCTTATGAAGAAGAGTTTCAAACATTATATTTAATAAACAATCAACTAAATGACTTTGGTAGATTTTTTAAAGTGACTAATTAAGTTCATGCTAGTGATAGCCTTGTTTAAGTAACCTAGTATTCAAACATTTATATCTATATTTGAAGTCACTTTGGTTAGAACATTCTCTTGCAAATTGACTAGGGTGTGAAAAATACTTACACCATAAGATTGTGAGTGAGGAATTTTTTTGCATAATTGTCAACCTCAGTGAGGCATAAATTTAAGTGTACATACAACTTGGTAGTGGTACACGAACTATGATTAGCAAAAAAAGTAAGTATGACCAGGAAATGCCACAATCACACACTGCAGACAGGGACACAGAACATCAACAGCTTCCCGACAGCAAGAGGACATTTGAAGTAAAGCAATCAGCTCTCTCTGTCTTTGTCTCTGTCTGTCTCTCTGTCTCTGTCTCTCTCTCTCTCTCTCTCTCTCACTCTCTCTCAGCAAAATGACTGTAAAACTATAAAGGACATTAGGTACTGCATACAAAACACAAAAGCCTAACACACAACTCCCACACAGTGAGAGCAACAATAAACAATGAATCAACAACAATAGGCCCTTACTGGCGCCAAATATGGCTCTGAATTCTGCTGTAGTTAAAACACAAATTGTACAAATTGCATGGAAGCTTCCTAACTTATGTAATGCCTCATACAGAGAAACAATCTAATAAACTACATGTATGACGAAACAAAGAAAATGAATCATGCCACACAGATAGACAGATCTACAGAAAACCTCAAGTTGAGCAACGGTGGGCCCAGACAAAGACAAGCATCAGGCATCAACCCACGTTATTTGTATGGCAAATAAAAGGTTATTTGATTGTATTTAGACAAAACAAAGATATTAATGACAAATTGTAGCTTAAAGCTGCATACTCTGTAACTATGAACATTTTTCGAAAAATTTTCTTTTCTTTTTAAATCATTTGTAAAAGTAGAATTAAGCTATGTTTTCACAATAAGAATGTTCAGCACAGCTGAAAACTGCATGGAAAAGTGAATTATCTTATCAAATAGGTGTATTTTTCTCTTTATGGTAATTATTTGCGTCCCTCCAATAATTATAGACCGTTGAATTTTAACATAAATGCAGTTGTTTTGATAGTGATAACTTGTTAAGATTTACGAAAATGGTAAAATGTTTACCTGAATTTGAGTATTTTTACTGCGTTCTTGAAAAATAAAAACATTATTTTTAAAATTAGAAGATCAAAAGTTACAGACTATGCAGCTTTAAGGCCATGTGGTAGCTTAATACAGTCAAAAGTATTGCAGAATGCTCTCTTGGAGCATTGTGCAATACTTTTGACCTGCGTTAAGCGATAATTGGTCTTGAAAACCTATATTGGTCTTTTTTGAGTGGCCGCTTAAGACAGGTTTTACTGTATGTATTAAATAAGATTGTTACGCTAAGTAAAAACATTTCCTACCTCATCAGTTTCTTCAGTTCTGTTCCCTGTAAAATAATATAATTGAGCCGCGGCACGTGATTTCCAACAATGTGGCGTTTTGAAAAGTGTAGACTCAGACGAGCCAGTGCAGCCTCCTTTTAAACTTAGAATCTGCAAATGATGTTCAGTCAGTAGCTAAACACCCATAGAATATTCAAGCGACGAGCAAAGGCTCTGATCAGACTGCGCGTATGCGCAGGCTGATCTGAGGCTTTGCTGGTCACACATATATCATTGTTGGAAATCCCATGTCGCGGCTCATATATGCTAGTAAATGCACTCAAACATGTGTCAGGAATTTAATAGCCGCTTTTGGTATCTGTCACAAAGCAAACTACCCACTTTTGTTTGAGTTGAAATCCATTAATTTTGTCATTTGCCCTACTTATACATGTCAATTACATAAAACAGGCTTGGCCTATGAGTTTATGTTTATGTTTCAGTTGAATGCAATCCGCAAAACAGCTTTTAATTGATGTAGCTTTATCTACCATAGTATATTCAATGGTTAAATAGGAATTCAAACAATATTGGACTAAAGTATCATTTGTTAGACTTAAGTACTGGGTGTTAATCAGGGAATCAGAGCGAGGATAGGCTACATTTCTTCCTAAATATAGACATCAAACTGTCTTCTGCAGAGATAACGCACTATTTTCTCGCATGTTATGTCGCCTACAGTCATTTCATGAATAGGACAGAAAATGCCAGAGAGATTGAGCACTGTAGATAGGTGGTTGTAAATCTGAAATAGTTCTTTTTTCGAAAAACGTGTCGTGGCTCATTTCGTTAGCACAACATGTTTTAGTTGAGAGATATAAGAAATAATCACATATTACAATTTAGTTGAGAGATATAGAAATAATCAAATAACACATTTTAGATGTGAGATATAAGAAATAAACAAATAACTCATTTTAGTTGAGAGATATAAGAAATAATCAAACGACACATTTTAGTTGAGAAATAACATTTGATTATTTCTTATATTTCTCAACTAAAATGAGTTGTGGAAACGAAGTGAGATAATTGTTGGTGTAAAACCTAAAACGCCCAATCTGTAATATTTCTTTTTCTTATTTTGGAGAACACAATGCTTGTTTTTCCACATGAAGCTTCAAAAAAGAAAAAAAAACAAATGCACACTGATTTTTATACTGCTATTAATAAAAATGGCCTTACTTTTTATTACATTGTCTGACATTTTTCGAGCATGCCTTTTGTCACTTACCATATAAAGTGGTTACAACTTATAAAAATTGACAACAGTTTAATCCTTCAATCAACCAGAAAATCAACCAACAACACTCTTATGATAATCCCAGAATCATGAGACATAAAAGTATATATATTTGATTAGTTCATCAATGTTTTAATAAGTTTTGCAATGTTTTAATGTGTGTCTTATTATAATGCTTCATTTTATTGACTGTATACATAAACCCATGCAACTATATCATTGGCAATTTTTCAGCAGCGATATCTTGTCGTCTGCAGAGATATCACAATACTTTCTCTCATGTTATGTCGCCTACAGTCAATTCATGAGTAGGACAGACAATGCCAGAGAGCTTGAGCACTGTAGATAGGTGGTTGTAAATCTGAAATAGTTCTTTTTTCGAAAAACGTGTCGTGGCTCATTTCGTTAGCACAACACGTTTTAGTTGAGAGATATAAGAAATAATCAAATATTACATTTTAGTTGAGAGATATAGAAATAATAAAATAACACATTTTAGATGAGAGATATAAGAAATAATCAAATAACTCATTTTAGTTGAGAGATATAAGCAAATCAAACGACACATTTTAGTTGAGAGATATAAGAAATAATCAAATAACATTTGATTATTTCTTATATCTCTCAACTAAAATGAGTTGTGGAAAAGAAGTGAGATAATTGTAGGTGTAAAACCTAAAACGCCCAATCTGTAATATTTCTTTTTCTTATTTTGGAGAACACAATGCTTGTTTTTCCACATGAAGCTTCAAAAAAGAAAAAAAAACAAATGCACACTGATTTTTATACTGCTATTAATAAAAATGGCCTTACTTTTTATTACATTGTCTGACATTTTTCGAGCATGCCTTTTGTCACTTACCATATATAGTGGTCACAATTTATAAAAATGACAATAGTTTAATCCTTCAATCAACCAGAAAATCAACCAACAACACGCTTATGATAATCCCAGAATCACAAGACATAAAAGTATATATATTTGATTAGTTCATCAATGTTTTAATAAGTTTTGCAATGTTTTAATGTGTGTCTTATTATAATGCTTCATTTTATTGACTGTATACATAAACCCATGCAACTATATCATTTGCAATTTTTCAGCAGCGATATCTTGTCGTCTGCAGAGATATCACAATACTTTCTCTCATGTTATGTCACCTACAGTCATTTCATGAGTAGGACAGAAAATGCCAGATAGATTGAGTTCTGCAGATAGGCGGTTGTATATCTGAAATAGCTCTTTTTCGAGAATTGTGTTGTGGCTCATTTCGTTACCACAACACATTTTAGTTGATAGATATAAGAAATAATCAAATAATATTTGATTATTTTTTATATCTCTCAACTAAAATATGTTGATTATTTGATTATTTCTAATATCTCTCAACTAAAATGTGTTGATAATTTGATTATTTCTTATATCTCTCAACTAAAATGTTTTGATAATTTGATTATTTCTTATATCTCTCAACTAAAATGTTTTGATAATTTGATTATTTCTTATATCTCTCAACTAAAATGTTTTGATAATTTGATTATTTCTTATATCTCTCAACTAAAATGTTTTGATAATTTGATTATTTCTTATATCTCTCAACTAAAATGAGTTGTGGTAACGAAATGAAATAATTGTAGGTGTATAACCATCTAAAGACCAATCTGTAATATTTCTTTTTTATATATTTTTGAGAACATAAGGCTCGAGGACAATAAGAAAAGAAAAATCCAAATGCACATTTAAGACTGCCATTAATAAAAATGACCTGCTTTTTTTTACTATGTCTGACATTTTTCGAACATGCCTTTTGTCACTTACCATATAGTGGTTACAATTTGTCTAAATCACAACAGTTTAATCCTTCAATCAAACAGAGAACCAATCTACAACACTCTTATGATAACCTCAGAATCACAAAATATTAAAGTATACATAATTGACTAATCCATCAATGTTTTAATACGTTTTACAATGTTTTTATTGTGTTTCGTATTATGATACTTCATGTAATTATGCCATTATGCCTTTGGTAATTTTTCAGCAGCGATAAAGCAAAAGCTGGAAAGTTGGACATATCTGACAGAGTATAGAAGAAACACATGTAAAAATATGTTCTTTTTTAAATCAGGCCAAAAAGTACCAATATCTCATATGCTGGCTCAAATTACAATCAAGTCCTGGGACTTGAGGTTTTATTTCGAAACTATCAGTTGTTCGAATTATAGGTACAGTATGTAGACATAAATGTGTACTAAAATGATTTTATCCTATCAAACATGCATGTTTGTGTGCATAAAAGAAACGACTCAAGAGTTTTACGCACCCAAAGCATATATATTATTGACATTTATTAAAAGAGATCATAAAAAGGTCCTATATTCAGAGAAGAATTCAGTGTGTCCCAAATTTATTTCGAATAAGCGAGTATTTCGAAAAATCAAAGATAGAGTTGTCCATGTTTTTCTGTACTCAACTCAAGAGGTAAAACCATGCATGGATACAGAAAAAAATTTCAGATGAGGTCCAACTCTTTTTTAGTTAATGAGTGGATCCAAATACCACTAAAATCGGGCCATCATCGGCACGCCAGCGAAACACCATTTAAATGGCGTTTCGATGGCGTGCCGATGATGGCCCAACATTGAATGCTGGCTTGGTAACTTTTTGATTTTTCAGAAGATCTGGACCAGTATTGCTAAGAAACCCTATATTTTTTATTTTCCATGGGGTCCGAGCCCTGCCCCCCCCCCTCTGGATCCGCACATGCGGAAACTCTAGGACATAACCAGATATTGAAACTTACTAAAATGTCTTATATCTCCCATTGATCTGAATCGTTTTCTTGAAACACTGCAGCCATCCGCAATTCCTAAATGGGGACTCGAATGGTGTGTATTCAGTCTGTTGAGATCTGTAAATAAACATGTAATAGACTATTAAAAAAGAAAAAAATAGGGTGAAAAATTAAAATCCCTTTTTGTCTCACCATTTTGCATCACTAGTTAGAATTAAGTAAAGAAGAAGGTAAATATCAGGAATGGATACAATCAAGTGCCACACCTGACCCGAGATACAATGTGATATGGGAAAGTGACAAAACACAAGAAAACATCAAACGCAAGAGAGCCAAGAGCTCAGCCCATTCCCAGCAGGTGCTCACAAAGCCGCAAGGAACATACAATACAGAATAATAAAGGCAGAAGTGAAACATAATTAACAAAAAGGATCCACAAAAGAAGCGCCCCTCGGAGCTTAAACATGTTTAACGGTACCAACCTCATCCTTCTGATGTGGATCAAGACACATATATGTTTGGTTCGCATGAAAGATCCCTAACTTATCGATGCATCATCTCCTAGTACATAGAACACCAAGATATTAAAAGGAGATAAAACAAAGATAAGGACTCAACAGTACATACAACTGAATACACGCTACTGAATACTGGAGCAAAAGAAATCCAATAGTTAAACCACTGCAAAGTTGTGAACTTATTTTCAATTTGGTATAATAATGTGATGTCAGAAATCTTATTAAAATCAGATTTGTTGATGGAACAGAATATGGTTTTGTTTGTTTGAGATGATGCTTTACGTCCCAGTCAACATATTTCAGTCATTCCGGACGTTTTTTCTGGATTGAACCAGTATATATTTATATATTAATTATATTAAAGGATTAAGTGGCTTGACAGTGCCTTCTTTGAGCCTTGAACAATCGATCCCTAGATCCCAAATTGAGCACTCTACCACTAAGTCATTGCGCTTCTCAAAGACCAGTGTTTAGTTTAATCTTTTTCGGGTTTCAAGTACTGTTTTCAAAATCAGGACCAGATTATTAGACGGTTCCAAATACCTTAATTATTTATCTGACGAGTTGTTTCCATCAAGAACACACAGCATAAGTTCTCAAAGAAAACTAATAAAGATATGAGGCAATGGATAATACCATTATCTAAGAATAGGAAAATAAATCAGCCTGGCATATACGAGGGATGATCTTAAAGTTCTGATCCTGGTGTGATATATCTGTAACCAGCGATACAACTAGCCTGAAAATTTTACCAAATAATGATATATTCTTTGTTGATACACTGCTCTGACAATTTTGTTGTAACTTTAAGGAGAGACCGGAAATCTATCCCAAAACAGCCATGCCCACAATACACTGACCTATCAAGCAGACTGTGCATGTTGGAGACGTCACAATTTAGACAAGAGCAGTCTCAGCATTTCGATTGTATGGCTGCTCAATGTTCATCCGTAGGCCAATATGTTCTGAAGATATGGCGAGCTTCCTTTATGATTTGAGTTTTCTAGGCCCTTAAATATATGGCTATGCAACTGTCACCTTTAATCAAATTTTGGACACTTGAAGTTTTGACCAGCCCTTACTGCCGTAACTACAGCTGCATTAAAGAAAAAAATTGTTTTAGGCAAACGAAGATGTACTGACTTTTGTCTGAAGCAATTATGAATTATCTGTATCGTCGGAAATTGATAGTAACCCACATAAGAAAATTAAAACGAATCCACAAATTAGGTCACTATTCGGAGGTAAACGAATTTGTACGTGCATAACTAAATATAAAACCCAATTAATTGTCCAAAGGTGCACTATATCGTAAAATGATGCAATATGGGATTAAATTGAGCTCAAAACATTCACCTGAAACCAAAAACAATTTTGAAAATTCTTATTTAAAATAAATCATATTTTCAGTAAGAGATAGAACTTTTTACAATATTCCAATTAAGATTGAGATATTTTGTAATCAAAATAGTATTGGTCTTAATTTTTTTGCCGATAGTTGGTTTGGCATGTTTTTAGACCAAATTTATAGACAAAAATAGACTATTCTTGGAAATGAAAATTCTGCAATGTATTTAGAATGACGCAGTTGTCAATTTCAAAAACGTCATAAGAACTCCGCATTGAGCTTTAAATATTGAATCAACATAACCTGTCGCCATTCTAACATTTGAATGGACATTACAAGTAACAAAAAGTAAAAAGACAATGGAGTTTTATTTTGCAGTTTTTAAGATGCTGTGCTTGAAAGGGTCAGATTCAAATATTATCATAATTCTATGATATGAAAAAAAGACCAGTGGTATGGAGTGGACCATATATAACGTGCTGTAATTATTAAACGAAACAGTACAGCGAGAAAATATTAGTATCATTATAAAGGTAAACACTACATCTTTTGAATAGTGAATAGTATGCCTCTCAAAAATGTCCCTGGACAAAGCTACAAGGCAGCGATCAGAACTTTTGGATCATCCCTCGTATATGTATATAAGTGCTGAAAGGCATTGACCCTTTTCATTCTGTATACCCGTAAACAGATACTTTGGCAAACAGTGAGGACCCAGATGAAAAAGCACAGCCACATAAATGCGGCATTACATCAAGTTTTGCACTGTTTGTTAAGATAAACAATCTTCAGGGACAGATTCACATCAGTATACAGAAGTTTTGACTGGCAATCCCATTAAAATACAAAATTGAAAATTCCATACTTATTGTTTCAATACGTATGTGAGCCGCGATATGAGATTTCCAACAATGTGGTATGTGCGACAAGCAAAGACTCAGATCAGCCTGCGCACACGCGCAGTCAGATCAGAACCTTTGCTAGTCGTTTGAATATTCTATGAATGTTAAGCTACTGACTGAACAGCATTTGGAGTTTCTAAGCTTAAAATGAGGCTGCACAGGCTCGTCTGGGTATACACATGTCAAAATGTCACATTGTTAGAAATCACATGTCATGGCTCATTTGATAATCCATCAGAATGAAAAGGGTTACAAGAGAAACACATTTTACCGTAGTTCCTGGGCGGAAGAGGCGGTGTTGGTGGTGTGTCAACAATATCATACCGCTGTATACAACCATTATTCTTCAGAAAGGCAGGGACAATATCGTCCACATATAGAACGTACAGTTTTTTCTGCAACAATTCAAGGTTACACTTTTCTGGTATCACCTTATCAGCAAAAGTTTTATCATTATTGACTAGACAACTGCTTGGTATGTGTACTGATATACTTTCAAAGAGCGAGTCTTCTTTCGGAATAGCAACCATTTCAATTTGTTCCGTAGCATAGTCTTTATACAGGCCAATTAACATCTCAACACGACGCATTCCAACAATTTCTATCGGGCCATCAACTATAGAGAGCACATCTACAGCTTCTTCATCGTCAACAACAATAACATCATGCGGAGTCACGCCTACAAACTGAACAGCTCTAGGTAGAGGCAGTTGATCAATAATTTCTTTAAGGGTGTACTTGAAAGTATCAACAACTTCAGTGAATTGTATAGCACATAAAAGTGGGAATGCATATTCTTTGCCAGTTCCTACTTCGAATACCAACAGAAAAGTTTCGCTCATTCCTCTTATCACGTGCGTGCTTTTTGTTAGACGATCTAACTGAAGAAGCGTTCCTGTGCGAACCACCTGAGGTTTGTCCTCTCCTGGAGACAAACATGCGACGTCTTGATCGACTCGAACCAAACGAGGAAAATCTTCTGCCACCTGAAATACATCAAGACTTTCAGTGTTAGTACATTACAGCTCACCACAAAAGTAGAGGTACTTAGAGAAAACATGAAGAGTATTTTTGTAAAAATAAATTTCAAATAGTAGGCCAATTCCTTATTTAGGGCATTGTTTGAAAATTGGACAGATTCCAGCTATATAAAGATATTCTTTTAACCCTTAAAGCGCCAATCACGATTGCAGCAGACGACAAATATTGTGACTTCTTTCCTAATTTTCGAAAGAAATAAGGTATGATATTTCATTAGAATCGTCTGCCAAATTATAGGTGGCGCTTTAAAGGTTAATGTACATGCATAGATATCTTAATCAAACGAGACTTAAGGGTCAAATATTTGGTCTGAGATAGCTTCTTATTCCATACTAAGTGTATATGATCAGCAAAGTTCAGGTGAGACTGTCGCGGCGGCTGCGAAGTACTGTCTATAGTCTTTAGCGTTGTCTTTTCTTATATGTGATTGACACCAAAATCTCACGTGCTGTCTAAACTATGGCCAGGAAATACACAATTACAACTGGTCACAGACCAACATATGGCACGAAAAAAGCATGTTTAAATATTCACATAAACATCTCTGAGAAGAAAACCACCAAAGCAGCCAGCTCTGTCTTCGACAGCGAGTTGATTGCCATACTAAAGAAAGGACACAAATCACTACATTACAAAACCCCAGACTCAAAATAAAGCTCAATGATTGGCTGCTTGCGGACACGTGTCCGCAAGTAGCCAATCATTGTGCTTTATTTTGAGTCTGAGACTGTACTCATTTTTTATAACCTCGAGACGTGGACTAATAACAAAACCACCACACATAATGGGGACCACAAATAACAAAGAGCTGGCAACAAAGATCCATTGCCAAGGAATGGACAGCATTCACAGCCACTCGCTGTAGGAATTCTATATTTAACCGGCCAATTATTCATCCTAAATAGTGTTGTTGCTTAAACTACTCAACTGTCTAGATGGATTAGATGTCTTGCTTGGCCTGAATGTGTTTAACTATAAAACAAACTCTGTATTTTTGAAGAGTAAGCCTTCGCTGAACATTTATATCAAATCTTCATTGGAGTTGGCTTATATTTTGGCATATAATCTCTACAACCTTTGTGTAGGCTGGACTTTCATCAACTTACTAAAGAAGCTGTTTTCAACCATAACTGATATTACAAGTTTGATTATAGAGCATTGTTTGAAAGCCCACCTCACTGACTTTCTTAAGGTCGTTCAATGGAATTTTTTAAGGAGCATGATCGTGGTCTTCACTTGTTGTTGTTTTGATAAACATTTTGTGAATTAACTAATATGATTAGAAAAATAGGGATCATTCTATGTTATATGCACGAGAAACATCTCAATAACTTATTTAATTTCCCCTTTTCTATAAAAACGGTAGCCTGCATAACTACCCTGTTCCGTCATTTTACCAGAACCTCACATTTTTATTCATTCTGACTCAAAGGCACTGGAGTAAATACTTACTATTTTTATGATTATGTAACGTTGAAACTATGATGTTCAAATCTGACATCGAGTACACATGATCTCGGACTGGACCTAGTATACTGGGTCCAAGACGAGACTTGATGTAGGTCTACACTAAAAATACTTGCCTCTGAGATATTGACATACGTCCTTGTCTTCTTACTGTGGTATAATCGTACCAACCCAGGATAACTCAATGGAACCAGGAGCTCACAATCAAGGAACTGACTTCTGTGATCATAGTAGCCACGCCCTTTCGTTTGAATTATCCAATCAGGATCAGCGTAATCGATCACACGGATATGCGCTGCGTAAATAACAAGTTCTGCTTCTATTTTTACTTTTGTTGCTAATGGCAACAAGGTATAATGTGAAGTCACCCGAGAAGGTGTTTTTAGAAGTGATGGAAGCCCACAAACATCCACTGCAGTTTTGAGGTCGTATGTAAGGACAGACCATAGTTTTCGTCTGCTTGGAAGACTCATTCCAGAAACATTCAGTACTTAGTGAAATCTGGACGTGCAATCACACAAGCTAGTAAGTCGTAACCATTCTGCCATATCTTATCTGAAAAGAACAACAATAACAACAACAATAACAACAACAACAAAAAAAACAACAACAACAGCATTTGCTCCATTGGAGCAAATTATCCATTTTCCATAATATTTTTAAAAGTATTCAAAACTCTACTCAAACTTTTCTTGATTTTTTTTTCAATGTTGTCTAAAAACAGAAAATGACGTCATGATCTAAAACTAGCCTATGGAGTAAAGTGTTAACAGTCCATTTACAATAATTTAGATAGTACGTATGTACCAGTTCGTTGGCGCATTATTTTGACAGTACATAAAAATCTGAAGATATGACAGGTAAATATTGTCCGTATTTCTGTCTATTCTATGATGGCAGTTTTGTTCTTCGTTCCTTGGTTGCATGGCGTCCCATTGCTGCCTCGGGTGCTACACTATCTTCCAGCTTTGCAATCGTTTCGCTATGAAACAGAGGAATGGGGATGTTGGCCAATAAGAAACACAATGTTGATACGACACCGTGTCAAAAGGTAAGTGAGTATGATCAGGAAATACCACAATCACCCACTGCAGACCAACCCACGGCACCGTGAGAAAGAGCCATAGAACATTTACAGTAACAAGACTTCCGAAAGACAACAAAAGCAAAGCAACCAGCTCTCTTTTCCTCGTCAAGATGATTGTAAAACTAGAATGGATATAAAGTAACGCATACCAAACAAAGACCAACATTGAACCCCCAGTAACAATGGGGGGGTACATAAAACAATAAACCAGTAACAGCAGAACCACAGCCTTAGTAGTCCAGGCGCTGATTTCTGTACATGCCTTAGTTTTTGACTTGGCACATCAGGCACAACTTACCTGCCAGAAAAGATTTGACTGCAGAAATGCAATACTGGGGTCTTCTGCAATACTCATAGATACGCCGTACAGTAAATTGTGGTAGCAGTTTTGCTGTAGGACGTCATCTTTGAACGTACCCGACGCCAAATGAGGCTTAGGAAAATTGAGAGGAAAACACGCCTGACGCTCAACCACTGCTTCCTATTCAGCATATTTCCCTTTAAATTTATATATTACATTTATGCAATGGCATACGACAGTAAAGCAATATATTTTTGTAAATATGGTATATATGACGTGAAAATGTCCAACGGAAGGGTTGATTTACCCCACCCCCTCAATATAAAGTATCCAAATTCAAATCGAAATGAAATATTCCCCATTTCTTAATTTATCAAGTAAAATAGCATACTAATAATCATATTTAAACATCATTCTTATAGTATGTTTGTCATATTTTACATTTGTTACAAATCAAAGAAAGAACATACCACCTGAAATGGCAATCAGGAATGCGTGTATTACACAATTTTCAGTGTAATATATTGTATCTTTGACTGATACTAAATTCTTATATATGGGCATGACGATAGCCTTAAAACATTAAATGAAATGCAGCAAACAGTCAGTATGCATTTAGCAATAATACAACATGATATTACAGTTATATACGTTACTTACTTTTAAATGTATTACTATTTAATGCAGTAATATAATTAGATTCTAGACTACCAAACGACCTCCACAAAATAAGGTTTGTAGACTGTAAATTTCTAAAACCAAATTATATTAGCCACATAATGAAGTGGGTTAGCTTTTCAGCGGATAAGACGTTACCCTGCAATAGCCCTAAATTCACCACGTTACCCTAAAATAATAGGAATTCCTATAGCGTTAATATCCAGTTATTTCTTATTCTTACGTATCAATATTAACTTCTATTTGAAATAAAATTACTAGCAATATGATTTTAAACTAATTTTGGAACCTGTTATTACAGTTATATATGTTACTTTCTGCTAAATACAAACGTTCATGAAATGACAGCCCTTTATCACCAATTGTGTAAGCCACCAAAATAAAATACATGCAATTATAGCTTGTCAGCTACTGACTACAATAACTATATTGATAGCTATGATTTGGTAAACACTTACACTAAATTCCTATTTTTTTTTTATTTACAATATTGGTTGAAATCAAGAAATTAAACATTAAAGCAAACGTTAATCCTTGCCATAGCAAAAATCTGTTTATATCGTAATGGTTTCTGTCCCGCATATGGCAAACGCCATCCCTATTCATATGGTTAAAGCCGCTCTTTATTCAATCATTATCTAGTTCGATGAAGAAATAATAAACTGATGTCAGTAACATATACATCAAAAGTATTTAACCCATATTAGACTAGCGTTCTTTTTGTGGGACACAGACAAATAGTACAGGCCAAGATCAGACGCCACAGACTGCAATGTCTGATCAGGTTCTCTACCGGTTGCTTACAGGATGTTCTATTAAAATTTGAATAAGAATGAAAAACAACACCCGGCAACCCTGAAGATGAAAATGGACTGGTCCATTTGATAACTGGTCCATTTGATAAAAGTGGGAAGTTTCATTCGACTTAAAAGGGTTAAGGAGATGGTGACATTTATCGTACGCTTTGTTTGGTTCTGCAATGTTATAGAGCATTGAAACAGGATATTTGTCCAAGGTTATTAGAGGTCAAGGCTTATCACTTAGAACAACTCTGTTGCATTGTCTAGATTATATTGTAGCTGTTGCAAAATGGATGGACTCAAATAAATTATTGGAAATTTTGTTTTGCATTATTTCTATCAATTAGGCTTAGTCTAAACGTGGAATTTGTTTATATAAAATCATTACGATATTTAGCATGTCAATTGAGGACATAATCATTGATGCAAGAATGGCATCCCATTAATCCTTTGTATGTTCCAAATCAAACTAAACTGATGATAAATAGTAACGTAAATAAAATATCAAATTAATAAGCACATTTGATTTTAGTTCAGCAATGAAGGCTCGCACATCAGAGCATTTGCTGCTTGTAAATCTAGACGAAGACAAACGCTAGCTCCACTGCATCAGCATGGAGGGTTAAACGGTGCATTTGCCCATGTGATGTAGGTACCAAAATCACATATGGTGGTTCAAATCTTCAATTGAGAATGTATAAATTACATATGAGGGGTTAACAATTGTTTTTTTTATTTTATGGCAACGAAATTCACACTTGTGCTACCGTCAAAGATCATATCGAAGATAAGATATTTAAAATCTTATATGTTATATCACATAACATATATAACAATAGAGGCGCTGCTTTATCAACCTCTAAGATTTATACTTACCTTTAAAAGTAATAGAAGTATGATTTCTTTTGGTAGGAAGCATTGTAAATATGACATGGATATCGTGGGTCATCGCAAAACTGCCATAACAATACAATAAATTATAAGGATATACGACAGTGTTACTTTGACCCCATGATATATACTTTAATGCATCATTTCTATGCATTGCATTTAAGTCTTTCACTGATGGCAAAGACTACTGTACAAAGTGTTTGTAAGAACAATTGACTCTTTGTGTGTCTCTATAAATCACTACCCTCAACATGTTTTGTGCTTTTATATAATTTCCTATTTATGTGTAATGCATTTGTTTTCTGTCTGAAGAAGCAAGATATTTTTTTCGAAAAAAAACTGTGTTGATTTTAATTTTATATCACTTATTCATTCTTATGTTTATGTACATATAGCGCTTTGCTATCAACAATTATATTTACAAGACTCCTGTAATAATTTGGCCATGCCACATTCTGTATAGTGAAAATTATCATCAGTTATTTAAGCATTGATTGCTAAAACTGAGTAAGATCTCATGACTGCATGTTTTTAAACGTTTTATTTTTCCATCCAATATCATAAAGAACATTTTAAAGTATAATTTACATTACCTGAGTGTCACAATGTCTTATTCAGCCTGACATAACTCTTGACTGATAATGTCATATGTGTAAAAATAGTTTCTTATGCAGCAATTACCATGTGTTCCTTGGATATGATCATATCACACGAGATCGTTGTCATCCATTATAGCTGATTTTACCCATTTTCAGAGAAACATTTCTTAAATATAAAACCTCTCCTTATAAATTGATATTAGTTTAGTTTAATGATCAAATGTACTAACAGTTTCATTAAATAAACTATAAAAGGCATACTGAAAATAAACTAAAATCTATTTAAAAGCTGAAACAAGTAAAGTGTCATCATCTGCATATGCATGTAAATATCAGTATACAATTTGATTTTTAGAGATTATCTTTTAAAAATAACTGATTACAGTCACGTATAATGCATAACCTCGATTGTAAAATATATAAATTTTATCTTATCAACTCTTAGGTGATTGATTTTGTCTGGAATGTAAGCAAAGAAAAAAGTATAATTTTATTACCATCTCTCTAAGCATTTAGTAACTTATTATATTTTTTCTACATGAAATTAGCCTATGTATTATACAAGGAGCTAAACTTTTTTATGTTACTGACTGTGTTTGCATAATGTGTACAATATTTAACTGGGTACATAAAATATTTTCAAATGACTGATGAGACTTCATTCAATAAAACTTAGTTGTGTTGTTTTTCTCCTGCGATAAATATAACAAAATTCTACATCCTTAATATTCTAGCTTTTCAGGGCCCAATCGTATACTGTCTTTGATAACATTGAGGACAAACATTGGACCTTATGATATTTGATAGGGTTATATATGTTACTTTGATAAATTTGAAAGAAATGGAATGTATTCTACAAGTACTAAAGAGCTATCTATTTCTTTGTTTATGTGTTTTAGAATCTTTAACTTTGGACGTATCAAAATGATGTTTGGTGGAGATGAAAACTTAAAAAAACTTCTTTATTCCAAATGTAAATGTTTATAGATATAGTAAGTTAATAAAACTGATAAATATTTTAGAACAAACTGCTGTCTTGTTATAAATTTAAATCAAAAAGGTTTGAAATTAAATAAAATACCATATGACATATAATATAAGGTATTTAGCAATTTATATATAGGAAGTCTTAACGTTTGTATATATTTACATATTGTCATACAAGCATTGAAATATGGAACTTTACACCAGAAACGCAGTTACATATAGCTTTTTACTATCGTATATCGATAGAATGCTCAATTATGGTTTACAAAGTCAGCAGATGGATATTGCATGCTAACTTGCAAAGTGAAATGGTTCTAACCATATTCACAATTTGGGGGGTAATCATATTCAACAGCTTATAATTCTAAAAGTAATTATGATAGAAACAAGATGTCTGCAGTTTTGAAACAGTCAGGTAATTATCTTTTCCAAACATGGTATGTAAAACGTGTATACCCATAATAGAACTTATAAAATTAAACTTTGACCAAAATTAATTGATTTTATAAGGCGTAATTCAATATATAACGTAAATGACAGTTATAACATAAAAGTTGTGCTCCTGGGTGCAAAAAAAAATTCATAATTGTTCAGGTCCTTTTCGAGGTTTTAGCAGTAAATTACGACCGTATGCACCATCTGGATCCAACTTGGATACCATTTTTAATTCAAATGTCGCCATTTTGTTTTTTATAGTAAAAATGGGGTAGGTGTACAAAACTACTCCTCCTGGAGAACTGCTACCACAATTTGACTGTACGATGTGCCTAGAAGTGTTGTAGAAGGGTCGATCTAACTATTTCTAAAGTCAAACCTTTTCTGGCTGGACAATTGTGCCAAGTCAATTTTCAAAAACCTAGCTCCTTGACTATTGCATGCTTAGAACGAAAGCAGCCTAAGCTATCGTTGGACTTAAAAGCATTTTACTGGCCCTAGATTCTGTTGTTAAAACACACAAAAAATGTTAAGCTCGCGCGTCGGTGACCGTCATAACATTAATACGTCGACGTTGATACATTATTCGGATGAAAGATGTACAGAGCTAAAGCTGTGATATACCTTTAAAGCGCCAATCACGACTGCAGCAGATGACACATTTTGCAACATCTTTCCTAATTTTCGAAAGAAAATGTATGAAATTTCATGAGAACCGTTTGCCAGCAGACGTTTCTCATGAAATATCATGCCTTATTCGTTATTTTTGAAAAAGCAGCAAAATTTGAAATTGTCGTTTGCTGCAAAGTATATGTGGTGCTTTATGGGTTACGATAGAAGCTGTTGAGAGTGGCACGGTTCAGTGACAATGATTCTTGTCACAAAGATGCTCAGTGAACTAATTGAGGTCAGACGTCGACATGACCAGAGTGCGCATGTTGTTGAGAATTCAGAAGTCTGGTGGACATACCAGTTAGCGAAACAAGAGGATCGGTCAAGTTCTACTGTTAACCCCTTAAAAACCGCCAATCACAACAAAAGTCGTCTGCTTTTGCCGTCTGGTAGTTTGATCTGGGCTCACACTGTTTGCCTCAAAAAATAACTTTGTTAAATATAAGTGTTTGCACAAATTTGAAGCAGACGACAAAGCAGGGGGACTTTTCAGATGACTTTTTGCTGGCGTTTTAAGAGTTAAAAGTACCCACCCCAAATCTTTTTTCCTGAAAACTTTGCATGATTGGATCAAACTTTCGTCAACAAGGGTGTCTGCATCACTCATGGTTGAGTCGATTTCAGATCACTCAGTAAGGCAGTCCATGTACGCGAGAAACCCTGTCTTCGGGGTTAGCGACCAATTGAGACTTAAACCGGCCTGCTCATCTATAGAGACTAGCTAGAATATTTGAGATGTGCATGTAGGAAGTTGATTATTAATCCTTAAAGTGCCACCTATAATTTGCAGCAGACGATAATTTCAAATTTAACGCTTTTTCAAAAATAAAAGGTATGATATTTCATGAGAATCGTCTGCTGGCAGACGATTCTCGTGAATTGTTATACATGTACCTTGTTGTTTTTTTTCGAAATATAGGAAATATGTCGCAAAATGTGTTGTCTGCTGTTGTCGTGATTGGCGCTTTTAGGGTTAAACAATCCTACGACGCTGATCAGACGAACGTATGCGCAGGCTGGTCTGCGCCTTTGTTGTTCGCAAAGCAACAAAATCAGGGCTTCTCGCGGCGATACCCATATGAGAACATAAGACGCAGTACCTCAATGGTAGACTGTTCTACTGAAGATCGAGAGATCCAGGTTCGAGCATCAATGGTGGTTTTGTGTTGTGTCCTAGATCAAGGTATTTTATCCTTAGTGCTTACTATTGGTTCAACCCAGGAAACTGAAATATTGTTGACTGGGACGTGAAGCATCATTACAACCCAAATAAACAAGCACATATTGGCATATATGTTTATAGATTTTATAATTGCCTAATATTGGTGGTAAATGTCACTGACCAGGGACAACTCGGACTATTAGAAAGATAGAAATCAGAACTCAGAGGGGGGATCTTAATATAAAAATAAATATATCAAACCTGGTTAATACATTTTCTGTGTCGCTTAAACTCCATATCTTAAGTGTGTAAATCTCCAAGCCATTTTTGTTTACAAAGAAGACTATGTGAATATGTGTACACAAATGAAGCGAGTCGAAGCAAAACCAACTATCGTGATGTAACTTCACGGTACAGACTCGGATTCGACTGCGGTCGGACATGTGTAGCTGTGTCAATGTCTCACTATTTCATACTAAATGTGTACATATAGATGGCAAGCTGTAGATGTACAGGCTGTTCTGAGTCACACATCTTAAGAAATGCCACATTGTTGATTTTTACTGTGACATTTGAGTTTTAAACTATGACTCAGTAGCAAGCTTATATTGTATAGTAATAATGTTGTCACATCATGAGAAATCCTGTTTTACATATACTCGAGAAACAAAGGTACAGATCATACTGCACCGTTGTCGTTCAGTGTTTATGCTTGCCATATGTAAATCATATTGCGAAAGTGCATCTAGTCTCTGCAACTGTGCAGGCTGGTTTCACGGTGGCTTAACTTGTCAACAAGCCCCGAACACAGGTTTTCGCCCGACACTGCTGATTATATATGCTGCTGCGATATATCTCTCGCATGGCTTACCCAGCAACATGAACAGCGCCGTGCTCCAGCCAGTCTTCACTGTGTCAATTCAGGGATGTCTGTGCAGAAAATAAAACAAATAGAAAACAAAATACAGCCGCATACAGTCCCGGGCCATCATCGACCCGCCAGCGAAACGCCATTCGAATGGCATTTCTCTTGCTGGCCGATAGGAGCCCGCTTATTATATGCTTGCTGGGGATGGGGGCATTGGAGGCGTTGCTGGTCGCTTTTGCGAAAAGTACCATTTTGCGACTGAATTACACCTTTGTTCAAGCATCTTTCAAAACTGTATTAATTTCATTTGCTCATTCATTTGAAACATTCCTAATGAACTCGTCGGTCGTCAGGTTGAATAGTAGTGAAAATTGTATTACCTTACATCTACTGTGTTATTTACGAAAAGGAAAATCAAGGGAAGAAATGTTTCAGTGAGGATTGAACCAGGGATCTCTCACCTGCCAAGCTTAATACATTCAATCCATAGGCCATCGCATGAGATTTGGGTACTTATCGCATGCCGACCAGAGAAAGCTCAGACGAGTCTGCACATCCGCATAGTGTTGCCAGCGAATTCGCTGCTCGCATACTCAAATCAGGGACGTAGATCAAGGCTACTGAGTCCAAGTTTTAAGCCACTAGCCCCACTAGGTAGCTGCGTAGGCATGCTTAAATGATGATTTGACGCATGTGCGAGAATAACCCAGTCATTATTTTTTATATTCTTACCGATTTAATGTAGAAGTACTCTTATTGTCCAACACACAAATAAAAGATAAGATGTGCAACGGGAAATAATTTGAGCCGCGACATGAGATTTCCAACAATGTGGTATATGCGACCAGCAAAGACTCAGATCAGCCTGCGCATACGCGCAGTCTAATCAGGGCCTTTGCTAGTCGCTTGAATATTCTATGAGTGTTAAGCTACTGACTGAACAAAATTTGGAGTATCTAAGCTTAAAAGGAGGCTGCACAGGCTCGTCTGAGTCTACGTTTGTCAAATTGTCACATTGTTGAAAATCTCATGTCGCAGCTCATTTGCAATAGAAAAGCATATCGTTTCCTTTAGTTCATTCACAGTTTTTAAGGAAGATATATCTAACTTGTCACTCATCGTGTTATTAATTTCCTACCATTGTTTTTGTTGTGTTTTTTTTTTTTTGCTCATTGTCTGATTTTAGATATCCATGAATTATGGATACCGTATTCGACATGATAAGAGCTAAATTCTTCCCCAATTTAACATATGACACATTAACGAGGCAATTCATGCGAGTACGGATCTTATATACATTTACTCAGAAAAACAATTGGAGAATATTGCAATTCTATTCCATTTCCAGGGAGCGCAGTGGCTCAGTGGTAGAGTGCTTGACTCGAGACCGAAGGGCCGCGGGTTCGAGCCTCACCGGCGTCACTGCGTTGTGTCCTTGAGCAAGAACATTAATCCTAGCTTAGTACTGGTTCAACCCAGGAAGACCCGTCCCTTTATAACTGAAAGATTGTTGATGGGACGTTAAGAATCAAATCAAACAAATAATCCATTTCCATGCATGCATTTAAAAATTCCAGATATCTGCTTTCAAAGTGCATGTTTAATTTAAGACAGTTTCTGCATGTTTAAGTAAACTCTTTAAGACAATTTATATAAAAGCTTTCTCTTTTGGTAAAAATGTGTGTCTTATCTATTTCAACAAAAATTTGCTTTATACTATACTAAAACCAAGTTCTAATTGGTCACTTTTCAAACTCATTATTTCTGACCAAACGCTAATTAAATTGAAATGATTTTTGCCTATATATGTGCATTTTAATTGGCAAACGGTTAGCAGTGTTTTTGAACAGTTTTTTTTTTTACTTCAAAGTATTTGGCGTTAAAAATGCAAAAATCGACTTTTTTTTTTTAAAGAAAAAATGGTTTTGAGAGTAGTTTTTTTTATAAGATTGACGTTTAGGTGGTTACAAACTGGTCTGCCCGACTTGAAAAACACCAAATAATTGAAATTTTGCTTCTGGTTGATTTTTACGCATTTTTAAAATGTTGCATTTTTCATTTTTTTTTTCAAGATTTTTGAAATTCACCAGTATTTTCTGGTAAAATTGTTAAATGCACTTAATTTTATTTGAACACTGTAGGCCAAACACAGTAGAACTTGATTAGTCCATTTTTGCCGATTATTGTTTTACGACTACTGTACACTTCCGGTTTCAATGTGAGAGTTTAAAATCGATTTGGTTGCATAATATTTTTTTTCAATTCTCAAAGAAGGACGGTGAAGTCTGGTGATAATGAATAATAGCTGAAAATTTCAATGCCGTGTTGCTGATAATAAAGCGTACAGAGCAGTGCAAAGTCTCTATGTAAATTACAAGCTTAAAGCTGAATTTTAATGATTAACCTGCTAAAAGTGCTTGTCTTATGTTGTTGAGGAGCAAAAACGACGAGTCCGATGGAATCAAAACTTTTGGGGTTTATTCTTCTGATATCAGGCTAGCCAGTAACATCTTCAAACAACCAAAAATGTTTATTTGTGTTATGGTTTACATCGTAGAAAAGGTGTGACTTTTTGAAATGAGTGTACCTTTTCTCTAGCTTCGTCCGGCAAGAAGTACACGTCATTTTTTAAATGAAATAACTTGCAGAGTCTCGGCAAAGTATTGCTTCACTTAAAAAAAAACAACATGAATTTTGTATACCCTATGTTTCACTTTCTGAACTAGCGTAAAAATGTAAGGTGACCAATTAGCAGTTTGTTTTAGTATATATGCCCAGCTTCCACGTTTGCATCATCGGAATTAAGATACCACATATATATTTATGTGTTAAACGCCCATGGTCCATATTCACTAATCTATGCCATAGTCTGATCATATTAAGTGTTCGTCTTAATTATGTGGTGTAACCCATCCAGCATCACCTTTGACAGCTACATTTTAAACGTATTTATTAACACCAAGAAATATTTGTATCGCCTTATTTTGAACTGTATCGCACTTTGATTGGCAATTGTGTCCCCATACACGTGAAGCACACTCCATTATTATTATCACCATTACTGAAAATATAGATTGGGGTCAGCATGTCTCAGGAATCTCTTCCAAAGCAACCAAGACACTTGGTTTCCTTCGCAGGAACTTGGCTTTTACACCTAGGAGTACTAAGTAAGTTGCACACAAAACTTTGGTTCGGCCTAAACTAGAGTATGCAACACCCATTTGGAGCCCTCACTCGAAACTTCAGATTAATCAGATTGAGACAATTCAGAGGACAGCAGCCCGCTGGACCTGCAAGAGATGGCGAAACACGAGTATTGTCGGCGAAATGCTTGATGAGCTTATATGGTCATCTTTTGAGACCCGGAGGGACCGGTCCTCCTTGCTTCTCTTTCACAAGATTCATTGTGGAGCAGTGTCTATTGAAAAAGACAAGTATATGACCCTGCTCACAGTTTGAAAACTACCAGGTCATCACATAGTGCTCAATACCACAGACTCCAGACATACAGTGATGCCCTGCAGAATTTCCTTTTCCCCGAACTTTTCCACAATGGAATAGTCTGTCTCCTTATGTGGCCAATACCCAGTCCACAGAGGAGTTTAGGGTACTCGTTATTTAAACGAAAAAAATCAGCCAAAAGTTTTTGTGGGTTTTTTGTGTGTGTTTTTACTTTTTTTTTTATTTTTTAATATTTTATCAAAATTTAAAAATCAGCACTCCCTGGCGTAATGCTCAAGTATGAGCGAAGCCATTACGTTAGATAGATAGTCTAAGATAGATAGATAGATAGATAGATAGACGGACGGACGGACGGACGGACAGATAGATAGATAGATAGATAGAGAGATAGATAGACAGGTGTTTGGCACAGACCTGATCAGATGATATAAGGGGTATTTGACCATTTCTAGACAAATTACCCCTATTTTTTTATCTATTTCAGTATAGATTAGAAAAATTTAGGGGTTACTTGTCTAGTAATGGCCAAATACCCTTATATCATCTCAGGTCTGTGCCAAACACCTGTGGATAGATAGGGTCAGTCGGGCAACAGTGCACTTTGCAAGACAGACACGACTGTTAAGCAGCCAGTTGAACAAATTTAAAGGCGCATGCGTCAATTTCATTTCCGTTTATCAAGTTGCTACTCGAAATTTTTCAAAATAAATAAAAACATTGGTATATTCGTGTTAAAATCGCATCAAATTCAAATAGAATAACCAAAAACCTGAGCGAAATGTTTTTGATGGAATCAAGCCGTTGATAAGAGAAACTCAACGGTAAAATAGGTATTTAAATGGGTAAATAGTGGGTTGCCATAAACGCCATCCGTTCTTGTAAACACGAGCACTTGCTGGACAATCAGGGATATGCCATAAAAGACAAATGTAGTAGGGATAGGTATATAACACACTTCTACTGCCTTGCGGTAGAAGCCGGCTTTTACAGCGACGTGGTAGAGTGTTTGCCTTTAGATCCTGCGGCCCAGGTTCGAATCCCACCTCGGGCGGTAGGGATTTTTCTGCACCCTGTGACATTTGATGGCCAGTGTGGGGGTTCACGGCTTGTGTTTCGGGCATCACTCAGTAGGAAATGTCCCGGAATTACAGCGTGGTTCCGATTAGATTCGGGGACGAATCAATTTAAAGCAGGGAAATATGTAGTAGGGATAGGTATATAACACACTTCTACTGCCTTGCGGTAGAAGCCGGCTTTTACAGCGACGTGGTAGAGTGTTTGCCTTTAGATCCTGCGGCCCAGGTTCGAATCCCACCTCGGGCGGTAGGGATTTTTCTGCACCCTGTGACACAAAGAACAACAAAAAAGGATATTTTTGGCGATGAATTGAGACATTTGGCCATTTTTGTGAAAAGGAAACCTGACATTGAGTGTGTAGTGTCTGTAGGTGATGGTTAGGACAGGACTGCCTGGGTAGCTCAGGTGGTTAAAGCGACGGACAAGTGTTCCTGGGGGTCATGGGTAAGAGCCCCACCTGGGGGCACTTTTTCCCACTGGTTTCTCTACAATGGTGTCAGAATTGTTGACGGGTCCATGCAGTGGAATAGGTCATCCTGAGAGCAGGTAGATAGCCGTCCGGTATTCTACAGAGCTGGATCAGCTCTGAAGAGAAATGCGGGGAAAGTGTAGTCTTTAGGTGGTGGTTAGGACAGGACCTTTTTCCCCCAGTGCACTCTACAAGAGAAAACATAAAATAACAAAATATTTATGATCTGTTTTCCTGTCTCACTGTGATTTTTTTGGTTTTTGGTCATTTTGGCAGTGGCCGTTGGTTATTTCGGTCTAGTCATTGCAGCCTGATTTTAGGGTAGGTCGTTTCAGCCTATTTTGGTGGGTCGTTTCGGCCCGATATACCCCTGCCCCCCCCTATTTACAATATAAATGGGAAAGCGTGATAGCTCAGTGGTTAGCGCACTTACATCTACATGGTTACACGCCGTCTTCAATCATGACTTCTGTAGTGCGGGTGGTTGAGACTTAAAAAGAATAAAGAGGAATTATAGGAAAGAGAAGCAAAAAAAATGAAGATTTGATAGGAAAGGTAGAAGAAAAATTAAGTTTGACCAAATGCATTTCATCCCTTCAGTCTTGTCCAGTCTAGCTTCTTTGGAGGTCCATGGCCCACGAAGTCCCCTCCAGCACAGCACAAGAAATCATTAGTTCTTACTTACATCTGGCTGAGCCTGCATAGATTAGAATGATACCTTAGAGAGCTCCTGTTTGAACGGTACCCAACTGGGAGCCTCAGCCACTGTGGTTGGGAGGGAATTCCAGAAACAAACTGAGGAAAGAAACTGTGCTTGTAGTACTTGTAGTCACTGGAAGTGGGAATTTGTATTTAAGAGAGTGACAAAAGTGAGTCCGTGTAGATGCAGGTGTCAGGTACTTGTCTGCAGGTATGTCCACAAGACCATGCACAATTTAGAAGAACATGATCAGCTGGTTCATGGTTCTTGACTCCAGGGTTTCCCATTCCATGTGGTCCAACATAGAGGTCACGCTACTTGTGTTATGGTATTGGTTTTTGACATACCTGGCTGCTCTACGTTGAATCATCTCAATCTTCTGGATATACTGCTTGGTATAGGGACTCCAAACAGTACATCAATACTCTAATAGTGGTCATAGCATCGAGTAGTAAGTGGAGGCATTGGTTACTTGGCTGCTGACTCTGAAATTTCGTCGTAGGAAACCCACCATGCTGTTTGCCTTTTTTTACTGTTTGGTCAATGTGCCTGTTCCAGGAGAAGGTTGATTGGAGTCCGAGTACTCCGACGTCAAGGTACTTGGTGTAGTCCTCTGTTGTCAAGGTGTGGCCCTTTAGCAAATAGAATAAAGTAGAAAAGAATGATTTATTCGGCATACCAACTGCATAGCAAGTGCAGACTGGCAAGGTGAAGTGTTCACTGTACAAAAACAACATCACATGTTATTATGGCATTAAATTTAACTGGAACATGACAACTTGAGAGAAAAGTCTGGACAACAGGGACTTGCATAACCTTTAGCTTATGGTCTCCAATTGTGCTGCTTTTAAAGAACCATATTTATGCGAGTCCCTAAGCTGTCGACCCCCAAACTACCATATACCAGCAACAAACAATCAAACCAACTGACTATCTGGCCTTCATTGCATCCTAAATATAGTTGCAGATATATATTGAGCGTGTAGTCAGTCGTGATTGGATTTCTTGATCTTGATATCCTGATTGTACTGCACTTGTCCAGGTGGAAAGCCATCCCCCACTTCTGCTCCCATGCTACTAGTTTGTTTAGGTCCTCTTGCAGGATGGCACAGACTCATTTTAATTCTGTCACCACACAAATGCAAGCTGTGGTGACATTATCAGACAATCTACTACCACTGCATCGTGTTTCTCCTTCCATTAAATGGCAATAGTATGTATGTTCTGCGCAAAGTAGGAATCGATACCATTCTAGAATGGCTCTGCGCAAAGTAAGAATCCCCACTTGGTTGCGCAAAGTAGGAATACTTACTTTGCGCAGAGCCATTCTAGAATGGTCACTGCGCAAAGTAAGAATATGGACCAAGTAAGAATAGTTGTGATTCTGTTCTATCCTTTATGAGGGCAACGGTTGAATCTCATTTTTAAACCTTGTTGGGTGCTTGTTGGACTGAGATATTATTGTCTTGTCTGTTAAACGATATAAACGACAATTTAAACCCGCCGTTTTACGTTTGCGCGGATTGATATATCATATGCGCGGGTTTTTTTCTACGAAAGCGCGGAAAAAGTACTATCATATGCGCGATTAAATTGCGCGGTTTTTAATTACTTTTATATGTCACTTGGACAGGCTAGGCAGTGCTTCCGTTCGCCAGGCGTTGAATTCAGCGTCTGCTGCCCCCTGCTCACCAACGGGGAGGTGGAAGTTAGAGCAGGATATTTTTTATTCAGCATTTATTCAGCATATTAAAATAATCCATAGCACATTACTTTAAAACAGTTGGCTTGATTTGATTTTATACAACACACATTAAAGTATTGTTATAAATTCCTGGTTAAAATACAAGTTTAAAAACAAAATACGAAAACGTCTAAAACCTTAAAAAAACCTTCTAAAATATGACTAAAATAACGGTTATACCTGAGCAAGACGGTTGTGAACACAGGTAAGCTGGGCTATTATATCGATAATTAGCCTAAAGGCGAGCCGCGCAAATGATACCTTAGTTTCACGCGCTTTTCATACAACGTCACGGCATGATTTCCGCGCTTATGATATACGGCCTTTAAACCATATCAGGAGAGGAATGCGTACGTTTGGAAGCGTTGGTTGAAACCACTTCCGTCTATTTGTTGACCTGGACTGACTTGAAAAGTGTTTGAACCATTTTGTTTAGGATGACTGAAATGTTAACTGGTTCCAGAGGAAAACGTGAACAAAATATCTATTTACCGAACAGGAGATTCTGTTTTTGTGTACCGTCTCGACATGACCATTTGAATTATATTTAATTTAGTAAACGAGACGTTATGGGAAGCAACAGCTCGAGCAAAGTTTGATATATGAGCCGCTACATGAGATTTCCAACAATGTGGTATTTGTGACCATCAAAGCCTTATATCAGCCTGTGCATACGCGCAATCTGATCAGAGCTTTAGCTAGTCGCTTGCCTATTCTACGAGTTGAACATCATTAGGAACTACTAGGCTTAAAGGGAGGCTGCACCGGCTCGTCTGAGTCTACAGTTGCCAAAATGCCTCACTTTTGGGAATCGCATGTCGTGGCTCTTTAATGCTGTTGCTGTTGTTGTTGTTGTTGTTGTTTGGGTGTTTTGTGTTTTTCCCTGCTTCGTAAAACTACTAAAGTTTAGATCGTGGACCGCTTGCTTTTTGTATCTATGGTCTCTCCAACATGGAAACTAGAGTATGCCTAATACAAAACTTACTGCGTTTCCGCATATATGCTACAAACATAGGTAGGAAAATCGTTTAACTTGAAAATATTGCGTTTGCAGAAAGCCTATGTTTCTGAAAAAGCAATATTGACATAAACCGGCACACTCAGCGGAAACGTACCTAATTTTGTTTTAGTTATAAAGAATAAAAAACAAGACATGTTTGATATTTCTTTCTTTAATAGAACATAAATATTTGGGCCTGCAGACAAGATTTTGGTACTTATTACATCATTGAGCAATGAAGGCTACGACGAGTCTGTACAAACGCACAGACTCGCCTTCGCATTCTATGTTCGAAACTCCAAAGTATAGAGTATGGGTGTTGATGAAGTCTCATACCAAGATGAAGACTTCTAGATCCGTTAAATACATCCGCAATGTTGTTAAAAAGAGGTATTTGCGCATATATGATATTATTAAAAAATCTCGTCTGCTTACTCATGAAAATATATGTACATTTAGAAGTGCAGTCTTATTGACAATCAACGGCCGACGAGAAACAATCGCACAAATCTAACTGAATTTAAATTCCTATTAGCAAAGATCCCATATGAGATCAACGAACGCTCAGAAAAGCCTGTGCCACCACGCAGCCTCACCAGAACTTTTGTTGATGCTACTAAACTAATGCATCGAAAAAAGTCTTCTTCTTTTGAAGTAGTTTGGAGCAGTGCAGTGGCTCAGTGGTTAATTCGAGACCGAGGGGTTGCGGCTTGAGCCTCTCCGGCGTCACTGCGTTTTGACGTGAAGAATCAAATTCAACAACCTTTCTATGTAGTTGAAAAAACGTCGCAAGATCAATTATTTTGATAAGAACTCATTAACAGGTTGAGTCAAGGACATTATTCTTTATAATCTGGGTAAACTTCTACACGTAACATACAGAGGCTTGGCCATTCTGAGTGAGATAGGGTTAAATATATGTATGACGTTGGCCCAAAGTAAAATTGTATACAGAACCTCTTATGGAGCATGGACATATTTCCTGCATCTTAACGACTTGTTTTGATTTCTGTTCTGGTTTCTCGTTTTATTTTTATTTTTCTCTTTACTTGTTCTGATTTTTTGTGTTAATTTCTTTTCTGTTTTCTTGCTTAAATTTTCAATATATTTTTTTTTATTTCTTTTTAATTTCCATTCCGATTTTAAATTATTGTTTTAATTTCCATCCCGATTTATTGTTTTTAATTTCTATCTTTATTGTTTTAATTCCTATTTTGATTTCTGGTTTAAATTTCCATTCTAATAAATTTGATTGCTTAAATTTCATTTCATATTTTCTCGTTAAATTTCTTAATAATTTCTATTTCCCCGTATAAAATTATTTGTCAAAGTCGCGCGTCAAAAGCCACGCCCACTTGACATGGAAGAAATACCATCTGCTAAAGTGATTATCTGCAACAAATGAGGTTTGAACAGTAGCACAGAATACTTAAATAGCCCCGCCCAACTAATACTATGCACAAAATTAAACGTAGGTAAATAGATAAGAATTATAAAGGGCAATAAAAGGTGTTGAAACAGAAACGTTATAAATCAAGAATTATTCAATCATTTAAACTCAAAACCTTAACCCTTTTTCTACCAATATTTTTGTCCTGAATGTGTCGTCTGCTATTTATCATTATGGGAGCAAACATCGTTGGCCCTGGTCGGACTGCTCCTAAGAGAACAGTCTGATCTGGGTCTTTGTTGTTTGCAATATAAGATCCCAAAGTTTAAAGGTAGATCTTTTTCAAGATTTTCAATATCAGATTTTTTAATACATGATTTATTCTAAAAACAAATTCAATTTTTTCGATGAATTGCCATAATATATCATGCAGTATCTTGTCACAGCATGGGATAACAAGTAAACATGCACATTTTCTTAAAAGTTTGAGGTCATGGGCAGTAATTTAAGTTAAAAGAAAGAAGCTGGCTGAAGATTACAACCGTTTTAGCTCGATAATTAGGACTAGTGTTATTATTTTATATTTCTAGAAAATTGGTCAAATGCTGTAAACTTCAATATGTGATTCTGAAAAAATAAGCACGGTGACATATCCTTTTTATTTCATAAATGGATAGCCCATGCATAAAACAAACTGTATGCAAAGTATTGAAAATATTTCAATATGGGAAGTATTTAGCAGCATATGTCCTTAAAAGAAATATAATATTGGCCGAAAAACAAGACCGGCAATCGTCGGACTGGCGGACTGTCGAAAACGGCATTGTAATACTCTCTTATATGCTGCTCGAAACAAGTAGGGGTATTAAAGGTTTTGGGCGTTATACTTTACAGAATGTGAATAATAAAGGCGCTGGTCAGACCGCGTGGATGCGCAGACTGGTCTGCGCTTTTGTTGTTCGCATGCCACATTTCGTAAGTCAGATAGACGGCTCAAATCGACCATTAAAACAAATATTTAACAATTATAAAATTAAATCAAGTAGGTTTTGTTTAAAAATATATTGTAGTTTTGTTTAAAGAAAGAAATATAATTATTTTGCCGAAAAGAAGTCCGGGAATCGTCGCACTGTCTAAAACGGCAATGTAATACTCTCTTATATACTGCTCTAAATAAGTAGGGGTATTCAGTCTAGAATATAATGCTGAATTTCTCAAAAAGGTGGAACTTCTGATTGCTCTTTTTCTGAGTATCAACTTCTCACCTTGAAATTGGTTCCTGCTGTAAATTTAGTTTAGACCACAGAGAAAAAAATCAGTGCTGGTCAAATTAGTTTAAAATTCTTTGTAAGAAGGATAATAGAAAAAGTAAGAATATATGCAATGATCAGCTGCACGAATAAATATGTTCTATTTATTCTAAAACTAATCGCTTTGTATACAACAATTGCCTGATCCAGATATGAGTAACTTAGGAGTTATTATATCAACAATAAAACAAATAAATAAATATAATTGCATCGTTGTTTAAGACAAATGTGCTTTCAAATGGTCAGTATATACAATCTTGAAAATGCTGGGAGAAAGTTGAAACCTTATCACCTAATCTGCTTTCATTTGTAGTAGCAAGAATGTTTTCCAGGAATGGCTCTGGGGAAAAGGGGTACAAGTTGCCTGAACAAATTTTGTTCAATTCTCTGCCTTTATTTCCTACACTGTATTAAAGGTTTTGGGCGTTATACTTAACGATAACTTTAGAATTCGTTTTTGAGTTCGGGGTTATCATTTATTACGTCCTTATGATGAGCAGTATATGTAAAAAGTCTTTACTATCTTACTTAAAAAGAAGCAGCACTATTCATTTGTTTGATTTGAGGCTTAACGTCATGTCAACAATTATTCAGTAATGTCGAGACGCCGATATTTCCCGTGTAGAACCTGTTCTGGGCAACATCGCACTGTCGGTGGGAGTCGAACTTGCGACACTAATCTGTGATCGCCATCCTGCATCGTACCGACTGAGCTACCATGCTAACAATTAAATACTATTTTAACTTATGGACGATATATTAGGGTAATATGCCCATTTTGTTTTGCTTGAGTTGAATCTTAACGTACCAGTTAACATATTTTCAGTCAAATCAGAACGCCAATGATTCCTGGATAAAACAAGTCACTACCAGACAACGCATTACTGACTGAGCTACGGTGCTGTCCGTCTTTTGTCAAACAAAGATCGAAGGAGATATGGAGAAATGAAGCACTACTAAATTTCTTTTTCTCCGACTGGATGAGCCGGGATCGAACCTGTGAACTCAAACACGCGGGGTCGGACTTGATGCTCATGGCAAATGGCTTGTTATCGCTTGTTATCGTTGATATCTTCAATTCAGGGTATACCTCCGTGATTGAAATACTTTCGCTTTTCCTTCCCTTTTGTAAAATAAATAAAGCATATAAATGAGCATATAAATGAGCATACGTGCATTCTCACCAGACCATCTCAACTTTGCACATGTACAATTTTGACATATTCTCACTTGGTCCGAATCATTCTTACTTTGCGCAGGGCATCTACCTAATCGATAAAACTGAAAATATCCCTTGCGCAATTCTAGAATGGTCTGATACCATTCTAGAATTGCGCAACCAAGTAGGAATTCTTACTTTGCGCAGAGCCATTCTAGAATGGTATCGATTCCTACTTTGCGCAGAACATGTATATGGCTAATATGCTTCTAAATTGACAGAAAATGCTGTAAATTTGCGCTATAACTTCTCCCTATCTGACTGTCACTTCTCCCTAATTTTCCTGCAGGGATAAGTCACTTCTCCCTAAAATTCTGGGCCAGCTTGGTCCCTGGTGATAACTACTCAGCAAGTTCCCTCAGTATTCTGGCAGGTAGTAGGTGAGGTCCAGAGGTTTTTCCTGGATTCAGCTTTCGAGGTAGCTTTGTGATGCCTTCATTAGTGACTTGTTTGTCCTTAATTGATGGGAAAGGATTGCCATCTGGTACTGGTATGCTTGTTTTGTCCTCTCTTGTCCATGTCGACTCATACTGCCTATTCAATATGTCGGCTTTCTCCCTGGGGTTGACATGAAATCTCCCATTGTCTTTAAGGGGTGCGACACCACCAGTATCCTTCCAAAGGGACTTTATGTACGACCAGAACCTTTTTTGCTTCGGCTGGTGCTGTTGATCAGGATCCCCAATCTCGATAATATTGTCCACATACTGCCAGTATGACTGTCTCTCAGCTTTTTATAGGCAGGCCTTTGTTTCTTTGCTGCCTGATGTCTTTGGCCTTCTTTGTCTTTTGCTTTTGGAACAGTTTCTTGCTCTTGAGCATTAGAGTCTTGACCTGTCTGGAGACCCATGGCTTCTGTACTCTGTTGCCACACAGTATCTTTTTATGGTATATGTGACTCCATGAGCGAATAAACTTTGTTCTTGAACACCATCCAGAGGTGCACGACATCTTTGGTTTTTGCTGATTCCTGAAATTCAGCTTGAAAAGACCTGTTCTGTTTTCATGGCATCATAACCGCTTTCCTGTATTGAAAGACTTTCCTTGGGTGTGTCTTAACACTCATAGGTCAAAGGCTGGACTCTATAAAGACAGCTATATGGTCTGAAACCCCTAGAATAACTTCCACCTTGTTGAATAAGGTCTGATTGCTTGTCAAGAACAGATCTAAGGTACTTGATGAAGTCTGGTGCAAGAGGTCCCAGGTTCGATCCCCTCTCACAGCGAGGAAAATTTCGGTGTCCGAACATGCTTTCTCTAGTGTCATTTGCAGGGATGACACTAGGATATGTGCATCATCCTTAGGATTGGGACGTTAACTGGATGTCCCTAACTCCATTGTGCTAAGAAACCCTTGTTCACCCAATTAACCAAACAAATAATGGCAGACAGGTTCTATAGTTATACACCCTGTTGTTAGTCACTGTGGTATGTACCACAGTACTTTTTGTCAATGCATGTATTTTGGTAATCTCACAATGACTAATGTCAGGGTGATTCCTGGCACTGTAATTATATGTATCCATACTGTATGTTTTTATTGGTATTATTTACAAAGAAGGCAGTCTGGATATACCCTTGTACATGCCTTGGTATTTCAGACCTGTTTACAACTACGATCATACCTTTGTTTTGACACGGTGTTATACATGTATCCTCGTGGAGGTCTTTATCCTCAGTGCTTAGTACTGGTTCAACCTATTAATGTCCCTACATGACTAAAACTAGTAAAGTGCTCTTTGGATGTTACAAAGACCCTCATATCGATAGACATACATGTATTCATATGCCACATGAAGAGCAATCAATTTGAGCAAAGATCTGACAAAAGGGACCTTCTGGCAATAAAAGTCAAAAGTGAGATATTTACAGAGAAAGAAAGACCTAGCTGTTGTGAACAAGTATAGAAAATTTGAAAAGATTATCTTTACACATAACAAAGATATGAGCGTTTAAACTCATATATATGATGCGTTTTAAACATGACGTCACTTAACGTTGTTAATGACTTCTGACGTAAACACCATTATGTTACCATATGACGCTAATACAAAGACGCTAGGAGCAATATTCCAAAAATGCTTCATGTTTCTGTAAATTTGATGTGAATGCAGTTGCATAGACTGCACAAATAGCCCACATACGCACATCCCGTGTTTACAAAAGCATTTGAAATGAAGTATCCTGTTTTCAAGGAAGTTTGTAGTCCATATGCACAGCTGTTGCCATGGCAACATACATTATACGTATCACTTAATTTCATCAGAACTGTTTGTGCCTTTGATTGTATTACATGTAAGAAGCAATTTTTGTCCTTTGTAAGAACATGCAAAATCTTGAAAATTTTGACGTTTTTGAAATTTTTATTACACAAAAACTGCTAGTATGCCCGAAGGACCCTTTTCTCAGATCGGCGCTCATTTATATTCTTTAAGCAAATACATGTAAGTGTTTTATAAGCAGTCAGAACTTGGGTATTCAGCATAGAAAAAGAACTATATATTACATTCATGTAAATGTAACCATAGACTAAGAGATGATGTACATGTAGTTTTCGTTGTTAATTTCAGTCAAAATGGGTACCTTGGTGGAAACAGATATTGACAATTTTATCCGAGAACGGAAGGCTAAGTTGCTGGAAGAAAAAAATGCCCTAGTGGTAGGTATTAATTTTGAAGATAATGACTTTTCTGAATATTTTTCCAGGCCTCCAGATAAGAGCGTGTGTTCGAAAATTATTTTTCATATTTCTCAACCAAAACATATGTTGTTGGTACTCAAAAGAATCATCTCAATGAGGCGTTTTTTGAGCACCCAAAACCTATTTTTAAACTAAGTGTTAAAAATAGTTATAATTTTACGCTCAAAAATTTTGCTAATCTGGACCCTTGTTTTTCAGCAAGGTTATTCTAAGGATAACTTACATAATAAGTGATTGTACAAAAAATAATAAATGTAGAGGTTGTTATAATTTGACCACTGTACAGTATTCAACATAAAATATGCCGACATTCTTCTTCTAATTAAGTGCAGGGTCCACACTGGAGCACTCTCTAGTGTTTCGAACCATATACTTATTGGGATTGTTAAGCGCCTTTCAGATTCATATGAATACATGTTTTAGACCAAAACAAAAGATAAGTGTTAATTAGAGTATGTTGGTACATGTAGTTAGTGATAGCATGTTATTTTGAAAGAATAATTTACAACTTTAACTATATAACAATCATATATAGAACCTCCTCTTTCTTGGCATTTAATCATATCCCTAAAGGCTATCAATACAACCTTTTTGAAATTAATAATTTAATTGAAAACAGTGTTGATCCTGATGAGATGGCATCATGGCAGTATCAATTTTCTCAGGATCTTCACTGTTTACAAGGCACTTGAGCTGATTCATGTGGGACAAGGGAATAGAGTCTTAACCCATGTAAGCCTAGCATCCTTTTTATGGGACGTAGGCAAACAGTGCAGGCCCAGATCAGACGCCTCAAATTGCGGCGTCTGATCAGGGCCTCCACTGTTTGCTTACAGAATGTCCTATTAAAATTTGAATAAAAATGAAAACTACCACCCAACAGCCCTTAAAGCAGAGATGGACTGGTCCAATTGATAAAGAGTGGGAAATTCCATTTGGCTTATATGGGTTATTTATAAACTAGGTAGGAGAACAGGAACCAGATATGACTTTTTGTGTTGGTCTAAACTTTTTTCTGGTCATGTACATGTATGGCTATTGCATGCTTTTACTAGCTCTGTCTCTAGTCTCATTATTCAGGCATGTTGGTTCGTTTGTGGGGAATGGCAATAATTCCAGGGGATGTTACTTGAAACTTTTTCCTCAGAATCTTTGATCAGATGTAAGAGTATTAAAATGCATGTAAGCAGTCTATATTGACTTTCATCCCTGAGTTTTATAAATGGACTAGATCAATTTAAATTGTGTAGATCAAAATGAGGTGGTTATCATCACTGTGTTTGATGAAACCCTACACATTACATATTTTAAGCGCTGTCAGCTCGTCTCATTTCTGTCCACATGTAGATGTTTTCATAATGCTTTATCAATATAGTAGAAACTGTCTTAAGCGGCCTCTCAAAAATAGACAAAATAAAGCTCTTTATGACAAATGGTCGCTTAATGAAGGTCGAAAGTATTGCAGAATGCTCCCCTTGGAGCATTCTGCAATACTTTTGACCAGCATTAAGCAATAATGGGTCTTGAAAACCAACTTTTTGTCTTCTTTTTGGGTGGCCGCTTAAGACAGGTTTTACTGTATTTTAAAACCTTTATTTATCGACACACATTACTGGTAAGTACAGTTATACATTTAGTGTCTTCATGGTATGTTTGCCTTTAGCTCCTTGCTTTCCAGAACCAAATTACTCAAACAGCAAAAGCATGTGCTAAAAAATTAATCTCTGATCAGCCTGCTCATATAAAAGCATTCTGATCACGGAGAATCTGTTTGCTTTCTTCAACAATATATTTAGTAATAAATAGGATGGCTTAGTCGAGATTATCAACTGGAAAATCTCATTTTAAGAATTCAGCACTTAACCCTTAAAGTGCCACCTACATTTTGCAGCAGACGACAATTTCAAATTTTGCTGCTTTTTCAAAAATAAAAATAAGGTATGATATATCATGAGAATTGTCTGCTGGCAGACAACTCTCATGAAATTTCATACCTTATTTTTTCGAAAATTAGGAAAGATGTCGCAAAATTTGTCGTCTGCTGCAGTCGTGATTGGAATTTTAAGGTTTAAGAGGGATAAATCATTTATAATGACCACAGCTTTAAAGTCATAAGGCATAGGTGTAGGTTTGCAGGATTATTCGTCAATTCAGGATTTTGAGGCTGACTTTCCATAGAAAGTCATCCTGAAAATGCCGAATTCGGGAGATTATAATAGCTTCTTTCCTGTCTGCCTAAAGACAATTTTGACCATTTAAACTTGAATTTGTGAATATTTAGTGGGCATACTGCATATTTTAAGATTGGAATTTTTAAAGTTCAGGATTTCAGAATTTGAATGTATTCAGAATTCATTTACCATGAGGATGTACATTATTAAGTATTCAGAATTTCCTTGTTGTTACTGTTACACAAGAAAAGATTTCACACTCGTTCAACTAACTTCTGTATTTCTGTTGTTTCTTACATTCTTTATATGGAAACCAGATGCATGCATAAATTGGTTTAATCATTATAGGGCACTTATTGTCGTTATAAGTCAAGTTATGGTACTTCTAATATGATAGAGACTCACTCGCACATTTTCACTGATTTTCCCATTTTTATGCACTGGTGCCAAAGAGTCATAAATTAAGAATTACGTCTGGCCAAAAGGCAGAATTTATTTAAAGTATACTGTTATTTCCAGAAAAAAGATTCTATTTTCCATATTGTACATAGAATCTATTTGGTGATTTCTTTTAATTAATTTATTTTTGGGGATTTTTGAAAAAAAAATGTTCTTCGAGGAAAATTGCTGTTTTCAGGTCTCAAGCTAGGGAAGACTTGGAGAAACATTCTCTTTTATCTGGCCCATAACCGAACAATTTGCAGCAGATGACATTTTCAAATTTTGTGCCAACTTTATGAAGCCAACTACATGTATGTCTTGCTATTACATGTGCATCAAGGAGTGCAGTAGCTAAGTGTTAAGAGTGCTCGATTTGAGATTGAGTGGTTACTAGTTCAAGCCTCACCAGAGGCACTGTGTTGTGCGTGTGTGTCCTTGAGCAGACACTTTCATGGGTGAAAGTTTTCAGGATTATTCCTGAATTCAGGATTTTGAGGCTGACTTTCCACAGAAAGTCAGCCTCAAAATGCTAAATTATGAAGATTATAATGTCTTCTCTTTTTAATTTTCAGTCTGTCTAAAGACAATTGACCATTGAAATTGTGAAAATATAGTGGGCATACTGCAAAATTTAAGATCGGATTTTCGAAAGTTCAGGATTTTGAAAATTTTGAACTTTCACACATGCACTTTATTATGGCGGAAAAATTGTTGATTTGGATATAAAGCATCAGCTCTAACAAGCATGTGTATGATCTGCCAGCATTTGATTCACATGAAATATGAGCCTTTTTTTCCTCAGAAATGAAAACTTATCTCAGAATTTGTCATCTGCTGCAGCCAGGATTGGCGCTTAAATGGTTAATGTTTAGAACATATGGGGAATAAAAAAATTATAGCAAACCTCTTTAAAAGCGGCCAAACTCCTCCATGTCTGAGATCTCTAGCTTGACCCCTGGTTGTTGCATGCTTGTCGGTTTTATGTGGGCAGGGCTTAGGGGAGGTAATCTCTTGTTAGCAAAGTCACTTTATGAAATGGAGTCTATTTAGTACCAGTATACACACAGCTTGTTGATAGAGCATCCAATTTTGGACAGGATCTAATAGCCAAGAAATACCACATACTGGTGGTAATATAACCTCAATATGGGACCCTACACAAACCCTTTTCAGATCAATGGATTTTTCCATACAATAAAGTCAGGACGGTCCATTGTATATATTGAGGGGTTACAATTTCCAAAAAATGTAGTATTTCTTTCTCTGAAGATCTTTTTTCTCTTAGCAAACAGTGTAGGCCCTGATGAAATGTTGCATTATACAGCATTTCATCTGGGTCTTTACTGTTTTGTCAAAATATCTGTTAAGAGGTTGGTTAAGGAGTTACATGTACTATGTGGTACTCATTACTCCGGCTCATAATTTGTTGTAGCCAACACTTTAGCCAAATAGAAAAAGTTGGAGCCAAATGAATTGACTTTAGCCAGAAAGTAGTATCAAGAAGTTGTTCTGTATTTGACACTTTGCCCGCTAGGTGAATTTTGTCATCTACTGATAACCTTTGCAAACAGTTTGGACCCAGATCAGGCCTGACATTTTGTCAGGCCTGATCTGGATCCAAACTGTTTGACACCCTGATGGTACTGAAAAAAATCCAGCAATCAAAGAGTTAAATATGGCACAATAATAATGTGTGAAGGAATAATAAATGCAATATTGGAAAATCCAAAAGCTGATCAAAATATGTAATTTTTGAACCACCTAGAGTGTACTTTTAGCCACTCTATATTTTTAGTAGGAAATGGCTACAAGGCTAATGGCAGGGTGAGCCCTGCATCAGAACAAAAAGATTACCTCTTTTAATGTCTTCTCCAATAGTTAGCGGTGTTTGGCATGCATGTTTTAGCTGTATATTTTTACTAGGATCAGCCTAGGTACCCGTCCCCAGACCGCCAGAAGAAAGTTACCTCCCCTGGTGGAAGGAAACAGTGGGACAAAGGAAGGGCAAGGGATGCAAGACCAGCAGAGCAGGTAAAAATACACTACAGTATAACCTGTGTAAAACGGCCACTCAAAAATATACAAAACAAAGATCTTAATAACAATTGGTAGCGTAATGAAGGTCGAAAGTATTGCAGAATGCTCTACTTACTCCACTTGGAGCATTCTGCAATACTTTTGACCTGCGATAATTGGTCTTGAAAACCAATTTTTGGTCTTTTTGAGAGTGGCTGTGTTACACAGGTTTTACTGTATTTTCAAAAATATAAATGAAAATAATTTCTCAACAAAAACACATAATGGGTACTCAAAATAACCATCTCATCGAGACCATTCTTTTATGTACCCAAAACACTTTTTAAATTGCTGGGTAAGAAAATTATTACAATTTTACTCTATTTTTTTTTTTTTCTTTTTTTTTTTTTGCTTATCTGAGCCTATGTCATAGTATAGCAAATACTGGTATTTGTCATTGGCAAGGTTTTAAAACAGTTACTGCCAATAAATAGGGATTCTAATGCACTTGATTTTGTGACACGACGTCTGATTGGATACCGTCAAAAATTTGTGACAGTATATCCTGGGATATACTGTCGTCAGGATATACTGTCGGAAATAGTTTGACGTCATTAATTACCTCACATATCTTTGGATGATGTGCTACTTAATGGATCTTGCAATGCTCTAATTTGAAAAGAAACTGCAGAAGTGCATTATAATGAGGATAACCATGCTCAAAATTTTCATTTGGGGAGGTACCTGTATATTGTCAGATACACGTTCGGAAATCATGTTTATCTGACGATATACCTCCCCAAATGAAAATTTTGAATACAGTTATCCCCTAAATCATCCTCCTTAAAGCTTAAAAATAACGCTGAGAGGCCACTAAAGCTGACAACATTTCCTGCCAGAATGATAATTTGAGATTTTGGTACTCCTATGTGTGTTAAGCATTCCTACTCAGCCATAAAGAAAGTTAGAAGCTCAGAACATTCAATTGAAGTCCATACTTTGTGTGTTCAGGCAGCAGATAAGTCTGACACGGCTGCGGAGATGAACAGGCTCAGCTGAGCATTTACTACTTCCATAATATTATATAGATGGGATTTTTTTCATTTTTTTTTTTCTCATAAAAGTAAAATGCATGTAGTGGCCTGTAGCTGATTGCAGGTATAATTACTATTTTACTGGCAAAATACTTCGGGGTTTTACGTAGCCTGCCCAGGAAACAGTGAAATAATGAGCAGTGCCATCTTCACATACTGTAAATTAAGTAAGAAATTTTCGTGAGAATTTTATTTTTGAGAATAGCTTTAAAAGACATATTTGCCATGTAAAAATTGCGACTCGGGCATGATTTACCTACATCAGTTAAATACAGAGATTTCGCCATTTCGTGAGGATGTAATTTTCACGAAACTTTGCAAATGCGAAGTTTCGCGAAAATAAAAGCCTCACGAAAATTTCCATATAACATTGTAATAGTACTTCAGAAACAGTGTTGACAGTGCTATCAATAGGGTACCCCTGCAGATAATGCTATGTTCTCTATATTTCGAAGGATCCTCTTTTCCATATATTTTGGGTGTTATTTTTCAGAGACCCCCACCCACCCCGAAGGAGACTGGTCTTGGCCTCAGTGATGAGACACAGAATCAGAAGAAACAGCGACTGATGAATGAAAGACAGAAAGAATATAATGATCTGATATCTAGAGTGAGTACCAGGGGACAAAAATATTTCAAAATTGCACTTGTCCTGCAGGACGAGTGACTTACAACTTTCACTCATCCTGCAAACACATGCACTTGTCCTTTAAAAGCTTATACAATAAAGAACATAAGGGAGTAATATGACTTATGAAGTTCCTTATTTTACTGCTAAAATGATATTTACACAGTCTAATTCATAACTCCATCCCGTATCCTGACAAAAAGATTTCACAGTCAATACTCAGAAAATGCTAGTTTCACACTCAGATTTTTGGGGTGAAACTAGAAAGAATGAGTAATGCTTCCCAAAGCACTCGTCTTACAGGATGAGTGCTTTGGGAATAATTACTCGCCCTTTCTAGATTTCACTCGTAATTACGAGCAAATGAGTGGAATTTTTGTCCCCTGTGTACCTTATTTATCTGAAATGTTTGGACACAGTTTCAATCAAACAGCAAAAACTCAGATCAGGTTGCTCCTCAAGGAGTGTGATCTACCTTTTAAACTGTTTGCTTTTCCACCAACTGCATTATACACACCTCATCATGTAATAAATCAACTTGTTCATATTTTGATAATGCAGTAAAACCTATCTTAAGCGGCCACTCAAAAAGAAGACCAAAATTGTGTTTTAAGAAGGATAATCGTTTAATGCTGGTCAAAAGTATTGCAGAATGCCCCAAGGGGAGCATTTTGCAATACTTTCGACCTTCATTAAGCTACCATTTGTCATTAAGAACTTTGTTTGGTCTATTTTTGAGTGGTGCTTAAAGGGCTTGTGAACCTTCAAAAAAGCTTTTTTTAAACTCCTATTTATTGAAAAGCCAGTAATGAGAGAAACAGAATGTCGAAAGCCCCATCAAAAAATTCCAAATAGTTACCAAGTTATGAAGGTTTCAAAATTTAATAAGACGAAAATATGCGAGAGGCTCATATGACGTCATTTGAGCTTTTTAAAATATCAAATTTGATCCATTTCATTTATTTTAACATTATTTAATAATTTATTTGTTGAAAATGATTCAATATGATAAAATACAACATTTGCATATATAAGCTTAATTGTACTGTTTTTAATTGCTGAGAAATCACACTACATAAAATATGACATTTTGAAAAAATGATCTAGAAACAATTATGTGGGCGGGGCTTATATGCTAATTTGCATAATATTCAAACTTGCATAACTTTTGACTCGGTTGGAATTTTAAGATGGGGTTTTCAGCCTTTTGGTTTTCTCATCACTGTCATTTAAATCATGAAGAGTTTCAGAAATGTTTTTGAAGATTCACAAGACCTTTAAGACAGGTTTTACTGTAGGTGGGTAAACAGTCATGGTGTCTGATAATATAGAGTGATTACGGTTGTCTTGACAGAGGGGTTACATGGCAGATTTGAGCCACATCATGAGAAAATATAATACATTAATGAACCGCGACAAGTAATTTCCAACAATGTGGCATTTTTACAAGTGTAGACTCGGACGAGCTTGTGCAGCCTCCTTTTAAGCTTAGAGACTCCAAATGATGTTTGGTCAGTAGCTCAAAAGACCTAGAATATTCAAGCGACTAACAGGGGCTCTGATCAGACTGCACATATGGGCAGGCTGATCTGAGGCTTTGCTGGTCGTAAATACCACATTGTTGGAAATCTCATGTCGCTGCTCATTTTAACTATACATGGTACAATCACTGGGTTCGGAAACGCAGATGGATACATATTGATTTAAAATCCAAGATCCATTTATTTTAGCTAACAGAGAACTTGCACCGTAAATTTAGTGTGATAGAGCTCAGGCACAAACAGAACCTGAACGGGTTTGGTACTGTACAGCTTAACAACCTTATAGGACTATGCAATGTGATAAGTACCAAAAAATCCTGTGCTGGCTCGTATGTTCTGTGTACTAATTGCAAGCATCTCATTGAGACACTTTCAATGTGTTCCGTCAGGCCTGTTATCATATACATGTACAGTAAAACCTGTGTAAAATGGCACTATCAAAAAGATCAAAATTGTTTTTCAAGACCAATTATTGCTTAATGCAGGTCAAAAGTATTGCAGAATGCTCCAAGGGGAGCATTCTGCAATACTTTTGACCTTCATTAAACTACCATTTGTCATTTAGATCTCTGTTCTGTCTATTTTTGAGTGGCCTTTATACACCGATTTTACTGTAGTGTTAAGAAAAATAATGCCAAATTTTGGATGAAAAATCCACTTATCTAAGACAATGATATCAGTTGATTTAGAAGCTTGTTGAAATTAAGGGATGTTCTTATTCAGGCTGGGCCAGGTCAGAGAAGAAGACCTAAGACCCCTGCCAATACCGGACTGCCTCTTGGAGGATATGAGGAGAAGAGAAGGGCTTTAGATAGAGAGAGAAATGAAGAGATGAAGCAAGAACTAGCAAAGGTAGGATGATCTTTCAAACCAAATAGCCCTTGCCCTGAGAAAACCTGACTTTGTGGTTTCCAACCAGGTCTTGAAGTCATAAAAGTTTTTTCATGTTCATCTCAACTGAGCATGAAATTTCAAATGCTTATAAAAACTAAAATGCTAAAAACTAAAAAAAATATAGTTTAAAAAATCTTAGATTTTGTATTTTTCCTCCTTTTAATTTTAAAATTCCATCAATTGATGACATTTTAACATTTATGAGCAGGATAAATTTCGTGTTAGTTGAGTTGAGCATGAAAATGTTTTATAATCTCTGGCCAGGTAAGACTAAGTTCAGCCTTTTCACCTGCAGAGACTTGCTAGAATATTGAAATTTTGCATGTAACAAGTTTATCAATTATACACTCAGAGAGGGAACAACAAAGGGGCTGATAAGACAGTTCTGAGCCTTTGTTTGCATGCAGCAAAATCAGGTTTTCTCACGACGAGGCCCAGATAATGGCAAATAGTATTTTCCAAGCAATTTTGGTATCACTTTATCATGTCACTGAAAATGTGTTGAAAGCTTGCAAACTGTGACAAGGTCTTGGTCAATATTGTCTACAGATGTAACATAATGGAGAGGGGAGGTTAAAATGAGTTGGGGCAGGCCTTGAAATATCTTAAAATAGGCACTTGCCCTGCATCACAAAAAATATTGGCATGTATGGGAAAAATGATAATTTACCTTGGAAATCATCCAAATTTTAACTTGCCCTGCAACCTGAGGCACTCGTAAATACGAGCGGACGAGTGGATTTTTCGAGCCCTGTGGGGACTTGCACTGCTAAGAGAATTAATACAGTTTAGTTTTGAACCTATGAATACTGAAATAAAATCATAAGATAACGATAAATAACAAACAATTAAAATTTGTGAAGAATACTAAGGAACATTTGTCAGTATCATTTGAACTTCTGCATACTTGATGCTTGATAAACACTCAATATTGTTAGTTAAGGCATTTCTTGCTCATCTTAAAGAATTACATGCATAAATATTTACAAGTTAATACAAGATACGAAAGATTGGGATGAAGGCTCCAAGCCTATACTGTTCTCTTATATATTTTGTTGATGAAAAAAGTTCACTTTTTTGTTCTTTCTTTTATCAGTATTTACCTTGTATTTTAATAATGTTTAAGCTTTTTTTCGGTTCATGTACAGTAAAACAGTCACTGAAAAATAGACAAAACTCTTATCTTAATGACAAATGGTAGCTTAATGAAGGTCAAAAGTATTGCAGAATGCAGTCCTCTTGACCTGCATTAAGCAATAATTGGTCTTGAAAACCAATTTTTGGTCTTTTTGAGAGTGGTCTTTTTACACAGATTTTACTGTACGTCTATCTATCTTTAATGCTTCCATGCAATAGAGTATGATAGAACTTGTTTCATGCTCAAAGTAGAGCTGGTGTGATTTGTTAGTACAGTGCAGTCCCTTTAAAGTTTAAAATGCTATGTTTGCCGTCCATAGGAATGGACTGTGTTAAAAGTGAATTATGTTTTAAAGGGACAGTTTTACAAAGGAATTATTAGGAAAATGACCATGTCATTTTCCTATAATTCCTTTGTAAAATCACATGGGAAAAAAATTTGGGAGTCACACTATGGCCATGTTATATCCAAATTTGTGTTATAATGCAGTGTGTTATAAAAAGGTTTCACTGTACTGCAAGAAATTTTTACCTATTGCTCAATCTGGTCAACACAGGCCAGGTAGTGCAGTGTGTTAAGCAGAGAAAATAGTTCCTTTCCTGGAATATTTTTGGGTACGGTACCAATAATTCATTTTTCACATAATATAGTTGAAGCTTTGTTAACAATATTTGATGATAGATATCAGCTTTGTTAACAATATTTTATAATAGGTACAAGCTTTGATAACAATATTTTATGTTAGGTTCAAGCTTTGATAACAATATTTTATGACAGATACAAGCTTTGATAACAATATTTTATGATAGATACAAGCTTTCTTAACAATAGTTTATGATAGGTACAAGCTTTGTTAACAATATTGTATGATGGGTACCAACTTTGTTAACAATATTTTATGATAGGTACAAGCCTTGATAACAAATATTTATGATAGTTACACTTTGTTAACAATATTTTATGATAGGTACAAGCTTTGCAACCAATATTTTATGATAGGTACAATCTTTGATAACAATATTCATGATAGGTACACGCTTTGTTAACAATACAGTCAACCCTCTTTATAACGACCATGTTTGATCCAAGCTATCTTTGACGTTAAAGTGAATTTGCTGTTATAAAGAAATGCTGACCAGAACCAGGTTTCCACATCATGGTCATTTCTTAAAAGAAAATACTATACAAATGAATTTAAATGCTATTATTCCAAGTGTATACATTAGTTCAATTTCATATTGCAGCAAAATACACAAAGCTTCCCTCTTATCAAATGTGACAGATACCTGTTCATGCACAAGACCTTGACCTGATCACCAAATTGACTGACACTTGGTAAAAATTCTGTTATAATGAATTTATTTTCAATAGAAAATGTATATTGGCTCTCAGAACTTACTGTCAGTGTCGTTACCTGAAACAGTGAGCCACTTCAGTTACGCACCACTTATAAAATGTAAAATTTCTCGGAAAAGAAATGTGATATTTTTATTTTGAGACTACCTACGTAAAGCCCATCTATATTTGCATTAGCCATTGAATTTTCATTGTGATCAGATCAGAAACAAGGGAGAAAATAGATTTTAAAGTGCACTACCCTCAAAACACCATTTCACATTGCATTATCTCGAATGAAACTCAGACCACATTGCACTTTTTTCAGGGTCGAATATCTGCTATCATGCCAGATATAAGAGCCGATTTTTTCATGGCAATATCTAAGACTGGTACGTGATTGTTAACTTCATAGTTTTTTTTAATGTTTTACTATTTTGGTTCCCAGCTGACCAAGGTTTGAAAAAAGTTGGTTTTAGTACTTTTTTTAAGTTAGTTAAAGTTTCGTATGATTCTGAGTAAACTAGTTATCAAAATACTTCTTTTATGATTTCATTTACAACAACCATGTATCCGCCGTTTATTTTTGTAAAAAAATTAATGGATTAATTGGCGTTATGGTGTTGACGTTAGTGATGACGTCACTACTACCAAGGCTATGAGACGTGTCAATGATAAGATGTTTTAGTGTTTTGATACTTCTATGTCCACAAGTGACTCATCACAAAATAATTTGCGAAGAAAACCCAGTTTGATTATTGTAACTGACGTTAATATGACGTTAAAACAAGCGTTTCTTCAAAAAGTAACGGTGTTACTAAATTCAACGACCAAAAAAAGGGATTTTACTTGAATTAATAAATTGTTTTTGGTGTTTTTCTGTCACAACGATCACCATGGTTTATGCCTAGCACAAAACAAAAATAGAAAATATAGACGTTCCGCTTGCACGTGCATTTTTCAAAAATTTTCAAAATTGCCTTTGAGTAGCAGAATGATTCGCATGAGTGATTCCAATATTTTTTTTTTCAATGTTATCAAACAGATAAAATGTCAATAAATAAATTATCATAGAGAATGTTCGATTCCAGCATTTTTGTCAAAAAATGTGGGCCCTGAAAAAGTGGTGCGTAACTAAAGTGGCTCACTGTATTCTGTTATAAAGAGGGAATTTTAATGGAAGCAGATCTGTTCCCTGCAAATTAATGTCGGATATTGAATATTCTGTTATAAAGAGAGACGTTATAAAGAGTTTTGACTTTATTTTATAATTTTGTGCAAGCTTTGTTAACAATATTTTATGATAGGTAAAAGCTTTGATAACAATAGTTTATGATAGGTAAAAGCTTTGATAACAATATTTTATGATAGATACAAGCTTTGATAGCAATATTTTATGATAGGTACATGTGGATGAAAAATTGTGGATCCTCATCAGCTTGTTACACCATAAGCCAGCTGATCTCGATCTGCAATATTTTCAAAAGAGTGTATAGCAATCATGAACAATTATGCACATATTGTGCTTAACTTTGCTTACATGGTCAAATATAGATTTCAAGGAATATTAAATTGATCTTGAATGGAGATCAATTTGACAAGTCTACTGGTAACCTGCATGTTAACTGCTTATGTACATTAACCAATAGAAACCCCCAACCCCCAAGAGCAAGGCAGGAAAAGGTCAATTATTTGACTACAATGAAAGTCTAAAGAATCATCTGGAAGAGAAAAAGAGGGAATATAATGACTTTTTAGTCCAGGTATTGCTAACTCTTTGACTGCTAGTCACGACTAAATGTTGTCTGCTGTCTCTCGTCTGCTAGTCGATTTAATATGTCTATGTAGCAAACAGTGTGGATCCAGATTAGACTGCTCCTCTAGGAGCAGTCTGATCTGGGTCTACACTGTTTGTCTGTATTGCTAACTCTTTGCCTGCTAGTCACGATTAAATGTCGTCTGCTGTCTCTTGTCTGCTAGTGGATTTAATATGTCTATGTAGCAAACATAGGAGCAGTCTGATCTGGGTCTACACTGGCTGTATTCTGACATTTGTCCTTGACATACGCATTTAGAGGCAGCAGATGACTTCAACAGGCGACATTTTCAGATTCATTTCTTTCGTAGCAGGCGAATTGTTAATACTTGTGTAGTTTACTCATAGTTCTTAGTGGTTTGAGATATGAAGCATATTTCAAGTGAAAATTGCTATATTTTTTCAATGAAACGTATGTTGTAGTGTGCAATGGAAGCCTCTCAGAGAGCTTCATTGAGTACTCAATGAGGCGGTTCTTTTGAGCACCCAAAACTCATGTATAAACTGATTGATAAGAAAATAATCACAGTTTTACACCCAAAAAGTGCTTATCTAGACCTATATTGTATATTATTATTTGCTTATTCCTAAAGCAAAACATATGATTTATGTACTCAAAGGAGTTGTCGTAGTGAGACAGTGCTTTTGAATACATGTGATTTATGTCATTTTTATTTTGAACATCATCCACTCATTTTGGGTTGGAAGTAGGCTTGAAATTTTATGGGGTTATTTTAATACTGGCCAAAAGTTTTAACCTTTTATTGAATTTTTTTTTCTAAACCTAAAATGACAGGACTACATTTTTTGCATCCTGAAATAGCCAGAGGCTAGGCAAAAAAGATATTGACAAAATGTCAGGTTGCCCCTCTGAAAATGGGTACCCCCATTTTCAAAATATGCATTTTGTCACAATTTGTGTGACATGACTGAAATAATCCTCCTTTCACCCACAAAAATTGTTCATTTCTAAAGCCAAACTCATCCTCTTAAGTGCTGAAATGAACACTCCTCCTGCATGAGGGTTGTCACTGTTGGTCAAAATGGCAAAACTTACCCCACCATCCAATGCAAATTCTTGTCATTTTTGAAAATGAGGATACCTGTTTTCGTCAGAGATTCCTAAGTACAATTTTATGAATGATGCTTAGCTGTTTTGTGGTCAGGTTGGCTGTATGATACGCTGATCTATTCGGAAATGCAAATGGGATTGACATCTTTCTTATTGCTTTGCAGAAAATCATTAAAAACACTCACAGCCAGTTAGAGCTTTTGACTAGTAAAGTTTCCATTGTGTTTTGTCTAGTTTGGCTAGTTCGTATATTTTGAGATGGTGGTATTTATTGCATAAACTTTACATCACATTTGAAACCTACATAAATGGCTATTAATGATTTATATATGTCGCCACTGAAATGTTTTAGAAGCATCCTTGATAAACAGTATGGACTCAAATCAGACTGCTCCCACAGGGAGCAGTCTGATCTTGGTCCACACTGTTTGTCTATACTTAAATTAGTCAACAATGGTAGGAAATATTTGCAGCAGATGACTAAGTAGACAACTTTTTAGAATCTTTTTTTGTCAGTGCTTTAACCCCTTACTCCTTAGGCTATTTTTAGATCATGACATCAGGCCTCCCGATAAGAGTGCGTATTGAAAAATTATTTTCTTTATTTCTCATCCAAAACATATGTTGTGGGTACTCAAAAGAACCGTCTCAACGAGACGGTTCTTTTGAGCACCCAAAACACATGTTTGAATTAATGGGTAAGAAAATAATTAAACTTTTACGCAAATAAAATTTTCTTATCTGGGCCTATGTGACATCATTTTTCTATTTTTAGACAACATTGAAAAAAAATTCAAGAAAAATTTATTGAAAGTTTTTAAATACTTTTGCAAATATTATGGAAAATGGAGCAAAGGAGCAAATGCTCCATTTTCCATATTATTTTCAAAGACATAGTATTTCGAAGGCGTCAGAAGGCGTTATTATAAAGTAAAGGGTTAATTGTTAAATGGTTATAGAGGTCAAGTTGGCAGTTTGTGTCACTGTCTACATTTATACTTTGTGTATGCAAGAAGCAAATGCTCTTGCGAGACTGTTTATTTAACACTGACTGGCCTGAGCCATCGCTGGTCAACTTTGTGAAAAATATCAACATCTCATGCCCACAAAATAGCTTAAATTTCTAGTTAGAGAACAAAGGATTAACTTCAGAATTCTTTGTTTGATAGGATATATGCTTTTAAAAGTTTTTAATCCTTATGCAGCCACTATTTTTTGTCCTGAAAATGTTGTCTGCTTTTAACATCTGCTGAAATGCTGAACTGGGTCCATACCTAATTTAGATAAACAAAACTTTTTAGCGTAAAATAGTAAATAGTTTCTTACCCATAATTTTTAGCATATGTTTTGGGTGCTCAAAAAGAACCGTCTCATTGAGACGGTTCTTTTGAGTACCAACAACATATGTTTTGGTTTTGAGAAATAAAAAAAATATTTTTCGGTTATATACCCTTAACTAACAGCCTGTGAAGCAGACATAATATGCAGACTGCATTTTTAGGAGAAAAATAGTGGAGGGATAGGGTTAAAATCACTTAGGATTAGGATTTTATTATGCTAGCAATGCTTTGAATGGCTAGACAAAGAGTGTTAGTAGTAGAGAGATTATATATGTATGCTAGCTAGATAATGTCTTAATTAAACTCTTTGCTTACTAGTGTTTTCTGCAGATAACCTAAATTTTAGCAAACAGTTTGGGCCCATATCATTCCCTACATTTTGTCTGACCTGATCTGGATCCAAACAGTTTGACTCTCTAATAGTTTTGCTGAAAGAACTTTTAGAAAAAGTCAATTTCGAAGAAAAAATCAGCAGACAGCAAAATTAATAAGCATGCAAAATTCCCCAGCATGCAAATAACTTATGCTTGCTGCCATGTTGTATGCTATATGATTTATTGTCAACTCTGGTGTTGAGTGTTGATAGGTCACAGTGTAGAGGTTGACTCTTTCTTAACCCTTTACCTCATAGAGACGCCTTTTGACACTTTTGCAAACAGAGCAGACCCAGATCAGGCAGCTCTTGTAAGAGCTGCCTGATCAGGGCCTACTCTGTTTGCTTATGGAAATAAGATTAGATATGATCCTTTTTAATATACTGACAAGTAATTTCTTTGTTCTATGTACCAACATGAAAGTTTAATGATGTAATTATTCATAGTGGATGGAGCTTAGCATGAATATTCATGAAGGAAAGGATTAACTATAGATTCAGGAAAGATAGCATATATAGCTAGTTGAACTGACCTTTTATGTTATTTTATGCTCATGAGTTTAGTGGTAGGTAGGCCTCATCACCTGGCCCAGAGGTAGCAAAACTTTTTTCATGCTCAACTCAACTTAGCATGAATTTTAAACAGTTCATAACAACAAAAATGCTGTAGAATATAGACTTTTTCTTGCTTTCAAACTCTTAGATGTTGTATTTATCATGCTAATAAATGTTAAAATGCCAACAATTGTTGACATTTTAACATTTATCAGCATGTTTATTTATCACGCTAATAAATGTTAAATTGCCAACAATTGTTGGCATTTTAACATTTATGAGCATGATAAATTTCATGCTCAGTTGAGTTGAGCGTGGACAAAGTTTTATAACCTTGGGACCTGATACGACAGGCTCCCGATATAAAGATCTCGCAATCAGAGGAATATGCTTTGTGGGTTGTAGAAGTCCGGTAATCTGTATGCTTCTTGGTTAATCTGTAGGCTTCTATGATTTCTAAATGACTTGGAGTTGGATGCACATCTGTTCTTTTGATTTTTCTTCCTTTGGTTTTTTGGTTTTGCCAAATGTTGATGGTTGTTTACACTAATAAAGATCTGAATTCCAGTCAATCCAATGGTGTGATTTCATTATAGATATAGATTCATTGTCTTGATGAAAAGAGTGTGGATAAATTTGTATTGAATATAGATGTTTTTTTGCAAAGCAACTACATGTAGACTTCCACCGAGCAGCTTCTTACACTCCCCCATAAACTAGTACAACCATGCTTGAGCATCTCATTTAAGCACTAGTCTTACATTTGTTATTAACAAGCAAATGCATGCAAACTAATACATGTACATCTTAATGCACATAGATTAATTATTTAATAATTTAGTAGCTGTGACACTGCATTTTGAGCTACAATAATCCTATGAAAATCACCCTGTCTTCTTCAATGATTACCAAAAACACTTTGTACCACAACAGCAATCAAAGAAAAAAGGTCGCCACATCATTACACCTGAGCAGGGGATGTTTATAGGTGCCGACCAAGAGGAGAGAACTAGGCTAGAGCATGAGAGAAGCATGGAAAATCAAAGATATTTAGAAAAGGTATTGTCCTTACTTGTAGAAAACTTATATCACTAGCAAATGCAGTTAAACCATATTTACACTAAATTCTTAGAAGCCAGCTGATCTGGAATTATACTGTTTTAAAGACAGGATATGATTTTCTTGCACACTGGATAAGGATATCTGAGATTTTACTCTGGGATAGAAAATCTTATATTACCCATGCTATCTTACTCGGGCTGTCACGTGACGGCTACATACATTGGTTGTATTGGAACTCATGCTATGTCAAGTGACGTCATTGTTATGTTAAAGTGACATCATCATGTGAAATTGCATCTTAGCGTAGCTTTTTTAAATAAAAAAAAACAGTGGTGAGCAAGAAATTATTCGTGTAAGGGTAGGATAGAAAAATCCGTTCCTCGGAATCACCGTTTGTCATCACTCGGCAAGCCTCGTGATGCCAAATGCTGATCCTCGGGACAGATTTTTCTATCCTACCCTCACACTCATTTCTGGGCTCAGCATGGTAAGAGTGGAATCACCCTTATTCCCAAATTTGTGCATGTTTCCATATTCAAAATAAATTCTTATTTTTGGTTGTCACAATGCCGTATTTATATCTTATTTGGAATCTGAGTTTGGCCAAACTGTCTTGTGTTGTTTTTTGTGGTTAACATGTAGAGTAAAGCAGGTAGTTTTTTCAGGCTGGTTGGGTGGACAGAGATTTTAAAAAATGCACACCACTTGTAGTCTTTGAGGTTGGTACTGACCAATGATTGAACATTGCTTGCCATCAAGAAATGTTTGTAGAAGGAAACAAATATTATAGCTTTACTTGTATAGAAGCAGAATGTTTTATATATCCCCTTTGGCTACAATTAGAAATATATATCCTGATTAACCCTTTCTTCACAAATGAAATATTCCATGCAGTTTGCAAGAACAATTCTGAAGAAAAAAAGGATCCTTCAGAAATAGAAAAAAACTTCACAAAGTGCAACAACTTTCATGCTTTCTAGCACCAGCTGATGAAGTGGTATTCTGTTTTCTGTCAGAATTCAATATTTCAGAATGAACAGAGTATGAAAAAAAATTAATTTGGATGGTCCATCATTCACATGTATCACAAATGTTCTAAATGTTCTACACTTTTCTCTTTCTGTTCTCAAATAATTTGTTGGTTATCAGGGTTGAACTCAACAAAATACTTGTCAGAATAGCAAACAGAGAAGACCCTGATCTGACTGCTTCTTCAGAATACTTTTTGTCTATGCCTTTTTTGCAGGCAACTAGTGTTTGAAATTTTAGAACATTTACTGTATTTTGAGGGCTTACCAGCGAGCTACTTTAAAATGCAAATTGTTTTTTGGTCCCTGAAGAGTATGTTGATCTTAGCAAGCAGTGCAGACTCTGGTGAGATGCTGCGTTCTGAGATATCTCATTTGAGTCAATATTATCTGGGCCTCAATGCGAGAAAACCTGTCTTCGGGGGTTTGTGACCAATACAGGCGCAGACCAGCCTGCGCATCCGCGCAGTCTGATCAGTGCCTTTGTTATTCGCTTTTTGGAAAGTTTCATATATAATCTTGCTACCAGGGAAATTTTAGTTTTCTTGCTAGTCTCTATAGCTGAGGAGACTGGTTTTAAACTCGCTTTGTAGGAAACCCCGAAGACAAGTTTTCTTACAACTTGGGCCATTTGTCAATGTATCAATTTTCGGGTTTCAAGTGAAGAAAGAGTTAATACTTGCATCAGTTATTCCCCTTTAGATGTTTGCTAGTACATGTAATTGATAATGTAACTGTTACACTGAATTGCTATTTTTGAGAAGAATTCTCTTTTTGAGCAAAACTAACTCTCTACCTCACTAGTGGTGACTATTGTCATCTCCTGACAACCTTTGCAAACAGTTTGGACCCAGATACTGGGTCCAAACTGTTAGTAAAAATTATATAACTTTTTGTCACCGCAAGTAGGGAAAGAGTGCATGTAATGTCCATGTTTTTTTTTCTTGAATAGGAAGAGTTATATTGTACAACGACTGAAAAATTGTTGATTAGGTGTTTAACGCTATATCATTTGAAAACTATCTGTACAATTTTTATGCTTGATAATTTTAGACTTATAATGTATCATGGTGGTATTGCTAAAACACAAGGTTTGGGCCTTGTCACGAGAAAATCTAGTTTTGTTGCATGCAAACAACAAAGTTGCAGACTAGCCTGCACATTCACACGGTCTGATCATTGTCTTTGTTATTCACTTTCTGAAAAGTATAATAGCTTATCTTGCTACATGCATAATTGCAATATTTTAGCAAGTCTCTGACACTGCTGAGCTGGCTGGTTTGATTCCAAATCTTATAAATGAGCCCTGGCATGTGATTTCCAACAATGTGGCATTTTGACATGTGTAGACTCGGACGAGCCTCTGCAGCCTCCTTTTAAGCTTAGAAACTCCAAACGGTGTTCTGTCAGTAGCTTAACAATCAGAGAATGCTCAAGTGACTAGCAAAGGCTCTGATCAGACTGCGCATATGCGCAGGCTGATCTGAGGTTTTGCTGTTCGCACATACCACATTGTTAGAAATCTCATGCACTGACTCATTAATCTTGTGTTTTACATACCAGTATTTTTTATTCTGTGAGGGCTGTTCAAGTCTATCTAGCTATCTATGTTGTTACATTAAGATGTCAAACTTGACAATTCTTGGATGACAAAAGTAAAAGCATGAAATTTTATAATTCTCATAAATTCATTATTTTTCATTTGTACTTTGTATGTCATATTGAATGGTGTCATAATGCTATGAGTTTGTAAGATCACATGGTTATAGGATTCTTATTTTGTGATCAAATGAAACTTTAAGTAAATGTATTGTCTTACTGGGCAGGTACATAAATGTATAAAATCAACATTTTTTTTCTTATATGGAAAAAGTTTTATAATTATTTATGATCAGATGATTTATTTGAAATTTCCAGTAGAAAATGTAATGATAATATATATATGTAGTTCATGTGTATACATGTAATGAGGATATATATATATACAGCAAGCAAACAAGAAAGGTCGCCATATTGTTACACCTGAACAAGGAATGTTTATTGGTCCTGATCAGACAGAGAGAAGTAGGAGGGACAAGGAGCGAAAAATTGAAAATCTTAAACAGTTAGAAAAGGTATTGTGTTCGAAATTTGAGAAAATGTTGATTCTTCTTTCAGTATTCTTGCATATTATTTTTTGTTTTACAGTAAAACCTGTCTCAAGTGGCCACTCCTCAGAACAAGTTACAGTAAAACCTCTGTCAAACGGCCACTCTAAAATAGACAAAACAAAGATCTTAATGACAAAAGGTAGCTTAATGAAGGTCAAAAATATGACAGAATGCTCCCCTTGGAGCATTCTGCAATACTTTTGACCTGCATTAAGTGATAATCTGTCTAGAAAAACAATTTTTGATCTTCTTTTGAGAGGCCGCTTAAAACAGGTTTTACTGTATTTTCTCATTGGTTTTCAAATTAATTAAATGATTGTTATCATTATTTTTGTTAACCCTTTGCGTGCTGGGGAATTTTACATGCTTTTTTTTTGTTGTCTGCTGATTTTTTTTTTCAAATTTTACATTTTCAAAAAATTAATCTGGCTCCAATCTGTTTGCAAAAGTTATCAGCAGATGACAAAATTTGTTACTAGTTGGCTAAGAGTAAGGTCACATATACACCGAATCCGAATCGAAACCGTAACGGCCACCGAATTGCATTGTTTCGTTTTCGGCAGACCTTTCACATATGAACAGAATCCATGGATGAAATCGGAGAAAATGCCTGTATAATTTTGACTAGTTTCCCTCTCAGATAGCAAAAATACCTTTACAATACAAATTGTTCCATGTCACTGCCTTAAGTTTGTGTTCTTTACAGTAGCTCTGGGTCTTGTCCAACAAAAGTCTGTAGTCTATAGTATTGTGCTTGTAAAATAATGGCACAATTGTCTCGCTGGACAATCCATCAATGACTTTCATGATTACTCATGATAACTAAGTTATATAAAACGCACGAGGCTGTGTATGTGCAGATTTAATTAAAAATACCTGTCATATTATCCCCCGACGAAGTCGGAGGGATATAGTTTTGGCGTCGTCCGTGCGTCCGTCTGTCCATTCCGTCCGTCCGTCCGGAGCCATATCTCAGTACCTATTGGTCAGATTTGATTCATTCTTGGTACAAATGATAAGTACCATGGACTCTCAAACATCCAATAAGTTTGGTCAAAATCAACCCCTTAACACTTGAGTTATTGCCCTTGTTTTAGTATAGGCAATTATAAGGCAAAACCTATATTAGCTTTTTTGTGTGATGATCTTCACATTTTATCAAAGCTATTATATTTAACAACTTCTCACTATTAGACCATGATTGCCAAGTGCCTGTAGATAAGCATGGCAGTGTCAAAGTTTTACCCCACCCCCTTCGACCCCGCCTAAGGGGTCAAAGGTCAAATTTTAAATTTCGCAATAACTAAGGCAATTGTTAATATTTTTTGCCGAAATTTTGCATACAGGCAGAGCAGCAATAGATATGAAACATATCAAACGGGATTTTAGTTTGAAGGCCTGGATCCGAGCCTGTTGGGTGGACTTAGGGGGTGGGGCTGAGGTCAAAATTAAACTTTTTCAGAATATGGTCATGTTGCATATCAAATTAAAGCTGACGACGCTGGCAGCAACATGGTAGCAAATATTTTGCCCACAGACACACCCTCGACCCCGGGGGTGGGGTCAAAAGGTCAAACTATATCTTTTTCTGAAAGTAGTCATGTTGCATATCAAAATAAAGCTGACAATGCTGGCAGCAACATGGTAGCAAATATTTTGCCCACAGACACACCCTCGACCCAGGGGGTAGGGTCAAAAGGTCAAACTATATCTTTTTCTGAAAGTAGTCATGTTGCATATCAAATTAAAGGGAATTGAGCACAGAGCACCATGAAAGTAAATATGCTGTCATTACACACACCAACGACCCCCTGGGGTGGGGTCAAAAGGTCATTTTCTTTTTCTTTTCTAAAAGTGGTCATGTTGCATACCAAATGAAAGTGGAAGAAGTGTAGACCTACATGCAAGGTAACACTTTGAATTTACACACACCCTTGACCTCTGGGGTTGGGTTTAAAGGTCAGATATTGAAATTGTGCAGATGTAAGTATATTTTTTATTAAACTAAGCACTAAAGCATACTTGACAGGTGTTTGTTATGATCTGAATGATACTGAAGGTGAACTAAGACTTAGATAAATGGGATTTATGTTTTGTGATTTACATGTTTCTCTCAAATAACCCTTCGTCGGGGGATATAAATTCGTCTAATTTGTCTTGTTTGCTGAAATTCTACCACCGAAACCTAAAAAAATAAAATCCAAAATGTGCACCTTTTCGGTTCTGTTTCGGTATATTCAATATATGTGAAAGCTCTCGTAGGTTTTAATGCATTTTAATTTTTTGGTTCGGTTTCGATGTATATGTGAATTGGCCTTAAAAATGAACATTTTTCATTGCAAACAAAAATCACATAAACATTTGATATCATTACTTAAAATATTGATGAAATAAAAATGAAAACAATTGAAATTTGTAAGGTTTTTTAACAGAATATGACTGAATGTTTTCCTCTGGATGGAAAAAAAAAGATGAATATAGTGCCTTTTTAAGCACTTTTGTATGTGAAATATAATATTTAAAGTTTATTTTAACAGTTATTTGTTATTCCACATTTAATCTCAAGTAGATGTCAATTTGGAAAAGATATGATTTAGTTGCATAAATTAGAAGAATATATGATACATTAATTTGTTTGTAGTAATGTGTATGTAAACATGGATTACAGTAGCTTGCAATCAATTGTAGTTTGTAGCATTGTTTTTTTTCTATTTCTTTGCCTTTTTTGGTGGGGCATCTAACATAGACAATCTTTACTTGACTTTTATAAATAAAAACTGATTTTGCAGCAACGTGAACAGCTTCTATTGTTGAGAGCAAGAGAGTCAGGACAGATTCCCTACCCAAGTCCTAGACAAAATCATCCTGCCCATCAGAGTAATGTACCTCCCTTACAACTTGAAGAGGCACAAGATGACAATCATAATAGCCCCAGAAAACGTGAGGAAGATGTTAGGCCACCACCAGATCAGCCAACGCACAACCAGAGAAGACATTATCATGATGAGTCTCCAAGAAAACGTGCAGCTCCTGAGCATTCAGACCAGCGTGAACATTCAAAATATCCCGATAAAGATGACGGAAAGATAAACAGAATTGACAGAATACCTGTTCAGTCTAAAGATGATAGTTTTGTTAGAGATGGGAAGGAGAAGTACCAGTGGTACAATGAAAGACATTTGTCACCACCTCTTGAAGTTAGAAGGTCAAGGTCACTGTCCCCTCCACCGTTAAATTTAGAAGAACTCCATCGGGAACTGACACAAAAGCGAGAAGAACTTCAGGTAGAAGTTATAGAGCTAGAACAATATATATATTAGTGTATTTCATAGGAAGTTATAGGTGTTTTGCATAGTATAGATGAAATAATATGTAAGCCAGTGCATGAGATTTCCAACAATGTGGCATTTTGACATGTGTAGACTTGGACGAGCCTCTGCAGCCTCCTTTAAGCTTAGAAACTTCAAATGGTGTTCAGTCAGTAGCTTAACAATCATAGAATACTCAAGCGACTAGCAAAGGCTCTGATCAGACTGCGCATATGCGCAGGCTGATCTGAGACTTTGCTGGTCACACATACCACATTGTTGGAAATCTCATGCACTGGCCATTATTATTATTATAAACCCTTTCATCCCAGCAAAATAGTACCACATTGACCTTATTTATTCAAAATTCTAAGATTTCTGGTGAAGACAGCGAAGATCCTGCTCAACTGAGCTTGATATTCAAATTGCTCATGAAAGCTTTTTTTCCCATCTTAAAACACTCAGGCGTTGTATTTATTCTGTTGATAAATGTTAAAATAATAACAATTGTTTGCATTTTAACATTTATTAGCAGAATAAATTTCATGCTCAGTTCAGTTGAGCATGAAAAAGTTATAACCTGGGAGCCAGGATCCACATGTTTTTCATCCACATAATGAATTTCCCACCAGTCATAAGTTGTGTTGTCTGCCATTTCTTCTTCTTATGTTCTCAGGTAGCCTATATTGCAAACAATATAGACCCAGATCAGATGGCTTGAAGGGAGCAGTGTAATCAGGGTTCATAGTGTTTGCTTCCATGATAAAATATAGTCTGTAATGCACTTGAATATATGCAGCAGACATAAAACGCAGACAACAGGATAAAGGAAGGATTGACATTCTGAAATTTTTCTGAGATGAAAGGGTTTATTTTTCTCACTGCTTTAATACATTAGAACCAGATCTTACCATAAAGGATCATATCACAAGCCTTGGTATTTACATAGTCTTGCCACAGTATTCCCAGGTCTTACAAAGAAATTGAGCCCTCTCATGACAAAAGGCCAACAAAGTGGCATAAGCAACCAGTGATGACCCAGATCAGCATGGCCATCTGTCTAGTCTGATCTGTCTTTGCTCTTATGTAACTTTGTACCCCTGGTATTCTGTTCTGGTATTTTCAGATGGACAGTGAAGACTCAGATCGCTGACTCCTTCTGCCTTAACCCTTTTTCCTGCTAATATTTTTTGTCCAGGAAAGACTGCTTATCATATATGCTGCATATATTCAATTGCACTCTGGACTAATTTTATCAAGGAAGTAAACACTATTAACCCTGTTCAGACTGCTCCTAAGGAGCCGTCTGATCTGGGTCCATATTGTTTGCAATATAGACCACCAAAAGGCATATTAAGCAGAGAGAGAGCAGACATCAATTGTCGTTAATACCTGTAAAAGGATTAAAGTCAGATCTGTCTTTGCTATGTGCTTTTCGGATAGCTTTAGACCCATTGTTTATTGTAGGTGAACAGTGAAGACTGGGATACGACTTAGCAGATGCTCAGGCTTTTCTAAGTCTCCACTGGGCACACATGCCACTTTTTTGGTTTTGTGATGCGGATGCTCAACTATTGCAGTAGACGATTAGAAAAAGACCTGCCAGTTTGCTACACTGGGTCAAAGGACCATTCAGGTTTTACAGTATGCCACAAAATAATAATGAGGGAGTTCGATCATTAACCGCAGTACCTGCAGTTCGGTTAAACATTTATCGAATTCACATCGGTCCAACTAAAGTGATTCACATCCCAAACTGCGGTTTAGCAATGCTTTTCGCTCTGGGTCCTCTTGAACAAAATGGCAGACAGTGTACAAAAGTGTTAGTTGATGAACTGTAAAGTTCTATTTTTTGGAAGCTGCGAGCTATCTATCTTCCCATACTTGAGGCAATCGGTTGCTTGAAATGATTCAAATGAATAGCAGTTTTGGTGTTATTTCGTTGTTAGAATGATATGAAAGTAAAGTTTAAATTGCACAAAAATGGTTGTCCATGGACGCCGCTATGTTTTTATTTCTTCATTTGAAGGTACGTTTAAACTTACTGTCAAACATCTACCAAACGTAGCTTGATCAATCACCAGCTCAAGCATGCGCAATAGATCTTCCGGAACTAAAGTAGGGTTTGTGATAGAACTACCTCAATATGTCATATTGTCCAGTTTTACAGGTAGCAAAGATGGTATATTGTAAAACTGGACTGGTAATCCTTTTCCCACCATTTACGACAATTGCTGTCTGCTCTCTCATCTGCCTATGTACTTTGATAGCCTATATTACAAACAATATGGACTCAGATAAGACTGCTCCTAAGGAAGCAGTCTGATCAGGGTTCATAGTGTTTGCTTCCATGATAAAAACTAGTCTGAAGTGCATTTGATTATATGCAGCAGATGTAATAAGCGGACAGCTATTTCAGGACAAAAATATTGGCAGGATAGGGGTTAACTTATCTTTTTCACGATAAATATGCCAGTTCCTATGCTTGACTTTGTTACAGTCAGGGACCAAAAGTAATTCCACAACATCAGGAATTTCATGGACTTCAATGTATTTTCGAGTTTATAAGAACATTTTCTTTGCTTCTTCTGGCCAACATATTCCTGTGTTTTTGTACCATTTGAAAGCGACATGAATAAAGCAAAATTCTTAAATTTATGCATTAAATTTAATCAATGCATTTTAACATTTTGCATGATTTTCTGGACAATTTTGGGCAGTGTCGCCGTTGGCATCAATGGAAAAGTAACATTTTAAAGTTTGGTAAAAGTTTACACTATTTTATAAGGCAAATGGCATTTGAGTCAATGGCAAATTAATTTTGTGGAGTTACTTTTGGTCCTGGAGCTTACATAATATGTATTTATTAGCTATGCTTCACTAGTTGCTATAGAAAGTAATGTTAGCAGTGCTTTTATAATGGATTCAAGTGTCTTAAATGTATTTATGTTAGATTAATACACCTATTGTATAATGCCTTCAATGTTTACTGTCATGAGTTGGCTCCCGGTACCGTTAGTTTAACAGGTTACAGGGCCCAGGGCGACGACGGTAAACATTGCGCTTACTGTACTTTCAAAGATAGATGAGAATCGATGTAAACAAACACTGGCCAGTTTACCTTGATTTTGGGCGTGCAGGTAGTCTCAGTTTACAGTTATATTGAACCTACCACAGAATATTGCACATTCGCGTAGCAGTGAAAAATCATGCTTTTACCTGTTTATAAGAAAAATAGAATAGCCTCATTACTATGCATCTTTGAAAGCACAATATCAGTGTTTTCTCTCAGAGGGGGTAGTGCTAAGGAATTTGACAGTAAACTTTGTCACTTGGACAGAATCTCAGATACCTTAGATTCATTTTAGGAAATTCTTTAAGAAATAAGGTGTATATTCAAAGACACCTCCAATAAAGTTTTGACACACATTTCTGATTGATGTGTGGAGAACTAGATACCAAATTTTCCAAAAACATCTTTTTCCTGAAGACAAAACTGTCACCCAACCCCCTCAGAGACAATATATTGATAGGTGCATTATCATATCCTGTATATAATATCTGTTGTATCATATTATATTTCATTGGAATTCCAATTATTAAAAGCATATATTGTTTGTCAGTTGGCTGTTGTGTCTAACTTAGATTGCTAAGACATGCATTATTCAAATGCTGTTGATATTGTTTGTATGAGTCCCGGTCAGCAATTTTTCAGTCGTGTCAGAACAAACAAGTGTGGAAAGAGTAAAATGATTTGACCATCCTATTTCTTAGAAACCAGTTCACTATAATGATAACAGCCACCAAGCTCAGGATAATGTTCAACATACAAGGCCGCCATCTCAGGATAATGCAGAAACGCTAAAAGCCTTAGAGGCCCAGAAAGAAAACCTACGAAGAATGTATGAGGCACAAATAGCTCAGGTTATCTACTAGCTTTATGTTAATGAGTGATCTCTAAAACCTCTAACATTGCTTGTGTCACTCATGAGTGATCCTAACTCTTTGCCTACTAGGTAATTTTTCCATGCTTTAATGTCGTCTGCTGATTATTTTCAAAATCAACTTTTTCGAAAAATTCTTTCAGGAATACCAACAGAGTGTCAAACAGTTTGGATCCAGATCATGCCCAACATTATGTCGGGGCTGGTCTGTGTCCAAAATGTTTGCAAAGGTTATCAGCAGATGACTTCGCTGGCAGGCAAGGGTTAAAACCTCTAACATTTGTGTGTGTCACTCATGAGTGATCTTAAACACTTACATGTGTCACTCACTAGTGATTTTAAGACCTCTAACATTGCATGTGTCTAGCATGGGTTATCTTTAAACCTTACATGTGTCACTCACAAGTGGTCTTAAAACCTCTAACATTCCATGTGTCACTCATGAGTGATATTAAAACTTTACATGTGTCACTGGCTAGTGATTTTAAGACCTCTTACATTGCATGTGTCTTTCATGAGTGATCTTAAAACCTAACATATTTCCCTCACTAGTGATTTTAAGACCTCTAACATTGCATGTGTCACTCATGAGTGATCTTAAAACCTTACATGTGTCACTCACTAGTGATCTAAAAACCTTTAACATTGCATGTGCCACTCGTGAGTGACCTTTAAATTCTAAAATTACATGTTTCACTAGTGTATGATGTGTTTTTCACAAATTTTCGGAATAATATAACCCCTGTTTTTTGTATTATTTTTGTTTTCAGCTTTTTAGCATGTAAGTTATGGAAGAGTACTAACTTTTTTGCACGCTAAGTAATTTTGCTTGTTTTTTGTTGTCTGCTGATTTTTTCAAAAAATTATTTCAGGAATATCATCAAAGTGTCAAGCAGTTTGGATCCAGGGCAGAGTTGCATAAGTTGAGCACTTATTATTTGGCACTATGAAGAGCTTTGCTTACATAATGCAAAGACTATGATTTAAAAACCCGCTTATCTGCAGCCGCCTGTTGTGCAATGATAGCAGTTTCTTATTTTATGCATATAAACAAAAGACGCCACACTAAGCTCTGCCTGTGCAATGCTTGGCTACACAAAGTTGTTTCCCAAATCAGCTCAAGCTTGGTTGTGTAGCGCATCATAGCCCTTTTTCATAACATGCTATTGTATTGCCATTTGCTACAAATTGTGCTCTGTAGTGCTCCCCTTATGCAACATGTCTCAGATCTTGCCCGACATTTTGTCGACCTGAAATGTAGCCAACCTGTTTGCAAAGATTATCAGCAGGGGACAAAAGTCAACACTAGCAGGCAAAGAGTTAAAGAAAATCCCTTAAAATTGCTTTATCTCTGCATGCTGGGTAATTGTTCTTGCTTTTGTTGTCGTCTGCTGACTTTTTTCAAAATTAAAGTTTTCAAAATCAATTCTTTTAGGAACACTATCAGAGTGTCAAAAAGTTTGGATCTAGATCAGGACTGACATTCTGTCAGTCCTGAGCTGAGACCAAATTGTTTGTAAAGGTTACCAGCAGAGGACAAGAGTCCTCGCTAAGAGAAAGCAAGAATTTTTAATATGGAATGTACTGTCGTGCCAACCAAGACTGACAGTAACGTAATATTTTGTTTACAATTGTTAAGTAAAATTTTACCTTGTACCCTCCACTTAAGGTAACGCGAATCGATAGATCACTTGCATATTTATCCTATCCTGTGGATAGGATTAATACACAAGTAATCTATCGACTATAAGTCCCTGATAACTTTGTAAACAAAACATGACGTCACTCTCACTTTGGCTGGCAGGACAGTACCTTGAAATTAGGGAATGTGAGAATTACAATGCTATGAAACTATTTTTGTTAATGTCTTAAAGCTTTTAAATTGAAACTCATTATAATATTAAGACTACATCTTAGACATGATATAAATTGTAAAGTTATTGTCTTAAATTTGTTAGATATTTCTTAGGGCTGCATCTGGTTTGACCAGTCCTAGTGCAAATGGGCTGACTGTTGAATTTTAGCCAACTCCAATGACTGGGAGCACAGTGGCTCAGTGGTAGAGTGCGTGACTCAAGACCAAGTGGCTGCGGGTTCAAGCCTCACTGGCAGCACTGCATTGTGTCCTTGAGCAAGACACATTTATCCTTGCTTAGGACTGGTTCAACCCAGGAAGACCCACCCCAACATAACTGAAAAATTGTTGAATGGGATGGAAAGAATAGAATCGATGAGATTAGCATCAAAGCACACTGCACAAACTGCAAGTAGCCAAAATACATTGCAACTCTTTTGCATTGGGACCAGCAAATATCCATTTCAGTCTTGCTAAAACCTTTATTGTTTGTGAAATCTGTGTTTATCATTTCCTTTGTAAAATTGTCCCTTTATAACGTGGTTAACTTATAACACAGTCTATTTCAATTATGCACCGGAGCATATCATTATAAAGGGACTGAATTAAGTGTACATGAAAATATCCAGCATGATAAAGGATAAGAAAAGACTTTAAGCTGATGTAGTATGTACAATTATCTCATGAACTGGTGAATTATCCCTTAAAGAGCCACCTATAATTTGCAGCAGACGACAATTGCAAATTTTGCCGCTTTTTCAAAAATAACAAATAAAGCATGATATTTCATGAGAAAATTCTGCTGGCAGACGATTCTCATGTAATATCATACCTTATTTTTGTCGAAATTGGGAAAGATGTTGCAAAATTTGACGTCTGCTGCAGTTGTGATTGGCACTTGTTGCCGCTTTAATGGATATAAACCGTTTTTACCTGTGTTTGTTTAGAAGCAACAAGTGTTACAAGACCAGTACCAGCGTGTACAGGAGGAGGAGAGAAGAATAGCTGCTGACAGGGCCCGGGCAGAACCTAATGTTGGTCCAGACAGGCACAAACAAGATCTAGAGGAGGAAAGAAAGAGAGAATATCAAGAGTACCTGGCACAGGTGAGAACAAATCCCAACTCTTTACCTATGGTTGGCAACTACAAAAATTCTGGTCTTACAAGCATATTTATAATGCATAGTAATGTACATGGCGTCAAAATTTAAGCATTGCCTAAATATTGTCCGAGAAAAAACAGTGAAACTTTCTAAATATTAATTTATACTTAATATATCTATGAAATTAGATAAAGTGGTGACAATTTACAGCAAATTTTGATGAGAAATTTCTTATTGAAACTGATTTTAACAGTTTAAAACATAGATTAAATAAAATAATACCAGTATCATTTATGAAAATCGTACAACAAATAAGAAAATCCTATGACAAATGAGATAGAAAATATCTCCACTTTGTCCCTTCTCTGATGTTGAAGAGTAATGCTTCTGGTTTTAGACTGGACAAAGTAAGAATTCCTATGTTGCCACGATTCTGAACTTTTACCATTTCAAGTTGTGCAGAACATGCATAATCAAGGATAGAATTTAATTTATTGTGACAAAAAGAAATAGTTATTAAAAGGTATAAAATACTCAAGTACAATCAAGGATAGAATTTAATTTATTTTAACAAAAAGTAATAGCTATTAAAAGATATAAAATACTCAAGTTATTAAAAATATATAAAATACTTGACGGTTATTAAAAGACATAATGTATAAGCAAGGCTTTGTAGCTAAATAGTAACTGATATAGAAATCAGTAATGAAAAAAAGACAAAAAAAACTTGAATATTGAAGCATTTCTTATTAATGAACTACTGGATATTAAACAGATGCCCCGTAAAATAAATTTACGGAAAAAAGAAGTGACACCGGAGAACTTACGTCTTGGTTTGCCTCTGGATCAGGCTCGACATGATGAGGAAAGAAAACTTCTAATGACCGATAGACAAAATGAATACAAAGCAATATTAGCGAAGGTATATTTTGGTGGAAGCTTAGTGCTGCTGTCCTCATCTTGATTAAGAACAGTTCTGGGATGGTTTCTTTGTTTCTCCTGATACAGCCTTTTTTTCTTACACAAGTTTTTTTTTATTATGGAATACAGTCGAACTTCGATGGCTAGAACTCGTTGGGACCGTCGGTGCGAGTTCGACCCATCCATGTGTTCGAGCGTTACCTAGCCTGACAATTTTCAAGTTGGTTCATGTGTGCTTTATGTCATCACGGACACCACGCTTTTTATCAACCAAAGTTGCAAAGCGCATGTAACACATGTCACTGATCAATAACCCTTTGCACACTAGAGTTAAAATGATAAACCGCATGTGTTAGCATATGAACCTGTTGAAAGTAAATACATTTATCAGCATGCGCATATGCGCAGGCTGATCAATGCATTTGCTATCACGTAAGCTGTACTGTTTGTCTTCTAGTGGGTGGTTTATATGTCGCTACAGTTTATGTTCGGTTGTTTATCGTTTCCTTTAGAACAATAAAATAAAAACAAGTTTGTTTCTTATTATTGATTCACACTGTGCAAGTTTCAATTAATTACAACGAATAAAAAACATGAAAAAATGACAAACTCCCCAGGATGTTTACAACAAAGATGCGGATCAGACTGTACCGCCGCACAATCTGATGCCTGTTGTTATCCAGCCAGGTTAGACAAGCGAATTCTTGATTTAAAAACATCTCATTAATTGTCTTTAATCATTTTCGACCGCCCTTCTTAGTGGTGACAAGTGAGAACTTACTCAAATCTTTGATCTATTAAAATTGCCGCTAATTGCTTCACACGTTCCGCTTGTCAGTTAAGTAACCCAAGGGTGAAATCATCATTGTCACGGAGCGCTCATGGAAATAATAATGAACTTAAATCAAGCGTGTGACTGATTCATGTAAAGAAGCATTTGGTTCGAGCCATCATAGCGTTTTTACATGAAAAATTGCCCTGCGGACCGTGCTTTGAGTTCGAGAGTTCGAGCCATCGCTGTTCGAGCCTGGGGTGTATTTTAACATTAAATGTATAGGGAAATTGCCGGGACCGAAGAACGAGTTCGAGCAAAGCCTGGTGTTCGAGACAGGCGAGTTCGAGCGACCAAAGTTCGACTGTATAGGGATCACACATGTTTTTTGATGCATTAACATTTGCCTGGTCCCATGGGAGCTGTTTGAACACAAGGCTGTTAGGCCGAGTGTTCAAACATCTCCTGAGGGACCCGGCAAGTGTTAATGCAATGAAACAAACATGTTTGATCGTTATTCTTGCATATTTTACCTTATTCAAATCAAAAGCCCACTGAAAACACCACTTAAACCTTAAAATACCATTTTTCTTACACAGATTTTCTCTTAACGAAATGGTGTCAGCATTAAACTTTCGAATGGAATAACTTTGTCACAACATCATAATGTGTGCAATGTTTTCGCGAACAAAAACGTCACTGTAATGATCAGTATGGGCATCAAGGCTTTCCTGTGTAATATAAGACAAACAAATCAAGGCTCATTTGAAGTATTTTCAAATTCAAACCCATGTTTAAACAGCACATGAATCTCATGATTTGAACATGGATTTTCGTTCATTTGACGATGGCTTCAAATGATGGCTTCAAACAGCTTTGTGTAACAAATTTTATGCAAGAATATATATATTGATAAAACAAGCAGGAACGACAATGAGAAATTGTTTTTTGAAAGCCAACTTTTGTTGGTCTGGGTCAAAAATGTTATCCACTCTGTATTCCTGTTTTTTTTTTATAAAAAAAGTTAAATGAAAAAAAAACAAGGATGACAAAAAGGATACAAAATTACCCAGCACGCAAAGAGTTAATTAATGGTTACAGGCTTCAAATAAGAGTGTGTAATCGAAAATTATTTTTTCTTATTTCTTAACCAAAACATATGTTGTGGGTACTCAAAAGAACCGCCTTGATGAGACGGTTCTTTTGAGCACCCAAAACATGTACTTAAATGGATGGGTAAGAAAACAATCACAATTTTAAGCTAAAAAACTTTGCTTATGTAGACATATGTGGTTTTGTGTGATATATTAAGAAGAGTATTTCTGATAAATTTTCATGAGTTTGATCAAATGATCCCAGAACTATGGCCTCTTACCCCTAGTTACTCCTCCTTTTTCTCACATCTAGTGCTATCTGCTGAAAGGCTGTGTGATAGGCTCTTTTATTCAGAATTTTTCAGTTCTGTTTGTTTGGTTTTTATGCTGGAAAAGTGTTAGCTGCATACATCATATCTTTCATGGAAGTAGAAATTATGCAGTTTTACAATATTTTTGTTATTTTCTTGCACTAATCATACTCTTTAGCTGTATTCATCTGCTGGAAGCCATTTTCATTAAGAAAGCAATCATACAGTTTAACAGTCATTTTACTGATACTTGTACTAACTGAATGCATCTTACTGTCATATGTAGACTAGCCACTAGTCTGATATCATATTCTTTTTAATAAATGATAATTTCATTTTAAAATAATAATTTCTTTATTCTTCCTCTTTCCTCTATGACAACAATACTTGAGATAAAGTGAGGATATCTAAGAGAAAAGAGATGAAATCAAATTATACTGAATGGAGAGTAAAGTAAAATTGAGAAAAAGATCAAGGTCTAGGAGCTAGACTATGTCATATGGTAAATCATTTTCATCAAGAAAGTTATCATGCAGTTTAACTGGTTTTACTGAAACTTGAACTAATTTTGCCCCATTATCTAAATGCATCCTACTGTCATATTGAAAAAAAAAGTTATCAAGAAAGCTATCATGCAATTTTACAGTAATTTTACTGATACTTGAACTTATTATGAGACAGTGAACTAATAGTTAAAGAGACTAGATTTCTTAAAGGATTTCTTTTGCTCTGGTATTCAGTTTAATTTACTGTTGAGTCCTTATCCTTGCTTTATCTCCTTGTTATATCTTGATTTATATGTTTTAGGAGATGATGCTTTGATAAGTTAGGGGTCTTTCATGCAAACCAAATATTTATGTGTCTTGATCCACATCTGAATTAAGGGTGAGGTTGGCGCCGTTAAACCGGTTTAAGCCCTCCAGTAAAATATTTTACTGACCGTTCCAAGGCGGTACTTCTTTTGTGGATCTTTTATGTTTTTGTTCTGTCTTGTGTTTGCTATGTTTTGTGCGCGTCTGTTTATATGTGCTTTGTGGTCACCTGCTGGGAAAGGGCTGACCTCTTGGCTCTCGTTTGTGGTGTCTTCTGTGAGTTTGTCACTTTCCCATTGGTATCCTGGGTCAGGTGTGGTACTTGATTGTATCGATTCCTGATCTTTGCAACCTTATTACTTAGATCTGTAACTACGAACATTTTTCGAAAAAAACAATTTTTTTTTTTAAATCATTTGTAAAAATAGAATTAAGTTATGTTTTCTCATTAAATTTGTTCAGTACAGCTGAAAGCTGCGTGGAACAGTGAATTATCTAATAAAAACAGGTGATTTTTCTCTTGTTAGGAATTATTTACATCCCTCCAATAATTCTAGACAGTTGATTTTTAACATAAATGCTGTTGTTTTGATAGATATATTTTGATAAAATGTATGAAAATGGTAAAATGTTTACCTGAGTTTGAGTATTTTTACTGTATTCTTGAAAAATAGAAGCTTTATTTCCAAAATAAGAATATAAAAAGTTACAGACTATGCAGCTTTAAATAATAAAGTTAACACAGATATTTTACATTTATACTGGTACTAACTTATATCCTAGTTATCTGCTTATGTCATACTTTTACTCTGGAAACCCTTTTTATGGAATCAAAATGCAGTTTGAAAGCCATTGTACAATAACATAGGTGAAAGTTTTCAGGATTAATCCTGAATTCAGGATTTTGAGGCTGACTCAAAGTAAGGTCTGCAAAGTTCTTAATATATGAAACAGAAAATAAACAGATTGGAAAATGTTCTATCTGCTGCACGTCTATTAGTCCGGTGTGACTAAGGATTTAGATTGAAAACTTAAAAACTTTAAGCCATAGACTGTAACACTCAATAGAGTGAGCCACAGCCATCTTTATTATTCACAAAAATGTATGGTATAGATACTTATTAATGAGAAATTTTCATTGAACACCACAGCAAATGTGTCGTGCAGATATGAAAAAAATAAAATTAAAATTGAAAAACAAAAAACTTAATTAAATTCTTGCACTATCCATTCTTTCATATTAAGCTTAAATGTGGCTTTAACACAGAATGAAGTGAGTGATAAACACAGTGTGTTTCCTTTCTCATCTTCTCAGATTCTCTTATTATAATTTTTTTTATTAGAGTGTGATCAGTATTTTTATTTCATGCTAGAGATACAGACTTAGTGCAAGATAATGTATACTTCTGGCAAAAGGTACTTTTAAGCATATGTATGAATGAAAATTTGAAAGTTTAAGGCACTATCTGTTCAAATGAGAATTTATGATAGAATCAAGCAAACATTATACGGTAAATGTTCTAAAATTTTGAACATTAGGTTCCTGCCAAAAGGCCTAGTCAAACATCACAGACCAAGATCAGACTTCTTCTTCAGAAGCAGTCTGTCATGGTCTTCCTGGTTTGCTATTCTGACAAGCATTTTGTGAATTCCAGCCCTGAAGACCAACATTTTATTTGAGAACAGATAAAGAAAAATGTTTGAAATTTTAGAGTATTTTCTGTAGATACCATTAATTGAAGTTTTGATGGTACAAAAGACGTTTTATCCCTGAAAAGAAAAGACATTTAGTCTTATTTTGTTAAAAAACCTGATACAAGTATAGATATAATACTATTCAAAGAGGGAATACAAACAGTGCTGATCAGACTGTGCAGATGTGCAGGCTGGTCTGCGCCTTTGTGCTAGCAACCCCCGAAGACAGATTTTCTGGCTTGGACTTATTTTGTTAAAAACTTGAAATTTTACTGAATTTTCAGACATGAGGCTGAAAAATAATTTTTATTTCAACAGTCGATGGTTTTTAATTTCTTTTGACTATTAATGAAGATTATTAATGAATAATTTTGACATAATTACATTGTACTAATGGAAAGTTAATACATGGCTCAAATTACTTTGACAGGTCTTTTTGTACTTGTCCACATAGCACTGTTGGTAGTGAGTCAGATTGGTTAGCTGATATTTATTTACTGCAAAAGTGAAATCCAGACTCACCACATACATTTGTAGAGATTATTCAAGTTAAGTAATTAAAATGCATTTTTTCGCTTTTGCAAGCGTTTAATAAATTCAATAATACATGTCGAGCAGGAACATTAGATTCTTTTTATTATATGACATTAACATTATTTTGAAATATCATTTTTGCCATGTAAACGTTAAGATCATTTTGTAGGCAATGCTGATATTGACGCTAAATATGTAATCTATTTTAATTTATGGCCTTTTATAGCCCCAGATGTGACGTCATGTGATGAAAAGTAATAAGGGGCAATGTGTTCTTTTAGTTTATCAAAATTAGATGCCAAAGGAGGTTCTTTGATTAACAAAATATTTATTGAATCGATATGCAATATCTTTTGGGTTTTCAATACTACTATCATCAACTTTCCATGAACATATCCCACAACTGTCCTTACATTTACATTTGTACTTGCCAAAAGTTCTTAAAATTTATGTAGGTTACTTGATATTTTATTTCAAAGTGTATAGAACAATTTTCTATAAACCATATAGCAACCCCCACCAAGACAGAAATTACCAACTCCAGATGGAACTGGACTCAATGTTGGAGCGAGTGAGATTGAAAGACAGCAACACTTAAATGAACAAAGAAAACAAGAATATAATGAATTGATAGCTCAGGTAGTGTGTGCTGTGGAGTGGTACATGTAGCTAATAAACAAGATTTCAGTGGAAGTCTAATTGTAGTAGTGGTAATGTGTTATAACATTAACATAGAGTAGATTCTGGGTGTTTGTCTAACAAACCTTTTGAAAGCATACTACCGTAGGCTACTTTTTATTCCCAGACCGACAACATCGGGAACTATATCGTCCAGTCTAACAAACCTTACATAAAGTGTTTGAAGCATACTAGGATACTTTTTACCCCCTGACCGACAAGATTTGGGATTATATCGCCCAGTCTTACAGACCTTACCTAAGTTTTCGAAACATACTTTTTATCGCCTGATTATATCATACGGTCTTATGTGGGATACATACTGATTATCCCCAACCCACAAAATCGGGGATTTTATCGACCAGTCTAACAAGCCACATAAGAGCCAATTTTTGCCACACAATTCAAAGTGCACATCTTATGGATAAACTGCATTTTGAACTCACAAATGTATACTAAGGTGGCAAACTGGCCAAATTTACATGCCACCTATGTACCTGTGGGTGTGTACAATCAGCGATGTGTCCATCTGTCCGTCCGTCTGTAGACGAAATCTTGTTCGTTCCATGTACCCTTTGAGATATTTTGATAACATTTGGTAGGTAAACGGGCTGTCACATACAAAAAGTTGATTTTCAAAAAAATCACCACACAAAAAAATCACGAAAAAATACCCAGCATGTAAATAGTTGATAAAGCAAGTTTTGCATCTTTCCAAACACTATTATTACATCTGAACTAACATATGAAATATTAAACCATTTGTGTCTAATACTACTAACACTTTCTTCCAGTCTGCAATTTGCCATTGTCTATTTTTAATAGAAAGGGGTTGCTATTAGATTTATCAAAATAGACTGTACTCTTCTTAGGGCAAACAGTTCAGACACTGGTAAAGGGAATGCTGCATCTGATCTGGTCTACACTGTTTGCAAACACCTCATAGATAGGCAGATACATGTATAAATGAAGTTAAGATTGTAGTAGTTCAGAAAATCACTTGAATTAGAATGTGCTGATTGTATTAATTTAGAATTGTCTTTAACTCTTTCCTTAATTGCTAGAGGCCGCTTTTGACATCTGCTGATAACCTTTGCAAACAGATTTGACCCAGATCCTGATCTGTATCCAAACCATTTAAAGCTATGATAGTGTTTCTGAAAGTTGATCTTGAAAAAAAACAGCTTCGAAAAATTAAATGCAAAGAGTTTTAATGGAATGTGTGAAGGCTTTGTATCAGGTGGAAGGTTAGGAGTCTGTTATCACCATTGAAAGATAAATTTGGACCAGCTCATGAGAATTTTGGTACTAATGGCATAATTCTTTAAACATAGATGCCCAGCTATATAGTGCTGCAAGATACCTAAATTTTGGCTTGAGCCTTCATCTAAGTCCCTACTTTGGTGTGTAAATTCATTCATTGTTTGCATATGCAACAAGTAACAAAGGCCCATGAGCTGGCTCATTTACAGTTTAAAGGGACAGCAACATTGAAAGCAATTAAACTGAAATGCAAGCCCTTATTACACCATGCATTCTGCTGCAAGCCGTTTCAAAATCGGGTGTAAAATAAGAAAATTATAATAGCAATCAGAAAATCAAAATCAAGCCAATGGAGGCCACCATTTTAAATATTTAAATATCTTCCTGTAAATTGTTAAAGCCAATAAAAATCCAATTCATTGCTTACTGATTACTGAACCGTCTTTTTTTTAGATTAACTATTTCAACTGAAGAATCAATAAAAATGCAAGACAGCAGGACACTTATTATTCTGTTATGCATATTTAAGGGCTCTGTGCCATCACAAAGCCTAAAAATGGCTGCCCTCCATAGATTTCAATTCTCTACTATACAAACATATGTAACTTTCTTATTTTTGATTCAATATTGATAGTTAGCTGCAGACTGCATGGTTTAATAAGGACTAGCAATTCAGATCCACTTGAATTCAATGTTGCTGTCTCTGTTAAGGTGAAATACATGTAGTTACCAACATACCAATGTGAATGATGGTTCATAACCAAGAATTGAATTCAACAGGGCAGGCCATCTGAGACGGTAGAGATAGTGGTTGTTTAGGTTTAGCAAATCTACCCATACCAGGCAGGTGGTGGGCCCAGAGGTCAGCCAATGCCACAAGGCTGGTAGTGAGACTTCTGCCTTACTTCGGCCTTATCAGATTTCATTTATATAGTTTGTGCAATACCTTATCAGAATTAGCCACAATAGGTAGAGGTCCAGGTAATGCCCAAGGATCAAGGCTATCAACGTTTATGTGACTCTGACTCAGACTTACTTAATATGTAGGTTAGGATACCATATCGGGAGCAGTTGAGATGAGTAGTGTAAGTTGTGGGATGCGTCTCTTAACTGATCAAGATGGGTTATTCATGATTAAAAGGTAATCGGAAAAGTCCGGCACAATTTGAGAATCGAATCATAAAAGGTAATCGGAAAAGTCCGGCACAATTTGAGAATCGAATCAAGCCTCGGGTGTACGAAAGGGGCACTACACGCAGTAACTATGTAAGAAAAAGCTTCATTTTGTTAGCCGGAACTGGCGTAAGGAAAATTAGTTCTGTAACATGTGGGTTCAGCTCTATCAAAATCCATTTTTTCTGATTACCGGAAAAGTTAAATCAGCAGAATAAATGAAGTTTTTGTATTTTTCAATAAAATATTTGTTGAAAAAACATAAACTTCATTTATAACCGTTTGTTTTGCTGCAATCACATCAGTGTCACCTTATGTAACGTCATCATCACGTTATTAAAGTAGATCCTAGATGTACATTGGAGATCTGATTCCACGGAATTGGCCGAGGCAGTTCCGATTGGATTAAAAGGGAGTGGAGGAAACCATCATTTAGTTTAGTTGAGACGGGTAGGGTTGGGGATAAATAACATTTTATTTCCTAAAGAAATCCCCAAAAGTTAATGTAATTATGAAAGAAATATTCTTCACTTTGGGTTAAATTATTGTCCCTCAAGAAATTGCCTATTTATTTCTAGAACACATATCGGTAAAATGTGAGCACCAAAAATTAAGTGTTTTCCTGCCATTCACAACAAATGTCATCTGCTATATCTTCTGCTGATGTACTTTGGTCAAATATATTGCAAACAATATTAACAGGATTCATAGTGTTTGCTTCCATAATAAAAGTTTTCCATAGTGCATTTGAATATCTCAGCACAATTCAAGAAATGTTTTTTCACAAACTGGTTTGGATTTATTCCATCATCAGTATTCAAAAATGTTTGATTGTTATGTTATATTTGAATATGTGCAACAGATGTAATAAGCAGGCAAGATTTTCAAATGATAGGATAAGGATTAAAAAGAGAGTGAGTCGATGTGTCAGAAAATTTTCTGGTGGTGTAAGATTTTAAATTGTTTTATTTTTCAGCAACAGGGAAAAGAAAGACGAGGGCCAGTAGAAGGCAGTGGTGCCACTCTTCCTGTCGGAGAATATGATGAAAGTAAACGTCAGAAGTTGTACGACGAACGGCACAATGAATATTTACAACTACAGCAACAGGTGACGATAAACAAAACTATTAGGTTCTGAAAATAACAAAGGTGCTGATCAGACTGGGTAGATGCACAGGCTGGTCTGCGCCTTTGTAGTTTTCATACAGCAAAGTCAGGTTTTCTTACACCAAGGCCCATATCATAGAGAAGGTTGTTAAACACTAAAGCATCTTTTAACAGCCTTTCTGTACCCTTTCATTTTTGAGTTAGTTAAATAAATCAACCAAAACCATGTACAACTCAAGATGAATTTCATTTTTAAGAGGCTCATAAACTCATGAACACCATAGGTTCAGTTTAAACTAAGTGAAGCCTTTCTTTTTTTAATTTGGGTACATCATAAGGTTATTTCAGATGTTATAATACTCTTCAGCCAGTCAAAATACACAATATAAGCTTGTTATCTATTTTCAATAAGAATCAACTGACAGCACTGGTAAATTTTGATCTTAGACAGACCAAAGATTGGATGAGTTTACGCAGTAGCACGTGAAAGGTCACTCAGATTGCAACAGTTATTTCTTTACCAAATATCTACTGTTCACGCTATTGACGTTGAACTGAAAAGACGTAAGATATAACCATTATTTCATCCAGATTTCCATTTCTGGTGCTACACCATGGACTCTTCTGACCTTTGATCCGTCTTAGGTCATATTTTACCAGTACTATTCACAAAATAGAAAATTAATTTCAAAATGGCAGATCAATTTGTGTGCTGTTATTTGTAATATTTTTTTTTTTTTTTTTTTGCATTAGGTTATGAAAAAGAATTATAACACTGTGATAATCTACTATCAGAATACATGTATCATATGTCGTGTATCATATGTCGTAATTCATTAAACAGTTTGCTTAATAGAACAGTTATATTCATGGTTAAAATGAAAATTCTAAGCACAGTGGGTATATAGCAAGTAACCATAATGAGCCATCACACTTTTAGCTCAAATATTATGGTAGTTTCATTAGGTAAAATTGGTCTAATTTATTGTAATAACTTTTGTTTTTCATATACGGTATACACTTATACATAAGCACTAAGTGATATATTTCGTAAGTATTGTTGTATCTTTGTCACAAGTTCATGTTGCATGATGTCACAAGGTGTTGATACTGCATGATTATATGATATTAACCATTCTCTCTACTGAATAGTCTTTGTATGATGCATCAATTACCTCACTCTTGCTTCAAGGTTGACAGATTTATGCCATGGAACATTTTTGCACCCCATATGATAGTGGTACTTATTGCATAAGCTTAAAGACACATATTTTGTGATATATGGAATCATTAGTGAATTTACTGATAAGGGACAGTTTTATTATCTCACAAAATTAAAGGGGCCTCAAGTGGGGAATTACCTGTATACAACACAATTTCTTTTGCTGAGATAAAGATCAATATTTTATCATAAATTACCTAATCCCTTTATGGGACCACTTTATTGCCCCTGCAGGGAAGTCATAATCATCTCATTATGACTGTGCTTTGATCTGCCCAGTATGACCCCTGGAGAGAGTCATAATGAGTGGTACCAGTATTATTGCTAAAATTTCTATCTCTTTAACTCTATCTCCTTGTGTCGTCTGCTGATAACTTTTGTAAACAGTTTGGACCCAGATCAGGCCCGACAAAATGTCTGGCCTGATCTGGATCCAAACTATTTGACACTCTGATGGTATTCCTGAAAGAACTATTCGAAAAAGTCGATTTTGAAAGAAATCAGCAGACGACAAAAAAAAGCATGATGCAAAGAGTTGAAGTCGCCCTATTACGCTACCCATGATAAATCCAGATATAACCTGTTTTGAAAACAGTGTAGATCCAGATCAGAAGCCAGCTGATCAGGATCCACACTTGTTTCACTCAGCTTGTAAATATATGCTTATTTGGAATCCTGCTAATTAATTGGTTAAAATTGGGGAGGAGTGTGATAAGGACCAAAATTGCATGTACTGACTCATTTTCTATAGCAGTCTATTTCACTAGAAAATAGGCCTTCAAGTTTATTTATTTGGAATCTTCACTCACTGAATCTGAAAGGACATTATAGAACAATCCCATCGGTCAATGATTTCTTATTTTATTCATGGTCTAACACCTTAGTGGTCCACAGTTATACAGAGCTTAACCCTTAGATATCTACTCATGTAACAGCATATATTTTGAAGAAAATTAAGCCATAGTGTTGAGTAATTTGGTTTGATATTTTGAATTCATTTTTAAGACAGTTTTATGCCCCTGTATCATATATCTGGGTGGTACTTTGACAAACAGTAAAGATCCAGATGCAATGCCACAGAAAGCAGCATCTCATCAAGGTCTGCACTGTTTGCTACAATAATAGCAATTTTCAGGGACTGTACAGTGAAGTTCATCTTAATTGGAAAATTCTAACATTGGACCCCCTTAATATGTACAATGAACCATCCCAAAGCTCAGCGGGGCCCCGTAGCACAATCGGTAGTGAGTCTGATTTCTGATCCTGGGACCATGAGTTTTATCCCAGTCCAGCCCCATACTTTCGTGGAAATTGATCGTGAAATATTTTCTACGGTCATTCGCCTCCTTCTGCTGATTCAAGAAGGGCTGTTGACAGGGGCAAAAGTATGTGCACAAAGTACTGGTTAACCACTTTGTGCAAGCCTGCTCAGCAAAAAGTGTGGCTAGGTTAACCCTTGACTCCACACAAGCACCTTTGGACGCCTTTGAAATGTAAGATATTTTAAAATATTGTGAAAAATGGAACATGTTCAATTTTCCATAATATTTTAAAAACTATTGAAATGTAAAAAGTATTTTTAGGAAAATATTTGAAAATTTGAATTAATTATAGAAAGTCCTGCAATGTTCTAAATATAGTATATGGGTTAAAGGGTTAACTGACCGTCTCAACAAGACAGTAGCTGTAGACTGGGATTTAAAGCCACAAACAAAACATCCCAAGTTCATTGTATCAAACCAGATGGAATCATTTATTAGTATCCAAAGAGTTAAATATCCTCATGCTGTTATTATAGAAACAGGCCAGTGAGAGACAGCGAGGGCTACCTCCAAAACCCGGTACACCAAACCACTTCTTCAAACAGCTTGGGGATCATGATCGAAAAACACAGGCTCTGAATGAAGAGAGAAAGAAGGAATATAATCAGAGACAAGCTGAGGTATGTCATAGTCATATTGGGCTGTGAATTGAGAAAACCTACATAGGTTTAGATAACCAAAATTTTTAGCGTAAAATTGTTCATATTTTCTTATCCATCAGTTTTAACATATGTTTTGGATGCTCAAAAGGACCGTCTCATTGAGACAGTTCTTTTGAGTACCCACAACATATGTTTTGGTTGAGAAATAAGGAAATTATTTTTTTAAAACACACTCTTAAGTCTTAACTTAAGGCCTAATCTATATTCAGGGCTTCCAACCAAGTAAGACTTGAGCCAGACTGCTCAGCCACAGTGACTAGCTAGAATATTGAAAATTTGCAGGAAGCTAGTTTGACTACTATACATATTTTTCAGATGGCGAATAAGATAAGTACTGATCAGACTGCACAGATGCGCAGGCTGGTCTGCACCTTTGTTGTTCAAATGTAACAAAGGCATGTTTTCTCACATCGAGACCCATATTTTGTATCTGCTTAGGCCGTTATGAGTGCAATGGGAATGAAAAAAATTTAGGCGATTGAATATTTATGCCACGACAAACTTATGTTTGGAATCACCTTGTGGGTCGGGGGACTAGTGGGAGGGTAAGTGGGTTTGTTCCATTTGACACATGTGTCACAAACTATGCTTACAATTTAGGACAAATCAAAATGAAATGTGGAACAAGTCATCACCATGATATAAAGGTGTGAGCAGTTGAAATTTTCATGCTAAGTCGATATCTTGGTATGTAGGTGTGAAAGACAGTATTCCACACTGCTGGAGTGGTGAGGCTATCTACAAATTGGTTCAACAGGTACCCCGTGTGATGATCAACAAATATATGCCACATTGGTTAGATATTGTCCGCAAGTGCGAGAAAAAGACCAACGCCAATACTTGAGGTATCACTACATAGGGAAACCACACACCATGGTTGTTTTGCCCCTACCTGTATTTATATGCATTTCATGTTCCAAGCAAAACCTTTGTGCTTTATTCATTTTCTGAATTTTGTTTCAACATCTTGACAATCCAGAAAATGAGCAAAAAGGCAGGGTATACCTATATATGCTGTTCAGTGAAATAAGTTGGTAACGGTGAGGCAAGCTTTTTTGTGAAAGCTTATACTTATTTTTGTACAGATTGATTAAGGTTTTCATAAGTTATGTGCACTTAGACTTGGACACAGTATACTGGCACGTTTGACATGTGAGACATGTTGTTGACTATTCTTTCGTATTTCAATAAAAACTGGTGTTTTGGCCCTTGTTGGAAAATATGGACAAACATATAAGGGGCACAGTGTTTCACAATTGCAATTTCTGGTTGTTTTTTTACTCTTTGCCTACTAGTGTCATCTGCTGATAACCTTTGCAACCAGTTTGGACCCAGATGAAGCCCGACAAAATGTCGGGCCTGATCAGTGTCCAAACTGTTTGACACTCTGATGGTATCCCTGAAAGAATTTTTCGAAAAAACTGAGATTGCATTGTATCTAAAGAATGTTGTTTTTTGTTACAGAGCCGACTTCGTACCCGGGGCGAGGTAACACAAGGGGCCGAAGAGTATATAGCTTCAGTACCAATAAAACCTCATGACTCCGCTGAGGTATGTCATTGATTTAATGAATATTTTTATGCTTTATTCTCTATATTAAATCAAAGCACTGAGAGTACTAATGTGGATGTTGAGGTATGTCATTGATTTGCTAAATATTTTCATGCCTTATTCTCTATATTTACCCATAAAGGCCACCTATAATTTGCAGCAGACAACAATTTAAAATTTTGCTGCTGTTTCAAAAATAACAAATAATGCATAAAATTTCATGAGAATCGTCTGCTGGCAGACGATTCTCATGAATTATCTTACCTTATTTTTTTCGAAAATTAGGAATGTTGTGGCAAAATATGTCATCTGGTGCAGTTGTGATTGGTGCTTTATGGGTTAAAAGATTGTTTCACTGACCTCTGATGATAGCCCACAGTGTTAGTTAGGTTCAATGAGTACTTTCAATATAGATGGTTGATAAATAGCAAAATTAAAGAAAATATACATTCTTATCAAAAGGCATGTTGGAGCGCAGTGGCTCAGTGGAAGAGTGCCTGACTCAACACGGAGGGGCCACTGGTTCGAGCCTCCATCTGCGTAAGTGCATTGTGTCCTTGAGCAAAACACATTAATCCTAGATTAGTTCTGGTTCAACCCAGCAAGACCCGTCCCTACATAACTGAAAGATCGTTGATGGGATGTATAGAATCAAATCAAACAAACAAATCAAAAGACATGTAAACATGGATTCAAACTTGGCTAGAAGGACACAGAAGCAGGCTAGGCAAATCATATGTAAAAAAGAATGACACTATTCAATAACACTATCATAGTATGGGCCTCAACGTTTCTGGGGTTTGCAAACAACAAAGGAGCAGACCAGCCTGTACATCTGTGCAGTCTGATCAGCGCCTTTGTTATTCACTCATTGGAAAGTATCATATCTAGACTTGACATAAGTGAAGTTTCATTTTCAAAGCTAGTCTCTGTAGCTGAGCAGGCTGGTTTGAATCTCACTTCGTCGGAAACCCCAAAGACAGGGTTTCTCGCATAGTGGCTCACATTGCATACCCAGGTTTATTATTTTCTCCTATAAAAATAAAGGGTGAACCCATTGATTCCAAATTCTATCAGCCTTTCACAAACTAACCCTTTTTATGTTGGAAACATGTAAATTGGTTCTTTAGCAAACATTGAAAATCTGGACAAAATTTTGCAGGAACAGTAAAGTAGCTGAGCACAACGGTGATTACTCCGAAAAAATGCAGCATTACAGTAGTTTGGGCCAGGCCCTGAGGTTTAAAACTTTTTCTATGCTCAACTCTGCTGAGCACGAAATTTATCCTGCTCATAAATGTTAGAATACCAACAATCGTGGCATTTTAACATTTATTAGCAATATAAATACAACATCTGAGAGACTTAAAGCAATAAACTTCTTCATTTGTCGTTATTTTAGTTTTTATGAGCAGTTGAAATTTTGTGCTCAGTTGAGTTGAGCACGAAAAAGTTTTATAACCTCGGGGCCTGATCTGTTTCCCAAACTATTTGCAAAGCTCATCAACACCACTAGTTGTGGAAGAGTTCAGTGAGTTGTTAATTGTAGAAATATTTAAGACACATTATCCTCTGTAACACTTTTTTCAACTGAATAATGGCAACAGTTTTCTCACGATAAAACATTTACGATTTATCATATAACGTCGCGTCTAGGAGTGATATTACGCCATAGATTAAAATTGATAAACCACAAGTGGCTTACAGATTTTGGTAACATCATAATAACGTCACTTATTAATGGCAAAATCTAAGTGTTTTCACAAAAAAAAAGCGATTTTAAAGTAGTTTTGAGGTCATATGATGAAAAGAATCTAACATTAATTCTCATGTTTTTATTGAATTTATGAATTTGTTGCGAAAAAGTGATAAAACGCTCAGCAAGCTTCACATATTATCTCTTTTCTTCAACTCGTTTATTAAATGAAATAAAACATGAGCACTCATGTAAGAACCTCTATTTATTGTGGCTCTCATTTCCATGTCTTTACTTTAATTTCTAGGTACGGAAAGTCAAACAGAGGAATGAGGAATATAAAGCGTTTTTGGAAGAAAAGAAGCTGAAAGATCAGCATAGACTAGATCATAAAAAGCCTCCAGCTGGCCCGGTAGGTTATTACAAGGGCCTAGCCCATATATGCACAAATCCTTAAGGGAGAGCAGTGGCTCAGTGGTAGAGTCACTGCATTGTGTCCTTGAGCAAGAAACATTAATCCTAACTTAGTACTGGTTCAACCCAGGAAGGCCCATCCCGAGGTAACTGAAAAATTGTTGACTGAGACGTTAAGAATCGAGTCAAACAAACAAAAAAAAAATCCTTAGGTCTTTACCCCTAAAATCTTTTCAGAGAAGTTCGAAACATGAAAATGTGTCAGATATTGCTTTCAGAACCATTCTGACTGACTTTTCATACAGTAATATAAAGATTAAATGCACAACCATTATTTGAAGTTTCTCATGGTTTTTCACATCATTTGACTTTCAACATTTATACCTATGATAGACATGTATGGTGTTGATTCTCATTTATATCTACGATAATACCAGTAGGTGAGCCCTTTCATTATGCCAAAAGGGCTATCTAAACATGCCTATCCAGCAAATTATTTATTAAAATTTATTCAACACCAACACGAATGTTTTTATTTAAATATTCTTTAATATCCAGCAAATGAAATAATTTAGAAGTTTCTGTTAAACTGAACCCCCTCATAATGATTAATCAACCATTCCAACATGATAGTAAACCTTAGGGATGAAAGGTTATTTTCATTGTATATCTTGAACGGTTGGTTAAAATAAAAAAAATTGTAATATTGAAGACATGCTTCCAAGTATTTGTTGTTTAACTCTTTCCATACTAGTAGTGACTTTTGTTGTCTGCTGATAACCTTTGCAAACAGTTTGGACCCAGATCCGGACTGACAGAATGTTGGTCTTGTAATGGATCCAAACTGTTTGATACTCTGATAGTGTTCCTGAAAGAATTTTTCGAAAAAGTTAATTTTGAAAAAAAAGTCAGCAGACGAAAACAAAAGCATAGAAAATTACCCAGCATGCACAGAGTTCTATTTATATTCACAGAGACAGGGTAGAAGGTATTCAGAAGAGCAGCCACAGGTAAATATAGATACAGTAAAACCTGTCTTAAGCAACCACTCAAATAGAAGACCGAAAAATTGTGTGTAAGACTGATTATCGCTTAATGCAGGTCAAAAGTATTGCAGAATCTGCAATACTTTCGACCTTCATTAAGCAACCATTTGTCATTAAGATCTTTATTTTTGAGTGGCTGCTTAAGACAGGTTTTACTGTACCCCTGTCAGAATATTCTCTTAGGGTCTTTGTTGTATGAGGCAGTATGCTTAGCTTTAATAGCCAAAGTGATGGAGACTGGTAAAGTCCATTCTAGCCGCTTATACTTCTGAGCTGAAAACATCCTGGTTTGAAAACACTATAGTTCAAGAATATCTGGCTTTTGGTCCAGAAGACCGTCCAGACAATCTTGCTAGAGCCTTCACTGCAGTTTCATACACAAAGTATGGACATAGAACTAGTTCTTGGATCTGAATGGAACCTAGGCTTGTAGCCCCAAGAATCAAACATTTGTGCTACTGAATCAATGAATTTATTAAACTCATTGCGAAAACGCGAACTGGAACCAAGGCTTGTAGCCCCACTAGAAAACTGCATGTGAAGGTTTGAAGAGTGATTTTACACATATGGGCTTCGATGCGAGAAGACCTGTTTTCGGGGTTTGCAAACAACAAAGGCGCTGACCAGCCACTGTAAATCTGTTTGAACTACTTTTGTAGTTAAGGCGCTTTAAACATTTAAAATAACTATTTCTCTTGTACACTTTTGTCAGCTGTTTTAAGTATTTTCATGAAACGTTGCAAAATATTTAAAGTGAAATGAGACATTGTGGAAAGTGCAGGTCCAAAAATTTTGTGATATAGTTGCATCTTCTCTGTAACTCCAAAACCATTATCACCATGATGCTCTGCTTTAATAATTTTTGATGGAGTTATGACCCTTGATGTATTGAATTTTTCAATATTAAGATTTGTCAATACTATTCCTTCCTCTGATCCTGGTTCACAGATTGCTACCAAACTTTTAGTGATCAGTGCAGGGTTTAGTTGTTCATATCAGGGTTCCCACAAGCTCTGGAAATCGTGGAAAGCCTGGAAAATCACTAAAAAAAAGTTCCATGCATTGAAAAATCATGGAATTTGAAAACCCCTGAATAATCATGGAAAAATCATGGAATTTTGTGAAATGATTTGACGAAACCACCAGTAGCCAGAAAACTAGCTGTCGGACACTTGTGTGTCCAACAGCTACTTTTCTGGCTACTGGTGGTTTCAAGTTTTAATTATTTGAAAATGCATGCATGGTCTAAAAGCATTCTGTTGTTGCTGCATTCCGCATTTGTGCTCAGCATGGTGATGATGCTGCTAAAAGGGGAGCTTGGAGGCCATTAAATAGTCATGGAAATTACATATTGATCATGGAACATTATGGAAAAATCATGGAATTGTGTTTTTGAATTTCTTTGGGAAACCTGTTATATTAGTATCAATGCTTTTTGATGGAGCTATGGCCCTTGATGTATTGAATTTTTCAATATCAAGCTCCTCTGATCCTGGTTCTGAACTTATAGTGATTCGATCTGGCCCATATATATGTACTTGTTTTTTCAGGTTCAAGGTGGTAAAGATACTTATGCTACATTACCAGGCCTGGGGTACAGTGACTCTGCAGAGGTAATTTCTTTCATTCCTATGATCAAGTCATGTTAGGGCCCAGCACCCATGGTTCCATAGTGGGGCATAGATACAGGATATTTACTATTTCATTGTCCCTACTAGCTTAGTTGAGGCTGTGCAGGGTTTTTTATTATGTGGTCAAACAGCTAGGGCATTTCATTGAAAAGCTTATTAAAGCTGCATAGTCTGTAACTTTTGAGCTTTTAATTTTTGAAATAATGTTTCTATTTTTCAAGGACAAAGTAAAAAAATAAAATTCAGGTATACATTTTACCAATTTCGTAAATCTTTACAAATTATCAGTATCAAAACAACAGCATTTATGTTAAAACTTGACTGTCTATAATTATTGGAGGGACGCAAATAATTACCAACAAGAAAAAAACACCTGTTTTTATAAGATAATTCACTTTTCCATGCAGTTTTCAGCTGTAGTGAACAGATTTATTGTGAAAACTTAACTTAATTCTGCTTTTACAAATAAATTTAAAATAAAATAATTTTTTTCGAAAAATGTTCATAGTTGCAGACTTAGAGTTGGAGTTATGGTCCTTTGAACATTTAATATAGCTAATTCTGTAATGTACTTTAAATACTGTCATGATACTTTACATTATTGTAAAGCACCATTAGATTGTGCACAAAACACACACGCATGCATGCACACACACACACACACACGTAAATCTGGTTTAACCGCTTTTGTTGTTAAGGGCATTTAAACATTGAAAATAGCTATTTCTGCTGTACACTTGTGCCAGGTCTTTAACTTGAAAACTGAGGTATTTGCATGAAACTTAACAAAATATTTAAAGTGAAATGAGACATTGTGCATAGTGCAAGAACTGTAACTCTGTATTGCTTATTTTTTTGGTTGTGAAACTGAAAATTTCAGGGCAGAAAAATTAAGGAGAGAAATAGAGAGTATAATGAGTTTATCCAACAGAAAGTGAGTAAAATGACTGTAACTGGGAAATCCTTGCTTTTTAGACAAACACCCAAATTCAGATTTTTGGCTCCATAAAATCCAAAATTCTAATGCACTTGCTAATGCAATGTCTGATTGGATAACTTTAGAAATTTGCCACAGTATACCTGTGATATACTGTTGCAAACTCGACATCATTACATTACGAGCTTTTCACTGGCTTGTTAGTGGTTATATACAGCTGATAGCCACTGGCCGTAGGTGCAGCAAACTACATTTCCACTAGTTTTGGAGGGAATATATTACTAGCGCATTAGAATGGGATTAACTGTATTCAAAATTTTCATTTGGAGAGGTATATACATTCGGAAATCATGTTTTAGGACCTCACTCATTGGCGTAGCGCCCATTACACATGTTACGCACGTGCGTAATAAAAATAGTAACATTTAAGGGAGGTAACTTATTGTAATAAAAGTGATTTTCCATACTATAAGGAACTGCTCATGAAGGAAAGAATTCGCTCGCTCTGGGAGCAAATTCTTTCCTTTAAGAGAAGTTCCCTTTTGGAAAAGGAATGCAATTGAAGAAATCATAGCCTGATCCAGTAGTCTCCCTTGGTGTGTTTAACTTTTTTAGCGTTCTTGCTATGCCATTGTCACTGACATGTCACTGTAAGCTAAATTTCCGACTGTACATCCTAAGATATACCTCCCCAAATGAAAATTTCCAATACAGTTATCCCCTAAATGTCAAGAAGTGTCATGCGGCTGGAATTAGTGTGAAATTGACTATGCCCACAACATAGGGAAGTTTGTTGTCAGAAGTTGAAAGCAAGGTTTTCCCTGACAAAGTTATAGCGTTTGAAAGCCTGCTGCAGTGATGTTTTTGGTGTTTGGTTTTTATCATAATATTACTTAGTTTGGTTTTCTGTTTGGTTTTTAACATAATGGATTTTACTCATAAGGGCCTTGATGCGAGAAAACCTGTCTTTGTGGTTTCTGACCAAGCAATGCCCAAACTAGCCTGCTCAGCTACAAAGACTAGCTAGAATATTGAAATTTTGCATGGAGCTAGTTGCGCTATTGTACTTTGCGAATAGCTAATAACTAAGGCTCTGATCAGACTGCACGGCTGTGCAGGCTGGTCTGAGCCTTTGCTGTTAGCATGCAAGATTTTCTCGTATCAAGGCCCATATCGTATTTGACCTAATAAGCACACTATGCACCTAAAAATTTCTGTCTCCTCTTGTTTTGAAAAATTGAAGTTCCAGATCAGCAAACTAGGGGGCGCAGTGGCTCAGTGGTAGAGTGCTTGACTCAAGACCAAAGGGCCGCGGGTTTGAGCCCCATCGGTGTCACTGTGTTGTGGTCCTTGAGCAAGACACATTTATCCTAGCTTAGTACTGGTTCAACCCAGGAATCCCTGTCTCGACGTAACTGAAAGCTTGTTGACTGGGACGTAAATAATCAAATCAAACAAACAAAGATCAGCAAACCAGCTGATCAGATTCCACACTTTTTATTCCATACATTGAATCTATATTAACCCTTTTAGGACTGGAAACCCCTAAACAGGTACTATGGCAGACAGTGCAGACCCAGATGAAATGCCGCATAAGGCAGCATTTCATCAGGGTCTGCACTGTTTGCTAAGACAGAATCAATCTTCAGAGAAAGAAATACAATATTTTTTGGAAATTATAACACATAACCTCTCAATTTATACAATGGACCATCCTGACTTAACTGTATCAAGCTTTATGGAAAATCCCACTGGTCTTAAAAAGGGTTATTAATAAAATAGAACCGCGGAATATATGGAGCGTGGTGGCTCAGTGGAAGAGTGTTTGACTCGAGACCAAGCAAGAAAGACACATTAATCCTTGCTTAGTACTGGTTCAACCGAGGAAGATCTATCCCAACATAACTGAAAAATTATTGACTGGGGCATAAAGAATCAAATCAAATCAAACAAAGAACCACAGAATAGACTTAAAATCAGAAGTTGATCTGGTGTAAGCAGCCCATGAAGAACTTACTGTGCATTTATAAGAGTTTGTGTGTTTATTTTGTTGAATACAGTATCCTAAATTGTATTTCTTATTTTTATGCTTGTCATAGTAGTGTACTTTAGCTCACAAGCACCCGTTCAAGATTTTACTCAAGGAGGGGTGTGAAATTGATTATTTACACAGATTAGTACTTACATCAATGTGGTCAGAAAAGTGGCATCATAAATCTGCTAAGAAGTCTATTAAACTTTGGTAACCTAGGTTTAATGAGCTGCAGCAAATCAGCTGCCCATTTGGTTTGAGATCAGACTGTGGTCCAGACAGACATATCTTTTGGAAAAAAAAAAAACATAAGCAAACAAAAAAGTCTTAGACAAGCCTGCTCTTAGAGGAATGGTCTAAGCATAGGTATCAGCAAGTGATCATGCATCCTCTGTTTTTTTAATGGCTCTAAAGCATTCTTTCAGGAACACTATCAAAGTACCAAACGACTTGGATCCAGATCAGGACCGACCTTTGTAATCTGGGTTCAAACAGTTTGCAAATGTTATCAGCTGGCAAGGTCCATAAGTAATTTGTTTAAGGGATATTGAAAATAGAAAAGCTGTCTATGAGGTTTCTTGTGACGGTTGGCTCAACTGCACAAACTAATTAATAAAACTTTCAAGTTATATATAGAGAGACTGTGTTATTCATTTGTAGAATAAGATGTGATTTTACCTGCAAATTCTGCAGCGATTCAATTTTTTATATGTTTTTCACATTGATTTTCGGCGATATGTTTTTGACTTTTTTAATTTTAGCAAACTTTGTTCGCAATGAAAGTTGCGCCGATTCCTCCAAGGTTTCTTAAGTTTGTGGCACATACAGATTTTTGTGTACACAGATGAAAATTTTGCAATTACTGGAATTCGGCTATAATTTTCTGTCTTTTTTCACAGAAGCCTGACAGAAAGGGTTCGTCTCAAAAGAATATTCTCAGACGGCGAATTTCCCCTTCTTCAACGGTTGTGTATAATATAAAAAACTGTTTGTATACCAATAATTTACCGTACATATGTAGAATCTACTTTGAGCATCATCATTTGTAGGTACAGAAGCAGGGATTTCGACAGGCGTGCCAATTTCCTCTATGCATATGCTCTAAAATGGACGGTTTCGAGATGACCCCACTATTTTAACGCACAAGCGAATCAGGAAAGTCTTTGAAATAGTCAAGAACAAATTTAAGAACAGGTCATGAACACATTATGTCCATGTAATGTCTTTAAAATAATCAAGAACACACTTAAGAACAGAGTCAACACATCGTTCAAGAAAAGTTATTAAAACGTTCAAGAACAGTTTATGAAAAATTCAAGAACATCACAAATTCTTAAAAAGTTCTTACTGTTCTTAATTTATGTTCTTGAAAGGTTCAAGTACAGTTGTTCTTGAACAGTTCAAGAACTATTGCTAAATTCAAGATCTGTTCTTGACCTGCTCTTGAATTAAGAACTCTATTTCGCAGGGGCTTGGAAATGGGCGCTATTATTTTTTTCAACTTTCATTTGCTAAAATTAAAAGTTATCGCCCAAAATCATTGTGAAAAACATAAAAAAATCGAGTTTTTTTGATAGTGTACAATGCGTCAAAGGATTCAGTGATTTCAATGCTGGGTAACACACTGATTCAAATCTGCTTTTTCGATCGCAAAAAACCCCAGCGATTTCGATCTCAAGTAATAACATTATTGATAGGAAAGATGTGCAGATCTATTTGTGTGATCGAACACTTCATTTATGGTGATTGGAAGTACAGTCTTGTTTAAAACATTTGCGCTTATGGTCACCACTTGCCCAGTGATTTTTTTCTTCTCTCTCTCTCTCTCTCTCTCTCTCTCTCTCTCTCTCTCTCTCTCTCTCTCTCTCTCTCTCTCTCTCATATTGAGACGGTTCTTTTGAGCACCCACAACATAAGCGTTGGTTGAGATATAAAGGTGACAACTTTCAATTACTCACTCTTATCTGGTAAACATTCAAGATTCTACTTAGCAGACTTGTTTGTGTCAACCCTGGTCGACACCCCCCCCCCCCCCCCCCCCCCCCCCCCCCCCCCCCCCCCCCCCTCCGTACACACATCCACACATGCACACCACAGCTCCTGAAGCCAAATTTTGGCTTGACAGAAGACCACCCAGTATTTTCCTACACATTTTCTAACTTTCTTTTGCCTACTATTGTCATCCGTTGATAACTGTTTGAAACAGCCTGGACCCAGATCAGGCCCGACAAAAGTTCGGACCTGGTCTGGATCCAAACTGTTTGGCACTCAGGTGGTTTTCCTGACAGAATTTTCAAAGAAGTTGATTTTGGGGGGAAAATCGGTAGGAGACAAAAAAATACAAAATTACCCAGTATGCAAAGAGTTTAAATACATTATGGACACTTGGCTCTGCAATGAGAGATGTTGTAAATTTTAAAGGGAATCTCAAAGCTGAAATGTATTTGCTAAATGTCCTGTGAAATTGTATATCAGTACTATTATGGAGCCAGGTCCATGGTGCCATTATAGCAATTAGTTCCGGTTCCCTGCCACTTAGGCACTTCTGCTGGGTTGTGATCCTAAGTAAGTGAGCCAGATCGTGAGAAAATCTGTCCATGGCATAAGCAAATGAGGCACACACAGATCAGCCAGTGTCTGCAGTTCGATCAGCACTGCAGCTGTTGGCTGCCTTGAGGGTCTAATAGCTATACTACTTCATGGGTGAAAATTTTTGGGATTATTCCTGAATTCAGAATTTTGAGGCTGACTTTCCATAGAAAGTCAGCCTCAAAATACTGAATTAGGCAGATTATTATAGCTTCTTATTTATTTTCAGTTTATCTAAAGACAATTGGCCATTTAAACCTAAAATTGTTAATATTTTGATGATATAGAATTTTTAAAGTTCATGGTTTTGGAAATTATGAACTTTCACCCGCATACCAGCTACATTCAATTTTTTAAGTCTTACTAGTCTCTCTAGCTGAGCAGCTTGGTTTGAGTCTTACTTAAAGACAGATATTTTCATGATGATTGAAAAGTGTTCGAAATTTTAGAACAATTACCGTAGCAGAAAGAGAAAAGTGTTGAAATTTTAGAACAATTACCGTAGCAGAAAGAGAAAAGTGTTCGAAATTTTAGAACAATTACCGTAGCAGAAAGAGAAAAGTGTCGAAATTTTAGAACAATTACCGTAGCAGAAAGAGAAAAGTGTTCGAAATTTTAGAACAATTACCGTAGCAGAAAGAGAAAAGTGTCGAAATTTTAGAACAATTACCGTAGCAGAAAGAGAAAAGTGTTCGAAATTTTAGAACAATTACCGTAGCAGAAAGAGAAAAGTGTTCGAAATTTTTGAACAATTACCGAGCAGAAAGAGAAAAGTGTTCGAAATTTTAGAACAATTACCCAGTGACCTATATAAGAGTGACTGGACACTTCATTTTTCAGCCATATAGGTATGTCGTGGTATGTGTCACGTGACTAACGCCTGGTGCCCCTTTTATCGTACACACTCAAAATGGCGATGCAACTTGTGAGACCGCTGCATTTATAGGTACTTTAAAGTACGTACTTCGTCGTAAATATCGCTTATTGGAAAATATTGTTTATAACAAACGAAAAAACATATATGAAATATTAATAAATGCTTTGTTTCTGCAATGTTAAAACTAATCCCATTGAGTTATGACCGTGTAAATGTCGGCCGATTTTAAGAAAGTTGCGGAAATCGGCAAAAATGGCTTCAAAAATACCTCTTTCACTCTGACTAATAAAGCTTCAAACATGGCGATATCTGTGTCTCGATTTATCAATATTCATAAACTTAGATGTCCAATGATTCATAATTATTGTTATTATAAAATTTCGGTGTTTATAAAGGTGTTAAAAATTTAGGTAAACAATAGAGAAATTACGCTGTGTATTCCAAAACAGCGGTAAAAGCCAATAGTGTAGATAAATGGTATCGAGTTTCCCTCATTTACCTGTGTAAGATACACGACAGTGTTATTTGAGTTGAGTATTGGTATTTTATTGGAGTTTCTAGTCACTCTTATATAGGTCACTGAATTACCGTAGCAGAAAGAGAAAAGTGTTCGAAATTTTAGAACAATTACCGTAGCAGAAAGAGAAAAGTGTTCGAAATTTTAGAACAATTACCGTAGCAGAAAGAGAAAAGTGTTCGAAATTTTTGAACAATTACCGAGCAGAAAGAGAAAAGTGTTCGAAATTTTTGAACAATTACCGAGCAGAAAGAGAAAAGTGTTCGAAATTTTTGAACAATTACCGAGCAGAAAGAGAAAAGTGTCGAAATTTTAGAACAATTACCGAGCAGAAAGAGAAAAGTGTTCGAAATTTTTGAACAATTACCGAGCAGAAAGAGAAAAGTGTTCGAAATTTTTGAACAATTACCGAGCAGAAAGAGAAAAGTGTTCGAAATTTTAGAACAATTACCGAGCAGAAAGAGAAAAGTGTTCGAAATTTTTGAACAATTACCGAGCAGAAAGAGAAAAGTGTTCGAAATTTTTGAACAATTACCGAGCAGAAAGAGAAAAGTGTTCGAAATTTTAGAACAATTACCGAGCAGAAAGAGAAAAGTGTTCGAAATTTTAGAACAATTACCGAGCAGAAAGAGAAAAGTGTCGAAATTTTAGAACAATTACCGAGCAGAAAGAGAAAAGTGTTCGAAATTTTTGAACAATTACCGAGCAGAAAGAGAAAAGTGTTCGAAATTTTTGAACAATTACCGAGCAGAAAGAGAAAAGTGTTCGAAATTTTAGAACAATTACCGAGCAGAAAGAGAAAAGTGTTCGAAATTTTTGAACAATTACCGAGCAGAAAGAGAAAAGTGTTCGAAATTTTAGAACAATTACCGAGCAGAAAGAGAAAAGTGTTCGAAATTTTAGAACAATTACCGAGCAGAAAGAGAAAAGTGTTCGAAATTTTTGAACAATTACCGAGCAGAAAGAGAAAAGTGTTCGAAATTTTAGAACAATTACCGAGCAGAAAGAGAAAAGTGTTCGAAATTTTAGAACAATTCTTGTAGCCTTATACATAAATACAGTCTTTGCATCTGCATAAGGTTGTATATTACAATACTCATGAAAATAATTTTTTTTGGGAAAAAATCTGAAAAAAACTAACCACACAAATGTTGGACCCTCTGGTAAAACCCTTGTAATTTAAAGGTGTGTTTTGTGTGTGTGCAATTTTTAGCTCACCTAAAGGTGGTTTTGTGATCGTTGTCTGTCTTTCTTTTGTCTATCGATCAATTAGCAAATGCATTAAAAGATATCTCCTAAACCACTGAGTAGAATTTTACTGAAATTCGCTATAATTTCTACCTGTCAAAATCTGCAGACCTGATCTGAAAATAATTTGGCTGTTAAAATGTTCAAATTATTCTGACCTATCTAAATTTGTGAATGCCAGAGAGGAGATCTATGAGGCCTGTTGTTCCTATACATATATGGGGAAAAAATTGAAAATGTTCCAGTCAGAAACTGCGAACCTGATTTGATAATACTTTGGCAAAAATGGTCTTTGGATGACCCTCTACCAAGATTGCTCAAATTTTTCTGATCCATTAAAAACATGACTGCCAGGGGGTAGGGCAGGTCTTCCTTATTTGGGCCTCGATGTGAAAAAATTGTCTTTGGGTTTTCCAACCAGGTAAGGCTCAAACCAGCCTGCTCAGCTACAAAGACAAGCAAAAAAGAAGAATTTCGGTTTGTACTAAATTCAGATATGATAGTTTCCAATAAATGAATAATAAAGGTTCTGATCAGACTGTGTAGATGTGAAGGCTGGTCACCAGCCTGTGCCTTTGTTGTTTGCAAAGCCAGAAGACCTGTTTCTTGCATCAAGGCCCATTTATCAGCATGTGCATTTATTAGATCTGATTAGTACTAAATCTCATACACTGGCATATAAATGTATCCCTTCCCAAATTGTTTCCTTGGTTGATCTAACACATAAACGAATCTTAAAATTATTTCCATAATTTTTAATGCTTTCCCAGCTAGTGACAACTTTTGTCCTTTGCTTATAGCATTTGTAAACGATCAGGCCCTAAATGATTGTCAGGCTTGATCTGGATCCAAATGTTTTACACTCTGATTGTATTTCTGAATGATTATTTAAAAAAAAAATGAATTAAAAGAAATATCAGCAGGTGACAAAAAACATGAGAAATTACCCAGCATACAAAGAGTTAAACATACAAGTTTTTCAAAGTTCTATATTTACTCTGTTAATTGTAATCAAAATAACTTTTTTAACAATATTTATGTATTATAATCAAGGTTATGTCTTCTGTTTGTGCTTCAGTTTTTTTGTTTATGTAGGATATTTTTTTAGAATGTATAATTTTCTATTTTTTGATGCATTTTAGATATGGATTTTAAAGTTTTGAGTATAGACTAAGTGAAAAACAGTTTCATCCATGGTGAAAATATATACACTAAATACACACCATCTTAAGGTTTGCCGCTGTGACATGGCCTGTGACGTGAGAAAGCCTGACTTTGTTGCAGGGGGCTGACCTGCCCGCTCATTCAAGTAATCTTATCAGCACGCGTGTGTTTCTCTCCCTGGAAAAGTATAATGGCTCAACTAACTACCCACAAATTTTCAATATTCTAGCTAGCCTGTGTAGCCCAGTGAGCTGGTTTGTCTCTCATCTGGTCCCAAACCCTAAAGACAGGTTTTCTTGCGTTGAGACCCATATTTAAGTGAAACCTGTGTAAAACGGCCACTCAAAAATAGACAAAACAAAGATCTTAATGACAAATGGTGGCTTAATGAAGGTCAAAAGTACCTGCATTAAGCATTAATTGGTCTTGAAAACCAATTTGTGGTCTTTTTTGAGAGTGGCCGTTTTACACAGGTTTTTCTGTATTTTCATTATGATATAATTGAATTTTCTGTGTTCAGTCAAAGTACCTCCACTATTAACTGTGGAATAGGATAGTGAACAGACCTTTTATGATACATGTACTTCTATCTTTTGGATCGGTAAAAAGTATCCTTGACCTTAATTTATATGATTTCATTTTAGGATGGACCTCCGGGACCCAGAAGGGGCTGGCAGACACCCACATATGAAGAAATTCTTGAACAGAAACGGAGAGAAGAAGTACAAAGAAGGTATAAGAATTGCTTCATACAGTGCAGTCCCTTTATAACACACCTTGTTATAACACAGATTTGATATATAAAGTCATGTGGAGGCGCCCAAATATTTTCACCAAGGAATTTTACAATGGAATTCCTTTGGAAAATTGTCCCTTTATAACACAATTCATTTATAACACAGTACATTTCTATGGACCCCAAAACAGTAACTTCAGATATATGTCATTCTTCAAATACTGACCTATCTGATTTGAGCATTCTGGGTACATATGTCATACCTGTTTACTAAATGCATCACAGTTATGTGATTCCCTCGATTGGTTAATATTCAATCTTGTATCACTCAGCATCATCACATGTCACTTGAATGCTTCTATGACCTGATCATGTGCAAAACTTTTCAAAAAAGTTTTTAATGTAGAAAATATTCTATTGATAAATACTGTAATACACTATATTGTTATTGTGTAGCAATAAAATTCCAGTTTTGATTCTTATTATTTGGCTTTAATATATTTTTTTCCAGCTTGCTACATTTTAGTGGCAGAGTTTTGAGTAATGCGAACCGCATAATTATATTATCCTGTAAAGGATTGATATGCGTCAAAGCAGACAGGTCAATCTTAGTAGAATATGACATGTGAAGACAATGCCCCAAACGTAGCATTATAAAGGAACTGCACTGTGGTTAGTTGGGGAATAAATTACATATGTCCAGTCACCTCTCCCATTTCCCCAAAATATTGCCACAGATCTGAATGGGATTTTTTGTCTCCCAACAGTTTATGGATATAATGCATTTAATTGCTGAGCATAGTGTTATAGTGGGTTCTCAAATGAGTGATGTGTCAAAACATGATCAAGGTATAAATCATAAAATGAGCCAGCACATGAAATGTTGGTACTTAGTACATGGGCGAGCAACGAATGCTCAGGCGAGCCTGCACAAATGTGCAGACTCGCCTGAGCCTTCCCTGCTCGCACACACAATGTATAGATGTAGGTGAAGACTCAGACCAAAATATTAGATCTCTAGTCTTGCTGGATACACCAGCAAGGACATATAAAGGAGATTTTGCCCATATGGGATAAGTACCCAAATCTCATGTGCTGGCCGAAATGTAAAATTAGATAAAATCTCCAGCTTTAGTTCACCTAGGCACCAAGTGCTCAAAGTTGAGCTTTTATAACCAGTCTTTGTCCAGCTTCTCTCATGCCTTATTCATTGCCCAGTGAACAATCTTTTAACAATATCTCCTTCTGTTCCCCATTTGGTCCTTTCCTAAAATTTCTCAAATGGTTTCACAGGCAGCTGAAAAAACAAAAGATCTCTTGAATCAATGGCAGAAAATTAAAATCAATTCACAAAACTATTCATCATAGTGCCTATAAGAAAATTTTGCGACATGACTGAAATTTTTTCAACAGGGACGTAAAGCATCAACACAAATAAACAAATAAAAAATATCTCTTCTTGATTCAGGAGTTGCTAAGCAATCCATGGTCTTCATTGACCTCTTGTTCTGTTGAAAATGAGCCATGACATGTGATTTCCAACAATGTGGCATTTCGACGAGTGTAGGCTCAGACGTGCCTGTGCAGCCTCCTGTTAAGCTTAGAAATTCCAAATGCTGTCCGGTCAGTAGCCTAGCAGTCGTAGAATATTTAAGCAAAGGCTCTGATCAGACTGCGCGTATGCACAGACTGATCTGAGGCTTTGCTGTTTGCACATACCACATTTTTGTAAATCTCATGTCATGGCTCAAATATTGTCTTTTAGGGGGCTATAAGATGTATTCTAATTTCATTGATATGGTCTTTTAGAGGGGCTATAAGGTATATTTACTGATTTAGTCCTTGAACTTTGCTGTATCCAACTGTATAGTTTTGCCCTGTTTGTGTTTGCAGACAAGAAGAAGGTGGATTTGCTAATTCCAAACTGAGGACGTATGCCAGTGATGGTGCCTTAAACAGAATACAGGTGCGACCATATAACACTAAAAGTAAAAGTAACTCTTTTCACTCACATAGATTATCCCATACATATTGATACAATAAGCATGGATTTGTCCATTTTAAGTGGTCACAGGTCAAAATTTCTAAATTTTAATATATTTCTGTCCCAGAAGATTGGTTTTATCTTTGCAAACAGTGCAGATCCTGATGAAATGCTGCATTATGCAGCATTTCATCTGGGTCATCACTGTTTGCCAAAGTACCTGTTGACCGGTGTATCCCGAATGAAAAGGGTTAAAGCATTTAAGAATGATGTAAAGGGTTTCAAAAAGTTTCTTTCACAATGCATCGTCAGAAAAGTAAGCTTGTAAAGTCAAATCTTTTTGTTGTGATAGAGCTTAATGTTGCTTTAAACAAATTTTCCATCATGTCATGATGATCAGTTATCATATTACACTGTTCCTGGATAGGCTGTCCTTAAACAGTGTACCAGTACCTAGTGTATGCATACTGCCATAAGACTGGGTCCCACATCACAGTCGGTAGCGAGTCTGACTGCAGATCCAGGGGTCCCGAGTTAAATCTTGGCCGGTCTCAACTTACATGAAGATTGATCATGAAATAATTTCTACTGTCATTCTCCTCCTTCGGCTGATTCAAGAAGGGTTGTTGTCAGTTACACGCCAAAGTATGTGCACAAAGTACTGGTTAACCGCTTAGTCAAACATTCTCAGGAAAAAGTGTGATTAAGTGAACTGACCGCCTGGGATGTAAAACCTCAAAATACTTTCATCAGTAAACAACAACTGCCCTTCTTGAATCAGTAGTATGAAATTATGTGGCCAGACCAGTGTTAAAACTCGGGACTTCTCTACGACAGTCCATAGAAGTCAGACTCGTGCTCACTATGGACTGAAGAATGAAATGGCTACCAGAACTAAAATTGACAAAAGATTAAAAAATATCTGCTACCAAACCTCTGTCCCAATTTCAAAATACTTTCACACTCCAAGTTGCATTTACCAAAATTACTCAAACTTTACCAAGCTACAGAAGAAAATGATCAAATGATAATCAACCCTTTACTCCATAATAAAGCCTTTTGACGCCTTTGAAATATCATGTATTTGAAAGAGCAAATGCTCCATTTTCCATAATATTTTCAAAAGTATTCAAAACTTCACAATTTTTATTGAATTTTTTCAACATTGTCTAAAAAAAGAAAATGATGTCATGATCTAAAAATAGCCTGTAGAGGAGAGGTTTAAGAAACTATATGCCTAAACTGCTGGTCCAATTTAATAATGATTTCACATAATTGTTCCCCATGCTGTCCACTACATAATGGCTGAAATTGTACCACTGACTGAAACTAACTCTTTGCCCCTAGGTAATTTTGCATACTTTTTTGTCGTCTGCTGATTTTTTTCAAAATCAACTTCTTTGAAAAATTATTTCAGGAGTACAATAAGAGTGTCAAACAGCTTGGATCCAGATCAGGCCTGACGTTAAGTCAGGCCTGATCTGGATCCAAATTATTTGCAAAGGTTATCAGCAGATCACACTAGTGGGCAAAGAGTTCACTGTTATTGTTGATTTATAATTTCAGAATGACTTCAGAGGTCAAGAGTTGGACAAAGATTTTGATGCACGGTATGTATCTTATTATACTTGGTCTGATACATAGGTTTAGATAAACAAAAGTTGTGAGCGTAAAATTGTAAATATTTTCTTACCCATCAGTTTAAACATATGTTTTGGGTGCTCAAAAGAACCGTCTCATTGAGACGGTTCTTTAGAGAACCACAACATATGCTTCGGTTGAGAAATATGAAAATTAATGTTTTGATGTGCACTTTTAACTAAAGGCCTGCTGATAATTGTTAAGTTATAACATGATTTGTGTAATGTAAATTTAAGGCATTTCCTTTAACCCTTGTGTACTGGTGACTCCTAAATGAGTACTTTGGCAAACAGTGAAGACCCTGATGAAATCCCACATATTGCGGCATTTCATCAGGGTCTACACTGTTTTTAAAGACAAAAACATCTTCAGAGGAAAAAAATACAATAGTATTTAGAAATTCTAACTTGTGACCCTTGTTATATACAATGGGATTATCCCAGGTTCATTTTTCAAACCAGGTGGAAGAATTCATTAGTACATAAAGGGTTAGGGATACCACATTCTCAAATGAAAATGTAATTATTGCAATATCAGATCTGTGCCAAAATGGAATGGAAACAAGATAAGATGCTTGGGTAATCCATGCTTTGAGGGCTATGGAGCTTACACTCACTTCAAGTTGAAATATCAAGGGCGTAGCCAATATGCTAAAATATGTACAGTAAAACCTGTGTAAAACAGCCACTCTCAGAAAGACCAAAACTAGGTTTTCAAGACCAATTATCGCTTAATGCAGGTCAAAAATATTGCAGAATGCTCCAAGGGGGAGCATTCTGCAATACTTTTGACCTTAATTAAGCTACCATTTGTCATTAAGATCTTTGTTTTGTCTATTTTGAGTGGCCACTTAAGACAGGTTTTACTGTACACACACCAAAGGAATACTACCGAAACAAGCAGTGATTCTCCTCAACTGCGTCCGTTTTCAAAATGGGGACTACTCTTAAAGGCGAAGAGAGTTGTGGTTGTGTCAATTGACTGCTAATATTGGTCCTTTAATGGTTACAATAATGGTCATGAAATTTTTGCATTTGTGTATAAAAAGTAATATGAATGGCCATACTTTTTTTGAACCATGTTGGTCATTGACATGAAATGTAATCACATAAGTTTAAGTGGTACTTGTTCTCTTAATGGTCATTAGATACAATTTTAATAGCCATTAATGTTTTAAAATATGTATGCTTAATGGTTACATTAATGATCATGAAATGTTTACATTTGTCTATAAACAGTTACATTTATGACCATATTTCTTAAACCATGTTTGACATGGAATATAATCACATCAGTTTTAAGTGGTGCTTGTTCTGTCTATAATGGCCATTAAATACAATGTTGATATCCATTACTGTTAATTAATATCTTTTAATGGTTACTTTAATAGTCATTTTGCATGATATATATGTTGGTCATGAAACAAAATCTCATCTGTTTCAAGTGGCCTTGTCTAAAGGCCTATAGGTCCAGACAAGCAAACTTTCTGAGCATAAAATTGTAATTATTTTCTTACCCATCAGTTTAACCCTTTATTCCACAATAAGACCTTTTGACGCCTTTGAAATATCATGTATTTGAAAATAATATAGAAAATTGAGCATTTGCTCTTTTGGAGCAAATGCTCCATTTTCCATAATATTTTCAAAAGTATTCAAAGCATTACTAATTTTTTCTTGTTTTTTTTTTCCAATGTAATCTTAAAATAGAAAATGATGTCATGATCTAAAAATAGCCTATTAAGTAAAGGGTTAAACATGTGATTTTGGTGCTCAAAAGAACGGTCTTATTGAGAGAGTTCTTTTGAGTACCCACAACATATGTTTTGGTTGAGAAATAATAAAATTAATTTTCAAATGTGCCGTCTTTTCTGGATGTTTAGACATACAAGTACACTGAAGGACTTTAAAAATGCAAAAAATGAAAATTATTATTTTTTGAACCCAGAGCATTTTTAGTCTTCTTTAACAAGTTAAATCGGCTGGAAACGATTCTCTGTCTCTATCTATACATAAAACCGGTGTTTTTGTAGACAATGGTCACCACCAGCTAAGCATCCGTGATTTACTATTTTTTGCACGTGGCGTCCCCACGAATCAATGAAGCAAAAAATTTTATCATTTCACATATAGCTTGTAGGTATACACGTATAAAAACACAGTAGCTTTAGTTGTATAGCTTTATTATTCGTGATACGTTTGTCTGAACATAAATGACCTGGCGCAATTGGAATGTTAAAAGCTGGGCTGCGTGTTTCTGGCGTCGCCAGATATTATAATTGCCTTCCGTCAGCTATGCAGCACCTCAGAAATTGTTTCCAGGCTACTAAGACAGTTAAAGGTTGACAAAAGCCTGGCCAACTAAGAATGGCGTCCGACATTATGACAGCAACTAACGTCGATTATATCAACGATATTTACATCGACGATATCCGTTCCGGCTGGCTGCCAATATTGCCAGACGAATAGCAGGGCTCCAAGGGTAATTTGTTTCAGATTTTTAATAAAAAAATATTTTATTACAATAACTTGAAATCATGCCCAATTTCAAGACAAATTTCAAATTGCAGCTTTAGAATCTAAGGGTATTGTCTTTTGACAGACTGATGCTCTAAAATTATCAATCATTTTGATTTGAAATTTAAATCATGTTTTCTTGAAATGTTGATGTTTATTTTTGCCAGCTCTCAATAAAATGGATGCATTAAAAAGTTGTTAATTTAATGAATTTCGATTTTTGCGTTTTTAAAGTCCTTCAGTGTATATAATCTTAACAATTTCATTGCCATTCAAGATTTAAGTTGTCTGCTTTTTCATCAGATGTTGTATTTCGGAAGTCTACAGCAAACAGTTTCAACCAAGATCAGACTGCTCCATACGGAACAGTCTGATCTGGGTTGAAACTTTTTGCATGCAAATTGAAATAAATCTGCTGTTTAAGACAAGAAATTGCAGTCAACAATTTTCTGCTGGCATTCAAAGTGTTGTTAATAGATAGCCATATATACTAACAATATATGTTTGTTGTCATAATGCTATTATTGTATGTTTGTCTGTCTGTCCATACTAACATCAGTAAGGGAAAAACTCATCAGACTGGGATAGAAAAAGGACGCCCACTGTCGGACTACACAATACGACGTCAGCGTCTGTTGAACCTCAGTCGTGACCTTGAGACGCTCACAATGAATGGAGCTGATGAACTTGTATGTGTTTAAAAAATTGCTTACGATATGGTTGTAGATGTGTTAACCCCATATATCATATGTACATATTATTTTTCGTTTATTTTTTGTAGCTTTTAATATTTTCTTTTTCAGGCTTTTGCATGAAAGACTTGTTTTGTTCCTTAAAGCCCCAATTGAATTTGCAGCAGACGACAACTTTTGTGTTAGCTATCTTGATTTTCTGGGAAGATAAGACTTAATATTTCATGTAAATTGTCTGCTGTTAGCAGACAATTCACATGAAATATTAAGTTTTATTTAGTTTCTCAAAGAAGCAGCAAAATTGAAACTGTCGTCTGCTGCATAGTTTTAGGATTAAGAGCCATGTCATGAGTAAACCTGTGCCATACGCTGACAATACAGTCACTAAGCAGCCTGCATAGTCTGGTTGATGCTATTGACTTTTTTCTACTGGGAAATTTTTCATGCTTCTTTGTCGTCTGGTTATTTTTTCAAAATTCTTTCAAGAACACCATCAGAGTGTCAAACAGTTTGGATCTGTAGCTGAGGAGGCTGGTCTGAGTCTAACTGTCACAGACTTTGAAAACAGGTTTGCACTTGATACGGCTCATATCTAAAAGCACTTGGGAATTCATTCTTAGTTGTGCATGCTATATGATATGAGAATCTGATATCCAGCCAGTCACATAGTGAAATATTATTAACCCTTTGTTGACCGGAAACCCCTATATGGGTATTTTTGCAAACAGTGAAGTTCAAGATGAAAAGCATGCGGCTTTTCATCAAGGTCTGCACTGTTTGCTTGGACAAAATAGATCTTCAGAGAAACGAATACAATATTGTTTGGAAACTATAACCTGTGACCCCTCAATATATACAATGGACCATCTTGACATAACTGGATAAAACTTTATGGAAAAGTCCAATGGTCTAGAAAGGGTTAATGTAGATTCATGGTGTGGATGGAAAAGTGTAGATCGTGATCTGCTGGCTTCATCAGAATCTAGCTTATCTGGGTATACACCATTTTCTTAAGAGGGTATATATATATATATATATAAAAATATATATAATTTTTACAAAGTTTTTTTTTCTTGCTCACATTGTTATTTTCCTTTTCCCAAGCAACCTGGTGTCAATGGTTCAGTGTAGAACAACTGGTTCCTGAACTATTCCTGAACTATTTTTTGCTTACAGTATTTAGTGGTTAAGAATTATTAGTGCAGCATGTTTGTTGTAAACTTTGAATTTCTAAAAATGTTTCATTCCCAGATTTTTTCACTTGAGAAAAATTGAGCTCTCTTGATCAGTATCACTGGAATGCTGCTATAAACATGGGTGAAAGTTTTCAGGATTATTCCTGAAATCAGGATTTTGAGGATGACTTTCCATAGCAACTTTCCATAGAAAGTCATCCTCATAAAACTGAATTAAAGAGATTATATTAGCTTCTCTGATTTATTTACAGTCTGTCTAAGGACAATTGACCATTTAATCTTGAAATTGTGGATGGTTAGTGGGCATACTGCAAGTTGAAATTTGAAATTTCGAAAGTTCAGGATTTTGGAATTTTTTAACTTTAACCCATGATAACAGAGCCATCAGGAGCCATGGTTCGCAACTGAGATATGAATGGTCAAATGCATATAACATGGGTCAACATTGAAGTAGCAGTACCCCACCCACTGATCTTTATGAAGCAACCACATCAATTATTGGACACTCTGATAATGTTCCTGAAGGAAATTTTTGAGAAAGTTAATTTTGAAAAAAGTCAGCATAGGACAAGAAAGCATGAAAAATTGTGATTTAATCAGTAAACCACAACTCTATGCATTGTCATAGAAGCTGTAAACCAACAGATAAAAAATTGTGCGTAAAAATTGGGATCATCAGTACACCTATGTTATAACAATATCTGCAGTATATGGAGAAGTGAGATAACAGCATTCTCGTGTATGTAGTCTATTCTTATTTCAATGAAAGGGGAAGACAATGTTCAGGAATATATTTTAGCTCTTCAGATAGAAGATCTTATTGGGAGTAAGCCATTCACTGCAAATAAGAAAGTTACAGGAATTTTAAAGTCTTGAAAAAACACATGTGCAATAATTTCATGGGTGCTGGCATTTTTAGAATTATTAGATTTCACCAATTTCAAAATCCCAAATAAAATTTTATGTTTATTAAACATTTTGAACTTTTGAAATAAAATTGAAGATTTTCTGTAGAAGAAACTTGATATCTCATGTGAATCGTCTGCTGGTAGATGATTCACATGCAATGTCAAACCCATAAAGCGCCACCTATAATTTGCAGCAGATGTCAATTTCAAATTTCGCTTCTTTTTCAAAAATAACAATAAGGCATGATACTTCATGAGAATATCATACCTTATTTTTTTTCAAAAATTAAGAAAGATGCCACAAAATTTGTCATCTGCTTCAGTCGTGATTGGCCCCTCTGAGGATTATTCTCCCAAAGTCAAGATAAATGATGATGAACATTGCATTCCCCATAAAAGGCACTATAGCATCTAAAAAAGAGCAGTTTTCATTCGACACATAGGTCTATCATAGATAAACAAATATTTGAGCATAAACATATTCCTATTTTCTTATCCATCAGGTCTAACATATGCGTAGCGCAGTCAGTAAGTGTCTGGCTACAGATGTGTGTCTGACTGCAGATCCAGGGGTCGCGAGTTCGATCCCGGTCCGGTCCCATACTTTCGTGGAGATTGATCATGAAATGATTTCTACGGTCATTCTCCTCCCTTCGGCTGATTCATTCAAGAAGGGTTGTTGTCAGTTACAAGCGAAAGTATGTGCACGAATTACTGGTTAACCGCTTGTTCAAGCCTGCCCAGGAAAAAGTGTGGTTAGGTGAACTGACCGCCCCGCAATGACCATAGCTGTTGACTTGGGGCGTAAAGCAACAAAACCAACCAACCAAGATCTAACATATGTTTTGGGTGCTCAAAAGAACCACCTCATTGAGACGGTTCTTTTCAGTATCCAAAACATGTTTTGGTTGAGAAATAAGAATTACACACCCTTATCTTAAGGCCTGCATATAATCAAATAAGCATTTGAAATGGATTGTACAAAAGATATAGAAACAAGCTAAGAGACAAAAATAGACTGCATTGAGTCATATTTTGTTAAAACGATTACGACTAAAGGTATTGAGAATGGATTCTTAATTTTATTTTACTATCAATAGTGTGATTATTAATCAGATTTATGATATCAACTCTGGGGTAGGAAACTTCATAAACAGAGCCACCGGCTCTGCATATGGAGGCTGAACAAATCTTCTAGAACTTTTTTTCTTTTATTGTTTAAAATATCGAAAAAAGGAGAATGTTGTACTCTGCTCTGGTCTTTCAACTTCAAATCTAAGCTGAGCTAGCTGCAAATTGTGTACGGTTTATCTAATTGTTTTTGTCGTCAGGTAAACAACCTTCATTTATCTCATAACAAAAAGGTTTCAGACAGAAGCATACACAATTTACAGCTCCCATCAGCTAAAATAAGAAGTTAAAAGACCAGAGCAGAGAACTACATTCTCCTTTTTTCGCTATTTTACACCATAAAAGCTCCGTATGGAAAACTTACGGTTTCCAGGTGATTTTTTTCATCCTCCATATACAAAACCAGAAAGATCCTCATTAGATTTCCTTTTCAGAGCCACGGCTCTGTTATTGAAGTTTCCTACCCGTGAACTGTTTATTTGATTATTTCTGTTGAATAAAAGTGTTCATGTTTAGTGATTAAAGTGCCTTTAAAGTTTGAACTGAACAGCTTTGATTATAGTTTCCTTGTACAACACAATAACTTTTGATCCTGATATTTATCATTTAATATGGTATGGAAGAAGTATCTTACATTTATGAGAGCCTACCATCAATATTATATAAAATTCTCTGGAAGTAAACACTATGAACCCTAATAATTCTGCTCCAAGGAGCAATCTGATCTAGGTTTGTATTGTTTGCAGTAAAGGCTAAGTACATTGGCAGATAATGGGTGAAAGTTTTCAGGATTATTCCTGAATTCAGGATTTTGAGGCTGACTTTCCACAGAAAGTCAGCCTCAAAATGCTGAATTAGGGAGATTATAATAGCTTTTCTGATTTATTTTCAGTCTGTCTAAAGACAATTGACCATTTAAACTTGAAATTGTGAATATTTAGACGGCATACTGCAAGTTTTAAGATTGGAGTATCGAAAGTTCATGATTTTGGAAATTTTGAATTTTCACCCATGGCAGATGAAAGAGCAAAAGGATTAAAAATTGTCTTGTATGCTTTTCCCTCTGTGTGTTGTGTTGTGTATTCAATCTTCTCTTTCACCACGTAGGAAGGTACGGTTTGAAGAAAGTCGCAAGTTTGGGGGTATCCTTGATGATGACAACTGGTTAGACCAAGATAGGCGGGAACAAGAGTATCAAAACCTGGTAAATATTCTATGGGGTGTCTACCCGGTGGTGGTTCATAATACTAAAATATTCAGAAGCCCTTATCATAGCATGCTAGAGAAATCATACTAACCAGTTATATAGGCTTGTTTTGAGAAAACCATTCCTCAATGTTATCCAGGGTTGGCACAGGCTTCCAGGGTAGGCACAGGCTTGAAAAGTACTTGAATATAAAGGGCTTTCTTAAAAAGTTTTTGAGATTTACTATTTTCTGTAGGAATTAACACTGCTTATGGAGACCTAAATGGGCCGAGAAAACCTGTTTTCGAGGATTTGCGAATAACAAAGGCGCAGACCAGCCTGCGCATCCGCACAGTCTGATTAGCACCTTTGTTATTTGCTTATTGGAAAGTATCATATCTAAACTTGCTACAGGTGAAATTTCAATTTTCTAGCTAGTCTCTGTAGCTGAGGGGACTGATTTGAGTCTCGCTTTATCGGAAACCCTGAAGACAGGTTTTGTCACGTCGAAGCCCATTTGCAAAAGACTGTCCAGAATTTCGAAAAAAGATATGTATTGTTTCTTTTTTGAGTTAGTATACTTTCCAGAGAGTGAATAACAAAGGCACTGATTAAATGGTGCAACTGTACAAGTTAGCTGGTGCATTAGATTTTTTGTCTGCATGCAACAAAATCGGGTTTTCTTAGGACAAGGCACATATTATAGGGATCAAATGTAGTTTTTCAAGCACAACATTTGCCAGGCCCGAGGTTACAAAACTTTTTCCATGCTCAACTCAACTGAGCACGAAATTTCAACTGCTCATCAAAACTAAAATACCAACAAATGAAGTTTCTTGCTTTAAGCCTCTCGGATGTTGTATTTATCATGCTAATAAATGTTAAAATACCAACAATTGTCGGCATTTTAACATTTATGAGCAGGATAAATTTCATGCTCGGCTGAGTTGAGCATGAAAAAAGTTTTATAACCTCGCAGCCAAGTGGCATTATGGAGCAAGAAAACTTTACTGCTTTTAAAACCTTTTTTACCAGGTACTGCATTTGTCTTAAATTCCCCTATTAAAGGGCATAAGCAATTTTGGGCTTAGCATCAAAGATAAAGTTGCTCTACATCATAAGTTTCCAAATCTGTTCATATATTTCCCTTCCTGATCCTTTTCAAAACTGCCATGTCTGTTTATTTACATATAAGCCTTGAAGCGAGAAAACCTGTCTTCGGTGGTTTGCGAACAACACAGGCGCAGACCAGTCTGCGCCTCCCCACAGTCTGATCAGCGCCTTTGTTATTCCTTTTTTGGGAAATATCATATGTAAACTTGCTACAGGTGAAATTTCAATTTTCTAGCTAGTCACTGTAGCTGAGGAGACTGGTTTGAAACTCGCTTTGTCGGAAACCCGGAAGACAGGTTTTGTCGCGACGAGGCCCATATGTACTTTCATTCCATTTATGATTCTCACTTTGTCCAGCTGTTCTCTATTTGCTAATATAGAATAAGGCATGATTATTAGTTGCTGTTCGCCAAAATGTACTTTTTGCACTTTTCCTGTCAAGAAAAGGATGGAAGCCACTTAAATTTACTGGTATATTGCAGTATAGACTGCAGCCGATTTCGTCTCGCGATACCAAATTCATGTACCAGTAAATACTGACTTTTAATTGGAACACTCGAAACGACCTGAATCAAGCACTCCTAATATAATCGTAACCAACAAACAAACACCTAACAATGTTAAAAATTTTGTACCGTAAAACCTGTGTAAAATGGCAACCCTCCCCCTCCCCCCCCCCCCCCCCCCCCCAAAAAAAAGCAGCAACAAAGATCTTAATGACAAATGGTAGCTTACTGAAGGTGGAAAGTATTGCAGAATGCTGCAATACTTTTGACCTGCATTAAGCGATAATTGGTCTTGAAAAACGATTTGTGGTCTTTTTGGCCGTTTTAAACAGGTTTTACTGTATATATGTCTATTATAAAGACATAGATTTAGTATCTGTGACCGCTTTTGGCTTAAAGTGAACAAGCAGACCCTGAAAGCATTTGAAAATATAGCAATCTGCTGACACTGTCAAGTATTCTGGTGGCACAACAAATTTACCCTCACATATTTATTGCCATCATCGGCTCTTTTGAAAAAGTAACTAAAGTAGGAGGAAAATCCCATTAACGCCATTATGCCTACCCCAGAACCTACTGGTTAGCTCATCAAGATGGTAGGCTCATCAAAAAGGTTCAGGCCCTGAGGTTATTAAACTTTTTAAACGCTCAACTGAGCTGAGCACGAAATTTATCCTGCACATAAATGTTAAAATGCCAACAATTGTTGTCATTTTAACATGTATCAGCATGATAAATTTATACAACATCTGAGAGACTTGAAGCAAGCAATTTCTTTATTTGTCGGTACTTAAGTTTTTATGAGCAGTTGAAATTCCGTGCTCAGTTGAGTTGATCATGAAAAAAGTTTTATTACCTTGAGGCCTGGCTACTCTTCCTGTAATGCTTGATGCCAATATCTTCGGATTGAGATGAGCATGAAAACTAATATGAACAGTAACAGAAAGAGGAAGAAAAACAACCTAGAATGAAATCAGTTTACAGGTGTTCTGTGGAAACCTGACTTCAATAAAGTACTTTCTTTTCAGTTTTCTCCGTAAAACTGATTTCAGTCAAGTTCTTTCTTTTCTTCTTTTAAACTTTATCAAGTTGAAAATAAAACAGCTCTATAATAATTCAATCATAATTAAATAACATACCTAAAATATAATTTTCATGCATGTATCTGAATTGGGTATGGCCTATTCCTGGGAAAATATATTATAAACTTAGCATTTATTTGTAGCTTTAGATAGTTCACTATTCAGTAAATATTCTCAAATATTAACTCTCACCCACAAACACGTATTTAAGATATAGACAAGCTGTGCATATCCATAAAGAAGCAGTCTGACAAGGATCTATCAAAATTTGCTCTCCAGACAAGTAATTTGTGAATCCAAGACACGACTTACAGTAAAACCTGTTTTAAGCAGCCACTCAAAAAGAAGACCAAAAATTGGTTTCAAGACCGATTATTGCTTAATGCTGGTCAAAAGTATTGCAGAATGCTCAAAAAGAGCATTCTGCAATACTAACGACCTTCATTAAGCTACCATTTGTCTTTAAGACCTTTGTTTTGTCTAATTTTGAGTGGCTGCTTAAGACAGATTTTACTGTATTTGAAACACACAAAGATTAGTATTAGAAATTTTAGAACATTTACTATGCCCATGACATAATGGTACTTACAGCATATGCCTTAAATCATTCTTTAACCCTTTTCATTACAATGGAATTTCCCATACATATTGATATAATAAGTATGGGTTAGTCCATTTTGTATTTTAAGGGAACACAGGTAGAAATTTCTAAATTATGATGCATTTCTCTCATGAAGATTTGTTTTTGTCTTTGCAATCAGTGCAGACACTGATGAAATGCCGCATTATGCGACATTTCATCTGGGTCTTCATTGTTTACCAAAGTACCTGTTTGTAGGTATCCAGAATGAAAAGGGTGCATTTCATGTTTTGCCTTTGCCTTCGCCATACTTTGTCCACTGCATTACTTTGTGTGTGCAAGCAACATATTCTCCTGCGATATTGCACAGATGTGAATAGTATCAAAGTCTTGTGCTGGCTCAAATGTCTTCTCTTGCTTAGAATCTAATTTTGTTGCTAGTATGATATTTTAGCATGTTGCATGTTTTTTCTTACTGTAGAACCCCATCCAAGCTGTTCCTGAACAGGTAGTCATATTCATGTTTTGATATTGTTTACTAATTTGACCTAGTTGTCCCCTAATTTTATGCTATTTATACAGCAAAGGAGGGAGTGCAGTGGCTAAGTGGTAGAGTGCTTGACTCAAGATCAAGGGTTTGCGGGTTCCAGCCTCACCGGTGGCACTGTGTTATGTCCTTGACCAATTCACATTAATCCCTGCTTAATATGGTTCAACCCAGAAAGACTGGTCCAGGCATAGCTGAAAAATTGTTAACTGAATCAAATCAAACAAAATTATACAGCAAAGGCCCATTATAGTGTTGTATATGTAAAGCACGAGACTGGTAGCATAGCAGCTTTTATTAATTGTTTAAGCATGTAAAGTGTAAAAACAAATCATAGAGAGTGTTATATACGAGATAAAACAAAAAATAGATTACAGATCAGAGAGCTAGTTGCTATTCTTTAATCTTAATATTGCTATTGTTTGTTGTGTTCAGTGTGTTCTGTGTCTTCCTCCCACTGGCATGGGTTAGTCTGTAGACTGGCTCCAGTCCTTAAAACAATTTTTCATCAATGTGTCATTTCATATACTTATAGCCAGTCTATCTCTGATGGCTCTGTTTTTTTTAAGGACTGGAATCAGTCTAGTTAGTCTGTGATTGTGGCATTTCCTTGTCATACTCACTTATTTTGTGCTGATAATTTGGTAAACTTATTACCCTAAATGCCTACCAGCAACTATTGGGTATATGAATCAGGCTTGTGATGATTAGCTCACTGAGCCAATTTAGGCTTCAAGGTGAGCCAATAGTATACCAATGACTCTGGGGTCCATCATCCTTCCGTCCATTTGTCGTCTGTCAACATTTTCAAACATCATCTTCTCTACTGGGCCAATTGAACTCAAATTTCATATGGATACTTCTTAGGATAGGGGAGCGGAAGTTTGTTCAAATGGTCCTGATCACATAACCAAGACGGCCACCACACCCTTATATGGTGAAAACATTTTAAAAATCTTCTCCAGAACTTGAAGGGAGAGGACCTTGGGAGTTGGTATGCAGTATTTGGGATGTGGGGCCTACTAAGTTTGTTCAAATGGTGGTCCTAGGTTGGCCTTGACCTATTTAATGTCAAGGTCAAATTTGCTTCCTAATGCATTTAGATGGGATTTTTTTGGAAAAGTTGATTTTTTGAAGCAGCCAAAGTCACTAGAGGTTCATCCTAATGAGACTATGAATAATTCTCAAAGGTCAGGGTTGACCTTTCAGCTGAGGTCACTGATCATATTGGATTCCCATAAATATATTAAAACATATTCTCCGAACCATTTGTCCAAATTAACTCAAATTTCATATGAAGCCTTCTTAGGACCAGGGAATGAAAATTTATGCAAATGGTTTTGGTCATGTGACCAAGATGGTCGCCATACCCATATATGGTAAAAACCCTTTAAAAATCTCCTTCTCAAGAAACATAAGGCCAATGACCTTGGGACTTGGGATGCAGTATTTGGGATACAGTTTGTTAAAATGATGATCCTAGGTTGGCCTTGATCCACTTAACATCACAGTCAAATTTGCTACTTTTATTTCGTGTGACCTGTCCAGTTGATATATATATCACTAAACAACCGGAAGTATGCATATATGTGCAGATTTGGTAATGGTGTTATGCTTACTGTAGATATAGAACATCCACTTCGATCAAATTCACTTTTTATAGGAGATATGGGCCTTGTTGCAAGAAAACCTGTCTTCGGGGTTTCCGACAAAGCGAGATTCAAACCAGTCTCCTCAGTTACAGGGACTAGCTAGAAAGTTGAAATTTGGCTTGTAGCACGTTTGGATATAACCTTTTCCGAAACGCGAAAAACAAAGGCGCTGATCAGACTGCGCGGATGCGCAGGCTGGTCTGCGCCTGTGTTGTTCGCAAACCTCCGAAGACAGGTTTTCTCGCGTCGAGGCCCTTATATGTGTTAAAACTTTATCTTGACTATGGAACTTTTTTAGCAAAGGCATAATTATATTGCTCACAATTTTCTGTCAGGTGGAAAAAATAAAAGCGGTAAGCTTTGAATGGCTGAATTTTAAGATGTTAACTTATCTTCACATGAGTACATTTCTTATATTTTAATGACCTTTTATATGTCATCTGTGATATACCACTGGCTTATGCTGATTAAATGCACAGCACATATTATTGTTTTAATAATGACAATCACTAAGTTCTCACATTGTCAGAGTTCATCATGCACTTCCCTTTACTTACTGAATTAATAGTGATAACATGCCCCTTTTTCCATTTAACTAAGTTTTTATCACAGAACTTCTCCAAAATGATTCATTTATCATCATTTATCATTTAGAATTTAAAGGTATGTTTAGATGGTCTGAATTTGTAAAATTTTGATAGCCTTTTTTTACCTACAGTACCACCCATTATAAGTATCAATCTTTTTAGACAAGCATTTCTTTCAAATGTATTGGTTCTTTCTTCTGAAAAAAGGACTTAATATTATTTTAGAAATGTTAAGACCCACAAGCCAGCAAACTTCATAAGGCTAATAAAATGATCTTCAGTGTATAATTTGGCAAATAATAATTATTTTGAGTTTATGTTTAAACTGAGTCAATGGTCAATGGATTTTATGCTGAAACAATTTTCATTGTGGTAATTAATGAATTTTCCAAGGTGCTGTCAATCTAGAACAACAATATGGTAGATGGAATGGAATTTTATTGCACATTTATAATATAGATTGAAGAATTACATACTAAAGTTGGTATCCCAGGTAGTTTAGAAATTTTATGTCCTCCCTAAGGATCAGTCTGGCCAGTTTCAACCTTCCTCAGTTGATACCTGGAGAGATCTAAATGTAGTATTGATGTACTTTAATGGGTATATGATGCCGTAGAATTTTTGCCGTATTCCACGTAATAAGCACACATGCTGTTTTTTTTTTTGTTTTTTTTCAAAGTGGGGCTATACTAGATTTGGGTTATCCCTCATTCCCTTTAACAGTTATTCTGTCGTAAGTGTGTTTCTGCGCAATATCTTAATAAGAAATTGATAGAATTTTACAAAATTTTGTATATGCATTGATATTGACAAGATCTAAACTCCTGCTGTTACATTTTTAGAACTAATTTTTTCGCGATATCTTTTTTATCTTCAGTTTTAGCAAAATGTGTTCACGATGAAACTTGTAAAGCAGACTTTCCGCCAACTTCTGCAAAAGGTCTGCTGGGTGTGGCCCAAACAGATTTTTGTGTATGAAGATTTTGCAATGAATTGAATTCGTCCAAAATTTCTAAGTCAGACTATGAGTGACTTTGTATTGTGATCAATGACAAAATACGCAGTGTTCCTTTAAATATTTTGAGCAGTATATTTACTTTCTGCAATCACAAAATGGTATATTTGTGGGAGGGTTCCAATGACTTTATAAAGGTATCTGTGGGAAAAGGGCCCTTAGAGCATAAATGGACGTAAGATGTATTAATTTTGCTAGTTGCATGAGTGGGAATACCAAGATAGGCTCATTATAGATTTGGTCATTCTGAATGCAATAGAGTTTAGAACATCATTTATGAGCATGGACTTAATTAGATCTTTGAATGCTGAGTAATTTTGCATGCTTTTTTGGTTTTCACATATCTAACGTATGAATTTTTTAAAAAAATCTTTCATTTAAACCATCAGAGTTGAACAGTTTTGATCCATTTTTTGTTGGGCCTGATCTGGGACCAAACTGTTCGCAAATGTTTTAAGCAGGTGCTAATGGGGAAAGAATGAAGGCACACTGTTTGAGAATGAGGAATTTTCTTAGTGCACCTAATGCTTTTAAAGATGAAGTGAGTGAGCTGTGGGTCCTCTTTTATATTGGGGAACTATTATTATTTGAAGGGAACACATGGGTATACTTAGTGCAGAGTTTGGTAGGAAATGAACATATCTGATATATGGAACCTTTTCGGCATGCCATGGCCCGTTAATCTCATTAACATGCGTTTTATTTTTTTGTATATTTCCTTTTGAAGGGCTTTGATCTTGCGTTTAAATTGAGTATTCATGTTTATGAACTTGAAAAAATTCTTTTGAGAGCACCTCCTTACCATATGTCCCCACTGACACTTCATCTCCCTAGCTACTAATAATATTTGTAAAGCTTAACTCTATGACTGCTTGTGTCGTCTGCTGATAACCTTTGCAAACAGTTTGAACCCAGATCAGGCCGGACGTTTGGTCCGTCCTGATCTGGATCCAAACTGTTTGACTCTCTGATGATATTCCTGAAAGAATTTTTTGAAAACGTTGATTTTGAAAAAAATCACCAGAGGAAAATTTTTTCGAAAAATATTACCCAGCATTCAAATAGTTAATCCGGTATATTGAGATAAGCATGTAGGTAAAATGTTAAATTGATTCATAAACTTCCTAGGTAGCTGGTAGGTTGTTGATCTATTTAAATTTTTGATAAAGGCATGCACATTCAGAGATGGTGCTGGGGGAAATCCACACTGACCTTCGGATATTCAAACATTCTCAGCCATTTTAATTTTCTTGGATTTGGGAGTGGGGGTGTGGGGGGGGATGTTATTGAAACTGCCAAAGCATATACATGTTGTATTGTTAAAATCACCTTAAGATTATGGCAATCTTTGATATAGAAAAAAAAAACATTAAATGACATATTTTTCAGATGACACATTTTTCAGATTGGTGTAAATAATGCAGATTAAAACAGAAATGTGAATCATCAATCATATTTCCGACCCCCGAGTCCCCCTGACAAGAGGGGGCGAATTCCCCCTCTTGTGCTCTCCCCCCCTTCGGTACTTCCCCTGTCGCTGCTATCCTCAGCCGGGCAACTTTCCACTATGCTGGGATGGCAATAACAATATTAATTGAGCCATTTCAGCCCTATTGCTACAAATTCAGGTTATGGATCCTGTGTGCTGGCAAGAATCTAGATTTTAAACCCAGGCTCAGCAGGACAGGGAATGTGTTCTATTATATCTAACTTTACACCTCTCAGGAAAGTTGTTGTTTCAAATTGTCCTATTTCTATTGTATTTCGAAAGAACATAGTCTTAAGTACATTATAACTTAAACCTTTGATGTGCAGAACATTTTGCAAAGTTTGTAGACAATTGCCCATTTATTTATTCAGGCAGACAAAAACATGTCTGTGAGACTGTGACTATATCTACTTTCCATGTCCAGTTCTGACCAAATAAATCTGGACTCCAAACTGTGTAGAACTTGATTAGCTGGCGTTTTAAAGCCAGCTGATCTGGTTCTAAACTGTTTGCAGAGGCATGATATTCTTTTTAAAAATAATACATGTACTCAGCGGGATATAGGGTTAAAGATTATGTCCTGTATATCGATCTTTATCCAATATTGACAGTTTTACCTGAGTACTGAACAACATTTATTTTGGCTGACGTTACTTACCGATTATATTGACGACTAAAGAAACCTGTGCCAAGATTTTTTCCTCGTTGAAAGGAAATCATTGAAATCGCTATAAATAAATATTTGATTGATTGAATTTGGGACATTGGTTGGGTATCAATTACGGTAGAATGGAAGAACCTTTAGGTACATATTGGGAACTACCGGATATGTCCAAAATGTTTGGATTGGAATACTTTAATGAACAGTATGAACCCTGATCAAACTGCAAGTGCAGTTTGATCAGGGTTCATACTGTTTATTGTGGAGTCAGTTATGGTTCGATTATATAATCATGAACCATATTTCTTAATCATGTTATAAGAGACAAAAGTCACATAAACTGAGATAGTTTTAGACCATCTCAGGTAATTGCAATAGAATTCATGTCACATATTCGTCATTGTGTAGTAACTTCTTGAAGACTGTTTACTGTGTTGGTCTTAAATTTGTGAAAACTTAAATGAAGTGGTTTTAACTGGATTGAATTTTGTTATTTGAAATTTATCGGAAGACTTTCAAATGAATGTTTAAGTTTCAAAATATCTTGTGTATATCCAGTAAAAGACTAAAATCTGAAACAATGATTACTTGAGGATTTAAGTTTTGCTTCAAATAATATTTTCTGTGTTATATAAAGGTAATCTTGATATAATTATTGATTCTTTAGAGAGTTTTTTGTTCGAATAAATTGAATTCCTTCATTCAAACAAAAAAGTTTGAAATTCAATTAAAGCTTCTTAAATTTTGAACACTATTTACCAAGTTAAAAAAGTCTAGACAAAAGTGCAGATCCCGACCAGTTTGGTCAGGATCTGCACCATTTGTCTAGACATTAATGTTTGCTATTCACTGAAATTCATTTAAATTCATTTTGGCAATCAAAAATCTGATAACAAAAATTTTCCTTGAAGCTTGAATAAGATAACTGTTCTATTTTTTTTTTTAATTTTGGGGCCTTTTATACTTTTTGTATATGCACAAAGCCTCATATTAATGCCAATGCTGACATAACCAGCGGGGCTAGAGGTCTAAATTCATATCTCAGTCTTCATCTACATTATTCTTTGTATATGTGAGCAGTGAAGTCTCTGGTGAGCCTGCACAACTGTGCAGGCTTGACTGAGCCTTCATTGCTGGAGAATGCAATAAGTACCAAAATTCAATTTGCTGACCCATTTATTGTTATGACTTTTTAATGAATGAAAGTGCTTATATTTTAGCATTTAATTCTTTTAATATAGAGTGAATTGATATAAGAGTGAAAATATATGTGACAGTTTCTTGTATTCTTTGGAATTGTATCATTTGGATTACTTTGTTCTGTAGCCTGAACGACCTGTAGTGGAACAAAGAGAGGATATGGCAGCTCGTGTAGACCGTGCACCATTTCTGGGAGGACTGCCTGTTGGTAAGTATCAATTTCATCATACCATATATTTGGTAGTAAGAACCAATTTCATCAAACCATACTTGGTAGTAAGAATCAATTTCATCAAACCATACTTGTCTCATCTTACCATACTTGGCAGTAAGAATCAATTTCATCATACCATGCAGTAAGAATCAATTTTATCATACCATACTTGACAGTAAGAATCAATTTCATTGTACCATACTTGGCAGTAAGAATAAATTTCATCATACCATACTTGGCAGTAAGAATCAATTTCATCATACCATACTTGGCAGTAAGAATCAATTTCATCACACCATACTTGTCAGTAAGAATATATTTCATCACACCATACTTTGCAGTAAGAATCAATTTCATCATATCATACTTGGCAGTAAGAATAAATTTCATCATACCATACTTGGCAGTAAGAATCAACTTCATCATACCATATACTTGGCAGTAAGAATCAATTTCATCATACCATACTTGGCAGTAAGAATCAATTACATCATACCATACTAGGCAGTAAGAATAAATTTCATCATACCATACTTGGCAGTAAGAATCAATTACATCATACCATACTTGGCAGTAAGAATCAATTTCATCATACCATACTTGGCAGTAAGAATCAATTTCATCATACCATACTAGGCAGTAAGAATCAATTTCATCATACCATACTTGGCAGTAAGAATAAATTTCATCATACCATACTTGGCAGTAAGAATCAATTTCATCATACCATACTTGGCAGTAAGAATCAATTTCACCATACCATTCTTGGCAAATCATAGCATTTCTCAACTGTGCATCCAGATTCATTATTCACAGAATTTGATTAAAAATCGTACAGTATACCTGTGTAAAGCGGCACTTACAAAAAGACCACAATTTGGTTTTCAAGACCAATTATCGCTTAATGCAATTTAAAAGTATTGCAGAATGTTCTAAGGGGAGCATTCTGCAATACTTTTGACCTTCTTTAAGCTACCATTTGTCATAAAGATCTTTATTTTGTCTATTTTTGAGTGGCAGTTTTACACAGATTTTACTGTATTTCTATATTGAAGATTATCAAACCTTCAAGAACTTACTAGATCAGCTACATGTAACGCCAGTGTAATATATTTCAGTTTCATAAAAAAATTCACACATGCATGCACACAGGCACACATGCATGCATGCACACAAGCAAGCACACACACACACACACACACACACACAAATAACAAAACACCAATCAGAGTTTACAAAGAAATTTTACAAATGCTGGACATGGAGTAGGGGGTTAACATCTATTTAAAATCTCATGATGTGTTATAATATTTCATACACATTTTGTAATATGTTTAATGTTTCATTGTCTTATGTGTTATAATGTTTCATATCTGTTATAGTGTTTCCATATAGTGTTTCCATGCACACTATAACTTGAATCAAATATGACTGTTTACTTACAAGTTTCATTAGAAATAATTACTCAGTTCAAACAAGACTGTAGAATGTAGGGTTTATGGGAGGATCATATTTTAGCTTACCTTTGCTCATACATGAGCTAATTGTATACCACTGACTTCGAATCCATATGTTGTCCATCCATCCTTCAACATTTTCAAACATCTTCTCTGAAACCACTGGGCCTAATTGACTCCAATTTCATATGGCTACTCCTCAGACAGTATGTCAAGTGGCCCTGGTCACACGATCAAGATCATGGCCACCACACCCATATAGTGTAAAACCCCTTTTAATATCTTCGTTAGAATGATTCAGCACCTTAAATCAATTTAGAGAGTACCATACTTGTGACCAAGAGGTTACGGGTTCATATCCCACCTACCAGTCTGTGTGGTGTCATTTGGGCCCCGACACTAGAAAACCTGTCTTCGGAAGTTTGCGAACAACACAGTCACAGACCAGCCTGCGCATCCGTGCAGTCTGATCAGCGCCTTTGTTATTCCCTTATTGAAAAGTATCATATCTAGACTTGCTATGGGCGAAATTTCAATTTTCTAGCTAGTCTCTGTAGTTGATGAGATTGGTTTGAGTCTTGCTTTGTCGGAAACCCTGAAGACAGGTTTTCTGGCGACTAGGCCCATTTAGCATGACACTTTATCCTCATTGCTTTGTACTAGTTCAACCAAGGAAAATGTCTCAACATGACTTAAAAATTGTTGACTGGGACGTAAAGCATCAACTGAAACAAACAAAATATCATCCTCAGAACCAAAAGGCCAATGATCTTGGGTCTTGGTATGTGGCATTGGGGTGGTGGGCGCAGCAAATTTTATTCAGATGATGATCCTCTGTTGATCTTGACAAAGTTAAACCATATACTTAGGCAATCAATAGGGAGGGCAGTGGCTCAGTGGTTGAGTGCTTGACTTGAGACCGAGGGGCCGCGGGTTCGAGCCGCACCAGCTCACTGCATTGTGTTCTTGAGCAAGACACATTAATCCTAGCTTAGTACTGGTTCAAGCCAGGAAGACCCGCCCCTTTATAACTGAAAGATTGTTGATGGGACATAAAGAATCAAATCAAACAAACTTAGGCAATCTAAATTCTTGTGACTCCGTGTCATATGAGTGCTTTAATTACAATGATCTCAGTGAATAAGTGTAATAAACAACAGGGCCGAGATCGCTTGTGGTTATCGCCAGGCTATTAGCCTCAATCAAACGGCTGTAGCTAGGCTATAGCCGCGACCTCCCTGAGAAGCATGGCCGTGGCTATAGCCCAAATATACCGGGATGAGAAATATTGACCAATCAGCAAGGTTGTATCAAAACCAGTTGGGAACATCCGAATAGCCTACTCACCATTTGATTGGTTGGTTTTATCAGAGGGAGAATACCAAACAAGTGAACAGCAGCCATAGCCGGGCGATTGCTTCAAACCCCCCTCCCGGTGTTTCTTTGATAAACTTTATAAAGCACTATATCCCTTTAAAATGAGCACTTCATTCAATGAAAATTTACATTTGATTGCAATTTTGTTGAATGTCATATTTATGTCCTGTGTGTACCCTGTAATCTCACCCACCATTGTACGAGACCTGCCATGAGATGAACTTTTAGCTCTTTCCTTACTTGAGGGGCAAATTTTGTCATCTACTGATAACCTTTGCAAACTGTTTGGACCCAGATCAGGCCTGACAAATGTCGGCACTGATCTGGATCCAAACTGTTTGACACTCTGATGATATTCAAAAAGATTTTTTCGTAAAAAGCTAATTTAAAAAATAATACTTCTCTGGTAAAAAATGCATGCAAAATCAGTAAAGGTCCCATCTTCGCAAGCCAAGGGTACTAAATCCACCTCGTTCCTTACGCACATGCCTAAGGAATGAAGTGGACTTAGTACTCTTGGCTTGCAAAGATGTAAAGGTCCCAAATGGGCCCCTTTCTATCATGACAGGCATCATTTTCATGATCACCGTAACTTAATTGCATCTTTTATTCAGGTGAAGCCAATGGACCCTTGCTTGGTAGGTTACATTACACATATATCAATGTTGCATGATACTTGTACCGTACCTTAAGGTGTAGGCATGGTTGTCTGGCATTTATCCTACCCTACAAGTGAAACATACCGAAGATTATCCAAAGGCACATTTGTTTGGTTAATACCAAAGGGCACATTTTGATTGGTTAATAATAAAAGGCATATTTGAATTTTGAATGGTTTATATTCAAAGATGAATTTGATTGGTTGATCCAAAGGTGCATTTGAATGAGAAATATTCAAAGGCACATTTGATTAGGTGCATTTGATTGGTTAATATTCAAAGTTGCATTTGATTACAATCCAGAGGCCTATTTGATTTTTTGATATCCAAAGACACATTTGATTGGTTAATAGGTCAATGCCCAAACTTTGAAAGAGGCATTTGAATGGTTAATAGGTTAATGTCCAAAGAAGCATAAATATCTCTCCCCTACCCCCCAACCCTGCCCTGTAAAAATGAAATGGATTCCTCATAGTTTCTCTGTGACATCAGTGCTCTCTTTGCTTCTGTCGGGTGGCATTTGAGTATTTTAATGCCCCAAAATGTGAAAAAGTTGTGGGGGCATTTACCTTTCAGCTTGTCTATCTATCCTTCCGTCTCACTTAATTATACCGCTAACAATTTTGGAACGGTGCAGGGTTGGTTCTTGAAATTTCATATGCCTATACCCCATTAAAAATGGCTGACCATATTTTTCATGACTGAGTTATCTCCAATTCTTGTTTTGCCCCTTTGATTAGAATAAATCTTGTAAGCAAGTTGTCTCGAAAAGTATTTGAGCTTAGGAGACTTATTATTTGGTATACTGATTTGGGCGGAGGAGTAGATGAGCTTATTTACTTTTGGTTGAATTCCATTAATATGACTAGAGTTATATAAATGACAAGTTCTTTCCCTTTTTAGACTTGCATTCTTCCAACTTTGGACACACTTGACCTAGAATGCTGATTTTTGTATACTGTAAGAGTGAGTATTCAAGGTGTAGAATATTTTAATGAGGGTGACATAACTTTGCATCAATTTATTACAGAGTTATTGCCCCTGATTCAATTTACCTTGTTATTAGGATATCTCATAAACTGTAAGAGCTACAGTCGTGAAACTTGGTAAGCTCATAATAAATGATGAGTGGATTACCTTTTGAAGCAATTCCAGATCTGTTATCAGAGTTATGGCCCTTGTTTTCAAAATGAGCAACATCCATAAGGACAAGCATTATACAGTTGTTGGCACAGCCATAGGTCTAGATAAACAAAAACTTTGAGTGTAAAATCCTACCCATCAATATGTGGGAGCGCAGTGGCTCAGTGGTAGAGTGCTTGACTCGAGACCGAAGGGCCGCGGGTTCGAGCCTCACCGGCGTCACTGTGTTGTGTCCTTGAGCAAGAACATTAATCCTAGCTTAGTACTGGTTCAACCTAGGAAGACCCGTCCCTTATAACTGAAAGATTGTTGATGGGACGTAAAGAATCAAATCAAACAAACAAACTACCCAACAATATTATCATATGTTTTGGGTGCTAAAAAGAAACGTCTCATTGAGAGGGTTCATTTGAGTACCCACAACATATGCTTCCATTGAGAAGAAACAAAAATAAATTTTAACTACACACTCTTATCTAGAGGCCTGACAGTGTTTCACAAACACAATTTCAAGTGCTCAAGAATTTCACGATTTGACATGAAACTTCATTCACGCATTTATGATATAGCTTATATTAGTATAGTACTCTTTGTTTTATTCTAATGTACAGTAGTACCACGACCTCTAAGTAATGACCCGCGATTCACTCAATGCATTTACCGTTACAGTCGCGCTTCAAAGCGTTTTGTGGAAGTATAATGTGTGGTAATTATGTGGCGCAATAACTTTAATATTTTTTCTCCATACTAACATGTCGTACACTAACAATATTGAAATATATGTAGCTAATTTTGTCATATCTTGTATGTCAAAGTGGGTGTATGTTTGTATCTATTTATGCCAATAAACAAATAATAAGCTTAATAAAGGGCCCACTAAAATTGCAGCAAAGGACATTTTCAAATTTTGTTGTTCCTGTATAAAAAAACAAATTTCGTGTTAATTGTCTGCTGGCAGATGATTCAAATAAAACGTCAAGCCTTGTATGCTTAAAAGAAAGAAGAATTTTTTGTCTGCTGCAAACTTTAGGTTAACCCTTTTCCTACCATTGACAACAAATGTCATCTGCTTTGTCATCTGGTTATGTATATATATATATATATATATGTATTTTGGTAGCCTATATTGCAAACAAAATGGGCCTTGACGCGAGAAAACCTGTCTTCGGTGGTTTGCGAATAACACAGGCGCAGACCAGCCTGCGCGTCGACACAGTCTGATCAGCGCCTTTGTTAATTGCTTTTTGGAAAGTATCGTATCCAGGCTTGCTATAAGCGAAATTTCAAATTTCTAGATAGTCTGTGTAGCTGAGGAGACTGGTTTGAGCCTCAAAAAACCAAAGACAGGTTTTGTCACGTCGAGGCCTATATGAACCCAGATCAGACTGCTCTGAACAGGGCTCATAGTGTTTGCTTCCATGATAAAAGTAATCTGATGTGCATTTGAACATATGCAGCTGATCTAATAAGTTGACAACAAAAAGTATTGGTAAGATAAGGGTTTAAATTATTAAAAAGGTGCTATGTTGCTGTTTTTTGCTATTTGCAAATTGGTCAACTTTTCTTATTTCCCATACCTCATTAAACAATGGTTGTATAAATAATTTATCATTACTTTTTTCCTGCTATCAATCCAAAATTTTTAATTGATACAGTCCTGTTGAAATTCAGGATTAGAAGGAGTGAAAAGGCATTTTATATCACCCTTGCCAACTGCAGAACAAAATACCTCGTAAGCCTCAAGGTCTATACTGATGTAGGTGGTATAAAATAGTTATACCTTGGTTCGTCCACCTGTACGGGAGATAATCCACTTGCTAAAGCTCGTGGATTATCACCACATACAGGCGGATAAGCCAACTATTATGTAGTTCCTATATAACAGGATGCTTAGTATTGACAGGAATGACATGCGCTCTTTGTCATTGTGGTTAAAATCTAAATTTTATAATAGTGCATGTTAATTGGGGAAAAAAATGGGGTGAGCGTAGAAAAAAAATGCGGGGGGAGTGTAGTACATAAAATTATATATGTTCAGTTTTGCCCTGAAAGATATATCTGTTTCCATTTTGGTAAATCATTGAATGGGCCACAACAATTCTGCAGTCTCACCAGAGTATTTGCTGCTTACAGGCACAAAGTATAGAAATAGATGAAGATTCAGAACAGAATAAATGTGCATTCACATTTTGACATATGACCACATATAGCCGATAAGTACCATAACCTCGAGCTGGCAATGGGCATTTGAGCCACCACATGAGATTTCCAACATTGTGGCATTTTGACAAGTATATACTGGGACGAGCCTGTGCAGCCTCCTTATAAGCTTAGAAACTCCAAATGCTGTTCGGTCAGTAGCTTAACAGTTATATAATATTCAAGCGACTAGCAAAGGCTCTGATCAGACTTTGCATGTGCGCAGGCTGATCTGAGGCTTTGCTGGTCACACATACCACATTGTTGGAAATCTCATGCCATGGCTCATTTATTTTCAAGAAAATGTAAGTCAAGGTATTACATTTGCTGTTTAACCCTTTGTATACGAATGAATTCTCCCATCTCTTGTGACACAATGACCGTTGGATGGTTCATTTTACATACATGTGTATCAAGGGGGCCAAAGGTTAGAATTTAGTCCCTGAATATTGTTTTATCGTAGCAGCAAACAATGCTGACCATGATGATTATGCAGCAGTTCATTTGAGTCTTCACTGTTTACTTAAATACTCATTTATAAGTTAAGTATACGAAGGGTTTAGAAAAATTTAAGAAATTTTACATCACTTCTCCTAACCCATACTAATTATTTCAGTAGCTATGATGTAATATATACGCAACAAAAAAAGAAACGCACGACTACGATTTTCCCATTAAGATCTCCTTTTAATACGAAAATGTTAATTGTCATGAAATATTCATTTCTGATTAAATTTTACTAAACTTAATGTGACGTAGATGAGTATCTGTACTTTTACTGTGTAAGCATAAAACACATCATTGCGAAGAGTAAAGGAGTTTTGGAAGCGTTAATTCAACGCTATTGTCTACATGAAATTCCGAGTATGTTTTACATTTGCAAATTATGAAAACGATGTGTTGTCGTTATGTGAGACAACCAACATGTTTATTGATGCTTTTTTGTTATTCCAAAACCCATTTTCATCAGTTAGGATCATTTAAATTGATTAAAATAATGTTAAAATCTTTAAATGTTTGTAAGGTTTATCTCCAGTGTGGAATCGTTATCCAAAGGGTAGTCACAAAACATGGGCTACCTAGCGTTCAATTATCGCGAATGATGAACTTAAAGATAGAATTTACAAAGAATAAGTGTCTGGGTACAATTTGGTCTACTGAGATGAATCCAATTGCTTGAACTTATCCAGCAAGAGAGCATTATAAAAACGCCTTTTTCCTGTGACTTTACAATTTGACCCCCACTTGGTTCGTGAACAATTTTCTTTCACACAATTTCGACGCCTGATTGCAAAAGACGTGTGACGCAGCAGTAACTGACATACCTTTGCACTGATATAAACTAAATTGGCCTATCACTTGTGATTTTCCTGAGAGTTGAACAGTTCTAAGTGGTGCGTTTCTTTTTTTGTCGGGTATAGCTATGATGTAGTTGCTTCCTAACATATCCCTAACCCTAACATATCTTTTACTATCATATTAGAAGTTTTTCAGGTATGTTACTTTCATATTTTGTATGTTCAACCAACAAAATTGCACCTGAAAATGCTGTCTGCTGAAGTCATCTGCTGCAAGTAATTGTCTAACATTACTGACTAATAAAAGTATAGAAGCAAACAGTGTGGACCCAGATCAGACTGCTCCAATAGGAGCAGTCTGATCTTGGTCCACACTGTTTATCATAGAGGCTTCTAAAAATTTCAGCAGATGACAAATGCAGACGACTTTTGTTGTGATTGACGCTAATAGTGGCTGACAGATTCTGAAGTCCAGTCAAATCCTCATATAGATGTTGATGTAAATTTCAATTGAATTGAATTATTTGTTTTAGGTTACGATGAACGAGACAGCGCTAAGAGAAGAAAAAAGCAGGATTATGGAAGAGAGCTGCAAATTCAAATTGAGGAGGAAGCAGCTCGAAGAAAAAGGTAAGCAATAAAAACTTTTATACTGTAAATTTGGAAATTTTCGCAAGGGTTTTATTTTCGCGAAACTTTGCATGTGCAAAGTTTCGTGGAAATAACATCTTCCCGAAATCGCGCAATTACTTTGTCATTTACTGATATAGGCAAATCATGCCCTAATCACAATTTTTTTAACGTTGCAAATATGTCTTTAGAGCTATTCGCGAAAATAAAATTCTTGTGAAAATTTCTGGATTTGCAGTAGTTTGTGGCTAGTTGTCTGAGTAACCTGTACACGTCTTAACCCTTTTCTTACCATTCGTGAAAATTTTTGTCTGCTTGCTCATTCTGATGATGTACTTTGGTAGCCTCACAGTATGTAAACTGAAATAAACATCCTGTACCCGTTCCTCCTAGCTCTCGCCTTATAAATATGAATAACAGCACTCATGTGTAACCAGTAGTCGGAAAAATGTGTGTATTTAGGTACATGTACATGTTTCGATTTATATTGTTAGCGATACAGACAATACACATTCGAACAAGGTAAGAAAAGCCATTTTATTCCGTTTTATTCCATGATTTTTACAGTTTCCTCCTTTGCATTTTGCTTTGTTAAAAACGACTTGCTCACAATCAGAGCCGTTCTGTGTCGAAAGCGAGCTTAAATGCCAGTTTGCACGGTTTTTACATGATAACATGGTTGTAACTTTAACAGTTACTAAGATCTATGAAAAATGAATTTTAATTTGTGGGCCCTCGCAATTACAGCTGTACCAACAACTCTTACATCACGATTTCCGACAACTGGTTACGCATGAGTGCTGTAATTCATAATGTATAAGGCGAGAGCTAGGAGGAACGGGTACAGGATGTTTATTTCAGTTTACATACTGTGAGCCTATATTGCGAGCAATATTAATCTGATTAGGTTGCTCCCTTAAAAAAAAAGCATTCTGATATGGATTTGCTCCCTTAGGAGCATTTTGCTTCCTTGATAAAAGTAGTCTTGGGTGCATTTGAGTATATGCAGCAGAGGAGTTGCTGTTATGTAGTGAATATAAACTTTTCAGCTTGTAGACCAGAGGTCGCAGGTTGGATCCCCGGCTTCATCAGTCTGTTTGATGAGACTTTTAAGCTTTGGTCCTGTCTCAATTTGACCTTTGCTGTTGGTGGGACGTTACTTAATGTCAGGGAAAAAAATATTGTCAGGATAAGGGTTAAGATATGGTTTGCTAAGGTGATGGCTCGTTTCTACATTCACGGGGAGGTACTTGGGGGTGTTTATTGGAATGACTACTGTACCCTGTTATTCTCCTGTGTCTTTCATGCTTCCTTTGGTACTTTTAATAATTGATGGAATGTTCGTCACTGGCCAGGTAATTTGCCATATTGATAGTAAACAGATAATCATCCTTGCCCCAGAGAAGTCATCTTTTCAACAGAAAAATCGTAATATCTCCCTTATTTTTTCTCGAAAAAAAATTGTTGTGGTACTCATTGGAAGCGTCTCACTGAGACGCTTTCAATGAGTACCCGCAACATATGTTTTCTTCAATTAATAAAAGAAATAACAATTTAGATGCCATTCTTGTCTGGGATTTGATCCACAATGCCTTTAAATGGATTAAAAGCAGGAACTGTGGCACTTGTAATTACCAGGGTATGTTTTGTTAGTTCCAGTCATTAGGATTCTCTACAAAAATGTTTTTTTTTATCTAAATTTCTATGCAGAATGAACAAACAATTGTTAGAGTTCTTATTGAGACCTGTTTATACTAGAAAATAGGTTGTTGTTATTGATTTTTTAATTAGAGATTTCTCTTGAAAGATAAAAGAAGAAATTATTGTACTAAGATAAGACGCCTTTTTCAACCCAATGATGGTGATCTCTTTCTCATTTTACCTCAATAACATTAGTTGTGGTACTCATTGAAAGCGTCTCAATGGGACACTTTCAATGAACACCACAACTTATGTTTTCTGTAAGAAATAAAAGAAAATAGTAATTCATATATCAGCCTGTTATCTAGGGCTCATGGGGATGATGTATAATTATCTATGTTTCATTAAAGCCTAAGCTTACAATATGCTCAAGCTTATAGTGTCCATATATAGTTAAGAAGATGGATATTGGAAAACAGGTGGAAAAGTGGAAATTGGATAAGAACTGCTTAAGATTTTACCAAATATGTTTCCTACTGTGCAGTCTCATTACATTGCTGTAGTTTTGATCTGTGGGTTTGACCTGTAGTATATCATAAAGGGACTATTTTACAAGAAATTATACAAAGGTGTAGCAACCAATTTCATATTAGTGTGAAATTTTTTAGGCATTGATGGAATGAAAGCGAACCCCGAAAATGTACATTTTAGAAAACTGGAACATAGTTTTAATTATGATAAAATGACCTATTTTGATAGCATGTGAACATTGGATTATTGTCAAAGTGATCATGTATATCTTAGATTTACCCATTAGAAAGAGCACCAACCATTTGCCAAGGTGAGAAGAAACATTTCAAAAGCATCAAAAGAAGAGAGCAGTAGCTTGGTCGTGAGAGTTCGAGATGTGGTGTGTCCTTGATAAAGACACTTAATCCTCTGCTTAGTACTGGTTTGACCCAGGAAATGTTCTTACATGACTGATTTTTTTGACTGGGGATGTAAAGCATCAACACAAACAAACAAACAAAAGCATCAAAGTGGCATGTGCGCATCTAGTGAAGGTTCAGATCAGCATGGTAGTACCTTAGGCCACACCAAATATTTTTTTAGATTCTCAGTCACACCCGCCCCTATGAAATATAAGCAAATAAAAAAAATTGGGGTGGAAGGTGACAGTGACGTGGTGTTTTGTTTACAACTGTTAAGTAAAACATTAACTTGTACACTCCACTTGAGCTAATGCGAATCGATAGATCACTTGTGTATTAATCCTATCCTGTGATCTATCAAATCTAAGTACCTGATAACTTTGTAAACAAAACATGAAGTCACTGTCACTCTTGGCTGGCATGGCAGTAGAGGTTCTCACCTAGCTCAGCTACAATGAATTGCGAGTAAATAAATCTGGTGCAGATAGAGTAATAGAACCATGTACAAAATATGATTAAGTTCACTAATCTACGAAGTTTCTGAATATAATAAGTTCAAAGAGCGCATTTAGAGAAGCCTAACAGTCAGAATTTTTTTCTCAATGCTCATCGCAAGTATGTTGTACGGTAATACAATGTCAATCAGTCAAAGGTACCAATAAATTTGGTAGGAACGAATACTGTATATCATCAGGCTTCTGTATTATTCAACTTGTTTTGATCAAATTTGCAATAAAATTTAGATGTTAAAATGTACCATAATTATGATCTATTTATGAAAATGAGCACCTACTCTAGTGTTTTTTGTTCACTTAAGAGAAAGCTACAGATGTATGAAATTCTGGACTCGGGGGAAGTCAATGGTGGAAGCAGAGGACGCCTATAATGTTTATTTCACTGATGAAAATGTAACTTATGAAATATACATTCTATTCAACTAGATCTAATATTTCCTATTATTTCCCTCTTTGTAAATGATAAATAGCTATTTGCCTGCTAAAACACAGGTGCTAATGCAAGTCAGAACTGGTAATCATGCAATAATAGTTATCAAACAGAAAAATACAAAGCCTTTTCCAATTATTATTTTAGGCAAAAAGAAGAGGATAGATTTCCTGGCAGGTACAGGTCATGAAGCTGCCTGAGTCTGGAACTGTCTCAAGAATACCATATTTGACTAAATATAATCACACTTCATGGATATATTTTCTAAAATTCTATACCTTTTTTGAAAACAGAGTAGATCAAGATCAGCTGGCTTTATCAGAAGCCAGCTGATCTGGATCTACATTTGCTTTCCATCCACAATTTGAATCCACATTATCCTCAACCATATTAGCCTAGCGTCCTTTTTGTGGGACATCGGCAAACAGTGCAAAACCAGATCAGATGCCGCAACACAAGGCATCTGATCAGGTTCTCCACTGTTTGCTTACAGAAGTTTCTTTTAAAATTTGAATAAAAATAAAAATACCACCCAACAACCCTAAAAATGGAAATGGAATGGTCCAATTGATAACATTGGGAAATTCCATTCAGCTCAAATGGGTAGTAATGAAATCACACCTCTTGATTAACTGGAAATCATAGCGGAGCATAGTGGCTCAGTTGGTAGAGCGCAAGACTGGGGATCGAAGGGTTGCTAGTTTGAGACTCATCACAGGCCAAGTCACTGTGTTTTTGTCCTGGAACAAGACACTTTATCCACTGCTTAGTACTCAGGTTCAACTCAGGAAGACAGAAAATCATCCCAACATGACTGTAAAATTGTTGACTGGGATGTAAAGCATCAAAACGAACAAACAAATAGCTTGGAAATCAGAAGTCTGTATAGTGTTAACCACCCATAAAATACTCAGTGTGTGCTTAAAGGAGCATGTGCAATTGGTGGGTCAAATATGGTAAATTGAGAAAGGTAGGGTCCTCTTCTCATTTTGAGGGGCTTTTTCATTCTTGGGAAGAAATCAAACATGCGTCACCTCATGAGTAAACCTGTCCTTGGTGTATGCCCAGGTCCAATGTTATAAGAAAAATTTCATGCCCAACTCAACTTAGCACGAAATTTCAACTGCTCATAAAAACTAAAATACCGACAAATAAAGAAGTTTCTTGCTTTAAATCTCTCAGATGTTGTATTTATCATGCTAATAAACGTTAAACTGCTGACAATTGTTGGCATTTTAACATTTATGAGCAGGATAAATTTCCTGCTCAGGTGAGTTGAGCATGAAAAAGTTATATAACCTCGTGGCCTGATCTAGGTAAGGGCAAAAACCAGCTGGTGAGCTACAGAGACTCAATGCGGAAAATTTGGCTGAAGCAGTTAAGCCTATCATACAATCTTCCCAGATAGTGGTCGGGGCCACCAACGACCTGCCAAAGATACACCATTTCAATGACCTATCACTGGCGGGCCGTTGGTGGCCCACTGTTGTGAGCTAGTTGGGTTGTCAGTGAACAGCAATAGTACTGTTGAGACTGTGTGGCTGTGCAGGATGATCTGTGCCTTTCCTGTTCACATGGTACATAGGTTTAGATAAACACAAATTTTTAATATTTTCTTACCCATCAGTTTTAACATATGTTTTGGGTGCTCAAAAGAACCGTCTCGTTGAGTACCCACAACATATGTATTGGTTGAGAAATAAGAAAAATAATTTTTTGGTACGTTCTCTTAACTAAAGGCCTGCATGGTTTAAAAAGGTTTTCTTATGGTGTGAATCATGTGTAAATGTGCTTCTTGTTCAAGTTAAATTTTGTCTTGTGAGCAGATGCATGACAGCTTACCTCCTGGCAGCAACACCAGGGATTTTTTTGGTGTTCTCAGAGGCAGAAATTCAGCCTCATTCCCAATAGAATTTAGGTGACTTTTTTCCCAATTTTGAAAAAAAATCCCAATCTTCAAAAAAAAAAAAAAAAAATTTTTTTTTTAAGATTAGTCACCACATGGTGACAATCTACTACCATTGAATCTTATTTGATGGCAAAAGTATTAGCAATAGCTAATTTGTTTTTTATTGACCAAAAATGACATAATTGAGCAATATAACAAATTTCCCAATTTAGGGGTTTACCGTGCTAGTTTTCCCAATCTGAAAGGGCTCTAGGGTCCCTTCTCAAAATTGAAAAAAAAATCCCTGGCACCAACATTGATATGATGTCATTGTGATGTCACTTATCATCATTTTAATGCCATCAGCTTCTGGGAGTTGTTCTGTTTATTCAATTCATTTATAACTTTATAACTCTTGTAGCTTTTCATTTTCCTATGGATACTTTTTCTCTTTTTCTCTTATTGGCCAGATATCAGGGTGGGTAGTCACGTGTGTTTTTTGTTTGGATATACACTGCACGCATGTTGGAATACACTGTACGGATATTCTGATCGAATTTTAGTAGATTTCTCTATGTTTCTCATCTATACCCAGAAAGTTAAACACCATTTTCCAGCCCACATTTTTCCCGATCAAACGCTACCAGGATATCCTATTTAGGCCAGAACTTTTTTATTCGTTGATTTACGGGATTTTTTTTTCAGATTTAGGGTCGGGGGGACGAAAAAAAAAAATAAAAAAAGCTCCGAAAATGACCAGTTAACTGGTCATTTTCAGAGCTTTTTTTTTTTTTATTATTTTCAGAGCTTTTTTTTTTAATATCTCCAGAAAACCCCCCAGTAAAACTAGTGAGATAAACCAACAGTCTGTATCAAATCTTTATATGTTTCACCATTTTCCTAAAAATCTGGACAGGACAATCACTTTTAACAGTGTCACTCTCAAAAATACACAGACAGAACCTCAAAAATATTTTTTTTTTCAACTAAACAAATAATATTTAGAGTAGGAGGATAAAATAAAAAATTTTTTTTAGAAATTAAATTTTATTTTTTTCCTACTTTCCGGAAAATTACAGTAGGAGGGTTCGTAAATCAACTAATAAAAAAATTCTGGCCTTAAGCTTCTTACTTTGAGTACAAACTCTGTCACAAAGAAAATAATTGTCATCCGTACAGTTTATTATTCATAATTCAGACTCGATCATCGCCACTAAAAGTTCTGTGACAGAGTCTGTACTCAAAGTAAGAAGCTTTATGAGGATATCCTGGCATCGTTAGATCGGGAAAAATTGAGCTGGAAAATGGTGTATAACTTTCTGGGTAAGGATTAAAAAACATGGAGAAATCTCTACTTACTTTCGCTTAAAACATCATTGTGGAAAAGAAGTCCGACATTTTTCCATACAGTGTATTCAAACCAAAACCATGTGACTACCCACCCTGAGATATGTTTGTGGCAGATGACAAAGGATTACAACCATGGTTTGATATTCTCAGCGAATCATGTGCCAGCAGATGGTTCACATAAAGTATCAAGCCTTGCTTTGCATTGAAGAAGTAAATATGGTAATTTCCTCAAAATGTAGTCTGTTGCAAATTATAGATGGCCATTTAAAGCCTGTTTCACATCAATCGGTCAATCATTTTGCTGTGCGGTTTGCCGCAGACATCAGGCCGTGTGGCGAATCGCAGACAAAATTGCATACCTCATGCAAATTTTCACTAAACGTAAGACACCAGTGTGATGCTCGCATGATTGTCTTGCGTTCATGGGCAGGGCTGTCGCGAGATGAGCTTGCAGTGTGGCTGTGCGTCAGTTTTGCAAACTTCATGGGTTCGCAGCATTCTTGCGGAAGCTGTACAATAAAGCGCAAGGTCATTGCACGGTTATCGCGCGACAGTCTTGTGGCATTTACAGGCAAAATACATGAGTGCGAGCTCATATGTTAGCTGTTCGAATGATTGCATGTCTTGAAGCAGTCTTGCAACAGCATTGTGTGCCTAGAGGCAGTCTTGCATCCTTATAAGATCGCAAGATAATTGCATGGAAAATGAAGATGTGGAATATTTAGTTTTTGTCATTGCGGCAGCCGTACGACTTAGTGATATCGCAAGCAGACTTGCAGTGTTGAGCGCGACCTTGTACGACTGACGCACGAAACCCAGCAATTTTTCATTGTAGAGAGGTGTACGGCTGCCGTACAATTGATGTGAAACAGGCTTAAGGGGTTACTTTGTTATTTGTTTAACTTTTCAATTGCCTCACTTTGTCTCATTTTCATACAAAAAGTTTTGGGGCTTGTTCTTAGTGAAGAAAGGGTCAATGTTATTACATTTATGCTTTATTTTGCTTACAACCACGCAACTACGAGGTTATCAAAGAAGGAGTTCACAAACTGGAGTTTGTAGGTTTAGCTGTCATGCAAATATAAACAATTTGCAGTATAGTGACAGATACTTTAATACTGATTGGCAGTTTGGGATGTTTAAAAGACACAAAGACAATGGACAGTGTACTTGGTATAAATGTAAATTTCAAAATAGTTTTTCTTATTTTCAGTAACATATGTTGTAGGAACACATTGGAATTGCCTCTATGAGGCAATTCCAATGTGTTCCTACAACATATCTCTTTTCAATAAATGAGCTGTTCACCATAAGCTTTTTAAAAACAGATTCTCAACTACTTTCATTGTTTCAGAGAAATGAGCTAGTAGAAAAGAACAAGTTTTCATGTAGTTTGTCATGCACCTGGATGACAATAATAGACTGTCTATTTTATGCTTTTGACAACTTATATGGAGATGTTTTATTGGAGTATATTCCTAAATTGGTAGTTGTGTGGTTGTAGCAGTTTTTGCAGAGGCATTGTTTTTGCTTTGTTACAAAATGCTTTCTATGTGGGTTCTATTTTTAAATTTTTGCATGAGTTTGGCGTTCAAAAAATACTGACTCATATCATTGTTTACATGATTAAATGTAAATTCCATATGTCCAAAATTGTGAAAATATTGAAAAAGCAAGTGAGTATGACTAGGAAATTCCACATTCATGTGCCACAGACCAACCAATGTCCTCATATTAGCCCCAAGCTATAAATATACTTCCTTTCTTTAGAAATTGGCTTGTTTACTTCACCAATGTGTATGTGCCATATGATGAGAATCACTTAACTGTGATGTACTTGGATTTAGCAGAAGTGTTGATCAGCCATGACATTAATGCATGTACTGTTTTACTTGGCAGTTACACCTGTCTACTTTTATAAGCTCACCTGAGCCATAGGCTCAAGGTACTGGGCCGGGTAGCACAGCCAGTAACATGTCTGGCAACAGATGCTAGTCTGACTGCAGATCCAGGGGTCACGAGTTCGATCCCAGCCAGGGACCATACTTTCGTGGAGGTTGATTATGAAATAATTTCTTGGGTCATTCTCCTCCTGTCTGCTGAATCATTCAAGAAGGGTTGTTGTCAGTTACAAGCGGAAGTATATGCACACAGTACTGGTTAACTGCTTGTTCAAGCTTGCCTAGGAAAAGCAAGTGGATTATCGCACGTACAGGTGGACAACCATGACATAACTATTTTATACCACCTACATCAGTGTAGACCTTGCACATTACAAGACATTTGTGCTAAAGTTGGTAAAGCTAGGTGGCATAATGTTAACCCATGTAAGCCTAGTGTCCTTTTTGTGGGACATAGCCAATAAGTGCAGACCCAGATCAGATGCCACAAAATGTGGCGTCTGATCAGGGTCTCCACTGTTTGCTTACAGAATATTCAATTGAAATTGAATAAAAATGTAAAAACCACCATACAACCCTTAAAATAGAAATGGACTGGTCCAATTGATATTAGTGGGAAATTCCATTCGGCTTTAAATGGGTTAAATATTGATCTGAATGCTTTTTGTATTCCAGGGAGAAGTTTCAGGACTTGAAGGTTGCAGCTTCAGGATTGTTAAACCCTGAGTCAGATTCCAAGCGTATGAGAGGCTTGGGTGGGGCACCTACAGTCAGCCCCAGAAGGGAATTCAAAGCTAATAATGTCCAAAGATACCACTCAAAGTTCCTGATGGATGAGGACAGGTCAGTATGCCTAAGGGTTGCATCTATATGAGTCAATCTTGTTGAATCTATATTTTTTGTCGGAGCACAGTTGATCAATGGTTGACTCGAGACCGAGGGGCTGCGGGTTCGAGCCTCACCAGCGTCACTGTGTTGTGTCCTTGAGCAAGAACATTAGTCCTAGCTTAGTAATGGTTCAGCCCAGGAAGACCCGTTCCTTTATAACTGAAAGATTGTTGATGAGATGTAAAGAATCAAATCAAACAAACAAACAAGCCTCTCCAGTTTTTATCCTGTTAATCTGCATCTATCCAGTTGTAAGCATGCGTTTTCAATCAGAGTGGAAAATAGTGTGGATCCTGATAAGAAGGATTCATCAGAAGACAGCTGATCTGGATCTACAGTGGTTCCATTAAATGACAAACGGGGGTTCAGCTGGATAAGGGTTAAGCTTATATGGAAAAGCATTACATCAGATTTTATTATTGTATTTAGGAGTAAAATTATCATGTTATTCTAACACACCTCGCCTATAGAATCAATGCAAAAAAACGTGATATTTCAAACAATAATTCACAGTTTTTGAAAGCCCAATGAAGCGTGCACTAGCTGACAGCATTTGTTACTGCAAAAAGGCTTGAAAGACAATACAAATGCATGTTAATGTTTGGGACACAGTCCAACTATTGGCGGGAATTCTTCAGTGCAATGGTGGAAAGTTCGAAGAAGCTAAAGACTTCAAATGTATTTTCGTTGTTTATTGTGTGTTAGAAGCGAAATAGATCAACTCTTGTATGTGAATTGTTGAGTAATAATTCACTGTTTGTCAGTCAGTTGTACGAAAATAAATCACTCGCGCTATGGGCTCGCGGTTGGATCCTCTTTACAACTGACCTCCAAACAGTGAATTATTACTCAACAATTCACTGCTAGAGCTGATCTATTTCTTAAATCTTTGTAAGTGAGTAGCATAACAAGGATTTGTCCTGATGCAAGAACATGAAACTGAAGTGATTTTTCTTCTTCTGTTTTTAACAGTGCTAACAAAAATAAAAGGTAACTAGACTGACCCATCTTAACTTTCTTGTTGTGAGTTAGTTAGTCATTACAGTTTCCTAGTTACCCAGTTTATGTTGTTGATTTTCGTTTGCTTCTGGTTTATATGTAACATGCATTCTTCGTACTATTTTTCTTATCATCCTTTTTGACTGTTTGTATCACCCTTGTTTTTCTTATAATGAGTGGATTATCAAATGTTAAAAATGTACCATATGATCTGTGACATGTGATTTCCAACAATGTGGCATTTTGACAAGTTTAGACTTAGACGAGCCTGTGCAGCGTCCTTTTAAGCCTATAAACTCTTAATGATTCCCAGTCAGTAGCTTAACAATCATAGAATATTCAAGCAACAGGCAAAGACTCTGATCAGACTGCACATTTGCGCAGGCTGATCTGAGGCATTGCTGGTCGCACATACCATATTGTTGGAAATCTCATGTCGCTGCTCATATTCAACCTTAGAAGTGTACTGAAGTTTTTCAAAATTCTATTCCATCTTTTGAAAACAGTGTAGATCCAGATCAGATGGCTTCTATTGAAGCCAGCTGATCAGGATCTACACTGATTTTTTTTATATAAATGATGAATTTATATCAATGATATAATTGCACCCCTCAGCTGACTCAAAATCAGAAGGTCATATAATGTACCCAACCCTTAAAGTACTCAGTGTGGGCTTTTAGGAATATTGGGCTTGTAAGGTTGAATACAATATGTACAGTGAAACCTGTCTTAAGTGGCCTCTCAAAAGTAGACAAACCAAAGGTCTTAAAGCCATGTGTTAGCTCAATGCAGGTTGTAAGTATTGCAGAATGCTTCCATCGGAGCATTCTGCAATACTTTTGACCTGCATTAAGGGATAATTGGTCTTGAAAACCAATTTTTGGTCTTTTTGAGAGTTGCTTTTTTACACAGGTTTTACTGTATGTAACTTATAAAGTGTTTTAGTATCAAATTATAATGGGTTACAAGCGAATAAGATGATCAATGAAAAGAGGTAAGGAAGAAAAAGTGTCCTATGGATGTCCTGGATGACGACAGTTACTGTACCCCTCCCTCGCAGTAAAAGGAAGTGTGTAGTGATCAACCTCACAGTCCTCACAGAGGTTGTTTCAAATTTGATAATCCCCATTCCTCATATTGAAATCATTAGAACTCAGACCATATTGAAGTTTAGCTGACTGGATCTTTTAGTTCTATGTAATTATACAAGTTATTCATGCTTCCAGTGATAACCATGACGCCCTGGGTCGACCAATCGGGGGTCATTCTAACAGGGCTTACCACCATGCTACGCCCTACAATAGATATGAAATTGAACCCCTGGGCAAACTTAATGTAGGAGGGTTGCCTGCCAGGTATATAAAACAGCACACATATATAGTATAGTCTTATATAGAGTAAAAATGTATGCTTGCTATGAATATATGCTTGAGCTTTTAATTATAGTGAATAGGACCTGAGCAAGTATGGATATACCAGAATGGCTTTTGTTATTAGGCATGTTAAACCTATAGTATACAAAACAAGTGAATTTGGACCTAGCTTTCATGATATACAGTAAAAACCTGTGTAAACGTCCACTTTCAAAAAGACAGAAAATTGTTTTTCAAGACTGATTATCACTTATTGCAGGTCAAAAGTATTGCAGAATGCTCCAAGGGGAGCATTCTGCAATACTTTTGACCTTCATTAAGCCTTCATTGGACCTTAATTTGTCATTAAGACCTTTGTTTTGTCTATTTTTGAGTGGCCGTTTTACACAGGCTTTACTGTATTTGTTTAGCTCAGATAGACACTACAGTGCAGTTTTTTTATAACGTTATTTGTGGGTTCCCTAGGACTGGACCTTGTTAAAAGTGAATTGTTATGAAGTGAAAATTTTACAAAGGACTTATAGGAAGTTGACCATTTGTAAAATTCCATAATTAAAAAAATTTGGACGCCACAACATGACCATGCTATATCCAAATTTGTGTTATAATGAGGTGTGTTATAAAGGTACAGGACTGTATATTGAACAGCCAAAGCCCTTTCAATATCATTTGTGAAAAGAATTTTAGTCACAAGTTGTCAGTGTGGAGGTTAATATTGGAACAGGGTAGAAAGCTGATTAAAGATCAATTTTGTTCACAATAAAGACCAACATGTTTTATAGTGAGTGATAGGTATGACATGCCACAGTACACTATTGGTTTGAACTTATTTGATATTTTACACATATATGATATTGTTTGCAGCACAGAAAATGAAATGTTCAATAGGGGTCCAACTTCAGCCCAAACAGGGATTTTTGAAGACAACTTTTCAAGGCCTCCAGGCATTCTAACAAATGCACAGACTGTGCCTTTCTCAGCTGGATCTTTAGCACCAAGGTACCAGTGTTAGGCTTTGGTGAAGTAGCACTGATCTGGGTTGACAAACTAAGCTGCTAGCATTTGTGGTTGTTTTTGCTTCATTAATAATGCAAGAGAAAAGAATGTTTGTTTGTTTGTTTGTTTGTTTGTTTGTTTGCTTTACGTCCCAAGTCAACAGCTATGGTCATTGTGGGACGGTCAGTTCACCTAACCACACTTTTTTCCTGGGCAAGCTTGAACAAGCAGTTAACCAGTAATCGTGCACATACTTTCGCTTGTAACTGACAACAACCCTTCATGAATGATTCAGCGGAAGGGAGGAGAATGACCGTAGAAATTATTTCATGATCAATCTCCACGAAAGTATGGGACCGGGCCGGGATCGAACTCGCGACCCCTGGATCTGCAGTCAGCTTCGCATCTGTAACCAGACACGTTACCGACTGCGCTACGCGGCCCGGTTAGAAAAGAATGTGGAAATGGTCAATAATAACTTGATGTCAGAAATGCCAGTATCAGATGCAGAGGGGATATGCTTGAACCCCTCTCCCTGCCCCCAATTTTTAAATATCCTATGAAAATGCAATAATTTGGTCTCGATGAGACCAAATTATTTCATTTTCATGGGATATTTAAGAAAAATGAGATAAAATCAGCAAAGCTAACCCCCATACCCTAATACAAAGGAACCCCCTTTTCCAGAAATCCTGGATATGCCCTTGCATACAATGAATATAAGTAACCAAAAGTCATTTCCTGACTCAGTATGATTTGAGAATGCCTTGATGTTACAAGCAAAATAGATCACATCAATATATTATCTACACTTTCAGAATTAACATAATTGAGCCACACGACATGAGATTTCCAACAATGTGGTATGTACGACCAGCAAAGGCTCAGACCAGCCTGCACATATCCGCAGTCTGATCAGAGCCTTTGCTAGTCACTTGAATATTCTATGAATATTAAGCTACTGACCTAACAGCATTTGGAGTTTTTAAGTTTAAAAGGAGGCTACACAGGCTCGTCTGAGTGTACACTTGTCAAAATGCAACATTGTTGGAAATCACGTGGTGGCAGCTCAATAATTTTGAGATTACTTCATTCATAAAGCAAAAAAATGTGGAAATGTGATGTGAGAATTACAATAACATAAGTATTTTGCAAATGCCAATTCCTGACTCCAGTATGGATTGAGAATTTCTTGATGTAACTATTACAGCGAATCCAGGGAGAGACACATACAAACCGTTATGAAAATTTCTTCCAAATCTCTTAATTATCTTCCAAATAAGGCAGAAATAGAAAGAAGTAACTGTGTTACACTTGTGACGAAAAAAACAAGGGAACTGATTATGTCACTTTTGTCTTTTCTTATCACTTATACTTTATATATTCTATTATGGTGTACAACTGAGCGTCTTTTTTGGTTTTCTTCAATAAATTCCTGTAAAATTTTTTGAATTGTGAAAAAATTGTGCATAATTTATCCTTCTTGTTTACACCATCGTCTGGATTAGCTGTAATATATTTTGAGAAGCTTTGCATTGCACAGGGTTAAAACATACATGCATGCATCTTGTGTGACACATAGCTTTAAGTTATAAAAAAAACTTTATATAGAAGTGACCACATAGCATTCAAGCATTGTTTAAGATTATTAATGTCTCTGAAATTCTGGCATTCCCAATTTTTTTAAACAGTTCAATATTTAATCTCCTGTTTCAGTAGGGTGTTTTACTTAAAGCTTTGGATTACTTTGGTAAAGTGTTAATGGATTGTAAGAAGGCAGTAAATTTGGCACTGCTTTGTAGTCACAAAAACAAAAACATAAATTATTTTATATTTGTTGTTTTTAAAAAAAACATGTCAAAACAGAGAAAATCATATTATTAGAAATATGTATGACAGTCATATTTGTAATTCATAGAGAATGTAAGGTTGAAATACATATGCACTGATTGAAATATAGGCTTCACACATGTTTTATCATGCATTAACATTTGTCTGGTCCCGAGGAAGTTGTTTTAATACGAGGTTGCTAGGGGAAGTATTCAAACGTCTCTCGAAGGACCCAGAAAGTGCTAATGCAAAGAAAGAAAATGAGTAATCATTATTCTTCCATATTTTACCTGATTTCAACCAAAATCCTATTGAAAATGCCTCTAAAACATTAAAATTTCCCTTTTCTTACACTGGCTTTCTCTGAACAAAATGGTATCAGCTGAAAATATTGAATGTTATAGCAATGGTCACAAGTTCATAACCCGGCACAACATTTTTGCCACGAAAAGCATTCTTAGGGCCAGAACAGTTTCTGTATAATATCATGCAAATAACTTGGGAACCATTTTCAAATATTGCCAAGTTTAAACTTATGTCCAGACAGCAGGTGAAACCCATGATTTGAACATTGATTTTTGTTCATTTGACAATGGCTTCAAATACATTCATGCAAGAATGTCAGATTATTAAGATTTTTGCCAAAAAGATCACTTTTATTGACCTATTTCATGTAACAAGATCTAGATGCATCTGATGGAAAAATACAATGCTTTAGATTCTGATAATAATAATATTACATGGTTTCAATTTGTACAGTAAAACTTGTTTAAAAAGCCACTCAAAAATAGACTAAGCAAAGATCCTTATAACAATTGGTAGCTTAATGAATGTCGAAAGTATTGCAGAATGCTCCTAGCTTTTTGACCTGCATTAAGGGATAATTGGTCTTCAAATCCAATTTCCTAGCTTTTTGAGAGTGGCCGTTCTACACAGGTTTTACTGTATTACAGGTCAGTCCCGTTACTACGCGCCGAATGGGGTCCACGAATCCCCATTTGTGATATAGGCGGGACGCGCACTAACTTTTTTTTTTAAATTTTGGGAGCCAAGGCCGAAACTAGGTAGTCTGGCCGAGAAAACTTGCACACTCTAGTTTCAGTTCTTCCGTGCATTCTTTACTTCCAGATGATCAGAAGCATGGTCAGCTGTATCTTAGTGTGGGTGGGGTATTCGGTTTTCAGGAGAGGTTCTGGGGTTATTTAAATTCCAATAACACTTACTGTATATTATTCAGATAGTTTAATAAACGCAAGCTCCGTACCATATGTTTTGTCATTCAAATCCCTCCAAAATAACTCAATTTTAAACAAAAATCTAGCATTTCAAAAATTGAAGAAGATTTCTTCACATTGGTGTTACGGTTTATGCAGTGTTATGGTAAACATTATTCCCGCTAGAAGGTCTGGCAGTAGAGTCAAATACTCCAATAATTATTGATTGGATAATTCTTACTGACCTCAAAGGTCAACTTCAATGAGCTGTATGTTGATTGGGTGGTATTTAATCTGCGTTAGTGATAATGAATATTCAATTAAGCAAGTTCTAGATAATTGGATGACTGGCTTGTGTTGTGAACTCAGCAGGTGTCAACTTTATATTGACTTTAATCAATTGCTACAATTACAGGAAACAATCCAGACAAGTGACAGGGCAGAAAGATACAATACACAACATCTTTTTGTCAAATTACCCAGTGGAAATATTGTGTCAACCTTTTGTGCTGACTCTGCTCACTGGTGTTTTTACAACAAGAGATTAATTAAGCATGCATTATTTATTCCAAGAGTGAATAGTTATGTTTTGGCAATACAAATTAGAAGTTTAGTAAACAGCCCTTAGGAAAGATGAAAAAAAAAATCTAGATTTTTTTATTTATTTTTTTTTTCAATTTTGGGAGCCAAGGCAGATCTGCGCTATAAGCATACTCGCGTAATAACGTGACGAGTACTAATAGGACTGACCTGTACTGAAAGGATAGGCATTGCTGTCAATCCAATTTCTTTAGCCTTGATTTTGTTTTTTGCATAGGCAAGAACATGATCTTAAACTGAAATGTAAAGTATGCAATGTACTTTAAAAGAAGGTAGAATTTCTTGGCTCCATACTGCCTGATAATGGAATAAAAGTGGACTATTAAAAAGAAAATCAAAGTTGTTTTAGCCCACATTGTGTTAGTACCCTCACACATTGCTTATTAAAAGGCATGGGTAGCTACTTTAAAATGGTGGTCCATGGAAGCAATATGTTGTGATTTTTGAGTGTGGCACTTTGTTTGTATAATAGGCTTAAAGTAAAATTGATTTAGATTTTTGAAATCATCAACACTAATGTCTCTTTAGGTTGTGTTGCATTTTTGAAAGCCATGATTCTTGGTCAGTTTCAGAGAAAAAAAATCCCATGCACAGACTATGTCCCATATAAAGGCATGGTTGAGGAATTATGCAATAAGTTATTTAATTCCCCAGATGATTCTACTTTTGCATTAGTAGATGATGGTATTCATTTTCATAAACACAACCAGGCCCCTGTAGCTGAATTTTTTTTTTATTATTTCTCAACCAAAACATATGTCATGGGTACTCAAAAGAACCGTCTCGATGAGACGGTTCTTTTGAGCACCCAAAACATGTTTAAACTGATGAATAAGAAAATAATCATAACTTTACACTTTTTTTTTTGCTTAACTGGCTCTATGAGCACAACTTATTAAAAAATTCTTCCTCTTGAAAATGAAGTTAGCTGTGATCTATGATTATTAAAGTTTTAAGATTGCTGTTACAGTTTTAAATTGATAGCACTATGATTTTGAACATTTTACTTATATTAAAAATATATTTCATTATTTACTTATTCATTCTTTCGTCTGCTAAGTTAATGACAGCTTTTTTTATTGCGTTTATCTAAACATCTGTTGTAGTCATTAAACTTTTAGTTTAGTTTTGCTTTTAAGTATGAATGGTTATAAATCTATGTGTGATAAATATTTGGTACTGTTGAGTTGTTTTAAGATACATATTTTTGTGTACTAGAAATAATAAATCATTATTCAGTCATGATAATTTAGGATTTGTTGAACTGTGACTAAGTCAGATTTGATGTTGTTAAAAATATATTTTTGTTCTTAGAGATGTTATGTCACCACAAGCCCCCTCTGATAAGTAAGTTCTGCAACCTTCTGTCTTTTTCTCTATTTTCGTTCAACTCTCTCACAGTAGGTGACAGTCATGATATTGTTTGTGTCTTGTTTTAACACTTGAACAAGTGCTTTCTCACCAAGTTTTTCCTGCTGAGGAATTGTTTAGGGTTTAAGTTTTTTACATATGAAATTTGTCTTAAAGTTGGAATGATAGACTAGCAAGGATCTGAGGAAGTGTTTACATGTCAATAATTGGCTCCATTATAAATCACCATACTAACAGGGATTGGTAAATAACATGAGCCATGGCATGAGATTTTCAACAATATGGTACTGATTCTTTGCTAGTCGCTTGACTATTCTATGAATGTTAAGGTACTAACTGAACATCATTAGGAATATCTAAGCTTAACAGGAGACTGCACAGGCTCGTCTGAGTCTACACTTCTCCAAATGGCACATTGTTGAAAATCACATGTCACGGCTCACATGTGCTTATACATTAATAGCTGATAATTCAGATTTTTGGGTTTGGAGACAGGTTTAATGCATTGGTGCAAACTTTGTGACAAACAGCTTCTATAAATCTCCAAAGTCTTTCATTAATAATTGATAGGTACAGTGATTTCAGTAACATTGGCATATTATTTGAAATGTAAAATGTTTTGCCCTTGACTTTTATTGATAACTTGATAGAGGTTATCAAAACAAAAAAAACAAGCAGCTTCAACATGCCATTCCAAATTTAGACAATTGTCCTTTCTGCTTTTGTAAGACATTTAATAGGAGTTATTAAGTCACCTGCTTTAGTCTCTTCTTTTGTCTTGTCTTGAGGTTTGGGGCTATATATAGCACATTTGGCACAGATTTTGAGGCATAGGGAGGTCATTTTATTTTACATTATACATGTCTTGTGTTTCTTTTTGTTTGTCTTTTTGTAGAGGACTTGCTTTCTATTTGTATTTTAACTGCTTGTAAAGCTTTGCTGTCTTATACAGCTATACTGCTATGCTTAGTCGCTCATACTTGCATGTACTGCTTTATGTGTATTAGTTGTTTCTTTGATGTTATGTCACATATATATTGAAGACCTGCACATTTGAAGTTTACTGTTGCATTGTATTATATATATCCATGATATGATTTAGTCTACTTAGTATTCACTGCTAGATTGAGAGTCATCATTGACTGGAACGTAAAGAACCAAACCAAACAAACAAAACCTGTCTTAAGCGGCCACTCAAAAAGAAGACCAAAATTGGTTTTCAAGACCAAAAATTGGTTTTCAGGACCGGTTATCGCTTAATGCAGGTCAAAAGTAGAGCATTCTGCAATACTTTCGACCTTCATTCAGCTGCCATTTGTCTTTAAGACCTTTGTTTTGTCTACATGTATTTTTGACTGGCCCTTTAAGACAGGTTTTACTGTAACACATTTTCCAAAGACGGATAAGAGCCTAACCGGCGTAAGTGCATTGTGTCCTTGAGCAAGGCACATTAATCCCTGCTTAGAACTGGTTCAACCCAGGAAGACCCGACCCAAGATAACTGAAAGCGTAAAGGAACAAACAAACAAAGACTGATAATTGATAAAGTAAATAGTATTTCTCCTTCTGTGGAACCAAAGAATTGCTTAGTATGTTTCATTATCAGAGCAACATGCTATTGCTCAGAAAGAATCAGTTTTGTCTACTTTAGCAGTCTATTAATATTTTGTTGAGATGATTGATGGTAATATTCAAGGTAGCTGAGCAAAGTGAATTCTTAACCCCACCCCCTCCTCTACTCTAGGTTACCAATATGTCAGGGGATGAAAATCTTTCTATCCACATTGTCTTAATTTTAGGGGTTTGAACAACTACTTCCCTCCATGGTACTTGCAGGATCCAGAGTTGGGCACTGGCTAGCTCGCTTGTACTCCCTGCAATAAGCCTTCAAACTGTCTGCCTTAGCCACCTATATCAGTTATGGGTCTCTTCAGACTCTTATGGCTTTACCATGCCGACCAAAGACTCATGTGGCCCGAGACCAGGGCCCAGAATTACAATGCCTCCTTAAAGTTAAGGAAGACTTAAGTTAAGTATTGATTTTTCAGGATGCAAATAAGAACGTTTCAAACTTATTAAAATCAAAATACATGTGGTTTCATGTTTTCTGTAGATCACAATGATATTTTTGACCACAAGTCTTGCATTGATCCTGGCAATTTATTAAGCATTTTATGTAAAGTGTTGAAATATCAATACTTAACTTAAGTCTTCCTTAATTTTAAGGAGGCAATGTAATTCTGGGCCCATGTCCACCACCGTGACTTTCAGGCACATTCTCTAACATAATGCTCCACTAAATGCTAGGGCAGACCCAGCTTGGTGACATTACTGTATCAGTCAGCAATCTTTACAGGCTCTCCTGGCTCGTAGGTCCATCTTAGTAAAGGGTTAAAATCAACTGGAATCCTGTTTAGTCACATGTACTATGCCAGGCTCCACACTTTTATATTCTCTGCACAGCACTGAGCTTAAAGGCTGTTAATCAGACTAGCTGAGCCAACACTGGCTGTCTTTCATATCTGGGTTGGTTCTTCATGGCCAAAGCTATATTGTTAAGTTGTATGACCAGAGTTTTAACACAATTTATATTGTGTATAAATATATGTATTGTTTAGAATGTTTCTTTCACACACTTTCTTTCTCAGATTTTTCAGGTGTTGGGTCATTATTATTTCAGCACTTCTTATCTTGCTTATGTATCTTCATGTTTTAGTCAAGTTTGGCAAATGTTACTTCTTATATTTTTCTCAATATTTTTTTACATCATCATCAGTGACATCTATTCAAATGAATGAAACTGTTTTGTTAAATTTTTTACACAGTCTTATTGACTTCCTGACTATTTATAGCTGTTTTAATATGTCTACTTTAATAATTTAAAAATATAAAGCACAAATAAACCCCTTCTCATGGAATATAAATAAGAAGGTGGTTAACTAATCAAGGGCAGAGCGCAATGGCTCTGTAGAGCATTAGGGTTGATAGTTCAAATCTCACCACCAGCGAAGTCACTGACATGTTGTGTCCTTGAGCAATCCACTTTATCCACTGCTTAATACTGGTTCAACCCAGGAAGACCCATCCAGACATGGCTGAAAAATTGCTAACTGGGATGTAAAAAATCAAAACAAACTAATTAAGAGTTGATGCCTATATGGAAATCTTTTCAGTATAAGGCTGGAAAATAATGTTTAGACTATTCAAACTGCTGGCTTCCTTTTCAACAATAGATGCAATTTTTCTGCATTGAAGATACTCTGTACAAAATTGCTGGTATCTGTCATGTTGCAAGGTTTGACCTTCTATGTAATTATGCAACTGAAATCCTCTTTCAAGAATGAGCTGCCAGCATATGTTAGGAATTTAATATAGTTTAACCCTTTACTCCATCGGCTATTTTTAGATCATGACATCATTTTTTATTTTTAGACAACATTGAAAAAAATCAATGAAAATTTAAGTTTAGTTTTGAATACTTTTGAAAATTTTATTGAAAATGGAGCATTTGCTCCAAAAGAGCAAAATGCTCCATTTTCCAAAATATTTTCAAATATGTGTTATATTTCAAAGGCGTCAAAAGGCGTTATTATGGAGTAACGGGTTAAGAATAAACTGCTGAAATAATGAGGATTGAACCTACTTTTATTTTGATGAAAAATATTGGGTCCAAATAAGAAAATACCATAATTTGGAGAATTTGTCAAGTACAGGGCTATATCGTATAGCACTTCTTGAAATTTACAGACAATGTAGCTTTTATCAAAGAGAGCTCAGAGTTATTGCCCTTGACTAAGCCAGATTATGTAATTGCAATACAAAAAGAAGATTGTATAGTTATCTGATATTATAAAAAGCTATTGTAGCAGTCTGGTTTTGATCCATACTATTTAAAAATTATAATTAAATCAGTTGTTTAACCCTTTGTATACTAATGGATTTTTCCTTTTGGTTTCATACAATAAACTTGGGATAGTCCATTGTACATGTCTAGGGGTGTCGGGTGATAATTTTAAAAAAATATTGTATCTAATAATTTTTTTTGTCAGATCTTTTTTACCTTACAAACAGTGTAGACCCTGATGAAATGCAGCATAATGCTGCATTTCATATGGGTCTTCACTGTTTGCAAAAGTACTCATTTAGGGGTTTCCCGAATACAAAGGGTTAAGAGAGAAAGCAGCAGAAGTAATCTCAGCTTAAAGTTATTTTGGCTGATAGTTAACATGTTAAATTGGGTAATAGTAGTCTTTTAATGATTGATCCCCTTACAGAATATACATGTACCAGGGTTGGCACAGGCTTGAAAATTAAATTAGCCTTGAAAAGTACTTTAGAAACACTCAAATGCCTTGAAAAGTTCTTGTAATTTACCATTTACAGGAGGATCCAACACTGTTTTTGGAGACCTAAATCAGTATAATAAATTGTGGTGCCTTTTTATGGTGCAGTATATGCTGCACCAAATAATGGCACCAAAATTTTAAACTAATTTTCTAAAACTAGTATTTTTAGTAATGGACTTAAGCATTTCCGAAGTTGAATTTTAACATGTAAATCAGTATTTTTCATAAGTTTTCAGGCCATGAAAACAGTAAGAAAGTCATTTAGAAGTCCTTGAAAAGTCCTGAATTTTACACAACCTTGCCTCTATGAACCTTGTGAACATTTATTAATTAATTTACTCACAATTTTATTATAGTGGTGACAATCTTCGCCTCGATTTTGATGGCGGCGGTGGTTATAACTTTGACCGAGGAAGGAGGCGTGACAGAGATGCAGGAATCCTGGATACAGGTTTTGCGGGGTTGTTGCAGAATCGTCGCAGTGTTGGTTTAGCAGTTCCTCCCGGTATCAACTACACACCTTCGTAAGTAGTTTTGCCATTTTTGTCCATTATTAATCTGAGAAAATACAATAGAATTCGGTTCAATCGACATGCTTTTCAGGAGTCAGTACTTGTTTATATGATCTTCATTAAAGGGGAACACAATATTCATTAATTATAATTCTACAAAATAAAGGGCATAATCCTATCCCTTATTTTAATACACGATTGATCAAAATTGGAGGTAAAATAAAGAATTTAAAGCATTTCCAAAATCTAAAATCTGAGTTATAAAAATCTAATGGAGGCTGCCATTTTAGATATTTAATCAACATTCTGTAAATTTCAGAAAGTCCAATAAAATCTCCAGTTTCATGTAATAGGCGCGTTGCTGAAATTCAAATTTTCGAAAAAACTTACCTCAACGTCATAAAAGATGAAACATGTCTTAAATTCAAGCTGAATGACTCTACTTTATTTCTGATTGGGTCGTACGCTCAAAAACTGGTAGCATCATATTAAAAAATGGGGAGATAACTCAATGTTTGCAAAAAACGGAAATGTAAAGTACGGTTTTTAAACTGATTTTGTATTGACAAAAAGACGTTCTTTTTCGCAAATTATTTTATTTTCTAAAAGTAAGTTTACTGTCATGAATATTTGTATGAGTTTTATTGATTTTTATAAATTTAAACATAGTATTTTGGGGGGATAACTCTTACTACCCTATAAAATTTAATATTTTCCTCTATATTATTCCTTATAATACCGTTATATTTAATCAGAACCCGCAAAACTTCATAATTTCTAAAACAATTGTCTTTTTGCTTTTCAAAAACATGATTTGCCGCATCCTGATATGCCTGACGGCTCAGAAACTTGCTCCTTAAGTTGCCACCCCTGTGTGGAATAACAGCGTTTTAATGCATTTTCCCACTACACTTGATACGAGCATAGGAGATTCGCTGATTTACTTTTGGAGAAAACTTACATTAGCGTCCTAAATGATGATACATGCCTCAATTAAAGATAAATATATCTGTACTATCAATTTGTGAGGATTGTAAGTTAAAATCGAGTATCGTCATTCATAAAATGGGGAAGTAACTCTGCTACTAGAAATAATGTAAAACCAGCATAGATGAGCGTTGTTAAGTACCTCCTTGAAATATTGCTTCTCTGCTTTTTTTTACTTTTACTCTCACAAAAGTATATCTGTTTGAAATGTCTAGTCTTTCTTTCTTAAATAGATAAAATAGAATTTCAGAAACAGCAATATGACGCTCTTATAAGATATTAATATTATCTAATTTGCATATTCAAGAATATTAATGAAAACGTAAGGAATGAGAAAAATTGTAGAATAAATTAAGGGGTGTGTCACCTACAAAATTACCTATATGTCGCTGTGTATCATTCCAGACTAAGAATCGTGGCACCAAATTATAGTTGAGACATTGGCAAATGACCAACTGAATAGATATACGAATTATCTCATTTGCATACTCATGAATATTAATGAAAACATACGAAATGAGAGAAAATTGGTCGAAAAATTAAGGGGTATATCTTCAAAATTACCACTACATCAGCTGCTAACTATCTTATCCTACAAGATTTGGTACCCAATAAAAGTTGAGATAAAGCCATTTGACTAAATGATTAAATATACGAATTATCTCATTTAATTATTCATGAATATTAATGTAAACGCAAGAAATAAGAAAAAAAAATGGAAGAAAAATTAAGGGGGTATACCTACAAAATGTCCTATTTGTCTGCTGCGCACTAGCCTAGACTACAAAACTTGGTACCAAATAAAAGTTGAGACATTGCCATTTGACTAAAATGATTAAATATGCGAATTATCTACTTTAAATATTCATTAATATTAATGTAAACATAAGACATAAGACAAAATTTGTAGAAAAATAAAGGTAATATACTTTCAAAATTACCTCTTTGCTAGCTGCTAACTATCCTATCTTACAAAACCTGGTACCAAACAAAAGATGAGACAATCATTTGATCAAAATGATGAAATATACGAATTATCTAATTTAAATATTCATGAATATTAATGAAAGCATAAGAGATAATTGGTAGAAAAATTAAGGTGGTATACTTTCAAAATTGCCTATATATCTACTGCTAACTATCGTAGACTACAAAACTTGGTACCAAATTAAAGCTGAGGCATTGTATTTTGACAAAAATGATTAAATATACGAAGTATCTAATTTGAATATTCATGAATTATAATGTTAAAAGTATAAATAAGGGAAAATTGGTAGAAAAATGAAGGTGGTATACCTACAAAATGTTACTATATGTCTGCTGTTTATTAGACTAGACTATAAAATTTGGTACCAAAAAAAAGTTGAGACTTTGCCATTTAACCAAAATTATTAAATATGCGAATTATCTAATTTAAATATTCATGAAAATTAATGTAAACATAAGAAATAAGACTAAATTGGTAGAAATATTAAGGGGGTATACGTACACAATTACATGTACTCCAGCTGTAAACTATCATAGACTGTAAAAATTGGTACCCATTAACAGTTGAGACATAATCATTTCACTAAAATGATTAAATTTACGAATTATCAAATTTAAATATTCATGAATATGAATAAAAGCATAAGAAATAAGAGAAAATAGATAGAAAAAATAAGCGGGTATAGCTACAAAATTACCTATATATCTACTGCTAACTATCGTAGACTACAAAACTTGGTACCAAATTAAAGCTGAGGCATTGTACTTTGACCAAAATGATTAAATATACGAAGTATCTAATTTGAATATTCATGAATATTAATGTTAAAAGTATAAATAAGAAAAAAAAAATGGTAGAAAAATTAAGGGGGTATACCTACAAAATGTCCTATATGTCTGCTGCGCACTAGCCTAGAATACAAAACATGGTACCAAATAAAAGTTGAGACTTTGCCATTTGACTAAAATGATTAAATTTGCGAATTATCTACCTTAAATAATCATGAATATTAATGTAAACATAAGAAACAAGACAAAATTGGTAGAAAAATTAAGTTGGTATACCTACAAAATTAACATGACGCTAGCTGATAATTATCCTATCTTACAAAACTTGGTATCAAATTAAAGTTGAGACATAGTCATTTGATCAAAATGATAAAATATACGAATTTTATAATTTAAATATTCATGAATATGAATAAAGGATTAGAAATAAGAGAAAATAGATAGAAAAAATAAGGGGGTATAGCTACAAAATTACCTATATGTCTTCTGCCAACTATCGTAGACTGCAAAACTTAGTACCAAATTCAAGTTGAGACATTGCATTTTGACCAAAATGATTAAATTTACAAATTATCTAATTTGAATATATTCATGAATATTAATGAATACTTAAGAAATAAGAGGAAATTTGTAGAAAAATAAGGTGATTTACGTTCAAAATAACCACTAAGTCAGCCGCTAACTATGATTAACTTCAAAACTAGGTACTAAATAAAAGTTGAGACATTTTCATTTGATGAAAATGATTAAATATACAAACGATCTAATTTGAATACCCATAAATATTAATGTAAACATAAGAAATAAGACAAAATTGGTAGATTAATTAAGGTGGTATCCCTTCCAAATAACCTCTACACCAGCTGCTTACTATCCTAGACTACAAAACTTGGTACCAAATAATAGTTGAGATACAGGTATGTGACCCTATGATTATATGTATTCGAAATATCTAATTTTCATATTCACGAATATTAAAGAACACATAAAAAGAATAAGTCAAAAATAGTAGAAAACTAAAGTCGTTTGACCTACAAAATAACCTATATTTCAGCTGCCATATATCCTGGACTACCAACCATGGTACCAAATAAAAGTTGAGATATAGCTCGTTGACCCTTTGATGAATATACAAATGATCTCATTTGCTTACTCATGAATGTATAAGAAAACATTAAAAAGAAAGAAGAACACAGAATGATAAAAAAATAGTTCCTGGCTTTAATATGGGAATAGGATAACTACGAGGGTCATCCAATAAATAGAGAGAATTTCCTTATAATATAAGAGTTTGTACCACTTTAACATCACAAATATAACTATAAGATGGCATAACTTGTTGCGCATGCAACAACATATCTAAAATTTTGACAGAATGTGATGTCACTTGTTACTTAGCAACGCAAACAAATACTTAAAGCTTACCTGGCCGGATGCCTTAAATTGGTTGCCATGGCTACTGGCATGTGCAGATCAGTTCCAAAAAGAATATATTCTATAAACCACAACATAAGGTAATTACTCTGTAAAATTCATTGACTTCTTATGAAAAATGTCGAAATGACAGGTACATTCAGCATAAAAAAGCGAACAAAATGCAAAATTGTGGAATCAGAAATGGGGGTATGGGTCATGAATTTGCCATTGAATTTTTGTTGGTTGGTATATGAGTTTTAAATCACTCTAAATGTATTAAATATATTCTATATTTTAAAACAGTGTCATTAAAAAACATGTATTCCATGTGTCCATTGTTGCCTAGCAACAGAAAAATATAGACTTAACAAATTGTCTATTTTTTCACAATTGTCTGGTTGCTAAGCAACCAAGACAAACTGGTACATGTTAATGGTCATATTTTATATGAAACATTGAGAACAATCAAACTATGACAGATTTAATGACAGTCTATGTTCAGATAAATGATAATAATTAAATGTCATACTCTGTTTCTTTAGCATTAGGTTTTTGTATGTGGAAAATCTGGCCAGGCTAGCTTTAGTATCACTTTTTCGTTGCTAGGCAATAAGCGACCTCACTTTCCAACAACATTTTGGATATGCTGCTGCATGCCCAACATGTTATGCCATCTAATGATTACATTTGCCATGTTCTAATGGTACAAACTCTTGCATTATAAGGAAATTCTCTCTATTTATTGGATGACCCTCGTAGCAACTGACATTATGCGTAATTTTGTAAGTACACCCATTTAATTTTTCCAAAATTTTCTCTTATTTCTTATATTTTGATTAATATTTATGAGAGAGAATATTAGAAAAATTTTAAATGGACAATTTGGTAAAAAAGCAGTGATTTGGTACCAAGAGTGGTTGCCTAAAATAATTCGCACCTGAGTTGTAAGTATCTTTGTGGGTACACACTGATTCACTAATGTGTTCATTAATTTTCATGAATATGCAAATTTGCTCACTAGCATACTTTACCGCTGAATGAAGCTGCTATGTCTTATGTCTTACTTTTGTATTTTATCGAGTTAGTACTTTAGGATGAGTTTCTGCTGAGATATAAGTAATTTGTAGGGACATACCCAACTGATTTGAAGCGCAATGTTTGTTGCCATGGAAACCACGCAATTTCACATAGCTCAAATGGGGTTATTTTGAGGGCAATACTTTTACCTATTGAAGGGGGTCCCACAAAACAATTTGACGCCCATGAGAAGTTGTCCTGAGGACGCAAGGCTGGTCTAATTTGACCATTGGATACTAAGGAATTTAAATGATTTTACTTTTGATATATAGATAGTGTAACACATTTTGTGGGTATTGCTAGCAAGAATGGACATTTTGACGACATATAAATCAAAGCTACTTGTCGATTCTCAAAACTCATTTCTCGTTTATCACTTTAAAAGCTTGAACCTAGTTGAAAATAGTGCTATGAATGAAACATTCATTACAATAGCTGGACACTAGATACGCAAAAAGTAAGTGAGTATCACTACAGCAGATCAACCCACGGCATCGTGAGGAAGAGGAACAGAATACTTACAGTCACAAGACACCAGGAAGACAATCAAAGCAAAGCAACTATCATTCTCTTCCTCGTCAAGGTGTTAACAAAAAAGAAAGAACACAAATAGATGCATAATAAAGCAAAGACCAATACGAAACCCCCACAAATATGCCGAGGTACATTAAACAATGAATCAACAACAATGTAAGATGCTGTATGATTTTGACGGCCATCTTGAAAACATGCAAATGAGCTCAATAAGACGCCATTTCTCAGCTTGCAAAAATTGGTTTATGGATTTAGCATACCAAATTACCTTAAAGAAATGTGTCTGACCCTTTGTCTTCAGAAATAAGTCCATACTTGATACTTTTAAATTTTGTATTTCGTGATTCTGTTTTCTGCGAGTATAAAGTTATCTCCATTTTTTTCAATATGGCGCTACCCATTTCTGAGTGTACGACCCCCCCCCCCAAAAAATAAGTGTAGACATTTATCTTCAATTGAAGACTAGTTTCATCCTTTAGGACGATGAGGTAAATTTTCTCAAAAGCATTCAGAGACTGCGCCTAATAGTATATCAAGTGTATTGGTGAAATGCACGAAAACAGAGTATTTTTCACACGGGGGTAGCAGCTTTGCAAGCGATTTTCCGAGCCGAAAAGCATGTCAGAATGCTGTTAATCATGTTTTTGAATAGCAAATTTATATGTTTCGTCGAATTGATCAAGTTTTACGCATTTTTACTAAAAATAACGGTATTATCAGAAACGATATCGAAGGAAATGTTCTATTTTATAGGGTAGTAAGAGTTATCCCTCATTAGCTATATCTGCAAATGAAAAAAAATGAGCCAAATTTGATTTCAAAATAAACAAAAGTTAAATTGATTTTAGAAAATAAAATAATTTGCGAAAAAATAATGTTTTAACACTGCAAAAAATCGATTCGAAATTCGTACTTCACAATTCCCTTTTTTTGCAAGGATAGAGTTATCTCCCCTTTTTTAGATATGACGCTACCAATTTTCGAACGTACGACCCAATCAAAATTAAAGTAGAGGCATTTAGTTTTGATTTGAGACCGGTTTCATCCTTTATGACGATGAGGTAAGTTTTCTCAAAAAGTAAGCCTCATATGAAATTCAGCAACGCGCCTATAAAAAATAAAGCGAAAATGTCTAGCAGGCAATTAGTTATACTGTTCTAACAGTTTTAATATGTATATCTAATTTGGGCTATGTGAAGTTGGAGACAGATCCTGGATTTCTGGAAAGGGTGTTCATATGTGTTAAGGTATGGGGGTTGACTTTGCTTATTTTATCTAATTTTTATTAAATATCCCATGAAAATGAAATAATTTGGTCTCACTGAGACCAAATTATTTCATTTTCATAGGATATTTAAAAATCGCGGGCGGGGAGGGGGGGTTGAGCAAACCCCCTTAACCCCCTCTGGATCCGCTACTGGAAGTCACTGTGACAGCCTAAAAATGAACTTCCTATTCTCCACTCCTTACAAATATCTGTAACTTTATTTTGTTTTCATTCGATTTTGATCATTGCATAGTTTCATAAGCACTTACATGTCAGATTCACTTGAATGTCAATGTGCATTCACCTTTAAAGAAAGAAAGGGACAAAGATCAGGAATCAATACAATCAAGTACCACACTTGACCCAGGATACCACATGGGAAAGTGACAAAAACTCAATTAAACATCACAAACAAGAACCAAGAGGTCAGCCCTTTCCCAGCAGATGACCACAAGGCAGCAATGAACAGAGGGGAAAGCATGACAAACACAAGACATAAATAACACAAATGATCCACAAAAGAAGTACCGCCTTGGAACCGTCAGTAACAAATATTTTACTGGAGAGCTTAAACCAGTTTCACGGCGCCAACTTCCCCCTTATTTAAGTCAATGTACAGATATAATCAATCATAGTAGGGTTTTTTTTCAACAAATTTGTAAGTATTAATGACATCAGAGTGTCAAAAAGGTTGGTACTATGTTTTTTAATCTGGGTCAAAACTGTCTGCAAAGGTTATCAGCACAGACAACAAAAGTTGCCACAAGCAAGGTAAGAGGTAATTAAGTTTAATGAAAATGTTAGCCAGTGATTATTCTGATCAAAGCAGCCAGGCCCGATGTTTTAAAAATGTTTTTATGCTCAACTCAACTTAGCATAGAATTCCAACTGCTTGTGGAGACTAAAATGCTGCCAAATATAGATTATTTTTTTTGCTTTAAAACTCACAGAGTTTCTATTTATCCTGTTAATAAATATTAAAATGCCAACAACTGTTGGCATTTTAATATTTAGAAGCAGGATAGATTTCATACTCATCTGACTTGAGCATGAAAACAAATTTTTAACCTTGAACTGTTTATTATGACATACTGCACAGCCTAAGTAAGACATATTAACATGCTGTTTGTCTAAGACTTGTATGCGTTTTCTATTAGAAATAGGAAATATTTTTATGAATATTCAACTTCATTTTAGCATGCACATAAACGTTAACCATAGTTTGCTTGCTTTTACACATGTTTGTTTGTATTCATTCAGTACTGACTTAAATCCAAGGTATTTCATTTTTCTATTTAATAAAATTACTTATCTATCTCTAAAAGTTATTCTTATTGGTATTACCTTTCTTATATTAGTTCTGAAACTTGGCAGTGGGGCTTTCTTCCATTTTCATAACAGTTTTAATATCATAATCTGATCAATTGTTTTTTATTTTAATTCATTTATGTTTTATTTTACCCTAACTTTACATAATCTCTAGACTTTGGGAAGGGTTTGTCCGTTTCCATAATTGCTTTAATAATATAATCTTACCAAGTGTTATATATTCCAATTCATTTATGTTTTATTTTTCCCTATCTTCCCTTTGTCTTTATATAACCTCTAGAGTTGGGGAAGGATTTTTCTTTTTTCAATTCTGTTTTAAAATCATAGTTTGATAGTGTTATTTGATCCAATTTAGTACAAGATTTGTTTAAATGTGGAATTTGTTGTTTAATATATATATATATATAACATGGGCAAGCAACTTTCTGAAAGGCTAAACGTGGTTAATAGCATTTATCAATTTTTACATAATTTGAGATTTTTTCAAGAAAAAAATCCTCTGAATTGTATGGCAATACAGTACTAGGAGGGGTCATCCAATAAAGAATGAGACTTTTGCTATAGCGCTTTGAATTAACATGCTAGACTTGTGAAATATCATTCAAAGCTAGCACGTCTTTTTGGCTGTTCACATGTTTCATATTTGACATGCTACACAGGTCCATTTTTTGTTGCTAGGCAACACTAGGAGACTAGTCGAACACGCGTGGACAGCTCACTATAGGTGGTCACCATGGCAACAGATGGAGATGTATAGTTTATTTTTCTACTAATACTTGTACATGCTCATGCAATCTGTCTATAACCAATAGGGAAAAGTAATGTTCCAAAGTCTTCAGCTGTTACCATGGAAACAATGCTTAAAAAATCAAGTTTCAAATAAATATCTGGTGTTTTTCATTGGCCTCTTGACTTTAAAAGTTAATATCAAATAATCAAAGGCAATTAAAGTGAACAGGGTTTTGTTCATGTAACATAAATTACAATCAGCTGCACATGACCATACTTTTTGCAGGATATACATCGCTAACATAGTTACCATAGCAACACAAAGTAGTGTGTTTATAAAAAATCAAGTTAATTCGTTGCTAGGCAACCAAATAAAAAGAATATGCATATTTGGTTCTTCTTTTATAGCATTTTATGTTACTCTAAAATTGTTCAGTTGAAGAATTGATATCAAGAGGTTAAATTCTATCTGTGATCGAAATTAAAAGACTTTGAATGACCATGGGTATGCAAAAAATAATATAAATGTGGCCATGAGACTTCAGGTCCTTCCACAAAACATCTCGTTACTATGGCAACTGATCAATCACAAACATATTGTTTCTATCCCTGAATTGCTAAGATGCCATACTATTATTATGGTGAATTTTAACTAAATGCACACACAGATTTTCAGACTATGAAAAAAGTCTCATTCTTTATTGGATGACCCTCGTAATGGTACTTACTGGAATAAATAGTTATGAGGGATGATTGGTAAGTGTTGAGCTATGTATAGGGTAACCACATCTAGAGTTTCCCATTTTCTGTTATATCTCAAAAAAGTCAACTGTTTGAATATCAGGCTCAAAACTTACCAATGTCCCATCATATATTGTCTTATGATGGCAACTTCTGGAAGTACACCCAGCATATTTTCCATAGAGTATAGGCATTTTGTACTTCCACATAGTTGTTAATGTTTGTCAGTGTTTTATCAATGTTTAATATTTTAGATCACTTGTCACATCAGTCTTTTGACTTGTCTCTGTTATGTAGTGTCTATCCTTTGTGTCTCATATTTTGGATCAAAAAGATATCATCTGCCCACTCATTGGTAGTTGTCTGTAAGTCCTCATTCATTATTCATCTGTACAGCTCATACTACTTATTGCTTGTTAAATATGGGAGTAAAACATCGTAATAGATGCCTGTATACAGTGGTACACTCAAGATTGGTTTTTCGTACAAACTAATTGATTACATTCTCACCGCTCACATTAATTATAATTAGGTCTGTGTGTCAATTCTTAAAGAGCCAATCATAACTGTAACAGACAATTTTTTCATACTTTCTGGAAGTATAAGCCTTGACATTTCATGTGAATTCTACCATAAGACTTACATGGAATCTCAGAACCTTACTTGGCAGCTGAAAGCAGTGACCAAATTTAAAAAATAGTCAGAATCCACTGTATTAGTTGAAAATTCACAACTAATCCATATCAATTTTTCTAGCAAGAAAGTGGTTTAGATATGAAATCTTTCTTATAACTAACATTCTCTTACCTCCTACTTTACATTTAGATTTCAAAACTCAGGAGCTGATAAACGGTAAATAGTCATTTTTGTAAATTACCCATAATTCACTTTGCATTAACTTTCTGTCGCAGTGTAGCATTTGTGTTGTATCTAAACTGACTGGTTGCTTTTTTCTTCTAACCAGTCATTCTGATGTATTTAACCCTTTCAGTTCAAGAATATCTGTTTATATGGAAGTTATCTTTTCAGCTAATTTTTCATGATTTTTGTAGCCTGTTGAATTATTATAATGATATTTTTTTTTTAAATCAACATTTTCAAAAATTTCTGTCAATACCATCAGCCTGTCAAACAATTTGGATCTGGATCAGATCCAATGAGATATTTTGATAATATTTGATAAAGTTATTTGTCAGTTCAAGATGGTCTTATGCATGGAAGAATGGTTGCCTCCCCTTGCTTCTTTTTGTGTTATCTCCTGTGAATTAACTTAAAAGGAAAAGCCTTGTGGATTCCATAACTTATACCCTTTTAGATGTTTTGATAATATAGAGTAGGGATGTATATCTGGTCAAGATGATGTATCACATGCAAGGTTGGCTACTCTCTCTCTCTCACTTCGAGTTATCTCCCTTAATTGAATTTTCAAGAAGAAACCTTGTGCATTCCATAACTTTCATACCCTTTTAGATATCTCTCCGGACAATATTAAAGGCAAATCCTTGTATGCTCCATAACTTTCATACCCTTTGTGATAACTTGATAATGTAAGGTAGGATTATATATTGTGTCAAGACAGTTTGTCTTGTGCAAGAATAGTGGCCACCCATTGATTTCTGCTTTAATTATCTCCCTTAAGCATAAAATACTCAATAGCTTCTTTTCCTTCCAGAGTTGGTATAGATAAATTGAATGTCTCATGCAAAAAGGATTGCTCTCCCTTGTTTACTGTTGAGTTATTTCCCATTGCATATTATAAAAGTGATACCTTGTAATCTCAATAACTCTTATGTACTCTTTGAGAGTGTTATAATATTAAGTATGGAATATATATTGTGTCAAAGTGTTTTGGGGGCGCAAGAATGATTGCTCTGGGGAGCTTAATTTTTGACTTACCTCCCTTGAATGAATCAACAGGCTGACAATTTGGTATTTTTTCGCTCCTTGCAATCTTATTTCCATGTTTTCATAAAAAAAGAGCCTATTACAATAACTCCCATATTTTCAATTATGGACCTGTCCAACTAACTGAACTAGAAGAAACTACTTCAAATGAACAGAGATGAAAGCGTTACTATAGTACATCTGAACAAATGCATGTTGTCTTTTGTTGTGTCTTACATGTATATGGATCAGTCATTTGTAATCATGACAGACCACATGGGGTAGGTGGCAATCCTGAACATGAATTTTTAAACAAAACTTCTACCGATGTCCAAAAATTACATTTTTGATTGAAAAATGCACACTTTGGCCACCTATAACGTTATATTTGCATTTGATCACTATCATCCTTTTAGCAATTGAAAATATTTTTGGTGAGCATTAATTGTTTTTTTGATATAAATTAGTGCATTAGCGATTGCCCCCTACCATGTGTGAGACCATTGTCAAGACTCGTTATCTTCTAGGCATACTCTGCTGGAGCACAGTAGCTCAGTTGGTAGATGGTTAGGTTGGGGATTGAAGGGTTGCCAGTTTGAGACTCACTGCCGGCTGAATCACTGTTTTGTCCTTGAGCAAGACAGTTTTTCTGCTGCTTAGTACTGGTTCAACCCAGGAAGATAGGAAATTGTCCCTACATGACTGAAAATTGTTGAAGTATCAAAACATACTAACAAACATAAGCATGCTCTTTATATTTCAGCGCAGAATCATTGTTACAAATGAAGCTATAAGTTTTTATTGTTTGAATAGTACTTATATTCATTACCTCTTTGCATGCTGAGTAATTCTGCATGTTTTTTGTCATTAGCGGATTAAAAAAAATAGCCTCTTCAAAAGAATATTTAAGGAATATCATCAGTGTCAAGCAGTTTTGATCCAGATTATGCCCAACAAAATGGTGGTCCTGATCTGGGCCCAAACTGTTTACAAAGCCTTAAAGGAGCGCAGTGGCTCAGTGGTAGAGCGCTTAACTCGAGACCAAGGGGCTGCGGGTTCGAGCCTCACTGGCATCACTGTGTTGTGTCCTTGAGCAAGAACATTAATCCTAGCTTAGTACTGGTTCAACCCAGGAAGACCCGCCCCTTTATAACTGAAAGACTTTGTTGCTGGGACATAAAGAATCAAATCAAACAAACATAGCCTTAAGGTAATCAACAGACGTCAAAAGTTGCCAGTTGCATGGTAAGAAATAAAACTACAATTTTAGCTCACCTGAGCCGAAGGCTCCAAGGTGAGCTATTAGTATACCAGTGACTCCGGGCGTCCGTCGTCTGTCGTCCGTCCGTCCGTCAACATTTTCAAACATCTTCTCCTCTGAAACCACTGGGCCAATTGAACTCAAATTTCATATGCAGACTCCTTAGGATGGAGGAACGAAAGTATGTTCAAATTTTCCTGGTCATGTGACCAAGATGGCCGCCATGCCCATATATGGTAAAAATTCTTTAAAAATCTTCTCCTCCAGAACCATAAGGCAGATGATCTTTGGACTTGGTATGTAGCATCGGGGATGTGGGGCCTACCAAGTTTGTTCAAATAATGATCCTAGGTTGACCTTGACCTACTTAACGTCAAGGTCGAATTTGCTTCCTAATAGATTTAAATGGGATTTTTTTGGAAAAGTTGATTTTTTCAATACTGTTAAAGCCAAAGTGATTATTCTTACTTGATATTTTGAAAATAATGAGACAATGGCTATAAATAAGTTTCAAAGGCCAAGGTTGACCTTTGCCCTTTCAGCCAAGGTCGCTCATATTGTGGTCCAATCAATATATTAAAACATAGTTTTCTCACAAACCATGGGTCCAATTGAGCTCAAATTTCATGTGAAGACTCCTTATAATTAGTCAGCCAAAATTTATACAAAATATTTTGGTCACATGACAAAGATGGCCGCCACACCCATATATGGTAAAAACCTTTTAAAAATCTTCTTCTCCAGAACCAGAAGGCCAGTGCCCTTGAGACTTGGTATGTAGTATTGGTGATGTGGGGCCTACCAAGTGTATTCAAATGATGATCCTAGGGTGACCTTGACCTACTTAACATCAAGGTCAAGTTTGCTTTCTAATGCATTTGAATGGGATTTTTTTTGAAAAGTTGATTTTTTGAATACTGTGGAAGCCAAAGTCATTATTCTCACTTGATATGTTCAACCTAGTGTCTATAAATAAGGTTCAAAGGTCAAGGTTGATCTTTGACCTTTCATATTGGAGTCCCATCAACATATTCTCAGACAATTCTTGGCCAATTGAAACCAAATTTCATATGACAATTCCTTATGACTGGTTAGCCAAAACTTATACAAATTGATATGGTCACACGACTAACATGGCCACCATGCCCATATATGGTAAAAACAATTTAAATCTCTTCTTCTCTGGAACCAAAAGGCCATTGGCTTTGAGACTTGGTATGTAGGATCCGGGATGTAGGCCCTACCAGGTTAGCACAAATGATGAATCTAGGTTGAACTTGACCTACTTTATGGCAAGGTCAAATTTGATTCCTAATGCATTTATATGGAGAAAATCTTAAAATGTTCATTTTCTATAACTGAGCCGAATTCATATTGAGACAATGGTTTATTAAGTACCAAATGTCAAGCTGACATGTGACCTTTTATCCAAGGCCACTCATTTGGACTGCCACATACCTATCTAAACATCTTTTTCTCAGAAATCACTGAGCTGTTTGATGGATTATTCATTAGATTGTTTAACATAATTAAGGAGATCAGGTGAGCGCCTCAGTACCTTCAGGTCCTCTAATTATACATGTGCTACAAATTGATATTTGACCTTGACCTGCATGAAAATGGTTGTTCTGTTACTAGGTTTGCTACAATCAATGAGGTTCCATCGTCTAACCCCTTGTCAGAGTAAGGCATTAGAAGACGGGTTTTCACTTTACCTGCTATTTGAAGTACAGTAAAACCTGTGTACAACGGCCACTTGAAAAAAGACAGGAAATTGGTTTTCAAGGCCAATTATCCCTTAATGCAGGTCAAAAGTATTGCAGAATGCTCCAGCATTCTGCAATACTTTCGACCTTCATTAAGCTACCATTTGTCATTAAGATTTTGTGTTGTCTATTTTTGAGTGGCCGTTTTACAAAGGTTTTACTGTATTGCATAGGCTCTTTGTTTTGCATGTTTTTTGTCGTCTGCTATCTTTTTTTAAAAAAATGTTCAAAAGCCTTTTTTTTAAAATTCTTTCAGGAACACTATAAGAGTGTCACAGGGTTTGGATCCAGATCAGGACCGATGTTCTGTCGGTCCTGATCTGGGTCCAAACTGTTTGCAAAGGTTATCATCAGCAGAAGATAAAAGACACTGCTGAGCGAGGAAGGAGTTAAACTGAGATGTCAAACTCTCACTGAAAATGGTTTGGTGAAGTGGACCCGTTGCCAGTTTTGTGTGCCCTAAATGAATAAAATTGTGTTAAATTAACTTTTGCATCGCTAAATGAAATTCAATGCCATAACATACAAATATACCAACTTCAGAGTGCACAAAATTGAAACAATAAGAATGGGAATTTTAAGGGGTTTCAGGCTGGGCTGGAATTTAATGGCTCAGTGGTAGAGTGCTTGATTTGAGATTGAGAGGTCACTGGTTCAAGCCTCCCTGGAGGCACTGTGTTGTGTCCGTGATCGAGACACTTAAACCTGTGCCTAGTACCAGGTCAACCCAGGAAGTCCCCCAACAGGACTGATTAATTGTTGACTGGAATGTAAAGCATCTAACCAAACAAACAAATTATTATATCATATTTCTGTCCCTGAAGATTGAACAGTGAAGATCTTACTGAAAGGCTACTTTCTGTGGCATTTCATCTAGATCTACACTGTTTGCCAACTTGAAAGTACCAATTTTAAATATGGGTTCCAGTATATAATGGGTTAATAGTCTTATCTACTTGAAGAGGGAGGGGATGCATATTGTTTTAATAGGTCCTTGTGTGTGCAGCAAACTTTAACATTGGCAATACTTGAGCTATGATATTCACATGTGCATAAGAGCTTAGTAAACTCATCTAGATTTTTGCTGTTTTTGGAGGTATGATCTGATTTGCATGATCTTATATTGCTTAGCTATTTTACATTTTAGATTATTTCTGCGATAATTGCTCGTCTTGAACTATAGCCAGTTCGGGAGATTTGGGTACTTCCTTTATGAGAAAAAGCCTCATTTAAATGCCCATTGGGGCTAGAGGTCTAACATTTCGTCTGGGTCTTCATCTTCATCCATTCTTTGTGTAAGCTAGCAGTGAAGGCCCTAGTGAGCTTGTGCTAAACTGAGCCTTGGCTGCTCGCCGATCCAATAACTACTAAAATCTTGTGTGCTGGCTGTATATGTTAGCCCTAAATATTGGAGCAGGATAGGCCCGAACAAATAGTGTTAACTCTTTGCTTGCTGGTGTCGTCTGCTGATAAACTTTGCAAATAGTTTGTCGGTCTGATCTGGATCCAAACTATTTTACACTCTGATGATATTTCTGAAATAATTTTTTGAAAAAGTTGATTATGAAAAGAATCAGAAGACGACTAAAAGCATGCAAAATTACCCAGAGTTAACCTAGATTAGACTGCTCCCGAAGGAGATGTCTTAACAGGGTTGACAATAGTTTCCATTCCAATGCTTTGAGCTTGTAAAATTGATTTGTTCAAATTCATTCAAAGTCTGGTTATGCACCAGTAATTTGTAGCCACGCCCCTTCTCCCCCCCAGCCCGGATAGCCGGGTTTTTACTAGTGCATTGTCCAATGCCAGGGATTTAACATGGCTGTGCAATGTTGAACAGAACAGACTGCGGGGGAAAAATGTTGTGGTTTTACCAGATGGCTGTCCCTAGCCTGTAGGATGGGGGTTATAGCTGGGAATTGCTGGGGGAAACGTCAAAGTCTGCTGTTCCCTGGGGCTTGGGGGCTTGGGTAACATACAACTGGTGCATTAGGACATGATGTACCCAAATATTTAAAGTAAATACAGATTCATAGCTTGGCTGCTGTGTTGCTATATACCATATTTGACCTACGAGTAATAGATGCATATTCTACATGCTCTAATGAGCACTTGGTTAATATTGTGTTTTGTTTTTTGCTTGTTTTACATTGTATGAACTTCTTAATTCCAGTCAATCAGAGAATTCAGTCCAGTCTTGACAATTTCATTTTTGATATGTATTCGTCTTGTGACTGTACAACAGTGTGGATCCTGATAGGCTGGCTTTAGAAGCCAGCTGATCTGGATCTTCACTGTTTTCAAAAGAGGGTATAGAATTTTGATAAAGATAGGCATACAGTGCACTTATTAGGTTTAATATGGTTGGTATCAAATATTTTAATGACGTAAAAGAAAAAAAAAGGAAGGTGTGCCATTTTGAGACTTTAGGACTTAATATGCGTTAGCTCATTCAAAGGCACATGCATTTATGTCATTCCCTTTCTTTGAACAGTATTTATTTTATTCCATTGAATTAATTTAAATTGTAAATTTTATTTGAAGTCTCGAAGTGGGTGGAGTGGCTAATTTGAATATTCAAAATGGTAGGACTAATTTGCGCTCCTCATCGATAATGTTTATGTAATTCATCAATAGATGGTATGCTGTTGCTTACATTTGTTGACTTCATAGTAACAAACTGTAAATTCAGTATTTTTCATGAGGGTTTTACTTTTTGCGAAACTTCGCACATGAAAATAAAATGCTTGTGAAATGGCATGTAGATAATCATACTCCAGTCGCAAATTGTTAACGTTGCAAATATGTCTTTAAATACATTTCACGAGAATTTCTGAATTTACAGTATTTATGGTCAAAGGTTCAGATTAGTGAATATTTTGAGCATAAAATTGCAATTACTTTCTTATACATCAGTCACTGAACCATTGTTTTGGTTATAATACTCAATTGAGATGGTGCTTTTTTTTGGTTTGGTTTAAAGTTTTACGTCCCAGTCAACATCTATGGTCATGTCGAGACAGTCAGTTAATCTAACCACAGTTTTTCCTGCGTGGTTCCAAACCACAATTTTTCCTATGTGGTTAACCAGTACTTCATGCACATACTTTCGCTTGTAACTGACCCCAGCCCTTCTTGAATCAGCGGAAGAGGAGAATTACCATAGAAAATCCAACTCTTGTAGAATTGACAGTAAACCATTGTTTTATGGGTCTCAGTATAGGAAAACCTGGTTTTGTTGCATACAAACAGCAAAGGTGCTGACCAGCCTGTGCATTCACACAGTCCGATCAGCACATTTGTTTTTTTATGCCCCCGCCATGATAATGGCCGGGGCACTAAGTGTTACCCCTGTCCGTCCGTCCGTACTTTACGTACGTACGTCTTCTTCAAGTTCGATAATGACCCATATCGCACCAGGCTTTCAAGAGTTATGGCCCTTTATTTATGGAAATTCACGATTTTAAACGACGTCCGCTCTCTAATTCGAATATTTTTTATCAGAATTATCAGAATGTTATGAAACTTGATCACATTGTTTAGTACCATGATGTCATCAAGTTCAATAATGGTCCATATCCCACCAGGCTTTCAAGAGTTATGGCCCTTTGTTTATGAAAATTCACCGTTTTAAAAGACATACCCTCTACAGCTCGAATATTTTTTATCAGAAGTTTATGAAACTTGGTCACATTGTTTAGTACCATAATGTCTTCTTCAAGTTCGATAATGGTCTAAATCGCACCATGCTTTCAAGAGTTATGGCCCTTTGTTTATGAAAATTCACCATTTGAAACGATGTCCGCTCTCTAAGTCGAATATTTTTTATCAGAATTTGATGAAACTTGGTCACATTATTTAGTAACATGATGTCTTCTTCAAGTTGGATTATGGTCCATATCGCATCCTGTTTTCTGTAGTTATGGCCCTTTGTTTATGAAAATTCACCATTTTAAACGATGTCCACTCTCTAAGTCGAATTGTTTGGATAAGAATTCTATGAAACTTTATCACATTGTTTAGTACCATGATGTTTTCTTCAAGTTTGATAATGGTCTATATGGCACCATGCTTTAAGGAGTTATTGCCCTTTGTTAATGACAATTCCCTATTTATACGAATTTAGCAATAGCGGGGGCATCCGTGTCCCATGGACACATTTCTAGTTTTCTTTATTTAAAGTTGAATAACTTAACTTGCAACAGGCAAAATATCACTATTCTTGCATTAGTATCTGTAACTAAGCAAGAGTCAGTTGCAAACCCTGAAGACAGGTTTTTCAGGTCAAGGTCCATATTAAAATATAAATATGGGTGGTAGGGTAAGATGGCCTTGAAATAACTGGCCTGTTAGCAGGAAGAATTTTGCATCACTTGAGGCAAATTTGGGTGGGGCCCCGGATGGGGCCTTTAGTCTATCCCAATCTTCTTTTCTCTCTCTCTGGGAGGAATCCCGACATGACTGAAATTTTGTTGACTGGAACTTAACCAGTTAATTGAAATGTAAGTACCGTAGATGTGCTAAAATTTCAAACTAATTGCCTGTCAAAAAGGCCTCAACAAACACTGCAGACGCAGATCAGACTGCTTCTTGATAAGCTGTCTGATCAGGGTCTTCTCTCTTTCCTTTTGTGAATTTCAGCCCTGATAACAAACATTTTATTTTGAGAACAGTAATAAAGTGTTTGAAAAGATTGGTAGGATTTGAGAGTATTAACTGCAATTAGCATGTTCTCACTTTTACAGTACATTTGTCACTGCTAACGGAGGAGGTTACCCCAACCCAATAGATGATGCATACTACCACTATGGAAAGATAAATCCACTTGACGTTGGTGATTTTGGCGGAGGTGGAGGTAAGTCTAAACACAACAGAAAATGAATTTGTTGACTATAACTTTGTTTATTGAAACTTGACGAAGCAAAAGAATTGATAATTTACATGAATTGCCTTAGAAATATGAAAAAGCCGGAACAAGTATAAAACATATATAGCTGAAAAAATTTCGCATACACCTGCTGAGAATTGAACCTTGATCCTATTGGTACAAGGTTGATGCTCTAATCATCGAGAGAAAGAGTAGACTCTCTGATGCAGTTGTCTACGAAATCTAGAAATTAACTATGTTTTGATAAACAAGGTGAGAGTGATTGGCCTCTTTTTTTTCGTTGACATATTCCAGCAGCTATTAATAGATGACCTTGACCTGGCAGCTGTATGAATCTGTTTATCATGTTCATTGTATATTTTGTTGTTCTCTCATTGGCAGGGGGTGGCGGTGGCCTTGGTTTGAATCTTGGTTCCAATGAATTCGGTGGAGGCCCCCGGGGAGGATCACCCACTCCCAGAGTAACCTTTGCTGATGAGCCTCCTCAGATGTAAGTACAGTAAAACCTGTGAAAACGGCCACTCTCAAAAAGACCGAAAATTAGTTTACAAGACTAATTATTGCTTAATGCAGGTCAAAAGTATTGCAGAATGCTCCAAGGGGAGCATTCTGCAATACCTTCGACCTTCATTAAGCTACCATTTGTCATTAAGACCTTTGTCTTGTCTATTTTTGAGTGGCCGTTTAACACAGATTTTACTGTTATGTAATACAGTTAAGAATATGTCTGACAATCAATTCCTATTGCTTGATAGAAAATTTCTTTCACTTTGATACCACACAGTATTTTATGCCCTAACTTTATGCCCCATCTTTTAAAAAGATTATTCTCTTTTACTGGCATGTATTCCCTTTGCTTTTGCCTTGTCCATCCTTCTGATTTCTGTCGATAAGGCATACCTTTCAAACTATATGAACTTGGTAAGCTGGTACTGATGATAAGTGAAATCCAACAAACAATACTGGAGTTTTGTCCCTTGTTAAAAAAAATATACTACCCTTAGTCGGGGCAAACATAGTTTCTAGTTGTAAGAAGTTATGCAAGCATCATACGTAACAAATGTATCTGCATTTCCATCTTTCTTACTATCAAATTAGGGACTACAACTCTGCAACTGTGACAGACCCTTCCTACTACCCCCTTTACCATCATGTTTACGTACAGTCAGCTGATATTAATGAGATGCTGAATCGGAGATGGTACATGTTCATCCACATTCAACTTCACCTAACCTTGTACACACTTAGTTCTATCATATTAAATGATAATTACTTCACTGAAATGGGCTAGTCCATTTCAGTATAGAGAGAAGTCTGGAGTAAATATGGTTGATTAGTGTTTTTTTTGATCCGTTGGATAAAATTCAGCTTAACTTCACACAGGTATTCCCAATCAACAGATAGAATTTGTTGGATTGTGCATAATAATATGCAAATCCTAGAATATAAAAAAAAAGCTACGCTGTCTGTATTATTGTACCTTTAACCAATCACGAAATATGTTGTGGGTTGTTAAAAAGAATGGTCTCAGTTAGATAGTCCTATTATGTTAACACTACATATGGACCAGTACACAAGATTTCAGTACTTATCACATCAGCGAGCAGGGAAGGCTCTGATAAGTCTGTGCATATGCACAGACTTATCAGAGCCTTTGCTGCTTGCATACACAACCTATGGATGTAGATGAAGACTCAGACCAAACTTTAGTCCCCCAGCTATGCTGGATATGTCAGCATGGGCATTTATTAGAGGCATTTGCGAGTACCAAAATCACATTACAGGTTTAGATAAACAAATTTTTTCTCCGTAAAACTGTGAATATTTTCTAACCCATCATTTTAAGCTTATGTTTTGGGTGCTCAAAAGAACCGTCTCATTGAGGCGGCTTTTTTGAGCACCCACAATATATGATTCAGTTGAGAAATAAGAAAATTAATTTTTGATACGCACTCATAACTAAAGCCCTGTCATATGTTCTGATAGCAAATAGTGAACATAATAAAGCAATATGCTTTCTGATCATGGTTCAAGCTTTCCCATATTTTACTTTGACTTATGCTCCTTCTTTGAGTTATAAGGATTTGAGTGATAGAGCATCCACTGCAGTATGAGCCAACTTATGATATGTTGGTACTTACCGCATGGCCGGATCCAGAGGAGGGGGGCAGGGGGTCAGGACCCCCCCCCCTGAAAAATCACCAAAATATAGGGTCTCTTTAGTAATACTGGTCCAGATCCCCTGAACAATCACAAAGCTACAAATGTACCAAGCCAGCATTCAATGTTGGGCCAACATTGGCCCGCCAGTGAAACGCCATTTAAATGGCTTTTCACTGGTGGGCCAATGATGACCCGCTTAAAGTGGTATTTTGATCCTCTCTTCTCCCCAATCAACTAAAAAAAAACATGGTCAAAGTTAGACCCCCTCCAACAAAACTTTCTGGATCTGAGCATGTACCATATACAGTGAGCCACTTTAGTTACGCACCATTTTTTAAGGGCCCACATTTTTTCACAAAAATGCTGGAATTGAACATTCTCTATGATAATTTACTTATTGACATTTTATCTGTTTGATGACATCGAAAATAAATATTGGAATCACTCATGTGAATCATTCTGCTACGCCAAAGGCAATTTTGACAAAAGTGCAGGACTGCACGTGCAATCTGAACGTCTATATTTTCTGTTTGCGTTTTGCGCTAGGCATTATCCATGGTGATCGTTGTGACAGAAAAACACCAAAAACAATTATTTTATTCAAGTAAACCCCCTTTTTTCGGTCGTTGAAATCAGTAACACTGTTACTGTTTGAAGAAATGCTCGTTTTGACGTCATATTAACGTCAGTTACAATAATCAAACAGATTTCCCTCGTAAATTGTCTTGTTGTGAGTCACTTGTTGACATAGAAGTATCAAAACACTAAAACATCTTATCATTGACACGTCTTATAGCCTTGGTAGTAGTGACGTCATCTCTAACGTCAACACCGTGACGCCAATAAATCCATTATTTTTTTCGAAAATAAATGGCAGATACATGGTTGTTTAAAATGAAATTATTTAAGAAGTGTTTTGATAACAGGTTTACTAAGAATCATACGAATTTTTATCTAACTTAAAAAAAAAGTACTAAAATCAACTTTTTTCAAACCTTTGCCAGCTGGGAACCAAACTAGTAAAACGTTAAATTTTTTTTATAAAGTTAACAAGCACATTCCAGTCTTAGAAATTGCCAAGAATAATTCGGTTCTTATCTCTGGCATAGCAGAAATTCGACCCTGAAAAAAGTGCAATGTGATCTGAGTTTCATTTGAAATAATGCAATGTGAAATGGTATTTTGAGGGTAGTGCCCTTCAAGATCCATTTTCTCATTTGTTTCTGATCTGATCACAATAAAATTTCGATGGCTAATGCAACTTTAGATGCGCTTTACGCTGGTAGTCTCAGATTAAAAATATCCTATTTCTTTTTTGAATAATTTTACATTTTATAAGTGGTGCATAACTAAAGTGGCTCACTGTATAGGCAAAAGCTTGTAATAAACACCCATGCTCATGTATTTAGCAGGGCTAGAGGTCTTAGTAAGGTCTGAGTCTTTTCTTTATCTATATCCATTCTTTGTGTATAGGAGCAGCGTAGGATCTGGCGAGTCTGCACATTTATGTAGACTCGCCTGAGCATGCGTTGTTGAACAATGCGAGAAGTTCTAAAATCTCATTTCTGGTTCATTTCTTTATTTCATTGTATATAAAGACCCCAAAAAGTAATACCAACCACTGGACAACAGTATCCAATAACCAGTGCAAGGCATGTAAACAGAGATTGTTTGATGTGACTTATGTCTGTTTTTGAAAGCTGTGCTTGTTTTACAAACTTAACTGCCTGTTTTCTTTGAAGTTGTTTTAAAAACTTTATGACTTATGCTTTCTTGTGCTTGTCCCTTAATCTCATGTTAAACCACTTTATATTTGTTGCATCAAATTTTGGCGATTTAAAAGACTGACATATTGGTTGAGTTTAATTTTGGCAGTTTCTCATTTTTATGCCGTTTATAAAGCTATTTTCTATTCTCATTGGAGCTATAATAAAGCAAAGAATATGCTCCATAGGGAGCATATTCTTTCCTTTAATAGTAGCTCTTTTACAACATGGTTTCCTCTACGTTTAAACATACTCTACTATACCCTTCAAAATTTGTTTTAGACATATCTGATACCAACATACTGAAGATGTGTGTCCATTTATTGCTTATAGTGTAACTGAATTCGAAACTGTATTTCCCGGTCTCATATTTTGGCGATTTCTATTTTAACAGCCAATAAAGGCAAATAAAATACCCGCCATATATACCTGCTAGCTATGAGCCATCCATGCTTTATTTATGGGAGTATGGAAGGCTCTGATGAGTCTGTGCACATGCACAGGCTCGTTTAAGCCTTCAGCGCTCGTTGCTGCAGTCAGTACAAAGTATTCTCATGTGCTGGGTCATTTATATGTTATTATACCCCGCCACAAAGTGTGGCGAGGTATTATGTTATACCCTTCGGTGTCTGTCCGTCCGTCCGTCCGTCCGTCTGTCCGCACCATTTCCGATCGATAACTTGAGTATTTATTCACGGAATTTTTTCAAATTTTGCATACATATTGTTAACGGCGATGAGTGGTATGGGATTGTTAATGGGCAAAATCCGGCCATTTTTAACGGAGTTACTGCCCTTTTTCGTATTGGAAAAATGGTTTCTGGCCTGTTATTCCTTTACTGTTCATGATATCTGAATGAAACTTCACAGATATGTTGCACATCAAAGGTTACATATTGTGACTAAGGACCGTCACTCTGACCTTCCCAGTTTGTGAGTTATCCGCCCTTGATAGGTCTGAAAAAAGGTTTTTGACCTATTGTTCCTTTACTATGTGGAATATCTGAATATAACTTCACAGATATGTTTCACATCAAAGGTAACATATTGTGACTAAGAACAGTCACTCTTACCTTTCCCGTTTGTGAGTTATCCGCCCTTGATTGAATTAAAAAATGTTTTTTACCCGTAGTTCCTTTACTATGTGGAATATTTAAATGAAACTTTACAGATATGTTTCACATCAAAGGTTACATACTGTGACAAAGAACCATCACTCTTACCTTTCCAGTTCATGAGTTATCTGCCCTTGATTAATCTGAAAAATGGTTTTTGACCTGTAGTTCATTTACTATATGGAATATCTGAATGAAACTTTACAGATATGTTGATCATCAAAGGTTGCATATTGTGACTAAGGATCTTCACTCTTACCTTTCCAGTTCATGAGTTATCTACCCTTGATTGATCTGAAAAATGGTTTTTGACCTGTAGTTCATTTACTATATGGAATATCTGAATGAAACTTCACAGATATGTTGAACATCAAAGGTTACATATTTTTAGTAAGGACCGTCACCCTTACCTTTCCAGTTCATGAGTTATCCGCCCTTGATTGATCTGAAAAATGGTTTTTGACCTGTAGTTCATTTACTATATGGAGTATCTGAATGAAACTTCACAGATATGTTGACCATCAAAGGTTACATATTGTGACTAAGGACGTCATATCACTGTCTATCTCAGTTCTGTTGCTATTTAGGCATTATATATCTCACAAAATAACTTTTGGTGCCCCCAGCAGTGGCGGGGTATTACGCAGTGCTTGCGGTGCTTTTATATGATTGTAAAATGGGGAGGGGTTCCATCCTTAATTATCTACAAAAATCTTGCTCACAGTGGCTCAGTGATAGAAAACTCAACTTGAGATTAGAGGAGTTGCTGGCTAGAGCCTCACCAGAGGCCCAGTGTTGTGTCCATAAGCAAGACACAATCCGCTGCTTAGTGCTGGTTCAACCCAGAAAACATCCTGGCATCACTGAAAATTTTTGGACTGGGATATAAAATATTGTGCAACCAGATCAAGTTTTTTTGGGGGATGGTTTGAGCCCTTGTGTTGCTGTGTATTATGGATACAGCTTTGTGTTTTGTGTAATGACAATCATTATGTGTTTTCATGGTCTGTGTTTTTCTTCTATTTATACTTTACATATTGGATTTAAAAAACTTGGTAAGTGTGTTACATAGTGTTTTTTCATCATGATCATTTTTAAAACCAATAGATGAGCCGCAACATGAGATTTCCAACAAAGTGGTATGTGCGACCAGCAAAGCCTCAGATCAGCCTGCACATAGGCGCAGTCTGATCAGATCCTTTGCTAGTCACTTGAATACTCTATGACTGCTAAAGGGGAGGGCAGTGGCTCAGTGGTAGAGTTCTTAACTAGAGACCGAAGGGCCGCGGGTTCGAGCCTCATTGGTGTCATTGCGTTGTGTCCTTGAGCAAGAACATTAATCCTAGCTTAGTACTGGTTCAACCCAGGAAGACCCGTCCCTTTATAACTGAAAGATTGTTGATGGGACGTTAAGAATCAAATCAAACAAGCTATGACTGCTAAGCTACTGACTGAACATCATTTGGAGGTTCTAAGCTAAAAAGGAGGCTGCACAGGCTCGTCTGAGTCTACACATGTCAAAATGCCACATTGTTGAAAATTACCTGTCGCGTCTCAATTATGACAATTATGTTGTTGATTTTGCTATAAATCTTTCTTTTTTTTAATATCACTGCAGTTTGTAAAACACTTTTTACACATGCAACCAAGAAATTGGCCGTTTAAAGCATTTTTGATGATAGATGGATATTAGATGAGATTTACGCAAAAAAGTATCTCAAATTCATGATTGCATCATATTTATTTTTAGCTCACACAGGGGAAGAGACAGAAGTCGGGAAAGAATTGAGCCATATCAATTTGATGACCATGATCAGAGGAGTAGGTCAAGGTCAGAAACTCAGTCATATCAGAAAGAGCTGGAGAGACAGGTTAGTTGCAGAAATTTACTCTATATGCCATTTTTAGAGCATGACATCATTTTCTATTTTTAGACAACATTGAAGAAATTCAAGAAAAATTGAATTTTGAATACTTTTGAAAATATTATGGATAATTGAGCATTTGTTCCAAAAGAGCAAATGCTCCATTTTCAATAATATTTTCAAATGCATATTTTAAAGGCGTCATAAGGTGTTATTATGGAGTAAAGGGTTAACTTAGAAGTAGCGATCAAAGATTTGGACTCGCTGTTGCTTGTAGTATACCATCTTGTCAACCATCTTGAATATTCCAAATTGGTTTACAGGCAGTGTCTTATTTTAATAATCAACAAAAAAAAAAAAGAAATTTTATCACCAAAATGGTTTATTTGTGTCTTTTACTTAAAGAAATAAAAGAAAAGTATGGTAAATAAAAGGAATACTTAATATGCAGTATGGTTTGTAAATCTATATCCAATAAAGAACTGTCAATAAATTTATATTCAGTTTTGTGCAGAATTTCTTGTAAATTTTGTCACTCCTAAACAATTGTCTGACCCTACACTATTAGTAAGTAGAAAGGCATAGATGGCTCTTCTTGGCCTTCCTGCTTGCTAATGCTTTAATTGTCCAGGCAGTCAAAGACCAAACAGCAGTTATAACATTTTAAAATGTACATTATATTTAATTAATAATTTTCAGCATTATGTTGCTTTGTATATAAAAGAAATCCATAATTTTTATTTTTTTAGATTGCTGAAAAGAGATATAAAAAGAGACAAGAAAAGGAAGAACAAATGAGGTATATTGTTTACCATTTACCACTTATGAGCCATACCGGGCCATGTTGGTAATGTGATTGGCAACAGATGCGAGTCTGACTGTAGATCCAGGGGTCGCAGGTTTGATCCCAGCCCGGTCCCATACTTTCGTGGAGATTGATTATGAAATAATTTCTACGGTCATTCTCCTCCCTTCCGCTGAATCATTCAAGAAGGATTGTTGTCAGTTACAAGCGAAAGTATGTGCATGAAGTACTGGTTAACTGCTTGTTCAAGCTTGCCCAGGAAAAAAGTGTGGTTAGGTGAACTGACCGTCCCGCCATGACCATAGCTGTTGACTTGGGACGTAAAGCAACAAAACAAACAAACAAACTTATGAGTGAGTCATCATTACATAGTAGTAACTTTTTGCATGATGGGTGATTTTTTTGGGTGTATGCTGATTTTGTTCAAAATCATTTTTTTTAAACTTTCAGGAATATTATCAGAGTGTCAAACAGTTTTGATCAGGATCAGGCCCAACGTTTTATTTAGTCTATATCACCAATGTGCAAATTATGTGGTTTCAGCTCTTCAATCGGAGGTCATTGTAGCAAGGCATTTTCATGGTGGAGTTTGCCGGTTAACCATAGACACTATAGTTGCTCTTCTGACTGTCAGTATTCCTCCCCAGTAAAACAGTCAACCAATCACAGCCATCGATACAAAACATACATGTTTCCAGCAATTCCAAGTTTGCATTGGAGGACGGGAACCAATCAACTATGGTCTGACCACAGATTTGGTCTGGTTTGTCTAGCGAAACCAGACATGCCCAGTATAAAACTAGAGAGAGTTTTATCGCTCTATGGTCCAACTATAGGGACAGGACTATAGTCTGGTTAACGCACAAACTTGACCCATGTAGATTCTTTCAAACTATGTCTGAATTGAACAATTGAATTTAGAAAAGAAACATTTGTCACCCCGAAGATTAGGAAGGAGACAAAAGATATAAAAGTGGGGTAAATATATCTCTTACTCACTCAAACTGGATACCTTGAAATAAAAAAAATAACTCCTTTCCACTAGTTGTGACTTTTGTCATCTGCTGATAACCTTTGTAAACAGTTGGAGCAAAGTCGTCCCCAACAAAAATGAGATCTGATCTAGATCCTAGCTGTTTGACACTGGTAAATGTTTAAAGTATGTTTACATCCTTTGCCCCATAATGTGTGATAGGACCTTTTCTGGAGCTGTACTTTTTCATATTTTGCTTTAATTCTAGATATGATATGAAGTTGGAAGAAGAAATGAAGAACTACTCTCCTTTTGGCAAAGGAGGGGGAGGGGCCCCCCTTTTAAATGCCTCTGGTGAAGCTATTGGTAAATATTGCCCATCAATTGGGCATGCCTTTTTAATATAGCAATGAAATTCGTGAAAACATTTCTGTAGTGGTCATTTAACCCTTCATTCCATAGTAACACCTTTTGACGCCTTTGAAATATTTTGGAAAATGAAGCATTTGCTCTTTTGGAGCAAATGCTCCATTTTCCATAACATTTTCAAAAGAATTAAAAATTTAAAATTTTTCTTGATTTTTTTTCAAAGCTGTCTAAAAATAGAAAATGATGTCATGAATTAAAAACAGCCTATTGAGTAAAGGGTTAAGAGGTGGTAAATTGAGCCTAGGAACATCTAAGCATGTCTAGGCAAGAGTGAAGAGTTGGCTGACTACACCCAGCATGACCTTGATTATTGACCACTGTAGCTACATAAAGGACCATGCGAATATTTCTATTTGACCAATTTCTAGATGTTTATTGTTACAATGTGATATTTTTGCAGTGGCACATGCTTTCAAAATTTGTAAGACATCCCTGCTATGCTTCTTGAAAAAGATATTTTCCAACATTCGTCTAGAACAATATGCGATATCAGTAGAGACCAGTAAAGTAGAAACATACCACATAATGAAATATCCTATCTAGAACAATTACTATAAAACATATTCACACTAATAAGCAAACTGTACACATATCGTTTTCAAAATTTTATATCATGTCTTGAAAATAATATAGACACAGATCAGAGGATTCACACTGTTTTTCATTCATACAATGTTCCCATATAAATAATTCAATTGCAGCACTGCACTGGCTTTAGATATTAATTTGATTTACAAATTTTAAACAACTCTGTGTGCATATAAGAGGATATATGCCTATTAGATTGAATAGTGCATTGTGTATTCTTATTTATCAGTTACCTCCCATATTAACTGCATTGTTGCACATTGCCTGATAAACGTTGTCTATCTCACGGCATGTGCCTTTATCAGGTCATGATGACGTTGCCTTTTTTGAATGACGTCGCTAATGACGCTAAATCTACGCAAAAATCGAAAGTTACGTCATAATCATTAGCTTGAAGAGTTAAACAATAGGTAAACTGATAAAAAGTATACCAGGTTCGCGTCTTTTGATATCAAGTTTACCAGGCTCGGCTTTGAGAATGCATGTTGAATGGCTCGGCAAGCCTCGCCATGTCAACAAGCATTCTCAAAGCCTTTCCTGGTAAACTTGATATCAAAAGAGACTCACCTAGTATGCTGTATTTACAGCTGATCTCCGATCCATACAGAGGGGCTACGCTTCAGTGTCTCCACGCAAACATTCTCCCGTCCTCGACTCCCCAAGACCCCCTGCTCCGAGAGATGATTTAATTAAACCACCACCAGAGCAGAAGAATGTCTTTGGCGATCCAACTTATGCGAGAGGTGGACACGGCATATTTGGCATGCCCAAGGTAGGGGAGCCACTAACCCTTTTTAATGCTTTTAGACCAAGGAATTATCCATAAAGTATGATACAATAGTCAGGACTTCCCATTGTATATTTTGAGGGGTCACTGGTTATTATTTTCAAAAATCCTATTTCATTCCCTGAAAATTGTTTTTGACTTATAGCAAACAGTGGATACCTTAATGAAATGCTGCATGCTGCAGCATTTCATCTAGGTCTTCACTAGTTGCCAAAGTACTCACTGCATTCTTAAAAGAGTCAGTGGGCTTAATAGATAGATCCTGGAATATTACTTTGACTTAACCAAGTTCTTTGAGTCCTTAGTATTTAGGTTAATAAAAATAAGCTGTAAGACATTGAATTAGTAGTCAACCATTAAGTCCAATCTTTTCTACAGCAGACAACAAATTGTGTGATATCTAACTTGGTTTTCAGGAATGATAAGACTTGATTTTTCATGGGAATCATCTGCCTGAGAAAATTCACTTGAAATATTGAGTCTTACTTAAAGAAACAACAAATTTGAAGAAAAAAATATTTGCTACTAATTTGGGCAGTGTTTTAAGGGTTTAGAGGATACTTGACATTAATTCTTCATTTATATGCCAAAATGCAAAAAAAAAAAAAATGTGTTTTACCTCTGTTTTTCTGCTTTGAATTTATGACTTTTCTGAATTATTTTAGAATTTTTTTGTTATCGGTTTATTGTGTTGTATTATGTCTAAAGGTTACTTTTGTTTGGAGAGAAGTAGTTTGTGTTTTACATATTTTATTTAAAAAATCTTTTTATAACCAATTTAGTTTCATACCATTGAATAGATAACACCCTTGTTAAGAAGGGTTTAATACTAAGTAATATTGTAGTGTGCACCGCTCTATAAAACCTTAAAATACTCTAACATTTTGCAGGGCTCAGTTGTTCAAAAGCGACATATTTTATAATGCCATTCTAGCCTCACATCAGGTAAGGAGTTGGTTAGCTTTGAACAGCGGGCCCAAATATTAAGTCATTCTAGGTCTAAAATAATTCATGTTTCTGCCAAGATGAACTAGTATAGCTGATATCTGACCTGCACCTAATGTAGCTAGTAGAGTAGAGTTAACAGCTTTCTAATTTTCCTCTCTTCCAGACGGATGCCGAGAAAGATGTGTCTGACAAATACAAAGATGAATTAAGGCAGCAAGTAAGTATAGTTTTCACAAGTTTATTCATCGTCCACTCTCAATTATTTTTGCTTATACAGTAAAACCTGTCTTAAGCGGCCACTCAAAAATAGGCAAAACAAAGATCTTAATGGCAAATTGTAGCTAAATGAAGGTCGGGACCTGAGCTAAAAATAGAAATAAAAATTAAACTGCATTTCCTGAAATACTGGTTCAAATTCAAAATAATATCGTACAAATGTTTCTCTGTAATGCCATCCAGGGCCTCATGGCTCTCTTGTTTTCTGGGTAGGCCTATATATGTAGTAATGATTCTGGGTACATGTGATCAGATTAATATAAAGTCTTCAGATTATCAGCATCAATACTTGATCTTATATAGTCTTTTGGTCTATATAGTGATCTCCCTTTATAACTCTATTTTTGGGATTCATAGGAATGAACTGTGTTATAAGTGAATAGTGTTATAAAGGGACAATAGGAAAATGACCATTTCATTTACCTTTGTAAAGTTCCGTGGTTAAAATAGATAGGAGCTACACCATGACCGTCTTGTATCCAAATCCATGTAATAACAACCGTCTCGACATGACTACAGCTGTTGCCTTGGAAGTTAAACCACAAACTAACCTACCATGCAGTGATTCATTTACAATTTTGGGCTTATGGGTCCTGGGACTCGCTGTTTCCAATATTGATGAGTCCCAACTGCAAACTTATGAGTCCAAAACACTATTTTTAATGACAAGTCTACAATACTATTGCATCCCGGGACTCGCTGAAATAAAAACTTATGCGCAAAAGATGCAGGATGCGCAGGTAACAAAATCACTGACCATGTTGGGGTTTGCACAGGCTTTAAAAGTACTAGAATTTAGAGGGCTTTCTTGAAAAGTCCTTGAAAATTAAATCTTACTTGAAAAGTACTAGAAAATCACTCAAAGGCCTTGAAAAGTCGAATTTTTCTATTTTCTGTAGGACTTAGATCTAAATCAGTATAAAATTGTTGTGCCTTTATTTGGTGCAGCAAATGCTGTACCAGATAAAGGCACAACAATTTCATACTCCTTTTCTAGTACTAATTTCTCCATTATCTCAGTCTAGCATTTTTGAAGAAGAATTTTAACACTTTGTTCTGTATTTTCCTAAACTTTTAGTCCTTGAAAACTGTAAATTAATCTTGAGAAGTCCTTGAAAAGTCTTTGAATTTTACTCAAGTTTCCCTGTATGAACCGTGCATGTTATAACAATTTGTGTTATAAAGGGACTGCACTGTATTTTGTGTTCCATTTAGATTGCTGACAAAAGAAGGAGAGAACAAATGGAGAAAGATAGGGAGAAAATGGAGGAGGAGAAGGAGAACAGGAGACTAGAAGAACAAAGATTACGTATGCAGTCAGAATATGATGAAGAACAGAAGAAAATAAGAGCCCGGGAAGAAGAGGTACTGGATTATTTGGGCTATCTTACCCGGACTTCGAGGTTATAAAACTTTTTTCATGCTAAACTCAACTATTATGAAATTTACCACCAATTGTTGGCATTTTAACATTTATTAGCATGATAAATACAACATCTCAGAGTCTGAAAGCAAGAAAAATCTGTTCTGTTCAGCATTTTAGTTTTTATGAGCAGCTGAAATTGCATGTTCAGTAGAGTTGAGCATGAAAAAAGTTTTATAATCTCGGGCCAGGATATAATCTCAGATTACCTTATCATTTGTGCAAAATATAATGTCCTGTTTCACCAGATAATCAAGTGTTACACATAGGTCCAGTTAAGCAAAAAATTTCAGCTTGAAATAAAATTGTAAATATCTTCTTACCTGTCAGTTTTAACATATGTTTTGGGTGCTCAAAATAACTGTCTCATTGAGACGGTTCTTTTGAGTACCCACAGCATATGTTTTGGTTGAGAAATAAGAAAAATAATTTTCAATTACACTCTTATCTAGGGGCCTGAGTGTACATGTTATTAACTATTGTTGACTCATTTTGCATTTATACATTAAACGAGCATAGTCACAAATGTAATATGTTTAAAAGTGTTCAATTCAGTTTCATACCTAAATAATGCTGTCAAACATTGCATTCTTTATAACCAATGTATTGATTTGAACAAAACATATATGCTGGTTGTACCAGTTTTCGTGGTATTAACATTTCAAAGTTAATCTAGTTATGTGAAAGTAATATTTTTGAATAAAAGTATTTGTATACACATGTCTCCGCTAAATTTGATATTTATGACTCACCATTAATTTGCTGACAGGAAAAATCCAGCTTGATTCTGGGCTTGGTCATTTTCAAACAGACACCAGTTTTCGTGTTAACCCTCACAAATCCAGGTTTACATAAATAGCTAATAAAATGCCACCAATTGATAGTTTTATTCTATTCTAATAGATTGTCAGTCAAATTTTGCCAAAACAGCTTTTCAATTTATTTATGTGACAATCAGTTTAAGCTGCCTATTGTTGTCGTTAACTTTCTGATATTTGTAAAGGGCTTGTGTCATGTTCAAACATAATTACTTCATAATGACATCATTGCCGACGTCATGTCCCTGGACAAATACCCAAACATTTAATGATACTGTAACTGATGGAATTTCATTGCTCAATTTGTAAGAGTAGAAAAATTGTGTATTTTTTCTTGTCACACCATGATTTCTGGAGCTACCACGAAAACTGGTACATCTACCATATAAAATACCTTTTCCACTTGTAAAAGTAATGTGAAATTTGATTGGTTTAGACCCTTTTTCAAACATTTGCAATAGTATATGCAGCAATGTACTATGAAAATCCTGAAGGAGCAGGTTGATCAGGGTTTGCACATTTTTCCACTCTGACTACATTTTACATAAAACTTTTTATAACCCCCGCAAACTTTGTTTGTGGTGGGTATACTGTTTTCACGTTGTCCGTCCGTGCGTCCGTACGTAACGTTTTGTTTTCTTAATATCTTGAAGAGTCATTGCTGGATTTTCATCAAACCTTGCAAACATGTTCATATATGCAAGACAAATTCTTTAGACAAAAAATGTAAGGGCTAGGGGCCAATTCTATTAGAGTTATTTCCCTTTGTAGTTCTAAATGGCTTTTAATATAGGGTTTTATGCTTATGCTATTATAGGCCATACACAGGCCGATCAACTCCTACCACAGCTTTTGATGGAATAATTTGATACTTTTCCTATACAATGTTGACACATTGAACATATGCATGAAGGAGTTTGTTTAGATAAAATAATTTTTGACAAAATGACAGCTGTGAGAACTTAGACAATTTTTCCCTAATAGGGCTTTTGTATATGCATAGATGGTGCCTTCATGGGCCGATCAACTCCTTCCACAGCTTTTGAAGGAGCAATTTGATACTTTGCCTATACAATGTAGACACATTGAACAAATGCATGAAGGAGTTTGGTTCAGAAAAAAATAATTTTTGACAAAATGACAGCTGTGAGAACTTAGACAATTTTTCCCCAATAGGGCTTTTGTATATGCAAAGATGGTGCCTTCATGGGCCGATCAACTCCTTCCACAGCTTTTGATGGAGCAATTTGATACTTTGCCTATACAATGTAGACACATTGAACATATGCATTAAGGAGTTTGGTTCAGAAAAATTTTTTTTTGACAAAATGACAGCTGTGAGAACTTAGACAATTTTTCCTAATAAGGCTTTTGTATATGCATAGATGATGCCTTCATAGGCCGATTAACTCCTACCACAGCTTTTGATGGAACATTTTGATACTTTTCCTATACAATATAGACACATTGAACATATGCATGAAAGAGTTTGGTTCAGAAAAAATAATTTTTGACAAAATGACAGCTGTGAGAACTTAGACAATTTTTCCCTAATAGGGCTTTTGTATATGCATAGATGGTGCCTTCATGGGCCCATCAACTCCTACCACAGCTTTTGATTGAACAATTTGATACTTTTCCTATACAATGTAGACATATTGAACATATGCATGAAGGAGTTTATAATTTTTGTTTGCACAGATTCTACTGAAATCTTTTCAAAGCTAAGGTCTGCTGGTTTGAACTATAACTTGCCATGTTTTGTCACTGACTCTTACTGTGTGGGGGGTATCTAATAAGCATTGCTTATTGACTGTTTTCATTTACACAGGAATGTCGTTAGAGCATGCTGGCTGGGGTCCGCGATCAAGTGATCAGAATGTTATAGTGCAGTGTATTTCAGTGTCATTTTTTGTGTGATTCAAAAATGCGATACATCACTCGCCATCTTTATAAGGTACCCAGGATTGCTTATTGGTCATTAGAGGGACCTATCACTACTGCATAAACTCCCATTAAAATCCCATTAATGGCCCCCATTAAAATTTCCCATTAAAAATGGTCCTATTAATGGTCAATTTTAATGGTAAAATGCACTTTCAAAACTGAAAATTTGTCAAAATACCATTAACTCAAACCATTAATTGAAAAAAATAATGAGCATCATTTAAGCATTATTTTTAGTGTGTAAAAATTAATGGCCATTAAAACCTCCCATTAAAATTGTTGCTGGTTAATTTTAATGCCTATTAATATGGTCTGTTTTTCATGGCCATGAAAATTTTGGCCATTATTAGAACCATTATTAATGGCTTTTTATTTTTAATGGCCATTATAACAGAAAATGTAACTACAAATTTATGGGCATTAATTACCCATTAGTATATTGGATAGAAAATAATGGGCATCATTCTTTTAAATCAACAGCATATTAATGGGCATTAAATGCATAATTTAATGGCCATTAGATAAGCATGACAAATTTCTAATAAAAATATGTTAATGGTCATTAATTTTCTCTTATGCCCACTGCAATGTTTTCAAGATTCTATTTCTTGTGATGCTTCCTGTTTCTCATTTAGAAGCAGGAAAGACAAGCAAGAATCTTGCTGGACTTTGGTTTAAGTCCCCTGTCATCTTAAGAGATAACAGGCCAATGAACAAGTTAATGTTACCTTTTTATTTCTGAATCCTTCTATATATTAATGAAAATATAATTACCATTGGTGAATGCAACACATATACATTTTGATAAATTTAGGGCACAACCTTGCTGTATGTTAATAATAGAGATCAGAAATTCTGATAAATTAATAAATATAATATTTCAGAAAAAATATAAGTCTTAAATCATTTTTGTATATCATATTAATCTTTTGTGAAAAAAATAAGATTTTTCAAGGGGAGCTACTCTAATTTGCAACTCTTGTTTAAGTGATTTTAATGGCCATTAAATGTGTTTATTAGAATTATTGCATGTTTTGATAATTTTTCTCAGTCAGAAAGTAAAACAAAATTTTTTATTAAGATAATTGTAAAAATAAAGTATGGTATTTTCATGATTTTAGAGACATCTTTAAACATTAAATTGTGTACTTCTCATTATAATTGTCAAATTCTATCCCATTGTTACATATAGCATTTACCTGTTGGTATGTTGTTTTTTTTGAAAACTTAATTCATCTGGATATTCGGTTTTGTGACATAAAAACATAGTTTGAAACGTTATGAAATTTGTTAAAGGGGATGATAATGATACAGCATATATCCAATAAGTAAAGTCTAAGACATGATCAAATGGCTTTACACATTAGGCACACCAACAGTCTTAATGAAGCCTCATCAAGAGCGTTTAGAATAAAGTCTTTTTTTCTTTCTGATTCTATTGAGAAATGTTGCATTCTTTTACATGGAAATGAATTTTGAGTGTAAATGTTATTTGCAAAGTTGAATCCTTCTTAGGACACAGTCACATATAAAGAAAACCATATTAATTCAAAATTAATGGCCATTAATAAATAGTTTGGATAAATAATTGGCATGAAATTAGATTAGATCCATTAGATGCAACTTTAATGGCCATTAAATCCTGCTCAAAACTCATTTAGGCTAAATTAATGGCTTTGGATTTTGTATTTTCTTCAAAAATACACTAACTCTTTTTATGACTTCTCTTCTTTGTTCAGACTTATAGGCATGGTGGTCGAAGCCTGCTTACCAAGTAGTGCTTAAATTTATGAGACGCCTGACTGAAAATTTCAATCGCCATACTACTCGCACCTCGCGGGTTCCCGCTTCCATGGTGATTGTGCTTGTACTCAGAAGCAGTAATACACATGTTGTTGATGGACAAGCAGGGTTTGGTAGCATACATAACTTAGAATTATAGAACTGTTTGGAATGTTAAATTATGCACAAAATTTCTACAAATGCAAGATCCATAGAATACATGTTTGTGCTACAAGTTTAAAATTGATTACCAATTGATTACCAGTGTACCTCATTAAAACTCCCCTCACTGTATCACGGATTTCATTATTTCAATAAAGCATGGTCATGGCTCCCAAATGCATATTTTCCTATATCCTATGTATTCTTGCAGTTGCTAAATCCTGTTTCCAGGCTCTAGCTATGCTTGGTAGGAGAGCAGATTGGTTTGTGTCTGAAAAGGTAACAAAGGCCCACAATCTCCTTGATAAGCTTTAAAATTTCCTGGATAAATGCTGGAGAAATTTCTCCAGCATTTCTCCAGGATATGTTATGATTTTCGATGAAATTAATAGAGTTTGCCTTTAAAACTCATTTTCCTACAGCATTTCTTGAGGTAATTTTCTTTGTCTTCCTGAAATTTCAGTTTAATCACACAGGCAATTTCTTCATGAAACAAGAAATGTGGCGATTTTAATTTACAAGCACTGAATGGTGGAGCTCTTCATTACACAAACATACCTATGGATGCAATGTGCAGCAAGTTTTGAAGGCTGTAAAATGATAATGTTAAAAACTAACCTTTACATGAGTGTACAAATAATGGACAATATCAAATACTCTGATGATCTTTTTATTGATGGCCATTATTAAAAAATTAATGGGTTAAGATGTTCAGTCCCAAAAATTAATGGCCATGAAAATATTGATCTCCCAACTTCAGTAATTTAAAATTCATGAACACATCTTTCATGGCCATTATTAGACATGTAATGGGGTTTTCATGGCAATTAGTTTTTGTAATGGCCATTAAACTGCAAATTCATGGGCATTAAATCACCATAAAACATAAAATAATGGCCCATTAAATTTTAATGGTCATCATTTCATACCAAGGGTAAAAATTAATGGTATTTTAATGATCATACTTGCTCTTGAATTTAATTAATGGCCATTACCACTTTAATAATGGCACATTGTTTCGTATAAATATTGGTTCCCGATATTTCACTGCTTTCTAATGCTAATGAATTGCATATTTATATATTTAATGGCCATTCAAATATCAAACATGCAAATTTACTACTTTTTAATGCCATCAATAGACACGAAAGGTTTTAATGGTCATTACTTTTTGTAATGGCCATTACAGAATGCAAATTCATGGGCATTAAAACATCACAAAACAAAAATTAATGGACCATTATTTCTTTTAATGGTCATTAATAATACAGAAGGTGTAAATTAATCAAAAATTAATGATTTTACTTGCTCTTTAATGGCCGTTACCGCTGAATTAATGGCCATTATAATGAATATTAATGACCAAACACACAAAACCATTAATTTTAAGAAACGAAAAGTAATGGATGATTTTAACAGGACTTTGATTATTAATGGCATTTTTATGGACTTTTAACGGAATTTAATGGGTTTTATGTGCAGTAGTGTATGAATGATCTGCAGAAAAAATAGATGCCACAAGACACCTGCTGAAAAAAACTGAAGTCACGTCACAATAGCAAGATATCTATCTAGAAACATCTCACGCTGTATCAGGATTTTAGTGTAATTGATATATATATTTTTGGCTTAAAAATTTTTGGATATATAGTGTAAGAATTTAAGGTGTCCCAAATTTAGAGTAAATTGGGTTGTGCAATAGAATGGGTATAATCAAACACAATATTCCTTTTGGAGGTAAATTACATAAAGACAATTTGAGCCGAGACATGAGATTTCCAACAATGTGTTATGTGCGACCAGCAAAGCCTTAGATCAGCCTGCGCATATGCACAGTCTGATCAGAGACTTTGCTGGTCGCTTGAATATTCTATGAGTGTTAAGCTACTGACTGAACATGATTTGGAGTTTCAAAGCTTAATAGGAGGCTGCACAGACTCGTCCAAGGCTACACATGTCAAAATGCCACATTGTTGGAAATTGCCACAGCTCATTTATAATACAGTTATCTCCCTTCTCTTCAGACGAGAAAGAAGAATGAAGAGCTAAAGAGACAAGCTGGGGAGAGAAAGAAGGAACAAGAACGCAAGAAGCAGGAGGCAGAGGATTCCAGAATGAGAGATCAGCAGGCACAGATTGAGAGAGAGAGACAAGAAAGACAACAACAGCAACAGCAAGAGGTATATAGACGAACATAGCATTCCTTATATCATCATATCATAATCAGATTTTTTATTAACATGCAAGTGCAGGGGCATCATCCACATCAGTGGGCCTCTTTCCAGGTAACTGGCTAGCTGCATACACACCAGATTTCACACCTGATCTCCAGGTGCTCCTTTCTTTAGGGCCAACTGTTGTGAGCTTCCACTCAGGGCAGTCTTTCTCTGTCAGTTTCTTCCATGCTAGCTTGGGCCTCCCTGCCCCCCCCCCCCCCCCCCCCCCCCCCCCCCCCCCCCCCGCCCTCAATCTGTATATCACATGCTGTTCTAACTGCACCACTAGAACGCTCCACGTGCCCAAACCAGCCAAGCCTTCTCTCTCAAAATGAAGTCAAGGTTCTCAAACACAAGCTTCAGTAAAACCTGTGTAAAACGGCCACTCTAAAATAGACAAGATAAAGAGCTTAATGACAAATGGGAGCTTAATGAAGGATGAAAGTATTGCAGAATGCTCCCCTTTTGACCTGCATTAAGCGATAGTTGGCCTTTGAAGCCAATTTCTGGTCTTTTTGAGGGTGGCCATTTTACACAGGTTTTACTGTATCTATTTTCGATGCAAAGTATTACAGGCCAGAGATTTATTCCTTTAAATAACATTAACACTAGCCAATAATGTTCTTTGTTTATAAGCATTTGTGTGACATTATTTGTGTATCCCCATGATGGTGTGTTCATGTGTTTCCCTGGCTGTTACAAATAAAATAAAGAAGTTATACACTACCGCCCACGTTTTTGTACTACTCAAAATTCACGTTCGAAATGCATAAAGAACGCAGCGTTTTCAAGACGAATTTCATATAGCCAATCCAAGCTCATTACTGAAAACATGTTGAACTACAGTGTAATGCATTTACCTGTCTACCAATCGATTCCATTCAGGGGATTTATCAATGCATACCATTGCATATCAATGCAGTTCTGCATTAAAATGCATTGCTGCATAGTGAATCAATATAGAAATTATATAAGATGTTTAAAAATGATTTAAAAGCAAAATAAAGCATTAAGGTAAGAAATAATTTTTTTGTTATAGGTGTGACGATCTAGCATTTTTGCGTACTTTAGACTAGATTTGACTTCAACAGAGCCAACACATTTCAATATCGAGTTTTTAGAAAGCAATTTGATTCCTTAATGCACTAATGCATCCCAATGCTTATGATTGAATATTCATGAATCTTACTTTGGGTCAATGCAATTTAAATCATACACGCATACAATGCATTGGAAATGCACACGAAATGCGGTTTGGTAGTACAAATAGGCTGGTGGTAGTGTAAGAGTAACCAGCAAGATTGTGTTTTAAGATTGTATGGGATATTTGATTGATAATATTCAAAGTATGAGAATTGACATTCAGATTTTTAGCTTGCACTGTATGATGAAAAACATTTGGCTTTTTAATGTGTGTGAAGTAAAACAAGGAATGCACAACAAAAAGAGTGACTGCCCTAGACTATGAAGCTGGTGAGGGGCTTGGGTTTTATCGATCAAGTATTCACCCTACATAACTTTGCTGTTGAAACACAAAAAGTTGTTTATTTCCTGTTATAGAAGCACAAAAGTCTGTAGTTTCTTTTTGGCATTCTCTTGCATCTGTCAATCATAGGCAATATCTTATTTGCTACTTTATAATCAGCACTCTTAGATAAGAGTGTGCAATCAAAAATCAGTTTTCGTATTTCTCAACCAAAACATAAGTTGTGGGAACTCAAAAGAACCGTCTCATTGAGATGGTTCTTTTGAGCACCCAAAACAAATGTTAAATCTGAAGGACAAGAAAATAATGACAATTTTACGCTGAAAAAAATAGTCTATCTAGACCTATGAAAATATTACACATTTCTTCATAAAATTGTAAGTTGTTGGTACTTATTGAGAAGGGTTTCTATGATTGAAAAGCCTCTCATTGAGATGCTTCAAGTGAGCACAACAACAAATAAGAAAGCCCAAATGATAATGATATCTTTAAATACTGCATATGCACTTGCAGACATGCTAAGCATAGCAATTTGGATAAAATGAACATTTTCAACCCAAAGCTTGCTGCTTGCTACCACTGCACGTCAGTTGGTTGATGGGGTCCACAGTTTTGAAGTATTAAATATTTTTGACTTTGATTTTCAACTCCAAGGTCATATTCTATATTAGAAACCTTCAGTGTCATCTACAAGCCATAGGCAATCAGTGAACAACCTCCATCAAAAAATGTAAGAGGGGTTTGTGTTGTGAGTAAATATGGTATGTATTGCAATTTCTCCTTTTACAGCAAGAACAGAATCGAATAAAATCTCCACCAGTTCCAGCAGTGAGAGCCAAGGTATACCAAATGTGTCTGTTTGTGTTTGGAATACTTCTGTCTTTGTCCTGCTCTCCTTTGCATGTATTTGTTGTCTGGTGTTTGTATCACAAAACCTGTTCAGGGATAACATACCACATTCATTTTAATAAGTTCACATGCTCTAATTAGTACTTTATGGGTTGTTCACACTATATGAACTTAAGATTCAAGTCAATCCAGTGGTGTACTTTTATCATGCACGGATCCAGAGGGGGGCAGGGGTCGGGACCCCCTTGAAAATCAAAAAATAAAGGGTTTTGTAGCAGTACAGGTCCAGATCCCCTGAAAAATTGCGAAGCTACCAAGCCAGCATTCAATGTTGGGCCATCATCAGCAAGCCAGCGAAATGCCATTTAATGGAGTTTTGCTGGCGGGCCAATGATGGCCCTCTTGTAGTGGTATTTGGACCGTCCCTTCCCTCATCAACTAAAAACAACATGAAAAAACGTCGTCACAGTTCGACCCCCTCTGACAAAACTTTCTGGATCCGCACATGGTCTGATGAAGCCAGCTGTTTTCAAAAGGCAATATAGAATTTTGAAAAAAGTTATGCATACAGTGTGCTCATCAGGTTGAATACTTTATTTTTACACAAGTCATATCCCTATCAACTTACATCACCTTGATCATATGTTTTGTTTGGGTTGATGCTTAACGTCCCAGTCAACAACTTTTCAGTCATTCTGTGTTGAACCAGTACTTGTCAATGAAGTTCTGGCTTCGAGGTTATAAAACTTTTTTTATTGCTCAACTCAACTGAGCACGAAATTTATCCTGCTCATAAATGTTAAAATGCCAACAAATGTTGGCATTTTAACATCTATTAGCAGAATAAATACAACATCTGAGAGCTTTAAAGCAAGAAAAATCTTTATTTCTCACCAGTGGAGTTGGACTTCAGAAAAGTTTTATAACCTTGGGGCCAAGTGTCTTATTAAAGGGCACAACACCGCGCTGTTGGTGGGATTCAAACCCACAACCTCTTAGTCACAAGTTGAGTACTCTACCAACTGAACTACTTGCTTCCTGAAGTAATGTACAGTCATGTAGGCATTGATAAACATAAGGGTAGCAATGGAGGCGATTGGCAGCATATATAGTGCGTTTCACAGATATACAACAACAAAGCTTTTTTGAAAATCTAATTTTCTAATTTCTCCAAAGAACATTTCTTGTTGCTTTCCATTGGAAGTTTCTTGTTTCAAAAAGCATCCAAGGAGCATTGTAAACAAATTAATCACATGGCGTCACATATGGGAGTGATATAACGCCATGTATTGAAATTGATAAATCGCTAGTGGTTTACACATTTAGTTACATTATGTAATGAAAATCATAACAACATCCAGTATATCTGGAAAAATCTTGAGTGTTGCAGGCAAAAATGAGATTTCTAAGTTTTTTAGTTCCATTTGATAAATAGAATTTAACATTCATGCTCCTGTATTTTTGAATTTATTAAACTTGTTGCCAAAAAAAAGCGATAAAATGCTTGACAAGCCTCACATTTTATCTCTTTTCCCCAACAGCTTAGCATTTTATCACTTTTTTGCAATAAGTTTAATAAATTCTATAATACAAGAGCACTCCTGTAAGACCCTCTATAGCTGCAACAAGAGGAGCACTCATGAAAGATCCTCTATATCTGGAACAAGAGGAGTTCTCATGTAAGATCCTCTATATCTGCAACAAGAGAAGCACTCATGTAAGATCCCCTATATCTGCAACAAGAGGAGTTCTCATGAAAGATCCTCTTTATCTGCAACAAGAGAAGCACTCATGTAAGATCCTCAATGTCTGCAACAATAAGATCCTCTATGTCTGCAACAAGAGAAGCACTCCTGTAAGATCCTCTATATCTGCAACAAGAAAAACACTCATGTAAGATCCTCAATGTCTGCAACAATAAGATCCTCTATGTCTGCAACAAGAGGAGCACTCATGTAAGATCCTCTATATCTGCAACAAGAGGAGCACTCATGTAAGATCCTCTATATCTGCAACAAGAGGAGCACTCATGTAAGATCCCCCATATCTGCATCAAGAGGAGCACTCATGTAAGATCCTCAATATCTGCAACAAGAGAAGCACTCATGTAAGATCCTCCATATCTGCAACAAGAGGAGCACTCATGTAAAATCCTGTATGTAATCTTGGAGAAATCAGAAAAGTTATGTATTGTATCATTATTATATGGTAATTATAAAATTTATGTAAAAAGTTGCCACCAATAATTTGAAATATCTAATCTGGTTTCATTATCAGAGGATAGAAGTGGCAGATGGCATGGTAACCAAACCACAGTGATCTTGAATTTTCATAACTATTAAGGTCCTAATTTAACTGTTTGCCTGTTAGCAGTGAATTTTGTCTTCTGTAGATGATCTTTGCAAACAGTTTGGACCCAGATTAGGTCCAACAGAAGATAAGGCCTAAGCTGGAGCCAAACTTGTTGATACTCTTATGGTATTCCTGAAAGAATTTTTTGAAAAAGTTAATTTTGAAAAAAGTCAGCAGATGACAAAAAATCATGAAAAATTACCCAGAATGCACAGAGTTAAGGGAATTTATTTTCAAGAATATTTGAACCAACATTCTTGTCCTGAAAAAAATAATAGCAAATAGATATATAAATAGAATAGGTTCTGTTTCTAAGTATTTTAAAATAATTGGTATTCTAGCTTTACATTAATTAAATTAATATTTATTTATATTATGTATACTTTCTGTTATTTGTACCTTTGATCGAAGTGTAGCTTTTTTTTTTTATCAGATTTTAATCAAAATACATATAGTTTTCAAGACACATAACTCATTGCACATAGACTAGAAAAATGACACTACTTTTACAGCAAGAACCAGGAACATCAGATTCAAGGTCAAACTCAAGGTCAAATTCCAGACCAATATCAAGGAAAACTTCCCCTCCATTACCAGCTTTAAGACGTCAGGTATAGAGCTTCAATTGGCTGGGAACTTTGTAGCATGCCGGATAACTGTCTATACCTGTACTGGTTAATCTTAGGATTTGTCTCCCTTTATAACCACTCTTGTTTTTTCTTTGTTACTTGTGAATAACAGTATGATTTACTAATCAAAGGAATTATTGAAGTTGATAAACGCATGCATAACTCGAAGATCTCTGTGTGTCCTTTTAAGAGTGTATGTGTGCTTATTATGTTGAATATGAAAGATCATTCTGCATGCCATCTTTGGGGCTCTACAGTAAAACCTGTGTAAATCGTCCACGCAAAAATAGACAAAACAAAGGTCTTAATGACAAATGGTAGCTTAATGAAGGTCAAAAGTATTGCAGAATGCTCCCTCTGGAGCATTCTACAATACTTTTGACCTGCTTTAAGTTGAAAACCATTTTTTGATAGTGGCCATTTTACACAGGTTCTACTGTACATTGTTTAATTTTCTTTGAATTAGTGTACTAACATCCAATCTCTCCAAACAGAAGTCAAGTGTAGTAGTAAATAATATGTATCCTTTTGTAAAAGCTGTAACTTGTTTTCAAAGGTCAATGAACTTTTCTTTCAGAAACAGAAAGCTGATTTACACGATTATTTCACATCTTTAAATGAATTTTCCATGCCTCAGGTTTGACGATTTGGAAAATACTGCAAAAGCTTCAAATATTGTGACATCAAAGAAATCTGTCAGCCATAATTTTGTTTCTTTCTGCAGTACTTGAAAGTTATTGCTGTAATTAGTGTTATTGATCAACCAAAGATAAATTGTTTTTATTCACTCTGGCATTTTCACAACAGATTTTGAATTCATCTGACCTTTTACTTTTATTCTCTTTTGATATCCTGCTCTGTACATGAGATTTTGGCACTTTACAAATACTCGGTAACGTGTCTGGCTACAGATGCGTGTCTGACTGCAGATCCAGGGGTTGCATGTTCGATCCTGGCCCGGTCTCATACTTCGCGGAGATTGATCATGAAATAATTTCTACGGTCATTCTCCTCCCTTCTGCTGATTCATTCAAGAAGGGTTGTTGTCAGTTACAAGCGAAAGTATGTGCACAAATTACTGGTTAACCGCTTGTTCAAGCCTGCCCAGGAAAAAGGTGTGGTTAAGTGAACTGACCGTCCCGCAATGACCATAGCTGTTGACTTGGGACGTAAAGCAACAAAAACAAACAAAACAAACAAACAAACTTTACAAATACAGTAAAACCTGTGTAAAATGGCCAATCTCAAAAAGACCAAAAAATGTTTTTCAGCACTCATTATCACTTAATGCTGGTCAAAAGTATTGCAGATTGCTCCAAAAGGAGCATTCTGCAATTTTTGACCTTCATTAAGCTACCAGTTGTCATGAAGACCTTTGATTTGTCTATTTTTGAGTGGCCATTTTACACAGGTTTTACTGTAACCTGAATCCATTATTTAATCACACATGCACAGTGATCTAGTGGGGCTAGAGGCCTAAATTTTGAACTGAGCTTTTATCTATGTCCCTTCTTATGGTATACAAGCAGTTATGGCTCTGACAAAACTGAGCCTTCCTTGCTCTCCTATAAGATAAGTACCAAAATCTCATGTGCTGGTTCATATTTGAGCCGTGACATGTGATTTCCCACAACGTGGCATTTCGCAAGTGTAGACTAAGACGAGACTGTGCAGCCTCCTTTTAAGCTTAGTGACTCAAAATGATGTTAGGTCAGTAGCTTAACACTCATAGAATATTCAAATGACTAGCAAAGGCTCTGGTCAGACTGCTCATATGTGCAGGCTGATCTGAGGCTTTACTGGTCGCACATACCACATTGTTGGAAATCTCATGTCGCGGCTCAATTATGTTTTCTTGATTTAATAGGGATTTTGCTGTGCAGATGTAGATATAATGGTAAAACCAGTTATTTGCTTTTTCATGTGAGCCAGATCCCGACAAAACCTGTCTTTAATTTGTCACCAGCTAATACTCAAAACATATGTTCAGCTACTTGGACTCATGAAAATTCATGAAATTTTGGTACTTATCCCATTCACAGTCTTTCTTCACAGGTTTAGATAAACAAAATTTTTGAACATAAAGTTGTAAATATTATCTTACCTATCAGCTTAAACATATGTTTTGGGTGTTCAAAAGAATCGTCTCATTGAGATGGTTCTTTTGAGTACTCACAACATATGTTTTGGTTGAGAAATAAGATTTTTTTTTTTTTGGTATGCACTCGTAACTAAAGGCCTTTTCTTTAAACATGCATTCACAGCAGTCTCATGGGCATAGAAGTATAAATTTTGGCCTGAGCCATTATCTGTGTCCCTGTCTTTGTGGTTGCTCTGTGTGAGGGCTCTGACGAAACTGGGCATTGCCAAGGCTCGTCTGAGCCTTCACTGTTTGCAATATGATAAGTAGCAAAATCTCATGAATTTGATTAATAACTGTAAATTTGAAATTTTCGTGAGAATTTTATTTTTGCGAAAAGCGTTAAAAGACCTATTTGCGAGGTTGAAAAATCGCAACTAGTGCCTGATTTACCTATATCAGTAAACACCAGAGTATTTTCCCCATTTCACACAGGTTTTTTTTTTCACGAAACTTCGCAGACAAATGGTAGCTTAATGAAGGTCCAAAGTATTGCAGAATGCTCCCCTTGAAGCATTCTGCAATACTTTTGACCTGCATTAAGCGATGATTGGTCTTGAAAACCAACTTTTGGTCTTTTTGAGAGTGGGCGTTTTACACAGGTTTTACTGTAAGCAGGAAAACCAACTTTTGGTCTTTTTGAGAGTGGCCATTTTACACAGGTTTTACTGTAAGCAGGTTTTGTCATGACAGAGCTCACTTGTTCTCAACAGGAGTTGTCGGAATGAGCCAGCACATAAGATTTCAGTATTTATACTGCATGAGTGTACAGGTTAGCGTATAAGTGATACATAGAAACACACCTGCGAACTTGATAAGACTGGAAAAGTTGATGCTGTAATCAAGTATTTTTTCTCTTATATGAGGAGTCTGTAAGAGTTTTTTGCACTAAGGACAAAATCATAGACATTATTAACGAAAAATTAAGAGAATTTATCATATGACGTCTCTTCAGGGAGTGAAATAACGCCTTGCTATGAAATCAATAAACCACTAGTGGTTTACAGATTTATGGGAAACGTTATGACGTCCGCAACAATGTTGTTATCCTAGCTTAGTACTGGTTCAACCCAGGAAGACCCGTCCCGCATAACTGAAAAATTGTTGAGTGGACGTAAAGAATCAAATCAAACAAAAGCAACAATGTTGCATACATATTGACAAAATTAAAACGTTTTTACGCCAGAAGTGAGATTTCAAAGTAATCTTAATGTCATATGATAAATAGAATTTAACATTCATGCTCCTGTATTATTGAATTTATTAAACTCGTTGCGAAAAAGAGATAAAATGCTCAGCAAGCCTCACATTTTATCTCTTTCCCCAACTCGTTTAAATTCAATAAAACAATGAGCACTCATGTAAGATCCTCAATTTGTCCCCTCTGTTAACAATTTATCTTTGGTTTTTGTTTTACATTGGTCTAGTTATAAAGTTACAGTTTAATGATTGAAATACTTTTTTTCATATCATAGCCTTAGACATGGGATTTTTTTCTTATCTCTCTACAAATGTATTTGTTGCTGGAGCAAGATGCTTCTTATAAGACCTGCATGTTTTTGTGTGTGGAGAATTGTGAAATTTCGTCATTATTTTTTAAGAAAAAAAAAATATTTTGTTTAAAAAATGTGGTCATTTTGGTTATAAAAATGTCACTGAAAATGTAATAAAACATTGTCATTTGGCTTGGAATCTGGATAAAATGACTAGATTTATCACATTCTTCAACAAAAAAGATCATATTTTCATATTTTCCCAACAGAAATTGTCATATTTTCACACTTTTCCTGCCAAAATATTCATATCCTATTCACATTTTCCTACCAATATGACCATATTTTTTCACAATTCTCAACATTATGTGTTAATTCTATGTGTTATATTTATGTTATGTTTGTTTAGTGGGTTGGTTATGATATACCATTCATGTTTATATGTTTGTTAGTACCCCGTTGTACCGGTACAATACCACCAATACTATCAACAGGTATTTCATATCCCATGTCCTGCTGTATCCAGTTTTTGTTTTATCCTCTCTCTTAACTCTTTGGATGGTTGATAATTCTGCATGCTTTGTTTTATCTGCAAAAAATGGTAATTGATTTTTTTAAATCTTCTGTCATCAGAGTGTCAAACAGTTTCTAATCAGGCCTCGAGGTTATAAAACTTTTTTCATGCTCAACTCAGCTGAGCACGAAATTTTAACTGCTCATGAAAACTAAAATACCGGCAAATGAACAAGTTTCTTGCTTTAAATCTCTCAGATGTTGTATTTATCCTGCTAATAAATGTTAAAATGCCAACAATTGTTGGCATTTTAACATTTATGAGTAGGATATATTTTGTGCTTAGCTGATTTGAGCATGGAAAAAGTTTTATAACCTCGGGGCCAGATCAGCTTGACGAAGACATCGGAAATTCAGACCCAAAGTGGGTCCAAATTGTTTTCAAAGGTTATCAGCAGATGACAACAGTGGCCACTAGCTAAGTAAATGATACAAACTATTTGACGCTCTAGTTGTAATCACAAAAATGTATTGAAAAAGTCATTTAAAAAAAAAAACAGTGGACTACAATAAAGGCTTGAAAAAAATACTCAGCATGCAAAGGTTAGAGAGAGAACATTTCTTGATTCAGTCAGACAAGGGAAAAGTGTAGAGCAATTAGTAAATAAAGAGTAACAAAGCTTACTATTAACCCTAACAGGCTTCTTCTCTCCTATCAGTTATGTGTGGTAACTTCTAGGAGATATAATAAGGGTTTCAAAATCCTTCGATCTGCCATGGTACCATAATTACTGGCAATAAGACTGTGTTTTTCTCCTTCGAAACTTATCTTAAATTTACAAGTCAGTTTCATGTAACTCTGTTATAAGATGGGGGTTCCCTTCTAAATCACTCCCGAAAATCAAGATTGATGTAAATTTTGGGTGATTTCCCCCCTGAAAAATCACAAAAATATAGGGTTTCTTATCAATACTGGTCTGGATACCCTGAAAATCACAATGCTATCAAGCCAGCATTCAATGTTGGGCCTTCATCCTCACGCCAGCAAAACACCATTTTAATGGCGTTTCGCTGGCGCGCCAATGATGGCCCACTTAAAGTGGTGTTTGGATGCTCCCTCGCCTCATCAACTTAAAAAAAAAAAATCTGGATCGGTGCATACTCAGTGTGTGCTTAAAGAAGCATTTGTGGTGATAGGGTTGCATATGGTAGATTTTGATGACAGTCATGTTGAAAAAAACTTTCTTATAGCCTTGTTAGCATGGTAGGTTGAAGTCACCATTAGTCAGTTTGCTTTCACCTTAGATGTATCTATCAACTAACACTGACTAAATCATAAGTGATATAGAGATCTCAAATCAGTTTTTACTACCAAGTCAGTATCATTCAGGTTGTGTTGGACATAATCATCTTAACATGTTATTTCTTAAGAAGAAAGTTTGTTTATTGAAAAACGAAAATGATGTGAGCATAATGTCATGTTCACAATAGATTCAGTTATCCTAAAAAGTAAGTGAGTATGATCAGGAATTACCACAGCCACACACTGCAGACCAACCAATCCAAGTCTAAAGGTTGGGAATTCATCTTTGTACCAGTTAGTGGTTACCACCCAGAAAGATTCCCCAAATTTGAATGCAATGGGGAGTATGAAATGCTCAGACTGGGTTGAATTTCCCTTCAAGAATAAGTTGCGGCATTCATTTGACATCTTACTCCCAGCCCCACCAACTTCCAAAAGGACATCAGATTAAGGAATGAATAGCTACTTCATCTAACTTTTTAAAAATGGCTGACCTGTCTTGATCAGTCAGGAGTCACCAGCTTCTAGACTTTGATGGTCCATGGTCGTCGGGACTACCCATCACAACTGATCCTGATATGGTATTGCACTGACTAGATCACTGATATCTGATAAGGCAGCCTAGAAGGCACAGTACCAGGCTTGTGGCACTGGTTCACCTCTTGCCTGGTAAATGTAGATTTGCTTAACCCGTTTCTCCACATAAGTGCCTTTGGACGCCTTTGAAATGTAACATTTTTTTTTAAATATTATGAAAAATGGAACATTTGCTCCTTGCTATTGAAATGTAAAAATTATTTTTGGAAAATATTTGAAAATTTGAATTATTTATAGAAAATGATGCAATGTTCTAAATATAGCATATGGGGTGAAAGGTTAACTAACATAACCATCTACTGCCTGCTAGTCAGTATATGCTCTCTCAGATCAGACTAGCTGAGACTACAGTGGCCTTTCGGTTGCTCATGATTGATCTCGCTATCAAGATACTGAGTAAGACAGTATGAGGCTAGTCTTAGGATAACCACAGCTGGGTTGGTTCTTTCGTCCAAGAATGAGTAGAGTTTAGAAATTTTATTTGCAATAAATCACAAAAAGAATTCAGTTTGTTTTTAGCAAGTAGATGTATTAAATGGCACAGACTTCACTTTGTATATATATGTATCACAAACTTATATCATTATTATAGTTGTTTAGTGATAGCCTTATATAGGGAGTGTAATCAAGTTAATTATGTTTTTCTAATTTCTCCACAAAACATAAGTTATAGGGGGTACTCATTGGATATACTAGTGAAATGCTACCATTGAGCTCTGCCACAATTTGTGGAGAGATAGGAAAAATATGACCAGCTTCTTTCAATTTTTAAAAAAATACAGCAAAACTAGATTTTTCAACCAAAAATAATATTTCTATGATTTCCCTTCAAAAATATTATGTTGTGGGAGCTCATTGGAAGCCTCTCAGTGAGACGCTTCTAATGCAAACCACAGGAAATGTTTTCATGAAGGAATTGGGGAATATGTAACCAATTTCGGTTTAAAAAATCTACAAAACCCAAACTATCTAAAGCTATTTATAATAATACTGCTATTCTGCTTCTAGATAATAACTCTAGTACTTTAATTACACACTTGCAGCCTGATGAATCACGAATTAAATCTCCTCCCCTACCAGCCCAGAGAGCAGTCAAGGAATCTCCAGCAGTCACTCCTCAGGTAATATTGTTGTTACAAATTATTTCTCCTCCCCTACCAGCCCAGAGAGCTATAGGGGATCACCAGCAGTCACTCCTCAGGTAAAAATATTGTACAAACCGCATCTCCTCTCCTACCAGCCCAGAAAGCTATAGGGGATCACCAGCAGTCACTTATGAATTTTGTTACACAAGTCTAGAGAGCAGTCAGGGAATCATTGGCAGCCAGTCGGCAGGTACTTTTCTTTATACATCAAGTTACACCTGAGAGCAGTCAGGGAATCACTGGTAGCCAGTCGGCAGGTTTTTTTCTTTATACAACAAGTTACATCTCTTTCCTTCCAGCCCTGAGAGCAGTCAGGGAATCCCCAGGTATCACTCCCCAGGAATTATATTTTGTAACAAATCTCCTACTCCAGCCCAGTTATGGAGTCTACAACAGTCACTCACCAGATAAAAGTTTTGTAACAAATTAATCTTCCCAACTGACCCTGAGACCAGTCAAGGAACCTGACTGACAGTTACTGCCCAGGTAAATTATTTTTTTTCCTGACCAGCCTAGGGAGAAGCATAGTCATTCCTAAGGTAAAGCTTTATATATACTGTGTGAACCTTAACATTTTTGACAGATAGGGCTGCTAAAATAGCCCAAACTCAGATCAACATGTTCAAAATGTGAATAACCTGTAGGTACTCATCAAAAGCTTCTAAATAATATGATTTCATACAGAAATAAGAAAATGGCCAAATTAAATCTGCCCCTAACCTTGTCCTGCTGAATATATTTATAAATTATTTTTGCTTCAAATTTCCACTGATTTGGTTGCTTGACTTCGTGTATTACCATGGATTCACATGCAGAATGGAAAAAGATTGGATCTTGGTCAGCTGGCTTCTCAAGAACCCAGCTGATCTGGATCCAAACTGTTTTCTAAAAAGAAATTGATTGTACACAGGCTTTAGCAGGGCAATGGTTAAATTCCACATATTTTTCTTGTAGTTAGTGATTAAAAGCACATAGATTATCACTGAAAGTAATATGCAAATTATATAATGCACACATTTATCACATAACAATACAACTAACTTGTCAAACTGTTTTTAACATAGAGTAAAAAAAAATCTAAGAATCTTATCTAGGATAGTATAGGTATATAAAGATACTTTTTAGCTTTAAATTTAATTTGATTCTTATTTTCAACAAATAGAGCCAAGATAAAGTTAAATATAAATCTTAAAAGTGAAGTCCATATCTATGAAAATATGATTAGATATGATCTTACACTAGTGGACTTGACAAGTTCTATGCACAAACGTGAAAGTTTATATAATTACATGTATTCATAGTGGGTGGAGCTTAGCATGAATATGAATGAAGGAAAGGGTTAAACCAGATTGATGAGCCCATCAGTATAACACAGTTTAATAAAATAGTGTTGTTTTCGAAAGTTTTCTGAAACATTTACATTATATATGTTCTTATATCTTGTAGCCTGGAGTTGAACCAGTCCAGAGAGCGCAAAGTAAGTACTTTATTATCATTTCATGTGACATACCCATAGAATCTCATGTGACTTCCTCTCAAAAATGTCATGTGATGACCTCATGCAAATCTCATGTGATGACCTTGTGCAAATCTCATGTAACTTCATGCAAATCTCACATGACTTGCCCATAAAAATCTCATCTGATTTCCCCACAAAAATCTTATGTGATGACCTCATGCAAATCTCATGTGACTTGCCCATAAAAATCTTATGTGATCTCCCTAAAACAATCTTATTTGTTGACCTCATGCAAATCTCATGTAACTTCATGCAAATCTCATGTGACTTGCCCATAAAAATCTCATGTGATCTCCCCACAAAAATCTTATGTGTTGACCATCATGCAAATCTCATGTAATTTCATGCAAATCTCATGTGACTTGTCCATAAACATCCATGTGACTTCCTCATGAAAATCTTGAATAAATATTACATTTTTTTTTCTTTCAAGGTTCTGATGTCCTCGGCCAGCTGGCTTCAATGAGAAAAAGATTAGAGGATGAGAGACACAGAGTAGAACTGGCTCTTGATGCTAGCAAGGTAGGCAACCACAAACATTTTGGCAGTTCATGAGATTTTGGTACTTATCATATATGTGAGCAGCGAAGACTAAGACTTACCAGAGCCTTTGCTGCTCTCATACACAAACAAGGGATATAGATAAATGCTCAAGCCCAAGTTTAGGCATCTAGATCCACTCGATAGTTGCCTATGCATGTTTAAAGAGTGGCTGGAATAAGTACCACAATCTCATGAATTGGATAATATGTTTTTCTGGGTTTTACATATCATTATCCAACAAGTGGATTAAATAGAATATTGCATGCACCTAGACACCTTTGACAAAAATGGCCTTTATTGAAAAGTTATTTTTGATAGAGTCCCCTATGGTGTCAGGATCTGTTTAGATGGCCATCATTTGTGGACAGTGGCAGCTGCAGCTACCATTTGGGTTACGGTTTGCATCTTTTCTGCATTTTTCCCTTCATTTCTGTATTTTTCCAAATCAATCTAATGCAGGCTTGCCATGTACTTACTACATTTTACACATCTCTTAATGGACATAATCAATTCTAATGCACTTGATTTTGTAATGCGACATCTGATTGGATAATGTCAAAAATTTTATCCTGCGATATACTGTCGGAAATAGTTTGACATTATAATTACGTCACATTTCCTTAGATGATGTGCAGCTTTATGCAGCTCGCAACGCTCCAATTTGAGATGAAACTACAGAAGTGCATTAGAAGAGGGATAACCATATTCAAAATTTTCATTTGGGGAGGTATATCGTCAGATATACGTTCAGAAATCACGCATTAGGGCTCCGCTCGCACGTCGCTGTAAAACTAAATTTCCGACCGTATATCCGACGATATACCCCCCAAATGAAAAATCTGAATACACTTATCCCCTAAAAGGTAAGATATGCATGTTACAAAGGTCAGGATAAATTCATGTACTATAATAAGTGTTTGAAATAGAGAATCTAACATGAGTGCTCATGTATTATTGAATTTATTAAACGAGTTGGGGAAGTGAGGAAGCTAGCTTCCTGGGCATTTTATCCCTTATTCCCGACAAGTTTAATACATTTAATTATACAGGAGCATAAAAATTTTCAGATTGTATTTATCTTATGACATTAAAATTACTGTGAAGTCACATTTTTTGGTGTGAAACATTAAGATTTTGTAATAATGTAGGCAACTTTTTTATGGGAGTCATAACATACTGGTATCGTAAAGTTGCAACAAAATATGCAAACCACTTGTGGTTTGTTAATTTTAATACTTTGGTTTATATAACTCCCAGACATGATGAGTAATAGAACTATAAAAAGGGATACTGAACATTCTTTCTTATATTTCCAGAATGAGGTTGATGTGTTTGACCCAAGAACCATTCAGAAAGCACCTCCAGCGTAAGTATAAATCATTTTATTATTGACCTAGATTAGATGCCATAGAGCGTGTCATCTCATCAGATTCTGCACTGTTTAAGGCAAGATCAACCTTAAGTTGAAAAAATAAAAAAGTAATTGGAAATTTTAACCTGTGACCCTGGACCATTCTAAACTTTACTGTATCAAAATGGATGGAAAATAACAGCCCACAGCTACAGAGACTAGCTAGATATTTGAAAATTTGATTGTTGCAAGCCTAGATATGATACTTTTCAATAAGCGAATAACAAAGGCACTGATGGGCAGGCTGGTCTATGCCATTGTTGTTTGCAAACCCCCGAAGACAGGTTTTCTTGCATTGAGGCCCATATGTTTTGCTATTTTGCATTAATGTAATGGTTGAAGGTATCTGCTATATAAGAGTTTGATTGAAGATTACAGACCAATTGGGCAATAATGGCAGCATAGCACAGTCAGTAAGGTGTCTGACTGCAGATATGTCTCTGACAAAGGGTCGCGAGTTCGATTTCACTGATTCTAGAAGGGTTTTTGTCAATTACAAGCGAAAGTATGTGCACGAAGTACTGGTTAACCGCTTAGTCAAGCTTGCCAGGAAAAAAGTGTGTTTAGGTGAACTGACCGTCCTGACATGGCCATAGCTGTTGACTGGGATGTAAAGCATCAAACCAAACAAACAAATCAATATTAGCTACAAAGGCTGTGGTGAGTCTCTGCATTTGTGCCGTCATGTCTGAGCCCTGGTTGCTCACACAATGCGATAAGTACCAAAATTTCATGAATTTCTCCATATTTTCTTCAGGCCAACTCACATACATATTGGTGCGTTTGACAAAGCTGTTAACAAGAATGCTGTCTTAAAGGCTGTGGTGAGTCTCTGCATTTGTGCCGTCATATCTGAGCCCTGGTTGCTCACACAATGCGATAAGTACCAAAATTTCATGAATTTCTCCATATTTTCTTCAGGCCAACTCACATACATATTGGTGCGTTTGACAAAGCTGTTAACAAGAATGCCGTCTTGCCACCTGTATCAAGAAAGGGAGATACCCCAGACCTGGCTGATGCTAGGGCTCTTCAAAGATTCAATGAACTCAAAAATAAAGGTAAGCCTAAAGGAAAGTGACTCTGTTCAAAGAGTGACAATTTTTAGCTAACTTCCTTAAAAAAAAATTAGTTTAAAAAATGTTCCTCCTTTTACAGTGGGTTTTCTGTAAGGAGAAATAACTCTGTTCCCTGTGGGAGCAAATTCTTACCTTTCTGATTGAAGGGGTAAAGAAAACAGGAAGCTAGAAAAAATATCTCTTGAAAACTCTTGCAAATATAACCATCCATCTTAATTTTGCTTTGAGTTTGAATCTATTTTTCTTTGAGCTCATAATTTTTTATAGATAATTTCAAATAATTTATTTACTACAGTGAGTGCTTTATTTGTATTATAGAGGAATACTTTTTTTTAAAAAAATTTGGATTTCATTTTGTTTTAAAGCTTTTCCATTTATAATTGTTTTGTTATTTCGCAAAGCTTTTTTTTAGTTGTGTTTGAACGATAGCTTTTTTCAGTTTACTTCTTTGTAGACTAATGGGAAAACCATAAATGAGCTGTGACATGTGATTTCAAACAATGTGGTATTTTGACAAGTGTAGACTCAGACGAGTCTGTGCAGCCTCCTTTTAAGCGGAGAAACTCCAAATGATGTTGGGTCAGTAGCTTAACACTCATAGAATATTCAAGCAACAAGCCAAGGCTCTGGCTCTGATCAGACTACGCATCTGAGGCTTTGCTGGTCGCACATACCACATTGTTGGAAATCTTATGTCGCAGCTCAAATGGGTATTATTGCAGACAGAGAAGACCCAGATGAAATGCTGCTGAACAGGGCATTTTATCAGGGTCTTCACTGTGTGCCAGGACAAAATCGATCTTCTGAGAAAGAAATACAGTAAAACCTGTGTAAAACAGCCACTCATAATTAGACAAAATAAAGATTTTAATGACAATTGGTAGCTTAATGAAGGTCGAAAGTATTGCAGAATGCTGCAGCATTCTGCAATACTTTTGACCTGAATTAAGGGATAATTGGTCTTGAAAACCAATTTTTGGTCTTTTCGAGAGTGGCCCTTTTACACAGGTTTAACTGTACAATATTGTAACTAGGCTTTGTCTGTGTTCACTGTTGTGAGTAGTTGTGTCTTGTAGTTTTAGTGCTTTCCTACCTCCCCTTATTCTAGATAAGTCCAGTTCTCGAAAGGCATTCCGAGAAATTTACCGTGATGCTCCCCAGACAAACTCTGCTCTAGAAACGCAGCAAGATGCCTTACTTCGACAGCAGGAAGCTACCTTAAGGGCTATCAGAGAAGGACGTAAGTATTTTATTATTTTAGCTGAGTCAGTGTCCATCAAAAGATAGAAGTTGGCATGTGTGCCCATCAAAGACTCAAGATCAGCCTACTCATCCGCTCAACCTGATCAGTGTCTTCAATAGGCGCTCTATGGGTAGCCAAGGGTCCAATGTTTCTCCAGGCGGAAAACTAAGAGTCTGATCAGACTGTGCGCTCTATGTGTAGCCAAGGGTCCAATGTTTCTCCGGGCGATAAACTAAGACTCTGATCAGACTGTGCGCTCTATGTGTAGCCAAGGGTCCAATGTTTCTCCAGGCGGAAAACTAAGACTCTGATCAGACTGTGCGCTCTATGTGTAGCCAAGGGTCCAATGTTTCTCCGGGCGGAAAACGAAGACTCTGATCAGACTGTGCGCTCTATGGGTAGCCAAGGGTCCAATGTTTCTCCAGGCAGAAAACCAAGAGCCTGATCAGACTGTACGGATTCACAGATTGATTTGAATCTTCGCTGTATGCACATGACAACTTGTACCTTATGCTGGATACTGGCTTATATGTCAGTGGGCAACGATTGTCCTGATGAGTATGGATACATTGATTCTCTTCTAACTGATTGGTCATTTGTGACTTTATGATCAAGTTGATTTAGGGGATAACGGTATTCAAAATTTTCATTTGGGGAGGTATATCGTCGGATATACGGTCAGAAATTTAGTTTTACGGCGACGCGCGATGTTGATTGGATAAAGATTGGGGAGGAATATATTGTATAAAAAATATTCACCATGTTAAGGGTTAAAGCTTTGACAGTTACAATAATACTACAACATGCAAGCTAACTGAATAAAATATTGGGGAGGAGTATGGTATGTAAAAATATCCAGTGTGATCAGGGTTGAAGGTATGACAATAATAATTGTATCTTCTGTTCGTTTGAAGGTTATCGACCCAATAGCGCCCCATATAAGAGAAGTAAAAGTATGTGTACGTAGATATTGTTAAGTAACATGAGAAAAGTTTTTTTAACCCTTCAAGCATGCATTGACTTTCTTAAACAGTTGATGAACTGGACTAATCCATCCTAATAATCTATAATTTGTTGAAGACAGCAAACAAAAAGTTCCTTAGGAGCAGTTTGATCTGGCACTATTTTGTTTACACATGCTTTTCCTGTCTGAGTAAAATTTAGAATATGTTGATAAAAAGAAGACCCAAATGAGGTTGTGTAGATACATAGACTTAAATCAATATTTAAGCCTGGACTCCTTTTTATGGGACATCAGCAAACAGTGCATAACCTGATCAGGTTCTCCACTGTTTGCTTACAGAATGTTCTATCAAAAAAAATTACCACCCAACGTCCCTTCAAACAAAAATGGACCGATCCAATTGATAAGAATGGGAAATTTCTTTCAGCTTAAATGGGTTAATAAATGTTCTTTTCTGATGTTGCTGAAACTACAGTTTTACTACAAGATTAGTTTAGATCTTGCTTATTACATGTAAGGCCAACTCACAAGATTCTGGTACTAATCACACTAGTGTAAAGTCACTTATTAAACATGCTTACACAGCTATCTAGTGGGACTAGAGGCCCAAATTTTGACCCGAACCTTCATCTACATCCCTTCTTGTGTGTGTGAAGGCTCTGGCCAGATTGCATATATATATGCAGGCTGGTCTGAGTCTTTGCTGCTCACTAGTGTGATAAGTACTAGCATGTCATGTGCTGGCTCATAATAATGTTCTTAAAATAGGCATATCTGCTTTATAACAAGATATCACCAATAATTGAATCTAGTATCAGAAAGCTGTTGTCACCAAGTGTAAAACAGCCACTCTCAAAAAGACTGAAAATTGGTTTCAAGACCAATTATTGCTTAATGCAGGTCAAAAGTACTGCATAATGCTCCCTTGGAGCATTCTGCAGTACTTTTAACCTCATTAACCAATTGCTATTAAGATCTTTGTTTTGTCTATTTTTGGGTGACCGTTTTACACAGGTTTTACTGTAGGTATATCTTCTTTAATATAAGATATCACCAATAATTGAATCTAGTATCACAAAGCTATTGTCACCAAGTAAACATTAACCTTAGTTACATGCTCAAAAACTCTGTTTTATGGTCATTCTGACAATAGTCAAAATCTAAAACGAATCACAAATTATAATGGTAGAACATTCACTCTCTACTAAACCCATAAGTGCCAATCATGACTGTAGCCATAAAAGAATGAGGCATCTGATCAGGTTCTCCACTGTTTGCTTACAGAATGTTCTATCTAAGAAATTTACCACCCAACGTCCCTTCAAACAAAAATGGACCAATCCAATTGATAAGAATGGGAAATTTCTTTCAGCTTAAATGGGTTAATAAATGTTCTTTTCTGATGTTGCTAAAACTACAGTTTTACTACAAGATTAGTTTAGATCTTGCTTATTATATATGGGCCAGCTCTTAAGATTTTGGTACTTGTCGCACAAACGTTAACTCAAAATTGAACATGTATATTCAGCTATCTAGTGGGACTAGAGGCATAAATTTTGACCGAGCCTTCATATACATCCCTTCTCAGTGTGTGTGAAGGCTCTGACCAGATTGTATGTATATGCAGGCTGGTCTAAGTCTTTGCTGCTCACTAGTGTGATAAGTATCAGCATCTCATGTGCTGGCTCATAATAATGTTCTTAAAATAGGCATATCTGCTTTACAACAAGATATCACCAATAATTGAATCTAGTATCAGAAAGCTGTTGTCACCAAGTGTAAAACAGTCACTCTCAAAAAGACCCAAAATTGGGTTTTAAGACCAATTATCCCTTAATGCAGGTCAAAAGTATTGTAGAATGCTCCAATGGGAGCATTCTGCAATGCTTTCAACCTTCATTAAGCTACCATTTGTAATTAAGATCTTTATTTTGTCTATTTTTGAGTGGCCGTTTTACACAGGTTTTAATGTAGGTATATCTGCTTTAATATAAGATATCACCAATAATTGAATCAAGTATCACACAGCTATTGTCACCAAGTAAACATTAACCTTAGTTACATGCTCAAAAACTCTGTTTTATGGTCATTCTGACAATAGTCAAAATCTAAAACGAATCACAAATTATAATGGTAGAACATTCACTCGCTACTAAACCCATAAGTGCCAATCATGACTGCAGCCATACAACAATGCTTTAATGTACTGTATAATCTGTGATTTTTTATTTTATCTAACAGAACATTCATGTGAAACAATAAGCATTACCCTGGCCCCAAGGTTATGAAACTTTTTTCATGTTCAACAAAATTTAGCATGAAATTTATCATGCTGATAAATTTTAAAATGTCAACAATTGTTGGCATTTTAACATTTATCAGCATAATTTATCATGCTGATAAATTTTAAAATGCCAACAATTGTTGGCATTTTAAAATTTATCAGCATGATAAATACAACATCTGAGCATTTGGAAGCAAGAGAGGTCTTTATTTTTCAGCATTTGAGATTTTGTGAGAAGTCAAAATTTCATACTCAGTTGAGTTGAGCATGAAAAAAGTTTTGTGACCTCAGGGTAGGTGGTTTCTTAACCATAAATTTGTATACTAGAAAACCCTACGCTGGTACTTTGGCAAACAGTGAAGGACAAGATGAAATTCTACAAAGTACAGACTAATAAAGCTTGCTAAGGGGTCTGCATCCTGTATCATATAATAAAGATCATATTTATGGTTTAAAATAATGTTTATGTTAGTCACAACAGTGATTTTGTCACCAAACTTGGTATAACATTTCTATTTTGTATTTGAATTAGTGAAAAGTGACAGCGATGGTAGGTAACAGAGCTGTGTTCTAACAAAACATGTCTTTCTTGGCCCTTCTTGAATTTTGCATTCTTTATGTAGACTGCTCAATCAGCAGTATTGAGCAAGCACAATTCTGTAGAAAGAATCTTAACCATAAAAGTGCCAAATATGGGTACAACAGAAGGCAAATAGATTGCAAATTTGAGGGAAACTGGACGAGAAATTTCATGTACATAATTTCTAACAGTTGGCTTGCACCCAGTTTTGAAAATGTTTCACAAGTTTTAGAGGGGTGCTTTTAAACCCTTATCCCACCATGCACAACTAATGTCTGCACTCTTATCTGCTTACATACTTTGTTAGCCTTTCAAGCCTCACCAGCATCACTGTGTTGTGTCCTTAAGCAAGACACATTAATCCTAGCTTAGTACTGGTTCAACCCAGGAAGACCCGTCCCTACATAACTGAAAAATTGTTGATGGGATGTAAAGAATCAAATCAAACAAACATACTTTGTTAGCCTATATAATATTGCAAACAATATGAGCCCAAATCAGACTGTTCCCTTAGGGGCAATCTGGTCATGATTCATACTGTTTGCTTCCATAATGAAAGTAGCCTGGAGTGTAATTCAACATCTGCAGCAGACATAATAATCAGATGTGGGTTAAAAGGGTTCAAAGAAAATAATCATGCAGTACTAACGGTTCAAGAAATAGTGTTCAGAGTTGTCAAAATGTTCGATTGTTAAAAGGGTTGAAATAAAGAAAAAATATTCTCTGAACTGAACACACATTGTCAGATTGCGGAACTCTGGACAGCCCTGAAGACATGAGTTGCTATGGCAACGCTTGATGGAATACCCATGGTGCCAGATGAAAGTGAAAATTCGTTTTTTTGATTTCCTCCAACAAAGTTTTTGTTGTGGATTTTCAAAAGAATTGTCTCACTGAGATAGCTCTTTTTACAGTCCACTTTATTTTAGCTGAGAAGAAACTTATCAAAGTTTTATTCTTTTGTTCATATCTGGTGCTCTGAGATCAAAATGTACTTTTATAGTCATTGCATGAAATATATTATTAAACATTATTCTAGTATTTGTATAATATACAGGGTTTCATTTTTGAAATCGTTGAAAGCTATTTTAAGCCTGAACACATCAACAGGAACTATAAAAACACATATTAAACAAAAAACAAACAAGTATGACCAGGAACTGCCACAATGGCAGATCAACCCATGTCACTAGGAACCCATGTCACTCTAAGGAACACAGACACCTACATGACAGCCATAACACAATTGACGTAAAGCAACCAGCTCTCTCTTCCTCAGCAAAATGATTGCAAAACTAAAAATGACACTGAGAACTTCATCACAAAACAAGGAACACACACACACAAAAACACACACACCAAATGGGAGCAAGAAGAACAGTATCACCACCTTAGAACGGACAGCAGCCACTGGAGTGCTTAACCCTTTACTCCATTTTAAATCCTTTTACGCCTTTCAAATATCACGTATTTGAAAATATTACGGAAAATGGAGCATTTACTCTTTGGAGCAAATGCTCCATTTTCCATAATATTTCCAAAGTATTCAAAAATTAACTTAAATTTTCCTTGAATTTTTTCAGTTTTGTCTAAAAATAGAAAATGATTTCATGATCTAAAAAAGCCAATGGAGTAAAGGGTTATATAATATTTTACTGACCAAATCTTAGCCCTAGATTCTGCTATTGAAAAAAAAACACTTAATTTGTTTAACTTGCGTACAAAACTTTAAGATTGATCTAGATCATTTCTGTGTGCATTTTCTTGTGAATGCATTTAATGAATGACAATTTTCATCTACCTGCATACCTGTCTTTGTCAGATTCTTTTCTGTCAGGTAAATAATTAACTATTTATATGCTGGGTAATTGTTCATACTATTGTTGTCATCCGCTGACTTTTTTCATAATTAATTTTTTCATAAATTCTTTCATTCTAACACTATCACAGTGTCAAACGGTTAGGATGCAGATCAGGACCAACATTTTGTCGGTCCTGATCTGGGCTCAAACTGTTTGCAAAGACGATCAGCAGACGACAAAGTTGCTGCTAGCAAGGAAAAGGTTGAGCCAGAAATATTATACTGTAAATGTTCTTAGAATTCAAACACTTACCCCACACTATTCTCATCTGAAAACTTTTTCTTTGACATTTTTGACTCATAAAATGCTCATTATAATGGCAAATAGTGTAGACCAAGATCAGAATGTCCCATTTAGAGCTGATCGAGCTGTTAATTAACTTATGACAAAATCAGTGTTTGAAATTTGAGAACATTTGCTTTGAAATAATCATGCATGATGGGTTATTATATGCATGAGCTAGATTATATATGCATAGAAAGAAGATTTTACACAACTGGTAGTTGCTATTTTTCAAGGTGGGCTTTTGTGACCATTGAATTCCCTCATCAGTCGTGCATCAACCATAGTGCATTGTCAAAAGTTTCTTCAAAAGAAATCTCCTCCTTAACTACTGACTGGATTTCGACCAAACTTGGCAGGAATGATCTTTTAATTGTTTAAATGGTATCAGTCTGTTAAATAACTAGGTCAAATGAGCTACTCAGCTATAAGCACAAACCAGAAACTTGAAATATTTATAGCTATTGTATTGTGTAAGAAAACCTGTCTTTTGGGTAAGAGTCCAAGTAAGGCTCAACCCGCCCTGCTGAGCTACTAAGACTAGCTAGAATATTGAAATTTTGCATGTAGCAAGTTTATTTATTATAATTTCTAATCAGTGAACAACAAAGGTGCTGACCAGCCTGTGCATATGCACAGGCTGGTCTGCACCTTTGTAATTCTCACATACAATAAAATCAGGTTTTCTGTCAGCGAGGCCCATACGTTATAGACAATAATAAGAAGTGTTCAAGATTAGCCTTTGGTCTCTTCCCAGCTAGTGAACTGTCAAGTTTTAATTTCTATTATTAATATTTTCATAAAGCTTCCAGAATCAGGCCAAAAGTTGCTAAAGGTTTGAACCATATTTATAATGAGGAAAAAAAGGGGTTTTAGGAACTAGTTAACAGAAAAGGTACAGTTGATCACATAGGTCCAGATAAGCAACCTTTTTATGCATAAAATTCTGAATATTTTCTTAACAGTCAGTTTAAACATATGTTTATGGGTGCTCTAAAGAACCATCTCATCGAGACGGTTCTTTTGAGCACCCACAACATATGTTTTGGTTGAGAAAAAAAAAAATTTTGAGATCAGCCAATCACTTCTTTCTTATACCGGTGTCATATAATATTTTGACCCGTCTAAAAAGTGACCCGCGGGTCATAATATTATGACCCGGGGGTCAAAATATTACTGTAATATTTTGACCCACCTTTTTGGATTTCTGAACATCTAACTATTAGCAAAATGGGTTAGGAACAGAAATTTGGGTTCAAGTGTTTAGGTATTGCAAGTAACTTTTTCAAAAATCTTCAAAAACCTGTTTTTGTTGTTTTTGTGGGTGTTTTTTGGCATTTATTTAATTCAATTTTGATACAAGTCCTCTTCAGATAATCAAAATTAAATGGTTGAAGTGTGTAATTGAAACATGTTTTACAATGACCATCAAGTAGCCTGGTCCTTTTCTGTTGACTCTTTCTAAGTCTTCTTTTCTTGACCAAGGCTTGTGTTTGTTGTAAATTAATGAAAAGATCCAGAGTCTGTGGATAAAAGTATTGTAAACACTTTTTGTGTAGCTTCTGCTAGTGATCACTAAATGTGTGTTGCATGGTCCTTCTATAACAGCATTGTTATGTGCATTCTCTCCCTTTGAGATTCACAAAACATGTCATGTTTTGTGAATCTCAAAGGGAGAAAATGCACTGGGGGCCTGTGCAACCCAGCGGAGTGTTTGAGGTATAAAAGTGGGTGGAGTTTAGCTGTCATAAAGCTACCCTTACCCTAAGGCTGTTTGGATCTTGAACTCTAACTGATCTGATTGGTTGTTGCATATGTGAAACAATTTACCTGAGAAATGATTGACAGCTCAATCTGTTGCAAGGTTTATCCTACTGGCCCTGTGAATCATTCTTATCACTAGCTCCACAATAGCTATATTCCATCCACTTATATGCCTCGAACTGGTAGAAAACCCTCTGCAGGGTGGCATTTGGAATAGTTCTTAAAGTTTTTTTCTCTTATATGATCTGCCTTGATGTTGACAAACAATTAACAGGGAGACAAACATTTTGTTTGTTTGTGTTGTTGCTCTATGGCCCAGTCAACAATTTTTCAGTCATGTCAGGACAATTTCCTGTCTTCATGGGTTGAACCATTACTAAGCAACGGATAAAGTGTCTTGCTCAAGGACACAACACAGTAACTCCCGTGAGTCTTCAATTAGCAACTCTTTGATCCCCTGTCTAACAATCTACCAGCATAAAATATGGAATCTCAAAAGAAATCAGTAATATTCTGCAAGTTAGCTTTTTGCTTCAATATTGAACGCTCTTACCAATGAAACATGAAAAAGACCAATAAATTAAATCCTTGCATGCAGGATAATTTTTCATGCTTTTGTTGTTGTCTGCAGATTTTTTTTTCAAAATTTACTTTTTCTCAAAATTCTTTCAGGAACACCTTAAGAGTGTCGAACAGTTTGGACACAGATCAGCACGGACAGAATGTAGGTCCTGATCGGGGCCAAACCGTTTGCAAAGGTCATCAGCAGACAACAAAAGTTGTTGCTAGCAAGGAATGAGTTTAAAAAAGTTGTTTAAGTGTAGACCTTCATCTGAATTGGTGTTGAAATATGAAAATACTTCACTCTGTTGTCCATCACTGTTTATCAAATATGTTTAGTTACTGTAAAAATGTTGTTTCTTTGCTAATATTCATTTGCCTGAAAAGGCTTCATGCCTATTGAACATACTGCTAGAATTGACTTTTTCAATATAGCATTTTTTAAAGTCCAAGTTAAAAGGCACAATATGCGATAAAAATGAGCATTTTTTACCCCACTCAAATAATCTCATAAACATTTAATGCCATAAATATGACTGGGTCTCATGACTGCAGATCCAGGGGTCGCGAGTTTGATCCTAGCCCGGTTCCATACTTTCATGGAAATTGATCATGAAATAATTTCTATGGTTATTTTCCTAAGAAGGGTTGTTGTCAGTTACAAGAGAAATTATGTGCATGAAGTACTGGTTAACGGCTTAGTCAAGGTTGCCCAGAAAAAAGTGGTTAGGTGAAATGACCGTCTGGACATGACCATGATAGCTGTTGACTGAGACATAAAGAATCAAACCAAACCCAAACCATAAATATGATAATTAATTATAGAAGAGATTTGATAGCAATTTAACTATAGGCATTTGTATTTCTGTAAACATGTAGTTGTACAGCAGGGCACCAGGTGTTCTACCAATGTTTGCTAGAATGGTTATTCAAAATGCTGTTTAGAACAGAGTAGTTCATATTAATTGCATAAAAGTATAGATACTTCTTTTCAGTATTGCACTTAGTTGACATTAGTTGCACTAAATTCTAAAAATTGGGATACCTAAACCACCTGCTAAATCATTCGTTAGTGCAATTTTAAGGTGCAGGTCAAATGACAAACAGTGTAGACACAGATCACTGCTCATGTCTGGAGATGCAATATGGTCTGGGTCTACTCTGCTTAGCTAGGTTGTCCCAGTTATTAGTGTTTTAACTCTTTGAGTGCTGCTCTCTTGCACAGAGCTTTGCTAAGGCCAGAATATTTTTATTAGTTGATTTACGGGATTTTTTTTTTCAGATTTAGGGTCGAGGGGGATGAAAAAAAAGCTCTGAAAATGACCAGTCAACTGGTCATTTTCAGAGCTTTTTTTAATACCTCCAGAACAAACAGTAAAACTAGTGAAGTTTACCAACAGTCTGTATTAAATCTTTATATATTTCATTATTTTCCTGCATAGGACAATCACTTTAACAGTGGCACTCTCGAAAATACACAAACAGAACCGCAAAATATATTATTTTTTCAACGAAACAAAAAATATTTACAGTCGGCAGATAAAATAAAAAATAAAAAAATTTAGAAACTAATTTTTTTTCTATTTTCCGGAAAATTACAGTAGGAGGGTTTGTAAATCAACAAATAAAAAAATTCTGGCCTAACGCCATTCCCTTTATAAACAAATTTGAGGCAACTGTTAAAATTTAAAGCACACACACGTAAGGGTATTTGAGTGCTAGAACCGAATTGCTCAGACATAAAAAGCACGTGCAAATAAAATAGATCTGGATATGACTGCTTCTTAAGAAGCAGTCTGATCCGGGACTATTTTGTTTGCTTCTTAAGAAGCAGTCTGATCCGGGACTATTTTGTTTGCTTCTTAAGAAGCAGTCTGATCCGGGACTATTTTATTTGCTTCTTAAGAAGCAGTCTGATCCGAGACTATTTTGTTTGCTTTCTTCGTCATTGTTTATTAATAACTAGGATGGAATAGTCCAGATTATCAGCTGGAAGATTCCATTTTAAAAGCTCATGCAGCACTTACAGGGTTTTATGTAGCATTTTTATTGGATAGATAATTATTTAACCTTTGTTTTTCCGTAGATCCTTTTGATGCTCCAGGGCCCTCCCAAAACTCCATTGGTCGCCAAGAAAACACAAGTGCTCGATCACATCTCCCAGCCAGCAGTGCATTTATAGGTTTGCCTATGTTAGATTTATGTGTGCCTTAGCACGGTTTGTCTTGTCTACCCCAGCCACCTAAGTGTTTGTTTTGTATGTCCCACTCAATTAACTGTTTGTCTCACCTACCCCATTAATTATTTGTCTTGTCTACCCCACCCACCCAGCTGTTTGCTTTGTATTTTCCAACCACATGCCTGTTTGCCTTGCCTCGTCTGCCCTTCTATTTGTCATGTTTACCCCACCCACTTATGCCAGCATGAACAGAACCTTTGTGATGTGAAATGTCTTGTTCAGTGTCTGTACTGATTTGTTATGTGTTTTGTTACTGATTTGTTTTGTTTTTTGCCGTCACTCTCTGAGTCTCAGATGTATTGTTCCACATCAGGCTGATGAAAGACATTACATCCGAGACTCTGTAACTAGGTTGACACACAAGACTGTTGCCGATTTGATAAAGAAAAGACTGAATTATTATCTCAAGCCTAAATTTTCTGGCATGAAAACAAGCCTTATTTGCGGACAATATGTCAACCCTAATTTGTTAACAAACTAGCTATTTGCTGAAATCTGAAAAACGGACAAGTGCCCTGGTGATGATGTTCTAAAATTTTGAACACTGGATGCCCACTGAAAAGGCAAAAGCAAACAGCGAAGATCAGATCAAACAGTGTAGACCCAGGTCTTCCCTATTTGATATTCTGACAAGCATTTTGTGAATTCCAGCCCCAATAATCAATATTTTATTTGAGAACAGAGATGTGTTCGAAATTATAGAACATTTACCACATGTATAGCTTAACAAACTAATTCTTGTATTCTTGTTATGACTAATTACTTATTTATTTATGGCTTTGTTTAAATGGATACATTTGACAGTATTAGTAATCTTTAATGATATAAAAACATGCATTTATTTCCTCATGAGCTGGCAGCTGCCTGACATTAAGTTGTTGGTGCCTTGGTGGGATGTTTAATACAAGTACTCAGTGAGCATGCTTTATAAAAGGATATGTGCTTTTAAGGGCTTATGCACTTGTAAGGTTGAATAGGGAAAGTCCAATATACATATTTGGAGTAATCTTGGAAAAGGATATCCTGTCTATAAATTGCTAGCGTCCTAAAGACTTGCTATTTATATAAATTCTGCCAAGCTTTCATGAAAGATTTTTCCCCATCATCCAAACATAATTTTCGCTGGCACACAAGATTGTTGTACTCATCTCATATGCACAAACGCCTTCTTTAACTCTTTACTCCATAATAACGCCGTTGACGCCTTTGAATTATCATGTATTTGAAAATATTATGTAAAGTGGAGCATTTGCTCTTTTGGAGCAAATGCTCTCTATTTTCCATAATATTTTCAAAAGAATTTAAAACTTAACTTAAATTTTGCTTGTATTTTTTCAATGGTGTCTGAAAAAAGAAAATGATGTCATGATCTAAAAATAGCCTATGGAGTAAAGGGTTAAATACCAACTGACTTATACAGGAGGGCTATAGGTTTAATTTTTGTTCCAAGCCTTCATCTACATCCGTATGCTGTTGTTGCTCAAGTACCAAATCTCATGTGCTGGCTCGTTTAATATTCTTGATATAATGCAGTTTATATGATATTGTATTTTCGCAGATATTGATGATATGAAGGCTTTCCCTGATGATTTTGACGAAATGCGTTCAAGAAATGACTCTGCCAGGGATAGAAGAAGAAGAAATAGATACCCTAGTAGTCCAAGGGTAATTTTGTTTTTATTACCACATAGAGGTTCAGATAGACAAACTTTTTTAACATAAAATTTTGATTATTTATTTCTACTGTTACAGATACAGTCTAATTCTATGACTCAAAATTTTGGGTGAGAGTTCGACCCATCCATGGGTTCGAGCGATACCTTGACTGACAATTCTTGAGGTAGTTCATATGTATTTAATGTTTCCCACAGTGAGCATGTTTTTTATCGCTTAAAGCGCACTTTGCATGTGACATTGTCACACATCAATTTAACCGTTTGCACAGTAAAGTTAAAGTCATATGCAACATGTATTTGCAGTATGCATGTTTGGAAAGTAAAAACTCTGATCAGCATGCACATATGCGCAGTTTGATAAGTGCATTTGCTAACCCATCTCCTTTCAAGATTAAGTTGTCTGGTTTGTCGTCTTGTCAGGGAATGTTTCTGTTAATGAGTTATGTCATCTAGTGAGCAAACCCTTACAACTTATCAATCATCCCTCGTATTTTGTTTCTTTCTTCAGCCAGACAATGTGTCCCAAGCAAGTCTAGATGTGGACAACATACAGAGAAAGAATGATGCCAGGTTACGGCGACTACAGAACATGAATAATCAAGGTACCATAGCCCTCTTTATACTGATCCAGTACAGGTGCTGTCATAGTATAGTGGTAAAACCACTCGCCTTGTACCCAGGGTTCCCAAGTTTGATCCCTGTCTCCTCCAGTCTGTCAGATGAGAGTCTAAGCCCTGGCCCCGTGTGACCTTAGCTGTTGGTGGGATGTTAAAAACAAACTCACTCACTAATACAGAGTACAGATTTTTTACTTGGCTACATGATCTAATTTGAGGTGTCACAGAGTAGATTTTCTAAATTATGTCCCCCCACCTATGGGAGGAGGGGTGGGGGGCATATTATTTTTGATGTGGATCACATAAGTATTGGTCTCTGCATTGGGGTGACTATCTTGTGTGCAAGATATCTCATGAACTAGAGTGGGCAGACTGGAACCAAACTTGTTTGGGTATATAAAATAGGAGCATGATGAAGACTTATTCAGGTTTTGGTGACTTTACTCTAATTTTCAAGATCAAAGCAGAGATAAATAGGTCAAACTTAACATGTGTGAAAACGACTGTTTTCTCTGAAAAATATATAAATTATATTGTAGTTTTGTATATTAAACCTTTTCCCACCATTCATGACAAAAAATTATGCAGAAAGTTTGTTTATTCAGATGTGCTAGAAAAAAATTGTTTTTAAAATCATAAAATTGAGCCGCAGCATGAGATTTCCAACAATTTGACATTTTGACAAGTGTAGACTCTGACGAGCCTCTGCAGCTTTCTTTTAAGCTTAGAAACTCCAAATGGTGTTCAGTCAGTAGCTTAACAATCATAGAATACTCAAGCGACTAGGAAAGGCTCTGATCAGACTGCGCATATTCGCAGGCTGATCTGAGGCTTCGCTGGTCGCACATACCACATTGTTGAAAATCTTGTGCACTGGCTCAAATGTCTTTTATATATTAACAGGTGATGATTTATCCCTAGCTGAACCAGATGATATATTGGAAAGATTTATGAACACTCAGAGACATAACAGGTAAATTCGTCTCAAACTTACCGTAAATAGTCTAAAATTTGGAACACTTTTCTATTTCTGTATGCAAATAAAATGTTGGTTTTCAGGACTGGAATTCACAAAATGCTTGTCGAAATAGCAAGCAGGGAAGACCCTGATCAGACTGTTTCTTCAGAAGCAGTCTGATCTGGGTCTGCCTTGTTTGTCGAGGCTTTTTTGGCAGGCATCTCGTGTTCTAAGTTTTAAAACATTTACCGTAGCTCCATATTTTATATTTTGACCCACATGGTGAAAAGTGACCTAATGAAAAGTCATTTTTCTTTGTTTCCCTTAAATGCATGGGTGAAAGTTTTTAGGATTATTCCTGAATTCAGGATTTTGAGGCTGACTTTCCACAGAAAGTCATCCTCAAAATGCTGAATTAGGGAGATTTAAATAGGTATCTGATTTATATTCAGTCTATCTAAAGACAATTGAGCATTTAAACTTTAAATTGTAAATAGTGGGGATACTGCAAGTTTAAGATTGGAGTTTCGAATGGTCAGGATTTTGGAAATATTGAACTTTCACCCATGTAAATGCATGCATGCTCATATAAGCACTCTCCAGTTCTTTTTGAGTTGTAAATGATATATCATTTTCTGATTTTGGGCCAGTACAGTTTTGCAATTTCATTGACAATATGAATTTATAGTGTAGGTGAAAAGCATTGATGTACAATAACACTGCTTGCTTGTTTGATAACACCTGTTGTATCTTCAAGCACCTTAGTTTTAGACTCGTCTCTATCTCTACCTTTAATCCTTATATGATTTTTTGTTGTGTGCAGATTTTTTTTCTTCAAAATTAACATTTTCATATAGTACTTACAGTAATACCATCTAAATGTAAAATAGGTTGGATTCAAATCAGGCCAGACAAAATGTTGGCCTGATCAGGCTCCAATTTGTTTACAAGGTTTATTACTGAACACAATTTGGAGTTTCTAAGCTTAAAAGAAGGCTGCACAGGCTTGTCTGAGTCTACACTTGTCAAAATGCCACATTGTTGGAAATCACATGTCACGGCTCATATTATTTTACCTCCCAACATGACTTCTGTGGACTGGGACGTAAAGCATCACATGAAATCACAATTCACAACAGATTTTCAAATGTAGACACTTAAAATCAAGCTTTCCTCTTTCACACTAGAAAACCTTGAGCCACAATAAAAATAGTGAGTATGATCAGGAAATACCACAATCACAAACCGCAGACAACCCCATGGCACCGTGAGGAAGAGCCGCTCAACCATCACGAGACACCAGGAAGACTACTTAAGCAAAGCAACCCGCTCTCTCTCTTCTTCATCAAGATGATTACAATACTAGAATGGACATAAAGTAACGTACAACAAAACATAGAACAATGACAGATCCCACAGTGTGAGTAACAATAAACAAAAAGTCAACAACAACAGGACCACCACCTTAGAACGGACAACAGCCTAAGCCAATGGGGGGCTTAAGAAATGCATTTTAAGACTGCAAAGACCATTTTAGTCCAATCACAGTCTTATCAGTCCAAATTATGAGTCAGCATGCAAGATTTTGGAACTAACAGCATGGGTAACTACCGTATGGAGGCTTCAGACAAGCCTGCATATCTGCTCATTCTACACCTGGGTTACCTGTCTTTTAAAAAAGTATTTGAATAACCCTGAAATCTTTCACCCATGCATCTTAGATCCAAGCTACAAAAGGTGTTATCAGACATGCTTCTAATGAAGAACTCACACATTGAATAGGCCATTTGTTTACAACTGATTTGCCTATATTTGATTATCCTTTCTCTTTTAGTTTACTCATGAATTTGGCAAATTTGTTCACAAATTGATTTGACTTTTTTCCATTAAATTACTTGGTTATATTTTTAACACGATATGGCTATATTTTAGGAGATCAATTGAAAGTGCAGATGACTTGTTTAGACTGGGCTACTAAGGTATAATGAACATTATAAAAGGTAGAGATAGAGAGCTAACTAATATAGCACTGATGCTCTAATTCCCAAACCAGCTTTAACCCAATAGCACAGCAAAAATGGCACCTTTTCAGGGCCTGCACTGTTTGTTACAATACTAGTGACCCTAGGCCTCCAATTGAATTCTCAAAGACATATAATTGTGTAAAAAAAGGAGAAAAATCATATTAAATCTGTACACTGGACCGCCGTTGTAATACTGTCATTGGGAATTAGGATTCATGACAATCATATCCATAAATTTCAGGTCAACACTTAGGTCACTGTGGTGCTGGTTCCGCGACCATTGATCTTTATGAAGCAAACAAGTTCTCTCTTTTTTGTGCTTTATTCCATTAAAATGGTAAAACGATTATTAACAGGATGGAGGGTGACTAGATAGTCTGGACAGGCTGACTGGCTCTGTGGTCTTGCCAATGGCTGAAACACATCTTATCCAACATAGGTTATGTCTATAAGAACTCTCAGGGGTTTTGAATTGTGAACCCTATGGTTAAGAATCCAGGGATGCTTAAAAAGCAGTCCTACACTCTTTCTTATTATAGTCATGGGAAACTGCTCCAAAATTTATTGGATTCATTAGACAGAACTTGATAAGAATAAAAGGGAAATTAGACAAAAATGTAGGGGAGAATAGGGTCCATGACAGATCTGTATTATAATAGTATCAGCATTGTAAGCGACAACGTTATAATGGTGCTTTAGTGTATTTTGCTTAAAAACCAACCTGTATTAACCTCTAATGGATTATATTCACCTTTAATTCTTTCAATTAGAATTGGCTTGGTCCTACTTTACCCAACCCATTTCTATTATTATCCCAATTTCTGATCTAGAAAACATCTCAGTTGATAAGAAGTACTAATACTAGTACTTATTCTTTCTCAACAACACTGAATGAATGCTTTGAATGAAAATGCATGCTTTGAATGAAAATGTACAGTTTTCATGTTTTAGCTTGATTATCATAGCAAAAGTCTTTAAAGAATGGCAAAAGTGAGCCTTCAATATCTCTTAATTAATCATATGGGCCAGTGCATGAGATTTCGTTACTTACTGGGCCATATGATTAATTAAGAGTTCTTGAAGGCTCATTTTCTGCCATTCTTTATTTTCTTAAAATTCATTAGTCAGGGAAACCATCCATCCCATTTTTGTTTGCACCCACATAGTAACTAAACTAACTAAACTTGCAGCAAACAAATCAATATTCTAAAACCAGTCTGGGCAGTCTGACCAGTGCCTTTACCCTCTAGAATGTATAATAGCTAAACTTGTTTCATGAAAAAGTTGCAATAGTATAACTAGTATAGTCTCTGTAGTGAAGCAGACTGGTTTGAGCCTTAAATGATCACAAAAGCCAGGACATATTTTCTTATAGCCTGTCTAATATGGGCCGCATTGCTAGAAAACCTGTCGTCTGCAACCAAGTAAGAATTGATCTAGATCCAAACTGTTTGCATAACCTTTTGCACCATAGGCTATTTTGGATCATGACATCATTTTCTATTTTTAGACAACATTGAAAAAGATTCCAAGAAAAAATTAATTAAAGTTTTGAATACTTTTGAAAATATTATGAAAAACAGAGCATTTGCTCCAAAAGAAGCAGATGCTCGATTTTCCATAATATTTGCAAATACTTAGTATTTCAAAGGCATGGTTATCATGGAGTAAAAGGGTTAAAGCTGCATAGTCTGTAACTTTTGATCTTCTAATTATAGAAATAATGTTTTTATTTTTCAAGAACACAGTAAAAATACTCAAATTCAGGTAAACATTTTACCATTTTCGTAAATCTTAACAAGTTATCACTATCAAAACAACTGCATTTATGTTAAAATTCAACGGTCTAGAATTATTGGAGGGACGCAAATAATTACCAACAAGAGAAAAACACACCTATTTGATAAGAAAATTCACTTTTCCATGCAGTTTTCAGCTGTATTGAACATTTTTATTGTGAAAACATAGCTTAATTCTACTTTTACAAATGATTTAAAAAGAAAATAAAATTTTTCGAAAAATGTTCATAGTTACAGAGTATGCAGCTTTAAGTGAACAGCAGATGACAAAAGTGGTCACTATATAGTAGGCAAAAAGTTCAAGGTTATATCACAGTGTACCTGCTGCAAATTTTAGGTTAATATTATATTCCCATGTCATTAGAAAACCCTTTTTTATAATATGTAAAAATGAGGTGCACAGTGACTCAGTGGTAGAGTGCTAGACTTGAGATTGAGTGGTCACTGGTTTGAGACTCACAGGAGGCAGTGTGTTGTGTCCTTGAGCAAAACACTTTATCCTCAGCTTATTTTGATTCAGCTTGATTCAACCCAGAAAATGCTGGGAGATGGCTGAAACATTGTAGACTGGGAGGTAAAGCATCAATTTAATCGTAGAAAACAAAATAATTTGCTAAAAACAAAGGCATAAGCCTGGGAATCTGCAGGAGATAGATGTCTGCTTTAAAGAAGCTGTCTGTCTGGTGGTGGAAAGCCAGTGCAGCTCTCGATGTTTGGCCTGCAAATACCCATTGAAACCACCACAAACCAGAAGGTGACATTCAAACCATTGACACATACTACCATATAACAATGGACATTTCTAAACTAATTGATATTTTTTGAAAGTCCGATCAGTGCCTTTGTTATTCACTGTCTGAGAGTATAACAGCCAGACCATCTACATCCAACATTTCAGTATTCAAGCTAGTCTCTGTAGCTGTGCAGGCTCATTTGAGTTTTGCCTGGTTGAAAATCCTGAAGACAGGTGTGTCATCTGTCTTCAGGATTTTCAACCAGGTAAAACTCAAATAAGCCTGCTCAGCTTTGTAAAAACGTCTAACTTGACCTGAATTGTTAATTGAAGGGGGTTAATTTTATGTTGAACATGTACTAATGATGAGTATTTGTTCTTTTCACAGGCCACCGACAGGACAAACACTGAATGACGATACATGGATGCAGACGCAGACTGGCAGCAATTTCTAATAACAGAAATCTCCACAAACATTCACATAAACAGTTGTACAAGTATACCGTATTCAACCTTATAAGAGCATTATGTTCCTTTAACTCCTTGCCTACTGGGAAATGCTGCGTGCCGTTATGTAGACTGCTGATTTTTTCAAAATCCACTTTTTAAAAATTTCTTTCAAGACTACCATCAGAGTGTCAATCAGTCGGGCCTGATCTTGGTCCAAACTGTTTGCAAAGGTTATCAGCAGACAACACTAGTAGGAAAAAAACACTATGTTGCACTAAAAAAATTCTGAAGTGCAGTTTCATTAATAACACAGATTCATTGTGGATGTAAAACATTGTGGATCTGATTAGCTGGCTTCCAGCTGATCTGGATCTACACTTTCAAGAAGAGGGTATAATTTTTTGTAAAAGTTATTCAAACAGTGCACTTATTAGGTCCAATACGGTATTTACTGGAATAGGCAGCCCAAGAAGTCTGTGATGATATTGTATTGATACCATTGATACAGTTTAAGGATATTATATGTATTGTTACCATGGTTACACATAATTCAAAATAAGGATATTATTCCAACAATAATTTGGTATAACCTTTTTTCGAACACCAGATCAGAATTTCCGTTGTTTTTACCTATGTGAGATAATTCTATCTCACATACCCGTACCAGCCCGTGGGAAAGATAAAAAACAAACAGCTGCATGTCGGCCCCACGCTGGTCGCATGTCGATCCGTGACGTCATTGTTATGTTAAATTTACATTACCATGTTACATCCCTCGTGATCTCCGTTTGTCATCACTCAGCAAGGCTCGTGATACCAATCGGCGATCCTCGGGACAGATTTTTCTATCCCACCCTCACACTCATGATAGATTGTTATAGTCTGTTACAAAATTACATGCATTACATTTACAAGTAATGATTAGGCTTATCATTTTTAACCTTAATCCCGCCAATATTTTTTGTCCTGAATATACCTTCGGCTGTTGACATCTTGCTGCATATATTCAAATGCACTTCAAACTAGATTTTAACATGGAAGCAAACACTATCTATGAACCCCAATCAGAATGCTCCCTTGGGATGAGGGTGCAGACAAGAAAACTAGAGCCTGGTCAGAAACAGGGTAACCCTTAAAGAGCAGCAATCACAACTGCAGCAGAAGACAGTTACTCTGATATTTGCCTGATTTTGTGTAGGGGGGGGGGGGGGGGGGGGGGGGGCGAGAATAAGGCTTCATAGCTTATGTATGTCATCTGCCAACAGAACATGGACATAATATATTAAGTCTAGTTTGATTTCTAGAGCAATAAATTTAAAAATGTATTCAGTTGTCCCCCCCCCACACACACAGAGGAGAAATGCAGAGGAGAGCTTATCTTATGAGGTAGAAAGTGGGAAGAGCTTAGCTATATACTGTCAAGTTAGATAAGACCACTGACCTGATCTTTTATAGTGCACCCCTACCTAGGTCCCACTATGTTCTTGCTATCCAAGGTCTCATCGGAGCTGGCTTTACAACGAGCTGCTTCATGGAAAAAAAGAGTATATTATTAACCCTTATATTTCGTTTTGATAAGGGACAAAAAAACAGTAAAATTAATACAGTGTACCATAGTCCCCCTAATAAGTACCAAGTGCACTAAACATGTACTAAGGGCTATTCCAGAAAAAAATACCTGGGAGGGGAAGACGACAGGCCATATATTTTTCTATGGGTGGTTGGTGCGGAACGTTTTCAAATTATATGGGTCATTGGTGTCCGACCAAATCTAATTACATGGGTGGTCGGTATTTTGCTGTGTGGAAGGGGAAGAAAGAATATTATCTGCCAAAAAGAGGAGAGGTTTTATCAAATCTAGCCAAAAGAAAGGGTAGAGCTCTGCAAACGGCAGCGGAAAAGGCCATTTTTGTTTATACGCAATCATCAAAACTCGAATGTTTCCGTCGAATATTGGTAAAACACCGTACCCAAATAAACTCCCCAACAGTTGCTTCTGTAGCGGTCATTACTTCACTTGGGAAACCTGTAATTCCAGAAGAATTTATTCAAGAAAACACCGCTATAGGGTAGTTAGGCTCCTGGTAATACACCACATTTTTGCTAACATCGATGCCGGTCTTTGGTTCGATTTGGGACGATCTCCTTCGTCTACACCCCCGGAGTCCAGAGGAGGATCCTCGAACAAGCTGTTGGGGTGTTAATGGCAGAGATGTGCATGCGTACTTGCAACTGTCTGATATAAACATCCAGTTTGCGATGAAAAAGATCAACCATCTGTATTTTCACCATTGTTTTGTCTTCTCTAAAGGATAAAATGCATTTTACGTGTCATACCCAAAGTTTCTGCAATGCGAGGGATCAAATGGGAAATTTTACACCACTGGGCCTTAGGAAAATTGAATTCTATGGGTAGTTGGTGTACGAAACTTTCTAATTACATGGGTGGTTGGTGTCTGATGAAATTGAATTCCATGGGTGGTTGGGTAAAAAAAAGTGTGGTCTTCCTCCGGTGCTCGGACATTTCGGCCACGGACATTTCGGCCATGGACGTTTCGGCCTGGACATTTCGGCCACAGACATTTCGGCCACGATAAATGCCGAAGGTGGACGTTTCGGCCATAACCATAAATTTGGGGTTTGGGATGTTGCATTTCTTAATCTTTTGAAATCAAATATGCATGTGAATACTTACAGTAGATTCAAAGATGCATGATAATATGAGTATGCTATTTTTCATAGAAACAGGTAAAGTATGGTGTATATTATACAGCAGTAAATGATATAAACTTGTGTAAAGTACCCATTACCTGGATTAATTAATATTTTTTTACAATGATTTTGTGAATCTACTGTACATAACAATTGATGAATGTTTACTACTTTCATGCTGAACCTGGGTTTGTCTTTTTTTTTCTTCAAAACACTGCAGATCCAGATCAGCCAGCTCCCTACCTGAATAGGACCCACACTGTTTTCATCTCTGCTTGTAAATACATGCAGTTTAATAACTGATAAAAATTTGGGAGAAATACAATGTATAGTATATAAGATTATTAAGTCATTTTTTTCCTAAGAAAGGCATCACACGTTTATGCATGCACACATCCCAGCCCACAATTTATGGTTATGGCCGAAAAGTCCACCTTTGGCATTTTACGTGGCCGAAATATCCGGGTTGAAACGTCCTAGGCCGAAATGTCCTACATTCCTTCCTCCCCCAGGTGTTTCTTCCTGGAATAGCCCTAATCCTTATATGTATATTTGTATATAGTTTTTGTTATTTATCAAAGAAGTCTGTGATCTGTATTCATGTGTAGATATTATTATCATCTCATTGTATCATAGATATTATATCATGTCATTTGTTTCCACTTTGAACTTTACTATTATTTGTTTCTACTATGAACTTGACAACCAATCTATGATATACTTATGAATAGCACTTAACAAGTAAAGCATACTTCTGATTTCTCTATTGGGTACTCAATGGAAGAGACTGCAGACAGTTTTAATATGATACTTTCCAATAAGCTAATAACAAAGACGCTGATCAGACTGCACAGAAGACAGGTTTTCTCGTGTCAAGGCCATGGTTCAATGTACATTCAAACGGGTCACAGGCTAGAATTTCAAAGTTAAGAAAACAGTGAAACCCTGATGAAATGCCAAATTTCATCTGGGTCTTTTCATCCTTCAACTACCTGTAATTTTAATTCACATAGAAGATATTATTTGCTTTTCTAGATATTCTTTTCTCATTAAGTTTCAAATCATTTTTATAATACATAAGATCATGATTAAAATTGTCCTATTTCTGTCATGTTTTCTGCCTAAGATAATTGATAGTTTCTGCTAAATTGCCCTTACCAACATTGTTTGGGATTGGTATTGGAAAAAATATTCTGTCATTATGTACTCAATGTTGTTATGGACATCATTTCATTAAGTTACTAAATATGTAAACCACTAGTGGTTTATCAATTTTAATACATAGTGTGTTATCACTTGCAGATGCAACATCTAAACTTCCATATAGTTTTGGACATTCTGAGTGCAATAGTGTTAACAACAAACAACTTAATTCTTTACCTACTAGTGTCGTCTGCTGATAACTTTTGCAAACAGTTTGATCTGGATCCATACTTTTTGACACTCTGATGGTATTCTGTGAAAGTTTTTGAAAAAGTTAATTTTGAAAAAAAATCAGCAGACGACAAAAAAGCACGAAAAATTACCAAGTAGGCGAGTTAAATCTAGTTTTTGTTCCATATCTAAGTGCCTTGCTTGACAGAAAGAGAGTTTTCATCTTAATTGCAGAATCATTTAATGCTCTATACATGTAAATAATTAGTATTTGACACAGTCTGAATGAAAATAATATTTATGCTCAAGATATGGTCAAGTGTCACCATTGCACTAAAGTGCCATCAATATAGCACTTTTGGAAGTCAATGGTTAAGATAGGTGACTGAATACTTTTTTTTTCAGGGAATAACTCTATTTCATCAGCTCATATACCAAGATATTTTTTACTTATACTTTTTCTGTCTCTACATTTTAATGCAAGATCAAATGATAAAACTTTTTGTCCGACACTGTCCATTATCCATCATTTGTCACAAAGGTTGTCTATGTTTATATGGCAAAAAATAACCCTTCAAGTACCAGTTATTTCAGCAGACAACAAATTCAATGACTGAAAATAATATATGATGCTACTGTCATGCCAAACAAGAGTGACAGTGACGTAATACTTTATTTACAATTGCTAAGTAAAATACTAATGTGTACACTTCACTTGAGCTAAGGTGAATCAATAGATCACTTGTGTATTGATCTTATCATGCGGATAGGATTAATACAAAAGCGATCTATTGATTCTAAGTCCGCGATAACATTGTAAACAAAACATGAAGTCACTGTCACTCTTGGCTGGCAGGACAGTAAAGATGATTCTCATGATTAGAGTAGCCTTATCTATGTTGACACAGAAGCAATAAAATTTAAAAATGTTGTCTTCTGCAAATATTACATGGTTCTTTTAGGGTTAACTTCTTTTAAGAAGTGGTCTTGGCTATACCCCAGCCTTGTCTGCTGAGAGGTGTAGAATATGTAATGTTAAAACAAATGTGAAATAGAATTAAAATTTTTGACAATAAACTGTTACAGATTATACTAATGGATTTTCTTGTGTTTCAAACACAAAATAATTGTGCCCCCCCAAAGAATCACAGAATTGTTCCCTATGATGACTTCTACCAAAATTGCACAAATGGTTCCGCTCTTCTGAACAAAGAGGCCCCCAAAGCACAGAATTGTTCCTCATGATACACTCTACCTAAATTGCAAATGGTTTGGCTCCACTGAACAAAGGTGCTTGGGGAGCTCGAGATAAGAAATGTCTTTAAATGAATTTTACTCAACCACTAGTCCAAATTCAAAATGATTTCACAGAATTGTTCCTTACAAAGCCCTTGTTAAAAACTGCACAATTGATTCTGCTCCGCTGAACAAAGGGCCACCTGAGCTCTAGATAAGAAAAGTCTTTAAACTTTATTTCCTCTTGAGCCACTTTACCAAATTCAATATTATTTCACAGAAATGTTCGTCATAGTTCCCACTATCATAATTGCACAAATGATTTGGAAGCACTGAACATAAAGGCCATCAGAAACATAGATAAGAATTATCTTTAAATGACCTTGGGTCCAAATTCAAAATTACTTAATAGAAATGTTCCTCAAGAATTGATCGAAATTTTAGCTCAGCTGAATAACATGGCTACCAAAGCAAAAATAGAAAATTGATACTCGTTAGCCACAGGCCAAGACATCATCTTATGTGCCAGGACTCGGGGAAGAGATCCAGGGCCCTCTTGTTTCAACATTTGCCAATGAAGTTGAAGAGAGGGTATATTGGTTTGAGGTGGACCATTGGACAATATTCGTTTCCGGGTCTTAACTTCCTCATACATTGCTTGATCATAAGATTTGGCCAAGGTCAAATAAAATTAGTTTCCAGACATCCTTTGTTTGATTTTCATATTGACACCATAACCAGCTGATGTGTCGCAAATATAAATAAGATCTGTATGTTCAAGGTAAAATGGAAAATTTGTTGGGGAAAATTTGTTTCCGGAGCATATCAACCAACTCCTTTGCTCGATTTTCATATCACATGGCACAAGTGTCTACCATAACAAGACGATGAGTAGGGCACAAAACCCTGGTTTTTATGTTCAAGGTCACAGGCCATGATCAAAGTTCGGTTTCTGAAGAATTCCACACCCTTAGATAAATTATCACCATGAATATGACCTTGGTATGTATGTCCAAGGTTATAGGCCAAGGTCAAATGGAAAATTTATTTCCTGAGCAAAACTTCAACATCCTTTGTGCGATTTTGATGTCACTTGGCACAAGCTTCTACTGTTACAAGACCAGGTGTACCCTAATGAGATAATGACCCAGGTCTGTATGTCCAAGATCACGGGATGAGATCAAAAGTAGAATTTGTTTATGGTACATAACTGCCACATCCGTTGTAGGATTTTCATATCACTTGTCACAAGTGTCAACCATAACACAATGTGTAACTTATATGGGCAAGGTCAGTATGTCCAAGGTCAAGGTAGCCACTTCATCATTAGACCTGCTGTGTCATTTGCATCTTTGTGTTAAATGGTATCACCCAGTTGCCAGTGTCGCTTATGACACTTAAGCTCATCTGAGCTATAGGCTCAAGCAAAGCTTTTGTGATCATGGGATGTCTGTCATCCACCCATCGTCTGTCAACAATTAACTTTAAACATCTGAACCACTTTGAACAGTGGAATTTCATCAAACTTCACAGGAATTCTTCCTTGGGTGGTCCCCATGAAAGTTGATCAAAGATTTCCATTCCATGCAGGTCTAGTTACCAAAATTGGCAACCAAAAGGAAAACTTAAAAAAAAAACTTGTCATTTATTGACTAATTTGCACTAAATCCACTAGAAGGTTTAAAACTAAATATAAATAGGGGAATTTTTTTGTTTGCACTAATTTTATCATAACATGATAAAGCTAGAAGAGGTTGAGAAAATTATTGATGGATGAGGATGATAATGTAAAGGATCATTGATGGTTTGGTCCTTAAACGCCAATTTTTCTGATTCCCAGAATGCTGCTTTTGAGCTTCTGGTGTGGTGCATGTAGTATCAGTGCAATAGGTGAATCTAATGGCAAGAGCCAGCTAGCAAAATATTTTCTAAATTCCTATGCACTGGAGTGTTATGGCGGGTAGAAAGGGGAGGGGTTCTGAAATTTCTGGACAATAAAAAGTGCTTTAAAAAGTGATTTCTGCATGTTTTCTTGATTTATTTGGTAGGCATGGTGATATCTTTTGAACATACCATATGCATAGTATTAACAAATCACGATAATTGATGAAATTGTTTTAAAAACAAAATATGTTTTGTGATTAAAAGGTTTTGGGGAGATAGTTTAGAAGTTACCTGTACATTTTTGACTACATGTACCGTAAATAATACCAAACTGAAAGCTAAACAAAACAAATAAATACTTAAGAAGGAATGAAAGTGTCCCATTTAGCATTGGAAAGTAAAACTGATTCTAACTAGATATTACTTTCGCTTTGTTTAAAGGGCATAGCATGTGGCAATGTATTTCAAGTGTCCGAATATTTATGGTATACACAAGTTGAAAGCTACCTATATGAGACAATATATTGAACATTAAAGTATTTACCTACTATAACTTTTTGCATGCCAGCGGAGAATTTTGTCGTCTGCAAACAGTTTGAGCCCAGATGAAGACCAAGAGAAAGTCAGTTTCGATCTGGATCCAAACTGTTTGATCCTGGTGGTCCTGGGTAGTTTATTTGTAAAAACTTAATTTTGAAGAAAGTCAGCAGACGAAAATAAAAACATGAACAATTCCCTAGCATGCAAATAGATAAGTACAGGACATTTGCAAAAGAATGTGTCATTAAATAACAGTGAGATTTTTTCTTATGAAAAACCTTGCTAATTCTACTTTTAATCTTTATGTTCTTTACATTAAACTAGCACAGAGTACAAAGCAATTTAGGAGGTTGGTTCTAGAGAACTTCATTACTGTCATCCATTTCTTATTCGGTAGAAAAGGCATTTTATGGGCTTAAGCCCTGGGTTTTTGGGCTGCATAACACATATACAGGCAAATGCTTTTGCTGGCACAGCAGGGGGGAGGGACATATATTGGTGACGCTAAAAAATCGCGACTAGGCCATGTTTTATGTATATAAGTAAACGGCAGAGTGATTTCGCACATGTGAAGTTTCGTGAAAATAAAACCCTCGCGAAAATTTCCAAATTTACAGTGGACAGGCAAATAAAATGTTGTGTGAGCTTCAGTTTGTACCCAAGACTCTAAGAAAAAGGGAATAGAAATAGGCCTAGACACAAGAAAACCCCGTCTTCAGGTTTCTGACCAAGTAAGACTCAAACCAGTCTGTTCACTGAGTGTTCAGCTACAGAGAATAGCTTGAATATTGAAACCTTGTGTGCAGCAAGCTGAGACATTATACTTTCTAGAGGTGCTGATCAGAATGCGCGCTGCCCTGGTCTGCACCTTTGTTATTCGTTTGAAACAAAGACAGGTTTTCTCACGTCAGGGCCCAAATATGAAATGCTATCTTCTGTGCTTATAGGCTAGGCATCTTGGCGGACAAATAAACGTCTCAAACAATTTGGTTCTACATATTTATTGTGTATAATGTGCCCTCTAACAAAAACAACACAGTATTTTGTATAGAAAATAAATAAAGGCAATTTCACAGTATACATGTACTTGACCTAATATGTGCACTGTGAACATCGCTTTTTCAAAAATGCTTTACCCTCTTTTGAAAACTGGGTAGATCCAGATCAGCAAGCAGATAAGCCAGCTGATCAGGATCTACGCTGTTTTGTTCCACCAAACGAATCTATAACACTGAGGACATTGTTTGTGTTGATGCTTTGCACCCAGTCAACAATTTTTCAATCACGTTGGGAAGATTTTCTGTCTTTTTGGGTTTAACCAGTACAAAGCAGAGGATTTAGTGTTGCTCAAGGATACCAGGCCCTCTGCTGAGGAAATTGTACTTGGTGTGGGCTTATCAGATTATGTGAGCTTAATAGGTTGAATATTGTAGCTCTATACATAGGTCAAGATAACCAAACGTCTTGAGCATAAAATTGTAAATATTTTCTTACCCATCGGTTTAAACATGTGTTTTGGATGCTTATCGATTGCGGTAATTTGTCTGCATTCTGCTTCTTACGTCTGCTACATATACCAGACTGATTTTATCACAGGAGCAAACAATATGAACCCTGATCAGACTGCTCTCTAATTCTTTGAAATCTGGATCCATCTTGTTTGAAATTAAGGCAACAACAGTTCATAAGCAGAAGAGAAAGCAGACGGCAATTGTTGTGAACAGCGGGTAAGGAGTTTAAAGAGAATCTCCAGTCTTATAGCTCTTTCCTATCATGACTTTTGTAATCTGCTGATTACCTTAGCAAACATTTTGGACCCAGATCAGGACAGACATCCTGTTGGTCCTGATTTGGATCCAAACTGTTTGATGCTCTGATAGTGTTCCTGAAAGAATTTTTTGAAAAAGTTAAATTCAGCAGACAACAAGAAAAGCATATAAAATTATCCAGCATACAAAGAGCTAAGTTAATCACAGAGTAAAAAGCACCTTAACAAAAATGAAAATCTATTCGCACATATATAGAATTCTGATTTTCTTGCTCTGTCAATATTTGAATCAATGACTGTCATTATTATATCAAATCTTTATTTGATCATTTGAGGCGAAAAAAAATCTGATGACAGCAATGACACTCAGCAGTTGTAACTGCAAATCGTTGGTCGGGAGTCAAAACCTCATAACTCTGATTTTTACCAAAACAACTTTTTGTCAACGCCAGAATACTAAACGCATTGTGCACATTCTGTCAAATTCTCGTAGCTCTAGACCAATTATAACCCCCTTAAAAAGCATCAATCATGCTTCAAAATATCGTATCTATGAAAGATACCATTATTTTGGTGCTCATTTTACCGAGATACAATGTTTTGCCATGAAAAAGATGCTCAAAATGTCGTAACTGCATGGTTTACCACGAAAAATATGGTCAAAATGACGTAACTCGAGTGAAACTTTTCATTATCTTTATTGGAAGTTCAAAACACCAATAACAGTGAATTTGGATGTTACTCAATATATTCCTGTCTGACTTTCAGCAAAAGTTATTCAATTTTTTGTCCCTCCTGAAAAATGTGAAAATCAAAGATACAAGTTTTTGACTCCCCACCGACAATATTCAACAACCTGTTCCGGAGATAAACTATGACATGAGAAAACCAACAATGTGGTTGTGCATCATGGAAAGACTCAGATCAGTCTAGGCGTCAGCTCAGTCTGACATGAGTCTTCACTGTTTACATGAAGAAATTTTGGATTTTTATTACCCACTGAGCGCACAGCAAAAAATCTAATAAGACTGGGCAGATGCCTAGGCTGATCTGAGTCTTTGCTCAGCGTACACACATTTTGTTGGTTTTGTCATGTCAAGGCTCAGAAAATAAACATTTTTTTCATGCTAAACTCACATGAACATGAAATTTCAACTGCTCATAAAACTCTAATGCTGAAAAATTATAGATATTTCTTGCATTCAAAACTCTCAGATGTTGTATTTATCCTGCAAATAAATGTTAAAATGCCAACAATAATTACAGTGACACCTGTCTTAAGAGGTCACTTGAAACAAGACCCAATCATATGTTTTCAAGACCGATAATCGAAAAATGCAGGTCAAAAATATTGCAGATTGCTCCAGTGGAGCATTCTGCAATACTTTTGACCTGCACTAAGCTACCACCTGTCTTTAAGACTTTTGTTTTGTCTATTTTTGAGTGTCTGCTGAAGACAGGTTTCACTGATTACAATTTTAGCTCTTGTCCTATAGGGATGGCTAATCGACGCCAAAATATTTTGATTAATCGTGCCAGCCCTATTATCCTATCATCATTTTTGCTCCTGATAATATCACCTGAATCTTATGTCTGCTGCATATATTCAAGTGCACTCGATTTTATCACAGAAGCAAACATAATGAACCTAGATCAGTCTGCTCATTCCTTTTGGAGCAGTCTGATCTGGCTCAATATGCAGGATAAATTTCATGCTCAGTTGAGTTGTGCATGAAATTTTTATAACCTTGAAGCCTGATTAATCTGCTTCATATCCATCCAGGAGTAAGAGAGTTCAAAAACACTGAAATCTTGCAATAAATAAACTAATAAATAATTAATAAAAATCTACATAGTTTACATAAAAGCATGTTATAACATTCAATAATTAGTACTGCAGATCTCAAGGCTGTCAGAGGGGTCTACTGGTCAGATCTTTGCAACATCTAGTGTTATATACCAAATCAAAACGTGGGGTCTCTAGTTTTTAAAAGTAGTTGATGACACCTCTGATTCTGAGTACTAACCGAGTTATCTCCCCTTGAATTACCCCACCCATTTTGATCATATTAAAAGAGGTTATGATCATTAGTTTGTTAAATAATTGAGTTGAAGCATCCAGAAAAAGAAATATACCCATCACTACTCATAACGGTACTTAAAAAAGTAGAAAAGTTTTGATCAGAGAAATGGGCCTTTGAACTGTTTTATTCGTCTTTTGAAGTTAAATTATGTGTCAAAACTGCATTGAATAAAATTATATTTGAAACTTTCAATTTAAGAATCTGCCCATTAGTGTTATGTCCTTAGAAATGACTAAAAATTTAAAGAACACCACTTATTTATCTATGTTATCAGGGTTTCTAGATTCCAATTTCTGTATACAGAATGCTCTGGGAGCAATGATAAGCATGTAAATACCCCACCCACCTATTACTACTGCAGATCTCATGGCTGTTTGAGGGTGACCTTGGTCAAATTTTGCTAGCATCATGTGTCATATACATGTACATATACCAAACAAAAAGGTAGTCTCTAGTAAATAGAAACAGTTGATGACACCACTGATTCTGAGTACTGACAGAGCTAACTTCCCTTGAATTACCCCACCCATTTTGATCATATTATGAGAGGTTATGGGCATCAATTTTGGAATATAATCGAGATAATGCATTCAGGAAATAAATATCGCCATCACTATTCATAACGGCACTTGAAGAAGTAAATAAATTAAGTTTTAGTCAGAGAAATGGGGTTTTGAACTATTTTCTTCGTTTATTACAATGATAGCATATGTCAAAACTCAGATGCTTTGAATAAACATATCTTAGAAACTTTCAACTAAAGAATCTGCCCACTAGTGTTAGGTCTTTAACAATGAATAATAATTTAAAAAACAGTGCCTCAGTTATGTCAACAGGGTTTCTAGATTCTAATTTCTACATTCAGAATGCTCTGGAATACCCCACCCACCTATAAAATGAGGTGAAAACGCTAACATTAATAAAAGTCTTATAATACTAAATCACCCAAGTTTTTAATAGCCTAAATGCGAAAAGAATAATTTCTGACAGGGTAGCTGTATTGCAAGTACATTTACATGATCTGTCTTAAGATTGTCGATCATACCCAAGAAAATGATTTTAGGTTACTAGTGGCACCGATAACCATAACTCTTGCAAGACTAAACACAATTTACCTTATAATTTGAATAAACATTGTGTGTTACCATTTATACCTAAAACTTACTAGGGCTAATATACTTAGTACGCCAAACACATTATAATGCATTAAACTATCTAGATATTGTAGCAAGAGTTACTGCACTTGATTATTTAACAATGTTTTGTATTGAAAACTGCAGTAAAATAATGATAGCTAAATAATCTAAACTTGAAAACTTGTTTCTTAATAGGATTAATTCGGTCCTGAACCAATACTATGTCAAACTGCAGATCAAAATTTGTTTCTGTTACATAGTTTTATTTTTTGAAACATGAGTTGTTGTCCCTGAATGGTATAGAAAATGGGTCAATAATCAGATTTTCCTCCAATAACTTGCTTACTGATGATCTGATTGCAATAAAATATACGAGATATTTGGTTTTACACATCTTTACATAATCTATTGTATTGACTTTAACCATATAAAATACTGCATCGCATGCATTTGTTTTCATGTATTACCCAACAGAAATGTGTATCTGCAATTGTTTGAGTCATCAAACCAGAGTAGATAATCATTGAAAAAGTGAGTGAGGTACCACTATAGTGACAACCTTAATAGCTTTATATTTCATCAGAAATGATGACTTTTCTAAATCTTAACAGTATCTAGCTTTTAAGTTTTCTATATGTAGATATTATCTTAATTTATGACAACCTCCTGTTTTGCTTAGATTTTCGTCTATGTTTCTACAGGTTATTTCATTAACCTCAAATGACAGCCATACTAGCTTAAATGTTCTCGTCAATAAGTCCACTCTATAAATTAACAATGTGCTGTTTTTGTTCATACTTACTCAGAAATAAATGTACTGTAAATTCACACCACTTTCAATTACCTTATCGCAATTGAAGCTATAAATTATACATATTTTTCCAAGAGCATGTTTCTAAAATACACTAAATAAACATGGCATGCAAATGGTTGACATTTTTATATCAGATCTAGATTATAACACACCAAGATGTAGACAAAATATAGTATGTGTTGGATCTGAAGTCAGTGGTAGTGATGACAGTACAATCAAAATTATGTTGAACCTGTCCAGTTCTCAGAAAAATCATATATGTATGATTTTTCTCTAATGTCAACTTTTCTATAATGGAAGCTTCACTGTACTTTGATGCTATTCCTGTTTGTATTGACAACAATAAAGCATAGTAAAAGAGAACCACTAGACAATACTACATACTAAATATCAAGGTTCTAGACCTAGTGGTTTCAGAGAAGTTTTTTATGTTTTAACTATACAAGGCAATGTAACACATGTGCCCCCCCCCCCATTTGAATTATTATTTTTCATCCAGACATGTTAGAAAAAAACTTAAGTTTCTAGTTCCTCTCAGTTTATAAAGGCGTTGGGCCATGTGGTTTCAGACAAGAAGATTTTTTTTATGTTTTCTGTAAAAAACCTATATAAAACATGTGATCCCCTGGGCAGGACCTTTTTTGCACTTTTTTACAAATTAAATATCAAGGCTCTGTGAATATTGTTTTATGCTTTCCCTATTAAAGCCTATGTGAAACACGTGACCCCCAGGATGGGTCCATTGCTGGCAACAAGGGGGGGGGGGGGGGGGGGGAATGGGGGGCATAATGCTACACAAATTATTAAGGCTATCAGCCTTGTGGTTTCAGACAAGAAGATTTTTAAATTTTTCAAACATCTATTTTTGCCCATGTGATCTAGATATACCATTTGATCAATTATTTGAGAGGGCTATATGAGGATCATTCCTGCTAGCTTCAAGCCATTATTTTAGGGGGAGATATCGTTTGAAGCAAGTTTTGACGAGGTACGACGGACAAGGGACATCCGACGATCACAATAGCTCAATTTAAGCTTGTGTCTCAGGTGAGCTAAAAATATACTGAATACTTAGATTTTGGATATGTCTATTTGAACTTGACCCTTGACCTTTAAATAGGTTATAGCACAAATTTTGACTCTGGCAAAGAAAGAGTGTAGACTTTTACTTAAATATGTTGATGAAACAAAATTGATCAAATATGGCAACTGAACTATTTTAATATGGATAAAGATTTTTTTATGAAAAGTTTGCATTTTCCTTTTGCGTTGAAGCTATTTGCAAACAAACACACGGACAAACATACATGCATCATTGATACTGATAGTTTATTTTGCTGTTGTTTTCCAACCAATACCATACAAGTCATAAAAATGTTGTGTTAACGTTTCCTTACAAATAAATGCAATGCTCTAGACCAACTGTATGCAACATATAAATAATCCTTCATAAAGGGTATGTACGGTTCAAGGGCCATAACTCTTTTAGTACTATCAGCGACGATGTCATCAACTGGATTCTGAAGCTGTACATACAGACAAATATTTTGGTATATATGACACTCGATGTAAGCACAACCTTACCAGTAAAGTTCATAAGGAGAGGAATTCTGGCCAGTCGTATGTGGTAGTATAACGCGGTTATCATCTTGACGTGATTTAAATCTCAGGCCATTACGGAATGGCCCACGCCTCGCATGGTTGGGGTATTTACTCCCTTTTTTTGACAAGGAATATGTGGAATTTAAGTATATAAGACTATTACTTATACGCTGAGCTTCAAACAGGCACAAACTATACTTATACTAATAAAAAGATACATAAATACACATTTTTGTGATTTGGGGGGTATGTCTATTTGACCTTGACATTTGACCTTGAAAAAGGTAAAACTTGATTTTAAGCTTTGACCTAAAACGAGTGTATGCTATTGCTTACCTTGATGAAGAAAAAAGATGAAACTTGCATTTTGATCTGATTTATGATTGAAAGTTGTGTTTATGAAATATTAGCATTGTACCTTTACATTGACACTATTTACAAAAAGACACACGGACAAACACACCTTTAGGTATTGTACACGTTGAAGCTATATTTCAATATTGTTTTCTAATCCAATACCATATAAATCATAAAAAATATTTCAATTATATGTGCTTATTATGAATAAATTCAGTGATATCTGCCAACTGTTTACAAAATTCTAATAATCCTTTATAAATGGTATCTACGGTTCAAGTGCTGTAACTCTGTTAGTACTCATCAGCGACGATGTCATCAACTGGATTCTGAAGCCGAACATACAGACAAATATTTTGGTATATATGACACTCGATGTAAGCACAACCTTACCAGTAAAGTTCATAAAGAGAGAAATTCTGGCCAGTCGTAAGTGATAATATAAAGCGGTTATCATCTTGGCGTGATTCAAACTCAGACCATTACGGAAAAGCCCACGCCTCACTTAATTGGAGTATTTACTCCCCTTTGAGGACAAGGAATATGTGGAATTTAAGTATATAAGACTATTACTTATAAGTTAAGCTTCGAACAGGCACAAACTATACTTATACTAATCAAAAGATACATAAAATACGCATTTTTTGTGATTTGGGGGTATGTCTATTTGACCTTGACCTTTGACCTTGAGAAAGGTCACAACTTGATTTTAAGCTTTGACCTAAACGAGTGTATGCTGTTGCTTACCTTAATGAAGATAAAAGATGAAACTTGCATTTTGAACTAATTTATGGTTAAAAGTTGTTTTTATGAAATATTAGCATTGCCCCTTTACATTGACACCATTTACAAAAAGACACACGGACAAACACACCTTTAGGTATTGTACATGTTGAAACTATATTTCAATGTTGTTTTCTAATCCAATACCATATAAATCATAAAAATATTTCAATTGTATGTGCTTATTAGAAATAAATGCAGTGATATCTGCCAACTGTATGCAAAATTCTAATAGTACTTTATAAAGGGTATGTACGGTTCAAGGGCCGTAACTCTGTTAGTTCTCATCAGCGACAGTGTCATCAACCGGATTCTGAAGCTGAACATACAAACAAACATTTTGGTATATGTCACTAGATGTTGCACCGATCTGACCAGTAAAGTCCTTAAGGAAAGGACTTTTGGCCAGTCGTCTGCTGTACGAAATGGGGTTTAACCTTTCTTATATCAAAAAGTTGATATTCAACACCTGATAGCGGATCAACCCTACCCCTACCCAACCTCTCCCCTCCCCAGCCAATCCCTACACACAGGTACCACCTGTGAACATACATGAAGCCATCAAGGATCAGAAAGAACAAACCATTTTTTGATTTCTAACAGAAACCTATCATATAGTCCCTAAGCAGAAAATCACTCATATCCCTAGATGGCAATTTTTCATTGGAAGCATTGGTATGAAAAATGTTATATGAGCCATGACATGTGATTTCCAACAATGTGGCATTTTGAAAAGTGTAGACTCTGACAAGCCTGTGCAGCCTCCTTTTAAGCTTAGAAATTCCAAATGATGTTGAGTGAGTAGCTCAACAGTCATAGAATATTCAAGCAACAACCAAAGGCTCTGATCAGACTGCGCATATGCACAGGCTGATCTGAGGCTTTGCTGGTGGCACATACCACATTGTTGGAAATCTCTTGTCATGGCTCATATGTTATCATTTTAATAATTTTGCAACAAAACTACAAGCTGTGGACTTTTCTTAGATACATCTTGCAAGAAACTTCCAACAAACACATTTGCTTGTATCTCCCATGCTGGACCGGGTGATTCAAACAGCAGCAATCATTCCACAAGTGTCACAGGTTTAGATAAGCAAATATTTTCAGGGTAAAATTGTATATATTTTCTTACCTATCAATTTAAACATATGTTTTGGGTGCTCAAAAGAACCGTCTCATTGAGACGGTTCTTTTGAGTACCTACAACATATGTTTTGGTTGAGAAATAAGAAAATTAAATTTTCGTTACGCACTCTTAACTAAAGTCCTGTATGTCTCAGATTACCCCATGATTTTATGGTACGTTGAACACAGCGGAGAAAGTATGCTTCTGGACAATATCAAAGTCCCAGCTCCGATATCAACCAGAATATGACGACGATCACAATGATAAAACCTATCACCAGAGTAACAACATGGTAGGAGCCTGAAAGTAAGACAAAAATATTTTTTAAAAATCAGTTACCTTCTTGGGAAGAATGTAGATCCAGATCAGCAGACCCCCACATTTTTTAACTAGGGGAATAACTATTCAAATGTTTATTTGGGGAGATATCAAGTCAGATATACAGTTGGAAGTTTAACACTGTGTGAGCGAATATATATCTGGCAATATACCTCCTCAAATGGATATTTGAATTTGGTTTTTCCCATGCATTTGAAAAAAATTTCACCAGTGAAAATGTTCTATGTTGAGACTGGCATAAAACCACTTGCCAGCCAATGAATAGTATGTTCCAAGCTAGTGATGATGATGATGATGATGTGTGTTCCAAGCTAATGATGATGATGTTTATAGGGACAAGGTTGATGTCGAAACCAAGGTCAAAACCACTAACGACAACGAAGTTGAGGACAATGTCAAAATCGAGGATTGAAGTTGAGGTCAAGGTTTAGGACTAGGCAAAGCTACATAATGACGTCAGATTCCGAAAATTAAATCACACGATTAACTGTCAAAAACAATTATCCTAAGGATAAGTACATTACATTCGCAAGTGCATTAGAATGATGAAATTATATCACAGGACTATCTAGAAATTTGAGATTCATATAGTGCAAACAACCCATAATGTACTAAGTGTAAATAGGAGCATGTGTCCTTCTTAGAACAAATATATTAATTCCAACTTGTCAGTTTAAGTAATTTGACTGGGTGGAATAAAATTTCACTAAGATATGGGCCTCGACGCAAGAAAACCTGTTGTTGGTGGTTTGGGAACAGCAAAGGCGCCGACCAGCCTGCACAGTCTGTTCAGGGCCTTTGTTATTTGCTTATTGGAAAGTATCATGTCTAGACTTGCTACTGGCAAAATTTCAATTTACTAGCTAGTCTCTGTAGCTGAAGAGACTGGTTTTGAACCTCACTTTCTTGGAAACCCCAAAGACAGGTTTTGTCGCATTGAGGCCCTTATAACCCAAGGGCAGAAATCTTGAAATAATTTTTCTTCCACCCATCCTAAAATGTGAAACAATTCATTGGTACAAGCGGGCCATGAGGCCCTGGATTGCTCTCATGAGTCCTGGTTTATGAGGTTTTGTAAACATACTCACATTATTAGGCAAACATAATTTATATATGATGTTGCTTCTGGGAGTAAAATAACACCATGCAATAAAATTGATAAACCACTAGTGGTTTACAGATTTGCTGGAAACGTTGTGACAACGTTACGTACAAAAATGACAAAATTATACAAGTTAAAATTAGCCAGAAATGAGATTCAAAAGTAATCACTATTTAGCAACCTTATATCAACTTTTGTTATCATACCAATATGAAATGCCAATGAATAGCCAGCATTGTTTCAATCTAGAAGTGGTCATTGGCCCCTGGCCCTTTGCTAAAGCTGGAGTGGGCCATCTTTAACATTATGTGAAAGGGGAAATATTGGGCAGTTTTAATCAAATGAAAATGACCCCCTTTAGAATTTTCTAGATTGAACACTGAGCCAGGCATAACTTAACTTGACTTTGATAGGAACTGATAGGATATCATTGGCAGCAAATACACTACAAAAGAACCCCCAAATTTGCTTTTGTTATCACATTTCTGTTATTATACCTGCTTTTTTCTTTGGAAACAAGTAGCCCAATGGGCAACGATCGCTCACCATGGAGCCAGCATAATGTTTGGAGACACCATAATTTACGATGCTCGAAGGCAGATAACTCTGAACTTGAAACAGTGACCAGGAATTTATTCAAAAACATAAGATATTGGTTTAAACATATTTATTTCTCTGATTCAAATTGACATGCAAGACATATATACATACAATAGCAATCTATAGGATTGGAATGAAAGCTTAGAGCTTATAGATTTCCTTTCCCAATGTGAAATAAATTAACATATATAATAATATTGGCAGGTCATTAGCTTATTACGATAATTGTAAGCTAATTTTTTGTACTAAGAAATTTACAAAACGGTTTTTAACAGGCTTACAAATTCCTAGTACAATTATTTGGTTGATTAATACCTAGTTACTGGAATGTGAGTTAAACAGTAAATGCTAACAATAGAAATATGCGTACTGAGTATCAAAAAAAAAAATTAAAAAAAAGAAGAAAAAAAAAAGTATCTGAAATAGAGCTCAAAATGAGGAGGATTACTGTGGGGAAGCAGATCGTGGGGGCAAGGGACTTCAAACCACTTGGTTTTTGTTATTGATTGTTGAACTGGTTTCTTCCCAATCATTACATGAACACTGCTTGTATAATCTGTAGAGAAGCGTCCTGTCATTGAAATTACCACATAAGTGTATTTATGGGTTAAGAAATATATTTTATTAACTTTCAACAACGTAATTAAGTTGGATGGTGTGTTAGAATCGTTTTGAGTCTTTGATAAATTTATGCACTGATAGGAATATTTTATTGTTTGTGTCAATAGAAAGTGAGCTATCACCAGATAATAAAACATCAAGTGTTACATGACAGAGTTGAGAAACTGAGTTTAACATCTCAATTCTTTGCTGGCGGTACAGAATGCATTGTAATAGGTAGTGTTCTGCATTTTCATTACTGCCACATCTACAGAGAGGTGAGTCAGTCAAGTTCTTGAGAAATATGTCATGATTTAGAGAGCTACATTTAGTTCGTAGACGAGTGTGTAATATTTGTGCTTGTGGCTCTCCAAAGTAGTAGTATTTTGGTGTGAAAGAATTGGGCTGATTTAGTTGGTATTTGAAAGAGGCGATAGTTGGAGAGTTTCTTTGCTCTTCTGGAAGATTGTTCCATTCTCTAATAGTTGAAGGTAAGAAAGAGGAGAAGTACTGAGATAAGATATTATGCCGGTTCTAGCTATCTGCAAGTATTTAAAAGATCTGAATAAAAATTGCATTGGAAAGCTGGTGAAAGTGTAGTTTTCAGATACTCAAGGGCAGCTAAATTCGTAGTCAGTAATGGGATCTGACCGAAATTCAAACTCATCCATACTTTTATGTATGTCCTGGTAACCTACAGGAATGAAGAAAATCAAATGAAAAATGAAGGTGCTAGAGTGGTCACAACATTATATAGATATATTTTAGATGCTCAAGGGCAGCTAACTCTGTAGAGGGAGCGCAGTGGCTCAGTGGTAAAGTGCTTGACTCGAGACCAAGAGGCCGCGGGTTCGAGCCTCACCGGCTTCACTGCCTTGTGTCCTTGAGCAAGAACATTAATCCTAGCTTAGTACTGGTTCAACCCAAGAAGATCAGTCCCTTTATAAGATTGAAAGATTGTAGATGGGACATAAAGAATCAAATAGAACAAAAGCTAACTCTATAGCTGGTGGATGGGTGTGGCGGAAAATAAAACTCATTCAAACTTTTATGGAAGTCCTTGTTACCTACAAATGAGGAAGATCCATTCAAAAATGAAGGTGCTAGAGTGGTCACAACAGATCTCCCATTGTAAGTCTGCAGATTTTTTATGATGCTCAAGGGAAGTTAACTCCACAGTCTAAAGTTGGTTCTACTTTAAATTAAACTCATCCAAGCTTTTATGAATGTCCTTGTTACCTAAAAGAATGACCAAGCTCCAATCAAAAATGAAGGGGCTAGAATGGTCACAACATTATCAATCAATTTTTAAGATGCTCAAGGGCAGCTAACTCCATAATAGGTGATGGGATCTTGACTGAATTCATACTCATCCAAGCTTTTACAGTTGTCCTCTTATCTGCAAGAATGAATATGATCTATTATAAAATGAAAGCACTAGAGTGGTCACAACAATTCTCCCATTATAAGTCTATGGGGATTTTTTAAGAGGCTCAAGGGCAGCTAACTCCTCAGTCGCAAGTCTGATCTGGCCAAATTTTGAACCCATCTAAGCTTTTACAGCTGACCTTGTTACCTGCAAGAATAAAGAAGATCCAATTAGAAATGAAGGTGCTAGAGTGGTCACAACATTATCCATCAATTTTTAAGATGATCAAGGAGAGCTAACTCCGTAATAGGTGATGGGATCTTGACGAAATTCAAACTCATTCAAGCTTTTATAGTTGTCCTTCTTATCTGCAAGAATAAAGAAGATCCATTCAAAATTGAAAGCACTAGAGAGGTCACAACGTTTCTCCCATTATAAGTCTATGGGGATTTTTCCAAACCCTCAAGGGCAGCTAACTCATAAGTCCTTGGTCGTATCCTGCAGAATTTCAAACTCATCCAATCTTTTATGAGTGTCCTTGTTAGATGAAAGAATAAAGAAGATCCAATTAAAAATATAGACGCTAGAGCGGTCACAACATTATCCATCAATTTTTAAGATGCTCAAGGGGAGCTAACTCCAAAATTGGTGATGGGATCTTGCTGAAATTCAAACTCATCCAAGCATTAATAATTGTTCTTATTGTCTACAAGAATGAAGAAGATCCATTCAAAATTGAAAGCACTAGAGTGGTCACAACATTTCTCCCATTATAAGTCTGGGGATTTTTCCAAACGCTCAAGGGCAGGTAACTCATAAGTCCCTGGTCGGATCCTGCTGAATTTCTAACCCATCCGAGATATTATGGGTAAACTTATTGCCTGTAAGAATGAAGAAGATCTAATCAAAAATGAAGGAGCTAGAGTGGTCACAACATTATTCATTAATTTTTTGGATGCTCAAGGGCAGCTAACTCCGAAGTCAGTGATGGAATCTTGCTGAAATTCAAACCCATCCAAGCTTTTATGGTTGGTCTTGCTATCTCCAAGAATGAAGAAGATCCATCCAAAAAATGAAGGTACTAGAGTGGTCACAACCTTTCTCCCATTATAAGTCTATGGGGATTTTTCCAGACCCTCAAGGGCAGCTAACTCATAAGTCCCTGGTCGGATCCTGCCGAATTTTGAATGCATTCGAGATTTTAAGGTTGTCCTTGTTACCTGCAAGAATAAAGAAGAACAAATCAAAAATGAAGGAGCTAGAGTGGTCACAAGATTTTCCCCATTATAACCCTATGGGAGTTATCTGTTGCCATGGAAACCAGAGTTCTGATCAGATCTTACCCAAAACCTAATGCAATCAATCCCCCACCCCAATGATGCTTCTGATGAAATTTGATTATGATTGGCCAGCTGGTTTCAGAGATATTCATGTTTGAAAGTGTAAACAGACACACGCACAGACGCCGGCTCGAGTCCCCTACTATAAGCTCACCCTGAGCCTTCGGCTCTGGTGAGCTAAAAAAAAGAGTATATTAATTTCGTGTCAAAGTCGGCCCGTCGTCCGTCCTCCGTCTGTGCGTACATCCGTCTGTCACGTTTCTTGTAAATGTATCTCCTCCTAAACCTTTAGAGGTAGCAACTTCAAACTTTGTAGTTGAATAGGTCACATGATGTATAGGGCACTGGACAACATTTCATGTGACCTTGACCCCAAGGTCAAAGGTCAAATATTGTTTTTTCTTGTAAATGTATCTCCTCCTAAACGGTTAGATGTAGCAACTTCAAACTTTGTAGCTGAATAGGTCACATGATGTAGAGGGTACTGGGCAACATTTTGTGTGACCTTGACCCCAAGGTCAAGGTCAAAGGTCAAATATTGAATTTTCTTGTAAATGCATCTTCTCCTAGACCTTTTGGCATAGCAACTTCAAACTTTGTAGCTGAAAGGTCACATAATGTAGAGGGTACTGGGCAACATTTTGTGTGACCTTGACCCCAAGGTCAAGGTCAAAGATCGAATAATGTATTATCTTGTAAATGTATCTCCTCCTAAACGGTTAGACCTAGCAACTTCAAACTTTGTAGCTGGATACTAGGATAAGTCACATGATGTAGAGGGTACTGGGCAACATTTAGTGTGACCTTGTCCCCAAGGTCAAGGTCAAAAGTCAAATTTTGTATTTTCTTGTAAATGCTTCTCCTAAAGCTTTTGACGTAGTAACTTCATACTCTGTAGGTGCATAGGTCACATGATGTAGAGGGCACAGGGCAACATTTAGTGTGACCATGACCTGAAGGTCAAGGTCAAATAATGTACTTTCTTGTAAATGCATCTTCTCCTAAACTGTTGGACGTAGCAATTTCAAATTTTGCAGGTGCAAAGGCCATATGATATGGAGGGCACTGGACAGCATTTGGTGTGACCTATTGGTCAAGGTCATATAGTGTATTTTTTGTAAATGCTTCTTCTCCTTAACCATTGGACATAGCAACTTCAAACTTTACAGGTGCATAGGTCATACTATGTTGAAGGTACAGAGCTACATTTTGTGTGACCTTGACCCCAAGGTAAAGGTTATAGGTCAAAAAGCGGGTATTTGCGATGGTGTACCATCGACTTCTGCTCTAGTCTTTGTTTGATTTGATTCTTTATGTCCCATCAACAATCCTTCAGTTAAACAGGGACTGGTCTTCCTGGGTTGAACCAGTACTAAGCTAGCATAAATGTGTCTTGCTCAAGGACAACAACGCAGTGACCCTGATGAGGCTCAAACCCACGGTCCCTCGGTCTCGAGTCAAGCACTCTACCACTGAGCCACTGTGCTCCCACATTTCTGTTATCAGTCCAATGTTACAGTCTGGTTAAGTATTACTTACTTCTGGCTGGTTCTTGGTGAACTCTAACTGTATTGTCGGCAGATATACTGAGCAAAGTAAAATCCTGGTTCCCGGTTACTGCCCTAGCAGTCTCTGATTGAGGCATAAAATCTAACCCTGTTACAAATATACCATGTGCCTCCTTCACATAGTAAAGTTTCTGAAAGGACACAAATAATTACAATTTGTAAAGCAGAGCACCTAATTTACATAGCTGATTTGGTGCTTGCATATATGCGTAAAATCACAATTTAACATATTACCTCATAGAGACACCTTTTAACACTTTTGTTACAGAGAGGACCCAGATCAGGCAGCTCTTAAAAGAGCTGCCTGATCAGGGTCTACTCTGTTTGCTGATGGAAATATGATAAGATATGATCCTACAATGTTGGACCTGACAAGTAATTACTTTGTTCTATGTACAAATGTGAAAGTTTATTTATATAATTTTCATAGTGGGTGGAACTAAGCATGAATATTCATGAAGAAAATGGTTGTGAGTGAAATAGTGTGTCCCCAACCATATATATATATATATATATATACTAGGCAAAAAAAAGAAACGCCGCTATCTATGAGAAGTGCTAACTGTTCCAGTTATGTATTTCATTAAAAACAATGCAGTTATTAGAAAAAATAGAGCAAATTGGTGTTAGAGAATGCCCTTTACCAGTTTCTCAATTTATTAAGACGTTGTACCTACCGCGGGTTACTTAATTTGACGTATATACTGCACCAAAGTTACGTTCCGTCAAACGTTCGGAGGTGGGGGTCTTAAACAAATCTCTTGAAACGATTTCTAACAGTTTGAGCCCTGATTTTTGGATTATGAGTTCCTTGGGATGTCCTAGCTGTGACTGACTCTAGATGAAATCGTTTGCACAAATGAGACGTCTGGGTGTCTTGATTTTGACGTCGTGTCGACACACGTCAACGTCCTGGACGCAGACGGTGTGACGTTGTCCCAATTTGTTTGAAACGATTCTTAAGACGTCCAAACGACCTTACATGGCACCTAAATTGTTTGGCTACTACCAATGACGTCACGTCAGCTTTCAACATTCCTATTGCACATTCACGTTCCACATGTGCCAATTTTGTCACCGTAAATTAGCAATGTGTAATCTTAAATTCCAAAGTTTTTAAATGTTTTTAGACGTTTAGGATGTTCGACTAGAGATTTCAGTTGTTAGTACACTTGTAAATCTGAATTGACTGAGTGTGCCCTGAAAAACAGGAAAATGGAAAATCGGCCAGTACACTGGTTTTTATTGACTCACCTCAATAAATCAATGGGAAAATATGCGGAAGAAAAAATAGCAAAACATAGACAGATGATGAAATTTGCCACTCTCATTTAACACACAATATTTTTAATTATTTTATGCGGCGTTTCTTTTTTGGCCTAGTATATTTACATAAGGTGATACTCTTTCTTAAAACACTTGAATAACTCTGGTAATATTATTTGGAATTCCTTCAAAAGTTAATCAGGTAATTCACTCATCATCTTTTATCAACTTACTAAATTAGAAGGCCGAAGCCCTCACAATTACAATATTATAAATTGATTTTGCCTTCCCTTAATTCAATTTAAACTTTTCTTTTTGTGTTAAAATGTTAATGCTTACCAACCGTACATAGCGTTTTAAGAGCTGAAATATGAAACGTACCATACACGCATTTATTTTAGTAAGTGCATTGCTAGCATAGCTTTTTCAAGATTTCATATTATATTTTTGCAAACAGTGTAGACCCAGACCAGCTGGCTTCTAATGCTGATCAGGATCTACACTGATTTTCGTCCAGAGAATGAATCCATCCTTAATGATAATGAAGTTGCACACTGGCCATGCTGGAAATCAGAAGTTGATATAGCTTTCGCACCTCAAAAAGCATGCCCTTATAAGAACAAGCAAAATGCATTATTCACAGGTTTAAAATTTTCAGCATAAAATTGCAAATATTTTCTTTCCCATTATTTTAGCATATGTTTTGGGTGCTGAAAAAGAACCGTCTCATTGAGACAGTTCTTTTGTGTACCCACAACATATATTTTGGTTGAGAAATAAGAAAATTATTTTTCTGTTACGCAACACTTAACTAAAGGCCTGCATTATTTTTTCTTCAATATAAAATGCCCAAGTTGTTTACCTGTAAGCTAAAAGCAATATAAACTGCTACACTGCCTGTGATCATTCCTACACCAACATACACTCCATCATCACTGAAATACATAACAAAACACACAGCTTTAACCCTTTATGCAGTAATGTATGCTTCCTTCTGGTCTGATACAATGAACTTTGGATGGACCACTGTATGATTAATGGGGTCACAGGTTTATAATTTCCAAATAAAATTGTATTTACATTTTTATTTCTCCGAAGAATTTGTATGTTTTGATTCTTTACACCCAAGTCAACATTTTTTCAGTCATGTCGGGATGGGTCTTCCTGGGTTGAACCAGATCTAAGCAGAGGATAAAGTGCCTTGCTCATGGACACAACACAGTGCCTTAGGTGAGGCTCCAATCCTCAACCTCTCGATCTCAAGTCAAACACTCTACCACTCTGTCCTCATTCTCTGAAGATCGTTTCTGTTCTGGCAAACATTGAAGACTCTGATGAAATGCCGCATAATGCAGCATTTCATCTGGGTCTTCACTGTGTGCCAAAGTACACATATATTAGTCACTAGTATATAAAGGGTTAAAGAAGCCATAAATAGAAGTACCATCAAAATAACAACATTCCAACCATCATCACCGAAACACATGATAAGACACACAGATTTAAAGAAGCCTGGACTATGAGTTTCTTTCTGTTCTCAAATAAAATGTTGGTTATCAGGGCTGAATTTCACAAAGGCTTGTCAGAATAGCAAACAGAGAAGACCCTGATCAGACTGCTTCTTTAGAAGCAGTCTTATCTGGGTCTGCACTGTTTGTCTAGGCCTTTTTGCTGTTCCAAATTTTAGATCATTTACGGTACTAACAAAATTACAACATAAGGGTCATATGCTATTGAATGAAATCTGCCAGATAACATTCTTATTTCTTAACCTCATCATATGATGTGGGTACTCAAAAGAACCACCTCAAATAAATAATTCATTAGAGCACCAAAAACAAGTGTTTATACCGAAAAGTTTAACTCCTCTACAGCTAGTGGTGACTCAAACATTTAGTATTTAGACAAATCTTAAGGCCATGTGGACCCAAACTGTTTAAAAATCTGATAACAACCCTGAATTTATATTTTTGAAAAGTGGATTTAATCAAAAAAATCCACAGACGACCAAAATGCATGCAAAATTACCCATGATGCAAAGAGTTAAATAAATACTTACCTAACAGCCATACTAGAAAGCACTTCTGGTCCAGTATTCTGTATTAACTTTGGCTTGAATGTGCCACCATCCCACATTGCAAGAAAACATGGCGATGGTTTTGCCTGTCTTTTACTTGGAATGTTAATTGTGTAGAGATTGCTTTTATCTTTGTTACCTTCTATAACACCAAACCTGAAGTAAGTATTAGTGTTACCATATTTGCCCTAATAAGCATACCATGCACTAAAAAGAGCCATAAGAATGAACTCTTAACCCTTAAAGTGCCAAAAAAAATATTCATCTGAATATGTTGTCTGCTCAAGTTGTTGGCTTCATCAATTTGCCTACATTATTTGAATAGGCAGGGTTTTCCCTTGACTTTTTCATTTCCAGACATCATGTTGCCCTAGGTTTAGAATTTAGGGGTCATTAAAAATTTTAGGGGGATATTCCATTGTGGTCATTGAAAATAATTCATGTCTCCCTTATATTTCTAGTTGGAGTATTAAACAGTAATAAAAAATGCCGCTGAAACTTTTCAGTCAATCAACCAACAAATCATCGTAGAAACCGCATGGACCTTCTATTTTTTGCAGGAAACTCAGAGCCTGATGCTTTGCATCATGGAGGACACACAGATTTATTTTTTGGGGGTCATTTTGATTGAAAATGCGCCAAAACGCAGGATTTTGTGCGTCAGGGAAAACCTTGGACTACGGAAAGTATCTGGTCAAATATAGGAGCAGTCTAATCTCGGTCTACACTGTTTGTTGAAAAGGCTTGTAAAACATTTCATCAGACAGCAAAAGCAGACTTCTTTTAGTAAAATTAGTGGGATTAGAGAGAACTAAAATAGGATCATTATTGCAGACTACATATTTTGTGACATTTTTCTTTTGCGCAAAATAAATATTGATGTGTTGGCAGAAATTCTCATGAAATGTCAATGTTTTAGATTTCTTAAATTTGAAAATGTAGTTTGATGCAAATTCTAATTAAGAATACTTCTCAAAAATGTTTCATTTTATTAAAAAAGGAAAGCTCTTTCAACTACTTTTGGTTCTCATACAGAAAGGACCTCTGACGGTGGTAATGGGAATCACAGTGTATCGCTGCCTATTATTTTGATAAAAATTAAAGTCGATCAAATGCTTCCATCTTCATATATAAGCTCGCTGTTGGTCTATGTTTTATGATTTTGCATTTGATTTCCTATTTCCATAAATAAACAGCTTAATTTTGGGGCTAAAATGGTCACTTTTTGTATTATACATATAGGAAACAGAAAAATATTTTTAAAACATCATTTCAAAATATTTTTTAACAAATCAAATAGAAAAAAACAACAAAAATAAACATTAAAATGCTCATGATTTCGGAGTTTAAAATACTTTCACTGTGATTTGTAATCGAGTATTGATGATATAATACCCTTACACGTGAAAATAATTGATTTCTAAATGTTTTTGGTGAAGTCAAATTTTGCAACCCCTACCCCCTTTGGTAGAGTCTCATTTTTTGTCGTAGGGATCTGCCTGTTTAATTATAACCTTAATTTGTTCCTTATACATCAAGCGTCCTATTCAAAAGGATACCAGTGATATCTTATGCATAAGGAAGTTTTGGGAAGCATCTGAAAAATAGGCAGATACCCTATCAAAGTGTCAGAGGTCCTTGGCTGCTAAAATGAGCCAAAATCAAGAAAAATCAAATTTTTGCCAATTTTCTAGTGTGTGGCACCAGCTTCTGGACACTACCCTTCTGCCAAAACGATTTTTAATCAGATATTGTAGTGCATAACACTTTACACCATATTATAAGTACGATTTCATCTAGACTGGCTCAAGTCCTTAAAATAATGTTCATCATTGTGTCATATCATACACTTGTAGCTAGTCTAACTCTGATGGCTCTGTCTTAAAACAGAGCCATCAGAGTTAGACTAGCTACAAGTATATGATATGACACATTGATGAAACATTGTTTTAAGGACTGGAGCCAGTCTAGATTTCATCAACAAACAAATAAAACAGTATATTCCCCTACCTACAAGCTCTAAACCTGTATTCTTCTGTTTTGCCGGGCCACTGTACGTCTAGATGTCTTTTACCATCTTTTGTATTCCATACACAGCAACAACTATCGCTGTCTCTTGATATGGTTACTATCTGAAAGAAACAATCTGTAAGTAAACAAGATGTAAGAAGGACTTTAGTTAAAAGTGTGTAACGAAAATTTAATTTTCTTAATTCTCAACCAAAACATATGTTGTGGATACTCAAAAGAACCGTCTCAATGAGACGGTTCTTTAGAGCACCCAAAGTATATGTTAAAATTGATGGGTAAGAAAATATTTACAATTTAACGCTAAATTTTTTGTTTATCTAAACCTGTGCGTAAGATATGGCAGAATTATCCATAGGTTCAAATAAACAAACTTTTTGATTTCCAACAAAATAACTCTCTGTATTCTTCTTTGGTTTTCTTTTTATGACTTACAAATGACAATACTTCCATTTTTCTACCAGAAAAACCTTTTGATGCGGTGCTCATTGAAAGCATCTCAATAAGACAAGCCCTATCCAGGCCTCCAGATAAGAGTGCATACTGGAGTATTATTTTTCTTATTTCTCAACCAAAACATATGTTGTGGGTACTCAAAAGAACCCTCTCAATGAGACGGTTCTTTTGAGCACCCAAAACACATGTTTAAATTGATAGGTAAGGAAATACATGCAATTTTAGGTGCACAAACTATCCTTATCTGGACCAATGTCTTATTTCTTAGCAACTCCATTTTTAAACTGTCAGATTTGTTCTTGCTATTGTACATATATAATTTGGAAGAGGGTCATCAACTATTTCTGTTTTTTATGTATATTCTGACCAGTTTCAAAAGACAAGATTTCCCAAATATTCTGACTTTACTGCCTAAACTTCTGTAGGCTATGCTGTCAACAGAACAAATTCAGACTAGCCTTTTGTTTGTTTGATTTGATTCTTTACGTCCCGTCAACAATCTTTCAGTTATAAAGAGACGGGTCTTCCTGGGCTGAACCAGTACTAAGCTAGGATTAATGTTCTTGCTCATGGACACAACGCAGTGACGCCGGTGAGGCTTGAACCTGCGCCCCCTCGGTCTAGAGTCAAGCACTCTGCCACTGAGCCACTGCGCTCCCAGACTAGCCTTATATCTAGAAAGTGACAATTAGATAGTCATAGGCCCAGATAAGAAAATATTTGAGAGTAAAATTTTCAATATTTTTCTTAATTTATATTTGCAGTGTCCAAAAGAATTGTCTCAATGAGCCTATACTATCAAGCACCCACAACATGTTTAGGTTGAGAAAAAAGAAAATTATTTTTATTACACTCTCTTATCTGGAGGCCTGAGAAGTAGAGGAAATCAGAAAAAAATGCAAACAAAAAAATTCTTAACCCTTAAAGTGCCAATCACGACTGCAACAGACAACAAATTTTTCCAAAATCTTTCCTGATTTTTGAAAAAATTAAGGTATGATATTTCATGAGAGTTGTCTGCCAGCAGACGATTCTCATGAAATATCATGCCTTATTTGGTATTTTTGAAAAAGCAGCAAAATTTTAAATTGTCATCTGTTGCAAATTATAGGTGGCGCTTTATGGGTTAAAATTACCTTATTCCCGGAAGGATTTATATCAAGATCATCTATTTCTGACTTATGACCTTTGACCTCATACAGTTTCTGCAAGTCTTTAGTCTGAAACAAAATACAAATCTGTCAGATGGTCAGGAATACATGCATTGCAAAACAACATACATATCATATTCTACCAAATAAGTGTCAGGCCTTTAGTTACCCCCCAAAAAATTTGTTATTTCTCAACCAAAACATATGTTGTGGGTACTCAGAAGAACCTTCTCAATGAGACGGTTCTTTTGAGCACCCAAAACATATATTAAAACAGATGGGTAAGAAAATATTTACAATTTTACGCTCAAAAGTTTTGTTTATCTAAACCTATGAGTGTACTGTGAGCAACTTAAGTTTCAAAATTATATTCCTTTGCCTTGGTCAATTTTCTTTACACGTTTTTTTTTTTGCTTTTCCAGTAATTCCATCTTCCATGTGCTAGTTTATATAGCCAAGAACCAAAAATACAATTATTTCACACTTTGTGTGATTTTTGTGTGTGTTTTTGTGATAACTTGAGACAAGCATCTACTAGGCATTTTATTTTGAACAGATTCAAAATCATATGTGTTGAAAGGCATCAGATATAAAGAATTTTAGAATTTTTTCTCCTTACAATTGTCAAAAGTAAACAAACCAACAAAAGTACCTCATATTGGCATAAACCTTAAATTGAATGTAGTTATATTACCTAAATATTAAATAATGACAACTTTATTTCCTTTTCTCTGAGTGGCAATATATTAACATTGCAAACATTTTCAATCATTATTATTATATTTACCCGCCACACCCGCAAATGTCCGTCTGCTCCGCCCGTTGCTAGTATACTACCATCTGGACTGAAACGAACAACCTTCTGAAAACTGCCCCCATCACAATAATCTGTCCGTACACTTTTTATTTTTTCAACTTCAAATGTGATGCGTTTGGTCTGATTTGATGTTTCTTCCGTCTTTTCGTCGACCTTCCCTTTCCGCTTCACTGCTTCTGTCCCATCTTCTTTCTTTCCACCTGCAGCTTTGGGATTAAAGTATACATACGGTAAATGTTCTAAAATTTTGAACACTTTTCTATTTCTGATCTCAAATAAAATGTTGGTAATATCAAGGCTGGAATTCAGGCTGAAATTCATAAAATGCTTGTTAAAATAGCAAACAGTGAAGACCCTGATCAGACTGCTTCTTCAGAAGCAGTCTGATCTGGGTCTGCACTGTTTGCCCAGGTCTTTTTGGCAGGCAACTAGTGTTCAAACTTTATGAGCATTTGTTTGTTGGTTTTGATTCTTTACATCCCAGTCAACAGTCTTCCAATCATGTCGGGACAGGTCTTCCTGGGTTGAACCAGTACTAAGCAGAGATGTTTAGAACATTTACCGTAATACCGGTACCCCAGGTTTACATGTTCACAAAAAATGTCTTCTGCTCTTTCATCTGCTTTTTTTTGCTAGCTTGCAAGCAATATGAACCCAGATCAGACTGCTCCCTTAGGAATATAGTCTGATCAGGGTTCACAGTATTTGCTTTTATGGTACTAGTGTTCTGGAGTGTATCTGAAAATATGCAGCAGATGTAGAAAGCAGACATCATTTTCAGGACAAAAATATATTAACATTTTAAGGCTAAAGGTGATTGGGTATATCACATGCTTTGAGGTTAGATAAGGTGGAAAAGTAGCTTTCTTCTAAAAACACCAACATGGGGAGTTTATATACACATGATTAATCTTTTAATCACACTGATAAAATATAACAGCCATTTAATAAGGTCTAAAATAAAAAAAAAATGTTCATTTGCAGTTTCCTACATACAGATACACAGCTATTTTATCCCAAAGCCTTCAAAAATATCAAAGCCTCAAAGTGAGATTTTTTTATACTTTTCATATCTGCCTTTTGAGCAAAGTGCACTTTTCATGTCTGCCTATAGTTGGCCTAACTAAAATTGTGTTTATGAAATCCTGTGCCTCAAACCAAAGGCTTGTCCACAAGGGTGGTGCTCTTTTTTTCAAACATTTTTTCAGATATTTCAGCGAATCCTTCAATCCCACTAATTCACAACAATTTTCGTCTGCTGTCTATTTTGTTTGATATGTATTTAGCTGCCTATATTGCAAACAATATGAACCCAGTTCTGACTGCTTTCTTAGGAGCAGTCTGATCAGGGTTCTGATAATGTTAGTCCAGAATGCATTTGAGTATGTGCAACAGGCGTAATAAGCAGACGACATTTTCTGGCAGAATAAGGATTCACCAGTTAATCTAGTCATCATCTTTTATCAGCCTATGGACCTTCAAGGCTTTAGCTCTTACACTTATCTCTTTCCTTGCTAGCAGCGACTTTTGTCATCTGCTGATAAACTTTGCAAACAATTTGGACCCAAATCAGGACCGACAGAATGTCGGTCCTGATCTGGATCCAAACTGTTTGACACTCTGATAGTGTTCCTGAGATAATTTTTTCGAAAAAACATACATTTTGAAGCATAAACAATACCCAGTATGGAAAGAGTTATGAGATATGCTAACATGGTATGTACGACGGATGGACAAACAAGCCAATGGCAATATGCCTCAAAAAAGTTGGGAGCACAATAAAAGCTATATGTACAAAGCATACCTTGTTTTGTGGGAGACACAACCTTATATTTCAAGGAGAATAAATGGCATTCATCATCCATACCAGCAGCAAACATGTGATTTCTGCCATCATAATAAGATGCCCCATTCATAGGGGCCTGCGCTCCTAGATCGTGGCGACAAACATTGCCAGACAAAATTTTATCTTCTGTTTTCTTTACTTCATAGATTTCCTGAAACATGGAGCAAAAATATATATATATATATATAGATATATATATTAACCCATAAAGCACCACCTATAATTTGCAGCAGACGACAATTTCAAATTTTGTTATTTTTTCAAAATTAACAAATAAGGCATAATACTTCACGAGAATTGTCTCACGGGTGGGCATCAGCGGAACTACCACTAAATCGGGTCAAAGTAAATTTGTTCCTTCGTCACATCCGGGACCTTTCGCCGTAGCGGCATCGTCACAGAAAAGCCAAACAAAGGTAGGGACTCTCGCTTGTTTTGATTTTTTTAAAAGAATGCGCTAACTATGTAAACATCCGGCAATGCTATTCCATGTAGATGTGATTTACCTCGCTAAACAGGCCAAACCCGATGATGAAAAAAGCTTTGCTATTATACTATTTTTCTCTTTAAAAAAAAAAAGAAACATCTGAAAAAGGCAACAGACAGAGATCGTCATCGGTATCAGAGACAAAATAACGAAATTCCAAAAATGGATTTATTTTTATTTTTGCGTCAAGTGCAGCATCATTTAATTGACACGTTTTTACATCATAATTGGGCGAAAATAGCAGGTATATTCTTCATTTATGCATGCTTTAAGTAGTTTTTAAACCTTAGTCACCTTAATTGATGGCTGTGCTACGGAGTTTTAACATAGTATACAAACGCCATATACTGAGGGCTAGCATATATGTATACTCATCTTATTTGTTTGTAAATGTCTTATTTGCAAGTCGGTTAATAGCTTTTCACAGCTAATTATATACTTTTTGTATTTCCGACTATATAAATAAATTTTGTATAGTATTGTATTGAGAGGCTGTTGCAGTATTGAGATATTTTTGTACTTTTGTGAAAGCCAATACTTGTAAAAAAGCTTCTCTATACAATATGTGTGCATCAAGTATAAAACAGAAGCAACTGTAAGCTTACAATAGCATTGGCGACACCAGTTTTAGCTTGACCTCCCCCACCAGCAACCAAGAAGTGCCTTTCACCAAGAGAACTGACTAAATACATAGGAAAATCTGATCGTGCAAGCAAATCGCCCTTCACGGGCGCCATGTTGGCAAAAATAAATGTAATCTACAAATTCGTATTTTTGTTACCCATCGTGTAATGAAACTAAAATTATAACATATACCATGAAAAATATTTCTATGGGATCTTCAAAATGTAGTTATTATTGTCATGTTTTTTTTTTTTAATTAAAAAAATAACAAGTATAAGCTTTTTGAAAAAACTATTTTGCATGTTATCAGGGACGCAATATGATTTCAGGCAAACAGACAGATCTCATTTTACTAGATTTTAGTAAGGCCTTTGATAAGGTCAACCACCTTAAACTCCTCTACAAATTACAGACACATGGTGTGCAGGACAAGGCTCTTAGATGGATTGAGTCCTTCCTTGTGAGAAGAAGTCAGACTGTGGTCCTTAATGGCAATAGTTCGGATGAACTCCATGTCTCATCAGGGATCCCTCAAGGGTCAGTCCTTGGTCCCATCCTATTTCTGCTTTATATTAATGACTTGCCAGACACCTTGCAGTCCCAGTTTCGCCTCTTCGCAGATAATACTGCAGTGTATTTAACTGTTCAAGGGCAAGCTGATAGCAAAAAGCTACAAAATGACCTTGATATATTACAGGAATGGGAACGGGAGTGGGATATGGAATTCAATCCATCTAAGTGTCAGGTTGTGCACATCACCAGGTCCAGACGACCTATCAATACTTCATACTCCATGCATGGCCAGGTCCTTGACTCTGTGGATAGTGCCCGATACCTGGGTGTAGACATTACATCAGACCTGAACTTTACCCAGCATATAAACCGTACCACTTCAAACGCTTCTAAAAGTCTTGGCTATTTAAAACGAAACATTTTAACAAAACATCCTGGTATAAGAGAGGCAGCTTATAAGACCATTGTACGCCCTCAGGTAGAATATGCTAGCACTGTTTGGAGCCCACATACAAAAAAAGGATATACATAAAATTGAAATGGTTCAGAGAATGGCAATTAGATGGACACAAAATTCCTATTCTACTTATGCTAGTGTCACTCAAATGCAAAAATCGAACTCGGGATAAGAAGTTTGGAACAGAGGAGAGCAGATGCTAGAATAATCATGCTTTTTAAAATTGTACATGGCCTAGTTGCCATCCCCTTGCCATCATATTTTGAACAACCCTCCAGAATGACAAGACATAGCCATCCCCTCGCATTGCGTCAAATACACACATCTGTGAATTATTATAAGTACTCGTTCTTCCCTGCAGCAGTTGTATATTGGACAAACTACCTTGTTCTGTTGTAACACTGCCAACGTTGGATCAATTCAGCGTGGCAGTGCGGTCACTTGACCAACCCATGTTCTAACTCAACATTACTGTTTTTATCCTGTTTTTAACGTCTTGTACATTCTTTTTTAACACTATCATCTTTTATTCATTCCTTTTTCCATACACTTTTTGCACCATGGCTTTAAGACGCATTCCACCTGCACGTAATCCTCGCGAGGGGGTGTTGCAGTATAGAAAGAAAGAAAGAAAGAAAGAAAGAAAGAAAGAAAGACGCTTTTCAAAGGACAGGAAACACTGTAATAATTTTGCTGATAATAAGAATTATCGTGTAGGTACAGTACCATTCTTTCAGACATTTGTAAGAATGAGATAATGAACTTATTTAAAAGTGAATTTTTCGGAATATAAATAATAATTGATTATTTATGAAGTTTAAAAACAGCCAGTACATAAAGTAGACTTAGGGGTCTTTCATGCAAACCAAATATCTATGTGTCTTGATCCACATCTGAATTAAGGGTGAGGTTGGCGCCGTTAAACCGGTTTAAGCCCTCCAGTAAAATATTTTACTGACCGTTCCAAGGCGGTGCTTCTTTTGTGGATCTTTTATGTTTTTGTTCTGTCTTGTGTTTGCTATGTTTTGTGCGCGTCTGTTTATATGTGCTTAGTGGTCACCTGCTGGGAAAGGGCTGACCTCTTGGCTCTCGTTTGTGGTGTCATCTGTGAGTTTGTCACTTTCCCATTGGTATCCTGGGTCAGGTGTGGTACTTGATTGTATCGATTCCTGATCTTTGCACCATTACTTACTTTCAGCTTCGAAACCATTTAATTTTATAAAAAGATACATAGTGCATTTCTCCAGTTAATCACATCGATAGTTGGTATGAGCGCCAGAGCACCTAAAATATACACATTAGGTACATATTACAGTATAAAAGATACACATATCAAGTTACAATGATGCTAAATGTTTAGACTGTGTGATTCAGCATATCTGTCTGTATCTGTATGGTTACGGTGTAGTGCTTGTTCAGCATAACACACCGGGGAGAGAGCGACTTAGTAGCACTGTGGGTGGTAAAGAAGAGATAGTAATTCAAAAGTGTTATTAAGTAAAATTTGACATTAATGATAAATTGTAAATTAACACTTTGTGTTTGACTTTTGTGTGAGTAAATTGGCAGGTGGTCTATCTATCTATCTATCTATCTATCTATCTATAATCCCGAACCCTCTTCCGAGTATTATTGGGGTGTTTACCTGCGCATGGTGTGTTAGTAAGAAAGATTAAAAACAAGAGGTTAAGATAAAAGAATGATAGAGAGATGAAAATAAAGATGATAGTGTTAGGTGTTAATAAGATGGAGTTAAAGGCAGGGATTCTGTATCCCCCCGCAGAGAGATTATTACCTGTATGAGATGGTCAGTGGGCGGAGCTTAGCTATTGACCAGGCCACTGACCTAATCTGGTCTAGCAGATAACAGATTGGCCTCAGGCTACTGCTGTGCTGTTTTCTTGTCTCAAAAATGACAATATTTTTGTAATAATTATTGGTATTTTTCTTTTTTGAAAAGTAAGAAAAATAAGAACAAACAAGCTGATAAAAATTGAATGGACCCATGAATGATGAATGCAGCTTTCTTCAATAAATTTGATTGTCATCAATATAATATTTGATTATTTTTTCATTTTTATATTCAAAGAATTTTTTTTTCGAAATAGTTATCAATAATTATCATGCTGAATATCTATGCACTTGATCCCTCCCAAATTTGATTAAAATAATTTTACCTTAGATGCAGATTGAGTTTTAGTGGTTTGAAAACAAGAATATTATAAATCCTATAGTAAAAAAATAAAAATGAAAAAAAATATTATTCTATTTATTTTTTTAACTAAATGATTTTTAATAAAAAAATTAGTAGCAAATATTGATGTATTTTTCTAAAATGCCGATATACAGCAAAATATCCAAAATAAAATTCTTTCAAAATTCCAAATTTTATTGCTTAGGTTTTGACCAAATTTCCTAAATAATTCATAGTGATTGCTGAATACCCCATATGACAAACCACATGGCCACTGAGCTGATACAGGTGTCAATCATTTGCACATAAACCAATCAAATTAGATATAAGCCTCAAGAGCCCAGGGGGGTACTCTGATATTTTCACACAAACGTAGGCTCTGTCCATTTTTTGGGGGGTTCAAAATCCTGAATTTCGATATTTTTTGGGGTTTTCAGAAAAATGAATATTTTTTGGGGGTATTAAGATTTTGTGGATATTTTTTTTTTGGTCATCACAAATTGGGCTAGTTTGAGGGTCATTTCTATGCAATTTAGGGTCATTTTTTAAGGTCAAGGTACAGAATTGGGATATTTTTTTGGGTTGCTAAAATTTCAAATATTTTTTGGGGTGTTTGAAATTCCTGATATTTTTTGGGATTAACGGTAGATGCTGGGTCTGAGCCTACGTATGTGGAAAAAATTAGAGTACCCCCCCCCCCTGGGCTCAAGAGCTCCTGGATATGTTCACAGCATGAGTGCAAAACAGAAAGTGCCAGAATTGAGGCTTAATTTTCCTTATATACCCCCACTCCTGCCTTTAAAAGCAGATTAAAACAGTATGCATTTAAGGGTGTGTATGATTGATCTCGCTGACTCCTGTTTTAAAGGAGTCAAGATCAGGAACCAGGACGAGATCAGCTGGTAGCTTGTTCCAAAGAACAATGGATATGGGGAAAATGAGTATTTATAGTAACAGACAGATGTGTGAATCTGTCTGTAAGAAAGAGAGTGCATGTGACGATATACTTCAGGATGCTCAAAATATGACGGAAGTGGTATAGCAACTAGGCTTTAAAAAATTATAAAACATTGCGAGGCGCGTGTCGGTACGTCTGTTTTCTAGGGATCGCCATCCAAGGTTGCTCAGCATATCCGTTACGCTATTATATGAGGAGTAGTCATTCGAGACCCATCTGGCTGCCCTTCTTTGGACTTTTTCAATTTTGTTTATGTTGTCTTTGGTGTAAGGGATTCAAACGACTGATGCATATTCAACCTGTGGATGGACAAGGGAGTTGTATGCCATGGTTTTGATATCTTTATTTTTGGTGACTACATTTCTTTTGACAATACCCAGTGTTTTGTTAGCGGTACTGGTAATATTTTTTTCAGTCTTGTTTCTTTTATTTTCTATAATCTGTTACAGAAAGGTATTCAGCCAAACATACTGTACATACATACATGAGCACCCTTAAACAATACTCTCCCCGATAGCCTGGATCCTGTCGTACATATATGTTTTGTTAAGAAAAGATTCAGGAAGGGTGCTTCTTTCGCTCATACGACTCTCAAAACATATGTTTGTATATATATGCAGTAAATATATCTACTGTCCTGCCAACCAAGAGCGACAGTGACATCATGCCTTGTCTATAATTGCCAAGTAAAAACATTAACTTGTACACTTCACCTGAGCCAATGCGAGTCAATAGATCACCTGTGTATAAATCCTTTCGTATGGATAGGATAAATACACAAGTGACATATTGATTCTATGTCCTTGATAACTTTGCAAACAAAACACAAGTTCACTGTCACTCCTGGCCAGCAGGACAGTATATAATAAAGGTAAAACAGTATGCACTGACTTTCATTATTATCCTACTACATATTTAATATTCATACAGTAATACAAAACTAAATAGAAACAAGACATTTTTGTATGGTATACTTTTCCTGTTCCTGAGGTTGTGCTGGTCACTATAATGAGTCACTAATACATGTATTTCAGAGTGTCAGTTTTATTCTTGGTATGTGAGGGTTGGTATGTTTATGCTTATATACCTATTCTTAATTATTAAGTAGTATTTCATATGGTTCCCAATCTTTATTAAACTCTGTTAGTTCCTTATTTGACAACGTAATATCTTTAAGCATTTTGAACAATTGATAAAGCTTCTTCTTGTATACTCCTAGAACCAGTTGACGTTCATTACAGCGAGTTGTGTATATGAAGTACTTGGCATAGAGTATTATGATATTAAGTGGTTTTGTTATAATATTTAATCTATCCAGACCAAAAATAAAAAAATCCTCCACAAAGTCACACTGTATATCATTATTATTCAGCCATTGTAACAATTCCTTCAAAAAAAAGCCTGAATCCTCTCACAGGTCCAGAACAGATGGGTTATTGTTTCTTTTTGGGAATGACAGAAATAGCATGATGAGTCGCTCTTTATTTTCATTTTAAAGAGAAGATTGTTTGTCACCAAAATATTATGATTAATACTTGTCTGAAACAATTGTATGGCTGGATATTTTATTATACTAAAGGGGTAGTTGTAAATTTTCTTCCATTCTTGGTCTGTGAAATTAAATTTCTCATTCCATCTTCTTTTACTTGTCAGTTCATCATAGTTTTTATTCAGTTCATTATACATTGCCTGTGTCCCTGACTTTTGCTGCAGAAAGACTTTGATGTGACTTGGTATGAATGGTTCTTGTACTTTTTTGGTTAATTTTATTTGTGTATGGGATAGAAAGTGTTTTAGTGAGTCTATAAATCCTTGATATTTTAACATGTTCAACGGGCTGCCATCAATTCCAACTTCTTGATAGCTATAAAAGCTTCTGTTCTGGTTCACCAGATCATTCACAAATCTGATACCTTTATCATACCATGTTTTATAAAAAACATATTTTCTATCTATTTTAATACTTCTGTTATAGAACAGAGGACTTTTTAAAATTTGCTCTTCACCTTTTTCTGTTTTATAGTTTATATCAAGAAAAAAATTAAGTACATCTTTCCAAACTGATTATTCAATGTGCTTATAATATCCTGAATATATTCTACATTACAAGATGTCAACATTTCCAGATTTATATGTATTTTATTAGTTCTTGCCATTTACTTTCATTTAAAAGAAGCCTTCTTATCCATGTAGATTTTAAAGCACTTACAAAGGCATTTAGGTTTATCATATTCAGTCCTCATTCTATATACTTCTTTATCACAACTGTTTTTTTAATTTTTGGATTTTTATTCCATAAGAAATCATACAGAGTTTTATTTATAGTTTCATATATTTTGACATCTGGATTTGGTAGAGATGTAAAAAGGAGATAAAATATTGGTATATCAAGAGTTTTAATTACAGTAATTTTTCCAATAGGTGATAAACTTCGTTTATTCCACTGTTTTAGTATCTTTTCCATTTGTGTTATTTTTGGTATATAATTATTTTTTATCATCTTATCTAAGTCTGTATTAAGAAGAATCCCTAGTAACTTAAATTGGTTACTACCCCATGAAAGTTTCCACTTTGTTTTTATTGATCTGGTACTAAATTTTTCTGAACCAATCCACACAAGCTGTGTCTTATCAAAGTTTATATTTAACCCTGATATTTTTGAAAATCTTGAGAGCTCTTCCAGAGTCTGATTGAGAGACCTTTCTGTGCCATCTAGCATTGCTGAAGTGTCATCTGCAAACTGTGATATTTTAAATTCAATGTTATTGATATTTATGCCTTTTATTGTTTTGTTTTTCCTTATCTTTGTTGCAAGGAACTCAGCACATATCACAAAAAGGTATGGAGAGAGTCGCCGTGACGACATCCACGCTCTATGTTAAAAAAAGCAGACAGATGTCCAGATACTGATACTGCTGAGGATATGTTTTTATAGCATACTTTTACCCATTTCCTGATAGAGTCCCCAAAAATTAAGATGTTCAAGTGCTTTGTGTAAGAAATTCCATGATAGAGAGTCGAAAGCTTTTTCAAAATCTATAAGCAGTAATAGTCCTGGAATATTCTTTTCATCTGTAAATTTCATCATGTCATATACAAGAGGTGTTTCATGTTTATTTGAACAAATTTGAAAATGCCGTTACTCATTTATTTCTCGTTATATAGGGTAATTATTGATTTCCATGGGTTAGTCTGATCTCCAGGAATACAATGCCATCGAGAAAATAGTTCTTTATCTTTATTTTCTGGGTTTAAACAATCGCTGAAGGTGAGTAGTCAAAATTTAAGCGTTTAAAAATGCTGTCTGAAACGAAATGTACTAAATCTTTCTCTAACTATTTCTCCAAAATATATGACGTTCATCTCTTGGAACCTTTTTTACATTGTACATAGATAATGAAAGTATGTTCTGTTAGAAAATAAAGCATTCCAGTTGTATATTTACTTTTTGGAAGCGACTTTTACATCAAATTTGAGGGTTTACAGTTTCCATAGCAACACTAAATTGTATGCAAAATACTCAAATGCAATATTTGGTGATCAGTTTTATCCGTAATAGATACTTAAAATATCTATGAAATTAAGTCGGCTGTGAGTTTTGAGAATTTGCTTTTCAAACTTCTTCCAAGACACATTTTATACACGAGATACCCATTTGGGCACTTTTATGGAAGAACTTATTAAGCCCAATTTCCAAGGAAAAACAGGCACACATAGGCTGTTTCTCATCTTAATAATAGACTGAGTGTGCCTCTAAACTTAAAAGAAAATTTCACAATTAAATACGTATTTTCTTAGAAGATACACCCGTTTTAGCTCTTAAAATCAGTAAAAAGGGGGTGGGGGTGTATTTAGGGCCGCCATGTTATGGCCTTGCTATAAATTGCCATCTGGTCTGTATGGCAATACCAGGGACACGTCTGTTATGCATGAAAAAGCAAAATGTGTTTGTTTTAATTATACGCAACCGCAAAAAGTGAAATTCAAATCTGTTCAAATAAACATGAAACATGTCTCGTATTAATCGTATATTTTCCACAATGGATCTACCTTTTATAAAACCTGTTTGATCTTTATTTATAATGTCGCCTAATACTGTTTTAATTCTATTGGAAATGGTACCTGATGCAAGTTTGTATACAGTGTCAAGGAGAGTTAACGGTCTCCAGTTTTTTAAAAATATCTTTGGTTTGTTGTCTTTTGGGATACAAGTAATAATGCCTTGTTTTTGAGTTATGGATAGTTCTCCAATTGTGTAGCCATGATTCAAAGATCTCAACACAAAAACTCCTAGCTGTTTCCAAAAAACTTTAAAAAATTCAGCAGAAAATCCACTTAAACCAGGGCTTTTACCATTTTTCATATTTTTAAGAGTACATGAAATTTCCTCTAGGGTTAAGAGGCCTTCTAATCTATTAGCTTTGTCATCAGTGATAGTTTTCATAGTTTGCCCTACATATTCATTCAGGTTGATATCCTCCAATTCTGAGTCCCTACTGGTGTACAAGTTTTTATAGAATTGCTCAGTTTCTTTTAATATTGCATCTTGCTCAATTAGGACAGTTCCATCATATTTCTGCAAGCTCTGCATTGTTTTTGAAATATAATTATGTTTTTCCAGTCCACACAAGTATTTTGTAGGTCTTTCACCTTTATCTATTTACTCTGCTCTTGATCTTATCAGGTTACCTTTTAATTTTTCTTGTCTTATGTCCTGTAGTTTTGTTTTAATATGTCCAGTTCTCCATAATTTGTTTCATTTAAATTGTTTTCCAAATATGTGATTTTATTAATAAGATCTTTTTCTAAATTATTCCTTTGTTTATTTTTAAAACTTGCATAAGAAATTGACTGTCCTCTTAATTCCATTAGCAAAACATCTAAAAACAATTGATCATTTATACTGAACTGTATTTCTGTATTAGGAATATTATCTATTTCATCGATATTATACACTGGTAGGGCATATTGTTTTTTAACATCCAAATTTGTTTTGTTCATAGTCTTTAAATATTCAAGTTCAGTTAGCAGAGAGTTATTATGTTTCCAGTAGGACTTTCCATGAGAAATGTTAGTAAAGTTTAATTCTAATGTTACAAGTGAGTGGTCTGACCTATAGCTTGCTCCTATTTTACTAACTTTAATATATTGAGACAAACTCTCAGACGTGAGAAAAAAGTCTAATCTAGCCTGCTTAAGCGGGTTTCTTCTCCTCCATGTATATCGTTTAAGTTGTTGATTACTTTCACGAAATGGATCAATAATGTCATTAGTTTCCATGTAATCTAAAAGTAACTCTCTTGATTTGGGGTTATTTATATTTTTGTAATTTGAACAATCAATGTATGGATCTAGTACTAGGTTAAAATCTCCACATATGATGTAATCACTATTTCCTATCTCTTCGAGATGCTGAATTATTTTTTTGAAAAAGCTAGGGCTATCAGAGTTTGGACCGTATATGTTGATTAAAGTGAATCTTTGATGCTGAGCTGTTACATCAATAACAAGAAAGTTTCCTTCATTGTCTTTTATCTGCTTATGAATTTTATATTCTAAATTTTTCCCAAATAATATTGCAACTCCTCTTGCATTTTATTTATAGTTGTTAAAAAGGCACTCTCCATTCCATAGATCCAATATTGATCTTTTCTCAGTATCGGTAAAGTGTGTCTCTTGAAGACAATAAATGTCACAGTTAGTATTTCTTAAAAAATCAAAAATATCTGTTCTTTTACTTATACCCCCAAACGGGAACGCAGTGGCTCAGTGGTAGAGTGCTTGACTCAAGACCGAAGAGCCTTGGGTTCGAGCCTCACCGGCGTCACTGCGTTGTGGTCCTTGAGCAAGACACATTTATCCTAGCTTAGTACTGGTTCAACCCAGGAAGATCCGTCCCTATATAACTGAAAGATTGTTGATGGGACGTAAATAATCAAATCAAAAAACTTATACCCCCAATACCTTGTGCATTGTATGACAGTATTTTCAACTCAGCCTTTTTCATATTGCACACAGATTGATTTATTATTAAAGTTCCATTCAAGTTTTAACAGGACAGCCTCAGTGAACAAGGTAAAAGATAAGTATCATATACAAAAGAAACAAACATACACAAACATCAGCAAACAAATAGATAAGTAATCTTGGATTTTTGCTTGTGAAATAATTACTGATAGATTCATTGATTAATAGATGCGTAGAAAAGCAGGGGTGTGGAAATTGCAAAATTCTATACTTGCACAGGCCGAGGGGCAAGTAAATGGCCATAATATCCTTGTCCAACTAAACTTTTACTTGTCCCAAAGAAGATCCAGATCAGTTAGCTTCTATAAGAGTCAGCTGATCTGGCTCTTCACTCGTTTCCGTACAGCACGACGTTGTAGGTTCATAATAATTAATTAAAATGAAATACAGAAGTGTACTCACTATGTTTAAACTAGTATATAGACATTTTTGACTTGTCCTGAATGAAATGGGACCAGGTCTGCCATGGTATTATTGAGTTTTTTTGGTTTCTGTAAAGACGGCACCTCATGAATGCGCAACCAGGACTGGTCTACCTTTGACTTAGATAAGAGCTGAGAAATGAGAAGAGGTTTTGTTCAAAAGCAACCGTATTATCTTGAGCCATACCCCAGCAAAGACGCAAAACATATTATTTAACCAAAACAGCCGCACCCGAAAACGTCTATTTAACATAAGCACAGATGCAAAACATTTTGGGCCCAGATCAGACTGCTCCTACAGGAGCAGTCCGATCTAGGTCCACAATGTTTGTAAGTTAGCAAAAAAAAAAACAATAAAAAAAAAAACATTTTGTGGTTATAAAGCGCCCTCAGTGTTAACAAACGCGAGCTCAGTGTATATACGGGTTGGATTTTCATGAAATGCACGCACGCTTGCGTGGCCCAACAACTTATTAATTCTTCACCAAGTTTTAAATAGAAACCGTTGCCCCCTGCCCAGCAGACGAAACAGCCAAACCACGCCCAGATATGAATATTAAAGTTACCGCCTCTACAGAGAGCAGACAGTTCTATTATATTTCCACACCCTTGATAGAAAATGACGAACTTTGACAGAATCCATTGTTGAAATATGTTAATTCTAGGTATGCAGTAACCTTTTACACATTGTATCATCAAGGAAAACATGAAGGAAGTACAGTTTAAGCAAGTTTGATACATATATTGTAGTTGGAAAATGAGTGTGGAGAAGTAGTCAGCACAGGAAGTGATAATTATTGTACTTTAAAACTGTTCATATGACCCTATGCCTTGTCCCCCCAAATCTTGCCTTGGCAAGATAAGGTGCAGCAGGCATATCTTCTATGTGCCTCATGTATTTTGTATCTTTTCCCCCCTATGATTGACCCTAAAATTCCCTCTTGGCCGAAAACGAAAATGTCAAGAGTGGCAGAAACCAATCATCTGGAGAGTCAGTACTCTATGACTGGTTGAGCTCAAATATGATGCAAAGTTTGTTAAAAAAATCCGTGCAGGAGCTTAGTCCTCTTACTCTCTGAAGCATCCAGAGCAGACCCTGTTCAGACTGTTCCTACAGGAGCAGCCTGATCAGGGTCAACACTGGCTGACTATATTTTTTGCTGTTGTTAAAATCTATCTGCTTAAAGAATGGTGGAGAGATTTGCCAGCTACATTGTGGATCTATTGTTGAACAGGCCATCTGATTGTCATCCAATCTTTGTTTTTAGGTTGCTCAAGAATAGGCTGCGCAAGAACAGCTTTAAAAGTACACCATATTCTATATATTATCATAAAAACACCAACTAAGTGGTGCAAGTCTATTGCTATTGACTGTACACATAGTGTATGTGAAAGTAATATAGATCCCCCAGTATAGATCCTGGTCAGCTACCTCTGAAGAAGCCAGCCGATCTGGATCTACACTATAGTTTCTGACAGTCAACTGCACATATATATGTGTATATGAAGGCAATATAGATCCTTGTCGGCTACCTCTGAAGAAGTCATCCGATCGGGATCTACACTGTAGTTTCTGGCTATCAACTGTACACATAGTGTATGTGAAGGCAATATAGATCCTGATCGGCTAATTCTGAAGAAACCAGCCGATCCAGATCTACAATGTAGTTACTGGCTAGCGACCGTACATAACAAAATGTAGTGTGTGTGAAAGCAATATAAATCCTGATCGGCCACCTCTAAAGAAGCCAGCCGATCCGGGTCTACCCTTTAGTTTCTGACTATCAACTGTACACGTAGTGTATGTGATGGCAATATAGATTCCGATCGGCTACTTCTGAAGAGGCCAGCCGACTCGGTTCTACAATGTATTTTCTGGCTATCGACTGTACTCCCTGACCCCCCGCCCACTGCAAAGGCGGCGCCCCACAAATGCGCAACCAGGACCGGCCAACCCCAGACACAGGCAAAAGCCCAAAAAGAGACTGTTTTATTCAAAAGCAACTGCACCATTCCGCGCCATTATCTCAGTATAGCCGCAAACCAGCCCTTTAGTCCTTAAAACGCCAGCAAAAACAACTGCATCTGAAAATCTTTATTTAACATAAGCATAGAGGCAAACATTGTGGACCCAGATCAGACTGCCTGATCTGAGTCCACACTGTTTATCTATGGGGCCCCAAACACCCTAGTGGACGACAAAAACATACATTTTGTGACCATGCGCTTTAAGGGTCAATAAATGTGAGTTCAGTGTGTATACGGTCAGGATTTTCACAAAATGCACGCACGTTTGCGCGGCCCAAAAAGCTTATTAACTCTTTACCAAATTATAAATAAAACCCGACCTCCCTTCCTTAGCAGACGAAACAGCCGAACCATGCCAAGATATGAATATTAAAGTTGCCGCCTCCACAGCAAGCGAAAAGCATATTTATACATATGTAAAATGTTGTATATGTAAGAGCAGTATATATCCTGATCGGCTACCTCTAAAGAAGTCAGCCGATCCGGATCAGATATCTACACTTTAGTTTCTGATTATCCACTGTGCATATAGTGTATATGTGATGGCAATATAGATCCTGATCAGCTACTTCTGAAGAAGCCAGCTGATCTGGATCTACACTTTAGTTTCTGACTATCCACTGTACCTAGTGTATGTGAAAGCAAAACAGATCTTGATATGCTGCCTCTGAGGAATCCCTAACTCTGTTTTTTGACTATCTTCTAAATATCATATGTATGAAAGCAATATTGATCCTGATCAGTTATTTCTGAAGAAGCCATCTGATCTGGATCTACACTGTATTTTCCATATTTTCACAACACAGAAATTTCGAGATAAAAGTTAACTCACTTGATTGGGAAATGCTTTAGAATTCACAAAGAGGGAAGAAAAAATAAAAAGTAAATAAATTTGTGTTTCAAGAGGGAAAGGGTTCTATTGGGTGAAATTTGTCTGATGATGTCTTCTTCCGCTTCTAGCTCTAAGCTTCATTTTGCAAGCAAACAGTTGTGGGTCCTGATCAGACTGGTCTTAGACTGGTAATATTCTTTATGTGGGTGTTCCAGTTCAGGTCCTTGACGATGGTCACACTCAGATACTTCGCTGCATCCACAGATTCTAGTTCCTGGTTATGCATGAAGTATCTGGACTTAACCGGGCTTTTTGAGCGGGTAATATGGATTACCTGGCATTTGCCTGGGTTAAACTCCATATCCCAGGTCCTCTCCCAATGCTGTAGAGACTTCAAGTCGGACTGAAGTACCTGACTATCTTGCATGTTGGTGACTGTCAGGTATACAGCAGTATCATCAGCAAATAACCTGACCTGGGGCTGAATGTTTTCAGGTAGGTCATTGATGTACAATAGAAAGAGGAGCGGACCCAGTACTGAGCCCTGAGGTACACCAGAGGTCACTTTGACCTCCTCAGATGACTCCCCATCTAGTACAACAGCTTGAGTGTGACCTATCAGGAATGACTGAATCCAAGGACCTCGAACAGTCTCCTATTCAATCTGCCCAAATTTTGGCACACTGTTGCTAGGATAGTGCATATTTGACAACTGTAGTTTTGTGCTTGAATAAAACCCTAACATTTAATGTACCTAGCAAAATAAAAATATTTTGAAAATAATGCATGATTATGCCAAGACATTAGGGTTTAGGGGGTGGGGGTATTTTTGTGACCAAATCTTGTTTCACAGAAAATCAACGTTTCACAGGGTATTCACCTAAATGCATGGAAATATAATTTTTGGGACATAAAACTTGCGACGAAAGTGATGCGTTTGCAAAAAATTCAGGTTGAAAATATTTCATAGTTTCTTCTAAATAAGTATGCTGTCCATAACTTTTGACGATAAACTGTTGTGTATGAGTGCAGCCAGTTTGACATGTTCACTCAGGTGTATCATACCATCATACTGTATAAATCATAGTCTAGACTGGTTCTCTCCCTTTAATAGCTTGTCAGCATATTAAGACAGGTAACTACTAAACGCCATTGCGTCTATTTATAGCATATACACTGACGTAGTAATGGAAAAATACGTAGTATTGGAAAATACCTGGGACGTCTTGAGTCCATCTGCGGTATTGAATAAAAAGTGCATTTGCGATTTTTAAACAACTGCTCCCAGCTAGCATCCCATCACGAGCCACTATCGACCCGCCGACGAACCGTCACCTGCGGATGGCGGTTCGTTGGCGGGCCGAAAGTGGCCCAATTTTACGTGCGGATTGGATTTTTTTATAAAGTTTATTTTGTTCTATTATCAGGAATATGGCAACTGAAAAATTACAAGTTCTATAGGTTCCTATAGAAATAAGCATCCCCAACCCAACACTGGATGCGTGGATCCAGAGGGGGTTAGGTGGTCCGCACCCTACCCCCCCCCCATCCCCCTAAAAAATCACATGTTCTATGGGTTTCTATAGAAATAAGCATTCCCCGCCACCCGAAAATAAACAAAAATACAGTTACCCCGCATCTAGTCAGACGCAATTCGGCCCGGTACAACTAATTTCTGGAATTTCAAATGTTCACAGGGGAAACACTTATGAGACTTTCAGTTTGCACCTACAAAACTCAATCCGTGATGGGGAAGTGGACAATTACTTATTTCTAACCGATGTGCGGATCCAGAGGGGGATAGATGGTCCGGACACCCCCCCCCCCCCCAAAAAAAAAAAAAAAATAAATAAATAAATAAATAAATAAAAATAAATAATAATTACAAGTTCTTTAAGTTTCGATGGAAATAAGCATTTGCCCCCCCCCCCCATCCCCGAAAAAAAACACACATGTTACCGACTGCGCCGGCCGGTAAACCTTCTGAGACTTTCAGAAAACTCAATCTGTGACAGGGAAGTGGGCAATTACCCCCCCCCCCCCCCCCCCCCCCGAAAAATCACAAGTTATATAGGTTTCTATAGAAATAAGGATTTGTACCCCCCCCAACCCCCCCCCCCCCCCCCCCCAAAAAAATAATAATAAAAAGTTGCACCCCCCTCCCCCCCCGATAAATGTTTCGACCCTTTTGAACCGTAAAAATATAATATAGTTGCAAAAAAACAACAATAAACACCCTTATCAGAGTTTTTTTCTGTTATTTGAGTCTGGACGCCCCCGGCCCCTGTTTCTATCTGCGAGGAGAGGGTGGAGGGGGGGGGGGGGGGGGTACTATAATATTTTCATTCATACGTAGGCTCGCACCATTTTGGGGTTCAAAATTTTGAATTTCAATACCTTTGAGGGTTTTCAGAAAAATGAAATTTTTTTGGGGTATGAAGATTTTGTGGATATCTTTTGGGGTCATCACAAAATACCAAAAAGTTAACCCCAAAAATAGTCCGGGCCTACGTATGTTTGAAAATATCAGAGTACCCCCCCCCCCCCCTTTCTCACCCAGGTGCGAGTATGCTTGAAATTCGTGAACAATATCAGCGGACGTCATATTTTGTGTTTGGGGTCACTACACAGATAGCAAAGATACGTTGGGCCCACGTTGGTAGTTGGTGGAAATGTGGGCGTCGCCGCATACCAACCTTGTACCAACATCGAACCGACGCAACAATGTCGACCATTCTCTCATTATTAAACACCACTATATTATTACAAAATCCTCTGTGCCTGTATTCTGAATAATGTGTTTGGTGTTAAAAGAAGTTTATGTTTCCGGAGCACATGACATTGGGCAAGCATTGCGAAGGAGATTTGTTTGATTTGATTCTTACGTCCCATCAACAATCTTTCAGTTATGTAGGGACGGGTCTTCCTGGGTTGAACCGGTACTAAGCTATGATTAATGTGTCTTGCTCAAGGACACAACACAGTGACGCCTGCGAGGCTCGAACCCGCGGCCCCTCAGTCTCATGATCATTAAATAAGCCAGGTTACGAGGAAAACTATCCATGCGCGGATCCAGAGGGGGCCGGGGCTCCGGGCCCAGCAAAATCACAAAGCTATAGGATATATTTAGCAATACTCGTCTGGATCCACTTGAAAATCTCAAAGGCAAGCCAGAATTCAATGTTGGGCCATTAATTCGGCCGCTAGCGAAACACCATTGAAATTGGCCGATGATGATACACCTTGAAAGGTATTTGGATTCTCACCATAAAAAAGTTGTTAAAGATAAATTGGACTCCCTCTTACAACACTTTCTGGGTCCGTGCATGCCTGTGTCGGGGATTTCCGATCGGATGGGGGTTACTCTGATATTTCGTAGCCTATGTGGACTGGGACCTTTTTTAAGGAGGGGGTCTAACTTTTAATTTCAATAATTTTAGGGGGTTCAGATTGAATAAATATTTTATGGGATCTATGATAAAATTGTGGATATTTTAGGGGAGGGGGCGGGATGGTCATCATTCACAGTTAGGGAGCGTGGCGAAAAAGGAACGCATGTGCGCGACCCCCGTAATATGTATTAAAGCATGTATAATATCATGCGCGGATCCAGGAATTTTTGACAGGGGGGGGGGGGTCCAGATTGAGACGTTTTTTAGTCCTCAGCTTATTTTACAGAGGGGGGGGGGGCAATGGTTTTATTGCAGAGAAAACTATACTTTCCCAAGGATCCAGAGGGGGTCCAACATTTTCAGAGGAGGTCCATCCAAGGGGGGATCCAAATGCTAATTGCTATCACAATAACTTGTGATTTTTAGGAAGGGGGGGGGCTCCGGGGATCCATAGGTTTTAGTTACGCGGTGTGCATTCTTCTAAGATCATTTTAAAGCTGTTTAAAAAAGAAAAACGGGGGTCACTTAAAACCTGGAAACACATCCTACCAGTAACAAAATCCACTTTAAGGCCAATTTCCTCGGGTGTGGTACTTTCAGGGGTGGCACTCTCTTTAAACAATTGTGTTTTGCGTTGTGTTTTGCGTGTCTTTGTTGGTGTTTTTTGAGAAGTTAATTCTCTTTTGTGGTCCAGAGAGAGGAGAGGAGCGCATCATTCTTTTAGTATTAGCACGCATCACTATCCTTGCATTTCGTTGGCACCCCTCATAAAAACGTCTACATCTTTGATCGAGGTTCTGTAATTTCGAGTAACAGTTTCTACACATAAGGCCTAAATGAAATATATGTGTGGTTCCTGTTTCATGCCAAGAAAATTCAGGGTAGGTAGGTAGGGAAATTATTTAATTTTGTTATAACATTTAACAAAGAAAATAGTGACAGAAATTGAAAAAGTGCCCATTTTTTCTCCAAAGACCATTTTATTGTTTAGGGTATATAGGGTTTAAAAAATTAGGGTAGGTAGGCAACAGGAACCACACATATATTTCATTTAAGCCTAACGCCACTCTCTACATTAATGCCCCCATATTTCGCGAGCAATGCTTTGGCGTTGATGTCTGATCTTTTTGTGGATTCGATCCTTCGGACCTCTTGTGCGCTCTTTCCACAGACCATGCAGACACGCTCTGCAGGGTGCAGATTTTTGTTTTACGGGAGTTCTATACATTTCTATCCCATGCTGTAGCCACGATGATCCACGGATGTATTAGTTTGTCTTCCTGGTGTCTCTTGATGGTTGTGTGTCTCTTCCTTGCAGTGCCATAGGGTTGTCTGCTGTTTGTGATTGTGGTATTTCCTGATCATGCTCACATACTATTTTTTGGTAGTGAATACCCTTTAAACCTTCTTTACATGAACCACAAGACTAGTGACCTTGAAACATGGTTTGCATCATTGGATAGTAAGTGAGTATGAGCTGGCCCACCCAGTCCACTTTCTGTGCCTTTTATATAGTAAAAAAATTAATTGAATTTGGTTCACACTGGATTCATATAATACCTGGCCTATTTATGAACTTTTTCAACACCGACGCTCTTTCTGGAGCATGCGCAGGTTCTCTACTTGAAAAAATACCATGTGCGGAAGAAAAAAAATCAGGTGTGTGGGATTCGATCTCTAGACCCTTACCTCGTTAAGCTAAAGCGCTACCACTTGCGCTATTTGGACAGGTATCGTTACTTGATTACATCAAAATCTAAGTACATTGAAAAAATATTAAAATCGAAATTACCAATAACAGCAATATTTGAAAGGCTTCGTACCGAAAAGAAAGTGCGGCAAATCTTCTCAGTTTTCAGTACATGTTCATTTCTCATTTTGATGTGCGAAATTGACCCAGGATGTAAACAGATGCTCTTTCTGGAGCATGCGCAGTCGGATGAGTGGGATTCTCTACTGGTAAAAAATTACTAGTTACCAAACGTAATATGCGTAGCGGAAGTGGAGCTTTATCAACGTGGGGAACCAATCTAAATCATAGTCTAGATAAACACAATTTTTGAGCTTAAAATTATAAATATTTAATTTAAATCATCAGCTTTAACCTATAATTTGGTGCTTAAAAGAACCGTCTCATTGCGACAGTTCTTTTGAGTACCCACAACATATGTTTGGTTGAGAAATAAGACAATTAATAACTTAGTACACAACCATAACTAAAGCCCTGATACATGCCATTGTAAATGGATATTTACTCTCAGGTTTGTACAAAATAAGTTCCGGATAAGTTGTTATAATAAATTGTTTTTGAGCATTTTGACATCGTTCCCCCCCCCTCCGTGACCAATCATGCCGTTTTTATATGATGTGTGAAATGTAAAACTACAACAGTATGCAAAATGATTAGTTCGGTCACGGGGGGGGGGGGGGGGGGGGGGGGGGGGGGGGGAGCACTGCAGTAAAACTTTTTCTATTTTCTGTATGTTGAATAGCAAAAACAGGGTTTTCGACCCATATTTTTAAATATGTACTTGTCCAATGAGAAAAACACTTTTGCAGATTTGCAGATAATTCGAGAGTTGAAACTGCTATCTTTTTGATTGAAAAACTATCATCTTCTTCGAAACTTTTTCCTGGCTATTTTTATGGGCAATCCTTCATTAAGACTGTCCGAGGTCCTTTAAAGTGTTTCCTTTTACACCAAAACAAGAAAGTTTATATAAAAGTTTTAGATGATTTACTTTGTCGAAGGCTTTGCTAAAATCCAAAAGTATTAAATCGGTTTGCTTTCCCAAAGATAGCTGCCTTCCTAAGTCTTCTACTAGTTGGATCAATTGAGTCTTGCATGAGCGTTTTTCGCGAAACCCATGTTGATAGAGGATGTTATGCTTGCTTAGGTGTGTAGAAAGGTTGGAGGCAGTTATGTGCTCCATAACTTTACATAAAATACATGTTATAGAAATGGGCCTATAGTAAGAAGGTTCTGTTTTGTCGCCTTTCTTGAATAAGGAACAGGCTTGTGCATTTTTCCAGTCAGAGGGGAGTTGTCCGGTTTGCAGTGTTTTCTCAAACAAGAGGCATATAACAGGAGCGATCTCTATCTTCAACTGTTTCAAGACTACTGGTTTGATGGAATCAGGCCCAGCAGCCTTGTCAGGTTTCAAATTTGATAATAATTTTAACACACCGTTAAGGTCAATTTTGATGGTCAGTAAGGTTGCAGTCCACAGCTTTGCAGGAATGGCCCTGGGGAAAAAATTGAATATTAAAGACATAGAAATTTAAGCAATAATAGTGGTACCACTCATTATGACTCTTTCCAGGGGTCATACTGGGCAGATCAAAAGGTCAAACATAATGAGGTGATTATGACTTCCTTACAGGGACAATAAAGTGGTCCCATGAAGGGATTAGGTAATTTATTATAAAATATTGATCGTTATCTTAGTGAAAGATATTGTGTTGTATACAGGTAAGTCCCCTCTTGAGGCCCCTTTAATTTTGTGAGATACTGAAACTGTCCCTTATCAGTTAATCCTTTAATTATCTCCATTGGACACAGATATATGTCTTTAAGGGGTAGGGCTGTATGTCAGTCTGTAAAATGTTTGTTCTAAATTTAATGAAGAAATGTTGACTTGCATCTGGCAGAGTCTTAGCCAGCTGTGAGAAAAATGTATTTTGTCAGTGTCACTTGATCTTATTGTGTTTGTTTGAAGGAAAGTACGCAACTATTGAATTTTGACTGGTTGTCCGTTTTCGCCTTGTTGATATGGTGCATTAAGGTAGCAGAGGTGTGCTGAAAAATAAACATGGTTGACTGATGATGAATTGCTGATAAACTTATTTCTCTGAAGTGTGTCTGTCGGCAAATAGTCTTATTTCATGTTTTTTTTTGTTTGATTTTTTGGGGATTTAAAAACTTGTGAAAAGGTGTCTTTTGGGCTTAAAATAGGCCATTTTCATAAGGGGTATGGCTTTGTTTACATGCATGAAACAACAAAGTGTGTCCTTATAAATAGCTTTTATTTTCATAAGTTATTGTAATGCATGTCTGGAATGCTTCCAACTTGCTACTGACTATCCATATACCAATGCATTGAAAATAATGGTACTTCCTTGCCGGGCGACCAGGTAGAGCCTAAAATGAGCTAAAAAACTGTGTAATGCAACCTAATGTGAATACATGTAACCACTTATAGGAACTGGTTACCTGCTTTTCCATTACTGACCACTCGTAAACCAGGAACCAGCAATTATTGAAGGTATGGTCGATAACCACTGACCTACTGATAATGGCAGTGTTAAGCTGTAACAGCCTGTTACATACGTTACCCTACAAAATATTTGATATTTAATTTTTTTAAGACTTCAGAAAAGTGAAAAAGATAAGGTAAGATTTCCAAATTGGTTATATCTTCTAAGTAAGCTATTACTGGGCCACAGATATAGACCGTTTAAAACAAAAATAGTCACCCCGATGTAGTGTATGTTACATTTTTTCATTGAACCCCCTTTAAAATCATAAATGAATCTAATATAGTTTGTCTTAAATTTTATTACAACCAGTTTACGTTCATTAATTTGGTATTATATTAAAGATTTTCTGTTTACCTTTTCAAAACTGCAAGCATTATGTTTCTATCTTGTATACTTTTTGAGTTATTAGATGTTGAACATGGTAACCCCATATCACACAGAAATGTCAAATGAAATTCTCTAGGCCATGCGCTGGCTAAAGACCCCCTCCCCTCAGGGGGAATTTTGTACAATATAATTTCCTAATACTACATTATATAAGCCACAAAATGAAATATGTTAGCCCTCTATGAGTGGCAGCGTTAGCGTGTAACATCACGTTACATACGTTACCCGCAAAATAACATTAAATTTTCACGATAATGTCTCCAACATAACATATTCACACATTTTGGAAGTCTGGCACAGGTTTAAGAACGTTTTATAACACAGTTACATAATTTTAGCATTCATTTTATAAATGTCTTGAGTTTTTGCCATTGTATATGTTACTTAGTGTTTCGTATGTTATTTCCAAGTATCAGTATGGCAGTTATTGACTATACATATATTACATCCCTCAGTGAATATAGTAAATCTATAAGGCTGCTATTCAAATAAAGTGAAATTCCATATTATGGTGGCTTACACTATTTTTACAGTCCATGTTACATACGTTACTCTCCGAATACCATTAAACATCAAGTTAAGGTCTCCAACATAGCCTGCTTGTACTTATTTGCAAACTGGCAAGGTGTATGTGCTTCTTTTAACTCTGGCTCATTTGCTGAGGAAGTAAATCAAACATAAACTACCATAAACCCTCTTTTCATAATGCTAGCACTCGGGTAATGGCACCATTACCTTGTAACAGCCAATTACATATATTAACCATCAACATCTTTGATAATCTAAGTAAATGACATGACTTCTGAAATGTGCAAACCATTAGGTAATATTTCCAAATTGGCTATATCATCTAAGTAAGCTATTTTTGCATCACAGATATGGACCTTTGAAAACAAATATGCACCCCAAGTGTTACGTATGTTGCATTATTTTCACTATTCCTATATAAATGATTTATGAATCTACTATAGTTTTATATATTTTTTTAATGTGAATGTGTTAACTAATTCATTTTATATTGTAGAATGTTTATGTATCTTTTGGAAACTGCAAATATTATGTTTCTATCTTTTATAAGGTTTGAGTTGTTAAGTTTTGAACACGGTAACCCCATATCACACAAAATGAGAAATATAGTTCTGTGGCTCTTTTGTTAGGGTACATTCAAGTTTTCCTTCACCCAGAGGTACTCAATTTCCTTCCCATTTATTTTCCACACATTTTGTCCATATGTGGAAAGCCTTACTTGTTATCATGGGAAAGACTTGATATTTCAATCTTTGTATGTTCATCTCAAGGATAGAAAAACAGGGTGGAAGTAAGCACATGTTCATGCCATTTGAAATAGTCAGTATATGTGTATGGCTTTCATACTTTTTTCAGAAACATGTTGTACTGCAGCTTATTCACATTTATACATATAACACATGTTAGAGCTTCATGTCATTGATTAGTGCCTAGAGCAATCCTTTATTTGTTTTCCTACCCTGCTTAGAATGTAGATGACTAGTGGGGAGATGTTCTCTATCACTTTGATAGGAACAACTTGCCCATGGTACTAACACATTGGCACATTGGTAGTGTCACAATCTGTTAAACAGTGTATGCCTGTAGATTTCTTCCCCTTTATTCTGGCCAATGATAATGACATTCAGAAGGAGCACCTTTTGTTGCATGCACCAGTGTTGAACAAAACACCCAGGTTATCCTCTGCGAGAATGTTTGTAAGACATGCACCAAATGTAAGACTGCTGCTTATACATTGTATATATGTATCAGAAACAAAACCAGCATGCCCTGCCTTTAGTGCCTGGTTGAATACTGGTTCTGTCTGATCCTTGAAGGTGACATGAAAAGCTATTATGCTCTGTGGAATGGCATTACTATCAAATTTATATGTAGCACTACATAGCCAATCTAATGTTGGTTCAATGTGTTATTGTAAGCCATGCAGAAGTTTGGACTTGTCAGTTTTGGTGGGAATTTTATAAGGAATTGACAGTGACCATGGTACAGGTCCCAGAAGGAACGGCAGTGTCAACTCAAGGTCAACATTATGCCCAATAGAAAAAAGGTCATGCTGACCACAAACGTTTCTTTAAGCTCTCATCTGGCTGATTACGTTTTGTAAATTTCACATTTTTTGACCTTGCAAACTAGATCTAAAAGGATTTGTGAAGCCAGAAACTGCCTCTAGTAGTAGTACTCGTTCTACTTTGCATCCCAAGCAGATTGGATATTTCGTTCAGTGTACTGAAGAGTTGTTTCAACATATTGAGCTCTGATGTGATGAGTTATTCACCATTCCATTTGTAGAACGAAGCATCTTTCTAGCTGCTGAAGCCTATAATACCTCCTTTGACTTGGCACGGGGTTTATTGTTTGCCTGATAGTTATGTCAAAAGCATTTTTCAAGCAAAGAACCGATTATTTTGACACACTAAACCCATTTTGCTCCAGATGTTCTTTGCATCTGCGATGTGTATCAAATTTATTAGTGTAATCAGTTACACAGGTACATATTGTGCGTAGTTGGTGTGATCGTGTGCAATGAACATTGGGAACAAGGCATGCAGATAGAGCTGACATGCAATTCAAAGTTGTTTTCCTTGTAGCTCTAATCAGTGTCAACACCATCTGAATTTTATTCATATACCTTGCCCAGAACTGAGTTGTTTCACAGTGGCTGTCTTTCAGAACTTTCTATTTGAATGCATGGTACATTTGTATCTACTGTTTATGTGAGCAAACTGCGAAGATTGATAGGTCACACTATAATGATAGTTTAAATCACCATAAATTAATAAGGAACTTCAATTCATTTCAGCCTTATAAGTTTTCTAAATTCACTGACAGACTTAATACATGTATAGTCAACAACTGCTATACTGATATTCAGAATAACTTATGTATCATTTGGTAACACGTATAGCAGTTAAAGCTCAAGGCATTTATTAAATGAATGCTTAAAATAGGGAACCTTGTTAAAATAAGTACATAAACCTGTGCCAGCATGCAAAAAGTATACACTAATCGAAAGTTCTAACCGATCACTTGCATCTCTTCAAAGCAGGCAATAATCGAGTTTTATAAATGAAATTCGCCCCAACTGGTTAGATACGGTAAAGAGAATATGTTATTTCAGGAATAAACATGAAAAAATCGATATAAGATTGCCCTTGTACTATGTGCTTAGCATTTTGCTTGTCAAAAATATGTAGTTTTCTAGAAAACAGACTTTAAAACTGATCGGTTAGAACTTTCGATTAGTGTTAACAGGGCTTGTTAGAGACATTAGCTTGAATGTTAAGCGCTAGTATGAGGATAAGATACGTAACATGGGCCCGTGTAGTGACCATAATAAGGAACTTTAAATCATTTAAGTAGCAGCCTTACAGATTTGCTATATTCTGTGACAGATGTAATACATGTATAGTCAATAACTACCATACTGATACTCGGAAATAACGCAGGAAACACTAAGCAACGTATACAGCGGTAATAACTCAAATCATTTATAAAATTCATACTAAAAATATGTAACTGTGTTATAAGAAGTTCATAAACCTGTGTCAGCATGCAAATACATGTATGTACGAACATATCATGTTTGAGATATTATCAGGGACGTTTAATGCTATTTAGGGGGATAACGTATATAACGTGATGTTTCACGTTAACGCTACCACTCTCAGAGGGCTAACATCTTTTATTTTGTGTCTTATATAATGTAGTTTCAGAAAATTATAGTATTCAAAATTCCCCCTGGGGGTGGAGGGGGTCTATAGCCAGCTCAATGCCTATATAGTCCAGGCGCTGAGGCCTTAGTTTTTGACTTGGCACAACTTACCTGCAGAAAATGTTTGACTGCAGAAATGCAATCCTGGGGTCTTCTGCAATACTCCTAGGTACGTCGTACAGTTAAATTGTCGTAGCAGTTTTGCTGTAGGACGTCATCTTTGAACGTACCCTACGCTAAAATGAGGCTTAGGTAAATTGAGAGGAAAACACGCCTCACGTTCAACCATTGCTTCCTATTCAGCATATTTCCCTTTAAATTTATGCATTACATGTATGCAATGGAATACGACAGTAAAGCAATATAAAAAATGTTGTATATATGGTATGGTAGACGTGAAAATGTCCAACGGACGGGGCGATTTACCCCACCCCCTGAATATAATGTATCCACATTCATAAAGAAATGAATTCTTCCCCATTTCTTAATTTATCAAGTAAAATAGCATATTTATAATCACATTTAAACATTATTCTTATAGTATGTTTGTCATGTTTTACATTTGTTACAAATCAAAGAAAGAACATACCACCTGAAATGACAATTCAGGAATGCGTGTATTACACAATTTTCAGTGTACATTCTCTGCTGCAATATATTGTATCTGCGACTTTTGCTAAATTCTTATAAATGGACATGACGATAGCCTTAAAACTATTAAATGAAATGCATCAAACAGCCAGTATGCGTTTAACCATTATATAACATGAAATTACAGTTATATACGTTGCTTACTTTCAAATGTATTACTATTTAATGCAGTAATATCATTAGATTATGGGCTACCAAACGACCTCCACAAAATGAGGCTTGTAGAATGTAAATTTCTAAAACCAAATTATATTAGCCACATAATAAGTGCGTTAGCTTTTCAGTGGATAAGGCGTTACCCTGTAATAGCCAATTATACTACGTTACCCTAAAATAATAGGAATTCCTATAGTGTTAATATCCAATTATTTCTTATTCTTACGTATCAATATTAACTTTTATTTGAAAGAAAATGACTAGCAATATGAAACTAAGGCTGGCAACTGTTATTACAGTTATATATGTTACTTTCTGCTAAATACAATATTTAATGAAATGACAGCACTATATCACCAATTGTGTAAGCCACCAAAATACATGCAATTATATATTGACTACAATAACTATATTGATAGCTATGATTTGGGGACAAAAACTTACACTTAATTCCTAAAAGTACCTTTTTTATTTACAATATTAGTTGAAATCGAGAAATGAAACATTAAAGCAAACGTTAATCCTTGCCATAACAATATATAAAGCTTTAATCGGTGGGTTGGTGCCTGATGCTTGGCTGTGGCTGGGCCTACCAAGGCTCACCTTGAGATTTTCTTTAGCTCTGACTATCTGAGAGTCGTGAGCCCTTTTCCCTGTTTCATCATAGTGCGTTAATTTTATTATATTGTTTCTCTATAATGATACATTGCAATAGATAGGAATCCTCCACGCGAGTTGAACATTTCGCGTACTTCAACAACAGCAGAATCTAGGACCAGATTTGGTACCAGTAAAATGCATTTAATTTAAGCCCCCCCCCCCCCCCCCCCCCCCCGTGGATAAGGCTGCTGTCCAGTGGTTTAGGCTGCTGTCCGTTTTTAAGGCGGTGGTTCTGCTGTTGGTGATTCATTGTTGATTGTTACTCCCATTGTGGGATTTAATTCTGTAATTGTTCTATGTTTTGTTGTGCGTTACTTTATGTCCATTCTAGTTTTGCAATCATCTTGACGGAGAAGATAGAGCTGATTGCTTTGCTTAGTTTGACTTCCTGGTGTCTAGTGATTGTTGTGTGGCTCTTCCTCGCGGTGCCATGCTGTGTCTGCAGTTTGTGATTGTGGTATTTCCTGATTATACTCACTTACTATTTTGAGGTTTTCTTTAGCTCTGGCTATCTGTGAGTCATGGGCCCTTTTCTTTGTATCATCTTTGTGTGTTAATTTGATTTGATGATGAGCAGGCTGGTGTTATTGATGCGTTTAACACTACATTCAGATATTTGGACGATATTTTAAATATTAATAATGTTTATTTTGACAATATGGTTAGTCAAATATACCCTTCAGAGCTCCAACTGAATAAAGCCATTACCTCTGATAAAGAAGCCGCATTTTTAGACTTGCATTTTTCAATTTCTAATGATATTGTTTCTACCAAAATTTATGATAAACGTGACGACTTTGATTTTTTTGAAATCGTCAATTTCCCATTTTTAGATGGTGATGTTCCTCGTTCTACAGCCTATGGAGCCTATATCTCTCAACTCATTCGTTTTGCTAGAGCATCTAGCTATGTTGCTGACTTCAACACTCGCAATAAATTGTTAACTCAGAAACTTCTTAAACAAGGCTATCGGTATCATAGACTTCGCAAAACATTTTCAAAATTTTATAGATGATACTATGATTTGATTTCTAAATTCCAAATTGGACTTAAATCTCTCTTGCGCGAAGGACTTTCGGAAACTGATTTCTATGGTGACTTGGTGTATAAATTGAAGAAGATTGTTGGCTCTAATAATTTTTCAGCACAGTTTATTAAAATAATTTCCAATTATAAAAAGATTGGCTATAACATTAATGTATTGCAACAGACTGCATGCTTGGTGGTCAACCCAATCACGGTTGGCAACTTTGCTTTCCTCTTTAATTGCACGCTGCCGGGTCGGACTTCAGACTCTATGATGGTTCTGACTTAAAGACTTATCTATTTATGAGATGGTAGGGGCCTGATGCTTTGGCTGTTTGTTAGGCCCACCGGGGTTTACCTGTTGGATTTCTTTTGCTCCGGTATTCAGTTTTATTTACTGTTGAGTCCTTATCTTTGCTTTTTCTCCTTGTTATATCTTGATTTATATGTTGAAGGAGATGGTGCATTGATAAGTTAGGGGTCTTTCATGCAAGCCAAATATCTATGTGTCTTGATCCACATCTGAATTAAGGGTGAGATTAGCGCCGTTAAACCGGTTTAAGCCCTCCAGTAAAATAGCTTACTGACGTTCCAAGGCGGTACTTCTTTTGTGGATCTTTTATGTTTTTTCTGTCTTGTGTTTGCTATGTCTTTGTGCTCGTCTGTTTATATGTGCTTTGTGGTCACCTGCTGGGAAAGGGCTGACATCTTGGCTCTCGTTTGTGGTGTCTAACTATGAGTTTGTCACTTTCCCATTGGTATCCTGGGTCAGGTGTGGAACTTGATTGTATCGATTCCTGATCTTTGCACCCTTACTTTCTTTGATTGTTTCTCTATGATGATACATTGCGATAATTAGGAAGCCACCATGCGAGCTAAACAATTTTGTGTTTGACAACATCAGAATCTAGGGCTAGGATTTGGCGCTAGTAAAATGCATTTACCCCCCCCCCCCCCCCCCCCGGTGGCTTGGGCTGCTGTTCGTTCTGGGGTGGTGGTTATGGTGTTGTTGATCTATTGTTTAATGAACTTCCTATTGTTTGTGGGAGTTCTGTGTTTGTCTTTGTTTTGTTATGCATTACTTTGTGTCCATTCTAGGTTTGCAATCATCTGATTCAGGTGATAGCAAAACTAGAATGGACACAAAGTAATGCATAATATAAGTGCCATCTCGAAGAGGTAGAGAAAGCTGGTTGCATTGCTATTATTGTCTTACAGATGTATTGTTACTATAAATGTTCTGTGGCTCTTCCTCGCGGTGCCGTGGGTTGGTCTGCAGTGTGTGATTGTGGTATTTCCCGGTTATACTTACTTACTTTGTTTTATAGCATCTAGTGTGTCTACATATCATTTCTCTACGTTCTATACTACATTGCCCCATAATCAAAACAAAGAAAAACATCTTAATTAATTGAACGTTCTTTAAATAGAGATGGTTCTCTACATTTGGCTTGTAACAAGAAAACACATTTTTTTCAACTCTGAACAACCAAAAATAGGCAATTTATGGTCATAAAAGTAAGTGAGTATGATTAGGAATTACCACCATCACACTGCAGACCAACCCATGGTACCGTGTGGACAATGACCTATATTAGAATATATAATATAGGTCACTGGTGTGGAAGAGCCACAGAACAAATAGCATTGGCGAAGCCCCCATGATGCTGTTACACATGTGCATAATAAAAATAGTGACATTCAAGGGAGGTCACCTTATGTGGTAAAAGTGATTTTACATACCGTAAGGAACCGCTCTTAAAGGAAAGAATTTGCTCCCTCTGGGAGCAAATTCTTTCGTTTAAGAGAAGTTCCCATTTTGAAAAGTGACGCAGTTGAAGAGAACCACTGCTTTATCCAGTAGTCTCCCATTGACGTGCGTAACTTTTTCCAGCGTTCTGGCTACGTCATTGAATAACAGTCAAAAGAAACCAGAAGGCTAATATTTTAAGGGTATTGGCGCCATAAAATGTCTACGCCCATGTAAGCAGCAAGTGCGCTCGAAAGTAGTTCCACAGATACCCATCTCCTTATTCTTGAATAAGATTCGACACAATTATAAATTGTATATTTATTGTATTTTGCATGTTTTCTTCCTTTCTTTTTAGTTTTCTTTTGTTTTGCATCCTCAAACTACAAAAATAGCCTTGGATACAGCAAGCTTAACAACCGATCACGTGACTATGCTAATGATTCATCCGCGTTGCTGCAACTCTGTAATATTCATTATAAGTTCCTCAAGTATTTTCATTAGATTAATAAATACCAAACTTAAAATAATATACGTTTATGAAATTATGAGTTCCAAACATTGTGTGTGTATAAAAATTTAAAACAAAAGAAACTAAAGAATGGTAAACATTGGATCTATTTTGCAATGCGTAGAAGGAGGGAGGTTGTTAGGAGTCGAATTTCTCTGAATCAACACGATAAATACCGATTTTTTTACAAGAAAATGAATACTGTTGTACAGCGACTAAACGTTTTACCACCACGTTCATTTGTTACATAAAAATACCTTCAATTTAAGCAGGTACGATCTGCAGTATGCGCGTGTGGTTTGATACAAATTGGTCGATGTGGTGTCAACCACTGAATTTGTGCCAAGTGGGTGGGGAAAATTGGATGGTGCAGTCTTTTGTCAACTTTATACTGGTACACATTAATTTCTGTACAGTACAAGCAACCTTGCCTGTGTAAAATCCAATGCTTAGCAAAATGGCTAAGGTCTAAGGTGTCATGCTCAATAACACTGGCCACTGAAATTTCTGGGAACCCTCGTTCACCTGATCAGGATCGGGAAGTTGAGGAACCCATGCTTCTCCACACCACTACTCTACAATGCACCAGTGGGTAAAGTGTCCATGTGATATTTGGGGCATTTAGGCTTAGACACCAAACATTAAGGTCTGGATCACATCTGCATTAATTTTATTCTATATCTTAGCACTGAATTCAGGGCTACTGTCCTGGCTTCTTGTGTTTTCACCGACATAAGTAAAGGTTGGCACATGCTGCCTAGACATAAACCTAAATTATCTATTTTACTTGTCTATCCTTTTCTAGCATTAGTACTTAATAAAATAAAAATGAACTTTTTTTTTTACCTTTGCAACAATTGTGTCAGAACCAGTCTCAAAGATAGGTCACTCACCGGTGTAAATGTGTTTTCGTCTATCATACTGTTGGTAAAAAATTAGGCTCATTTCCCAGAAAATGGGATGTTTTGATGGGGTGGCAGAAATGGCATGGGTTGTTTTGTCTGGGGAGGCAAAAATAGCATGGGATGTTTTGTCGTTAAATAGCTATACATAGCTAATGTTATCTCTGTTTATACTCTCCAACTTTAAATAAAATTTGTCTTTTGTCCAGGCCACAAAAACAGCATGGGATGTTTTGTTCGGGGTGGCATCTCTTTGTGGGATGTTTTGTCTGGGGTGTCAAAAATGGCATGGGATGTTTTGTCCCGGGATGTTTTGTCCTACATTCGTTACAATTATACACAGACTGCATTGAAAACTGTGGCTTATTCTGAAGCAGCAGGGGGCATATCTGTGCTCAGCAGGACTATGGTTAATTTAACACTTTTAAGAGATTAGGACTAAGTTTATATAAAGGACTATTTGTTTTGATAGCAGTTTCACACCTTTCAAAGTCACACTTCAGAGATACACTCTTTGCATGCAGGGTAATGTTGGTTGCTTTTTTGTTGTCTGCTGATTTTTCCCAAAATAAACTTTTTCAAAGAATTCTTTAATAAATAATACCTTATCAGAGTGTCAAACGCCAGGTCAAACATTTTTTAAGTCTTGATCTGGGTCCAAACTGTTGGCAAAGGTTATCAGCAGATGATACTAACAGGCAAAGAGTAACCAACGGTAATGGGCACGTACTTTTCCTTTTACAGTTTTCACACTTTAAATGCTAAATTTAACCCCTTTGCAGGGACCAAACAGTTTTAGCACTCAAATCAACTACAGTAAATCTTGTATTATTTTGTACAGTAAAAAACAATTATTTATCTTGGTGTACAATCTAATTGTAATTCCATTAAAGTGAAAACCAAAAAGACATTCTCATTTTTCAAATGACCTCTAAAAAATTCGATTGACCACTCAATTTTTCAATCGACCACCAATTGACCAGTATTGACCACTTCTGGAGTATTGACCGGGGCGGTTTTGATGAATGTAGGACATTTCAGGCATGGACATTTCGGCTTAGGACGTTTCGGCCCGGACATTTCGGCCACGGAAAATGCCAAAGGTGGAGGTTTCGGCCATAACCATAAGTTTTGGGTTGGGGTGTGTGCATGCATAAATGTGTGATGCATTTCTTAGGAATAATTGGATAATTTTATTTACTATACATTGTATTTCTCCCAAATTTTTATCAGTTATTAAACTGCATGTACTTACAAGCAGAGATGAAAACAGTGTGGGTCCTGATCAGGTAGGGAGCTGACTGATCTGGATCTGCAGTGTTTTGAAGAAAAAAGATAAACCCAATTTCAGAATGAAAGTAGTAAACATTCGTCAATTGTTAATTGTTATGTACAGTAGATTCAAAAGATACACGAGAATTGTTGTAAACAAAAAATAAATAAAAATTCAGGTAATGGGTACTTTATACAGGTATATATCATTTACTGATATATAATGTACACCATAATTTACATGTTTCTATGAAAATAGCATACTCCTATTATCATGCATCTTTGAATCTACTGTTAGTATTCACATGCATATTTGATTTCAAAAGATTAAGAAATGCATCACACATTTATGCATGCACACATCCCAAACCCAAAATTTATGGTTATGGCCGAAACGTCCACCTTAGACATTTTCCGTGGCCGAAACGTCCATGGCCGAAATGTCCAGGCGAAACGTCCTAGGTCGAAATGTCCGTGGCCGAAATGTCCGAGCACCGGTTTTGACCGCCCAACCTTGCTGCTAGCACCTCTCCCAATTTTTATCCAATAAACTGACAGGATTCCAGTTTATCACTCAGCGTGAAGTGAAAATAGTTTTCAAAGCTGTATAGTTATACAGGTTAGCTTAATTAGGGTTAAGGTCAACATCCCCAAACTTTTTAATCTGATTAATAAACTTAATTACAGGAATCCACTTATTTCATTTATTTACAGACAGAGCGGAAACATTGTAGATCCTGATCAGCTGGCTTTTAAGAAGCCTCTGTTTTCAAAACAGGATGTATCTGAGTTTAGCATGGTAATGGTTAAGTTATCTGAACATTTAGGTCAAATGTGTAATTTTGTGGTGCGGGTTAACCCTTTGTATAATACTCCCTAAAGGTATACTTTTACAAACAGTGAAGACCCAGATGATTGAAATGCCGCATAATGCGACATTTCATCAGGGTCTACACTGTTTGTTAAAGTAAAAAAGATCTTCAGACAAAAAAAACATTTTTTAAAAAAAATAATAACCTGACACCCCTAGATATGTATGATGGACTATACCAAAATTTTTACATCGTACCAGAAGGAAGTATCCATTAGTATACAAAGGGTTAAGTTATCCATGTATTTAGGGCAAATGTGTAATTATAGCCCCGCTTTGAAAAAGGGGGGGCTATATAGGATTTTTATAGCCCCCCTTTGAAAAAGTGGGGGGGGGGGGGCTATATAGGATTTGGGTTGTCTGTCATTCCGTTCGTCTGTCCGTCGGTTCGTTCGTTTGTCCCTCATAATCTTTTCGTTTCTGCTCAATATCTTCAGAACTCTTTTATAGAATTTATCCAAATTTTGTATGTGCATTGATATTGACATAACCTAGCTTGGGATTGTTACACATCATTTTTCCCAAATTTGTACCAGAGTTATGGCCCTTTATCTACGCCAAAATTTTGTTTCCCCTCAATATCTTGAGAATTATTTGACATATTTTCACCAAGTTTTATATATGCGTTAATATTGACAAGAGCTAGCTTGGGATTGTTACACACCATTTTTCAGATATTTGTACTAGATTTATGGCCATTGATACATGCCGAAATTTCGTTTCCGCTCAATATCTTGAGAAACAATTGATAGAATTTCACCAAATTTTATATATGCATTTAGATTGACAAGATCTAGCTTGGGATTGTTACACAACATTTTTCGGATATTTACACTAGAGTAATGGCACTTGATTTACGCCAAAATTTCGTTTCCGCTCAATACCTTGAGAACAAACTGACAGATTTTCACCAAATTTTATATATGCATTCATATTGACAAGATCTAGTGTGGGATTGTTACACGTCATATTTTTGAACATTTGTACCATAGTTATGGCCCTTGATTTACCCCAAAATTTTGTTTCTGCTCATTATCTCGAGAACAAATTTTGTTTCTGTCCCATCAACAATCTTTCAGTTAAACAGGGACGGGTCTTCCTGGGTTGAACCAGTACTAAGCTAGGGTAAATGTGTCTTGCTCAAGGACCACAATGCAATGACGCCGGTGAGGCTCTTAACTGCGACCCCTCGGTCTCAAGTCAAGCACTCTACCACTGAGCCACTGCGCTCCCTCAAGAACAAATTGACAGAATTTCACCAAAATTTATTAATTCATTCATAAATTAATGACAAGATCTATGTTTGCAATATTGCACAATTTTTCGTACATTTGTACCAGAGTTATGGCCCTTGATTTAAGCCATAATTTCAGCAACTACTTGGGTTAGGATTCTGAAATTTAGTACAAAGCTTGATAGTGATAAGTTGTATTGTGTAAGAAAAAACAGCCACATATTGCTTATCAGTCCCTTTATTTGTTCATTTTTCTTTCTCTCTAATGGAAATTTCTGTCACAGATTTCTCAGCTCCTATTGGAGCCAGTGTTTTAAAATTTTGTGTACACCTTTAGGTAGGCAAAGTGTACTGTGTCAATGGAAATTAAGATGCATATCCTCATTTTGCCTTCTTTTTTCAATTTTTCATTTTTTCCTTCTTTCACTTTTATATAATAATGGACATTTTTTTCTGTCAAAGATTTCTCAGCAACTACTTGAGTTAGGATTCTGAAATTTGGTACAAAGTTTGATAGTAATTAGTTGTATTGTGTACCAAAAGAACAGCCACATATTGCTAATCAGTCCCTTTATTTATTCATTTTTCTTTCTCTCCAATGAAAATTTCTGTCGCAGATTTCTTGATTCCTATTGGAGCCAGTGTTTTAAAATTTTGTGTACACCTTTAGGTAGGCTAAGTGTATCGTGTAAATGAAAATAAAGATGCTAAAGCTCATTTTGCCTTCTTTTTTCAATTTTTCCTTCTGTCACTCCTATATAACACATATGGACATTTTTCTTCACAGTTTTCTCAGCAACTACTTGATTTAGGATTATGAAATTTTGTGTACACTTTCAGATAGGCAAAGTGTATTGTGTAAATGAAAATTAAGGTGCTAATCCTCATTTTGTCTTTTTTATCAAATTTTCAATTTTTCCTTCTGTCATTCTTATAAAGCGCATATGGATAATTTTCATCAGAGTTTTCTCAGAAACTACTTGATTTAGGATTATGAAATCTTTGACAATTTTGGCTTTTCTCTGAAAGTGCTACAACCTCTGATGGCTACCGCCAGGGGTATGTGAGCTTTGCTCACTTCTTGCTATATTTACCAACTTACATGTACATGTATATATTCAGTGAGTATGGTAGGTTTTTTTGCAAAAATAAAGTCTTTGAATGGATGCCGTAAAGTTTAAACTAGGTCTATATTTTTTTTCAGATTAAAATTGTTTGAGAAGACTTAGAGAAGAAATCATGGTGAAGCTCACAATAGATCTGATCTCCAGGGGGACATCAGGGTACACAAAGAAGAAGAGGGATGAGACAATGCAGCAATACCTTAGGCGACTTACGCATCTCTATCTAGAAAACAAAGGCATTGATGAAGTGGTAATTTTTACTTTCAGCTTAACCCTTAATTCGCCAATCGCAACAAAAGTAGTCTGCTTTTCTCGTCTGCTGAAATGTTTAAGAAGCCGCTATGGCAAACAGTGTGGACCCAGATCTGACTGCTCCCATAGCAGCAGTCTGTTCTGGGTCCTCGATGTTTGCTTCTATACTTAATTCGTCAGTAATGTTAGGCAATTATTTGCAGCAGACGACATTTTCAGATGCATTTTTTTCTTGGCCCTTCAAGGGTTAAGCCTAGATTAGCAAACATTTTACCTGTTTGCCTGCTAGTGTCATCTGCTGATAACCTTTGGTAACAATTTGGATCCAGATCTGTATCCGAAATGTTTGACCTTCTATGTTTTTCTTGAAATAATTTTTGAAAAAGTTAATTTAGAAAAAAAATCTGCAGAGGACAATAAAAAGTCATTTAAAAATTACCCAGAATGCGAAGATTTATTTTAAGCAGGACTATAGTTAAGAGTGCGAAACAGAAAAAATGATTTCTTATTTCTCAACTAAAACATATGTTGTGGGTGCTCAAAAGAACCGTCTCAATGATGTGGTTCTTTTGAGCACCCAAAACATATGCTAAAATTATGGGTAAGAAAATATTTACAATTTTACGATGAATTTTTTTTGTTTATCTAAACCTGTGATTTAAATGTAAAATTGTGATTATTTTATCTATCAGTCTATACATAGATTTTGGTTTGTAGAAATGGTGGTCTTATCCAGGTGATTCTTTTAAGTACCCACAACATATGTTTTGGTTGAGACAGAGATTTTTCTTGGCCTTATTTTGGGCTGAATACAGACCCCATCCCAATTCACCAATCAGCTAAATTTTTTCCAAAATTATGAATAATGTAAATTTCCCAATTTCTTGCAATATTGTGAGTCCAAACTGGAAATTTTGGGATTTGGTAAGCCAGTTGTAACTGCTTAAATCAACATCAGAAGGGTAGATCCTGATCAAAGTGAAGCTTAACATTTTAATAAAATTTTAAATTTAATTTGTTCAAAAAATAAACATCAATAAACGACATATTAAAATTGTTCATTTTTCCCAATTTCCAAAATCATCATCCCCCTGCCAAAGCTTCAAAGGGATATGGGAAAATCCCTGAAAAATCATTTTAATTACACCTATTTGGCGAGAGACCTGGTTTCAGGTTTAGTACTAACACTCTAACCCTTGTCTTGATGAATGAATTAATATGCTATTTTAAGCTTTCAACATTTTTAAATTGATGTTGGAGGCCATTTCAGTATAATCATGGATTCATACACTGAATGGGAAAAACTTAAGATCCTAATCACTATTAAATCAGTTGGCTTCTGTACATGCCATCTATGCTAAGAACTCAGAAGAACCATCTCTGTCAGTGAAATAAATGTAAAAATACATGTACTTCCTTTCTTGAAATACAAATTTTAGAATTTGCCTACTTAAAAATAAATAAAGCGGAAAACATATATATCATACTTACCTAACAACCCCAAGGTTGGGCGGAAAATTAAACCCCCGGAATTTACCGGTGGAATTTACCGGTATTTCCCGGCATGGCAAATAAGGCTCAAGTGGCAAATACTGTCAAATGATGGCAAATATAACTATTTCACCACGAAATACTGGCAAGTATGATTTTTTTTCTGTAATATGCAGCAGATTTCTTTAGGAAGTTGACTTAAAATAGTATAATTGAACAAAATGAGTGAAAATGTGAATATTGAATATGAGGCTGCAGTATCAGCATAAAACCTTTGAATACATTTAAACATGTTAAAACAGCCAAAAATGAATCTGACTTAAATTTGAAATATTTTTAGCAATAAATAGTATCTTAAGCCCTTATCATGCTGAATATTTATGTTCTGCCTAGTAACACTTCTCCCAAATTTTATCCTGTTCAGCTCGATTAGTGTGGAAAACAGTGTTGATCCTGATAAGATGGCCACTGAAAGAAACCAGCTGATCAGGACCTAGTGTGTTCAAAAAATGGAATCAACAGGACAAGGGTTAATTCTGGGTTCAGCAGGACAAGGGTAAATTCTAATTTTACCTTTAAGTGGGGAGAAAACTTACCTGTGTATCTGGCAATTGTTTGACACCTGTGCCTGTCATAAACTGTTAAAACAACACATCTCCAAGTGGATACTGTATAGCCAGGGGTAAGGAGGAACAATAAGATGTCATAATTGACTTCCTATTTTAACTTAAGACAATTAAAGTCTAGGTGACCACAAACAGGGGTGTCTTTAATTGAGTTATAGTACAGATAAGGGTCACTCACCCAACCTTATCTGTAACTATGCACAAGCCAACTGATGAGTACTTTGGCAGGTACGAAACAGTTTTTTATTTCTTCTAAAAGTCACTTTTTAAATCTAAATGTTTAAAGAATGAGACTTATACTTTAAACTAAGATACTCTAGCTGATAGCCTTATAAACTAGTAGAATTGAAATTACTGAAATTAAATGTGGAAGGTTTTTACTCATATTTGCCAGTATTTTCCATTATTTGCCATTATTTCCCGGTATTTCCCGGTAAATGCCACTGGCATGGCAAATATGCTTATTTGCCAGCATTTTGCCAACCTTGAACAACCCTCTTTGAAGTGCCAAAACCAAATTTCTCGGACATGAAAAGCATTTGCAAAAAAAAATAATTCCAGATCAGACTGCTCCTAGGAGCAGTCTGATCAAGGATTATTTGATTGCAGTCTTCAGAAAATTATTTATTGATTATAACTACTACTACTAAGGAGATATTGTTCTAGGTCATCGACTGGAATATGATTTAAGTAGAAATTTCAGAAAGAAATTCAGCTCTAAAATGTTATAAGGGTAACCTTACATGTATTTAGAACTAGGATGTATATATTTCAGGGAGATGATATATCACTGTGTAGGAGTTTATCCGTGTTGTATTTATATGACAACCAGCTAAACATGATACCAAATTTGATGCAGAGCCAGTGTTTGACCATGTTGTACGATGTATATCTTTCAGGGAGATGATATATCACTGTGTAGGAATTTATCTGTGTTGTATTTATATGACAACCAGCTAAACATGATACCAAATTTGATGCAGAACCAGTGTTTGACGATGCTGTACCTGCAGAACAACAGTATAAGCCGTGTAGAGGGACTTCATCATCTCACAAGATTGACAAAGCTGTAAGTTCTCATAAGTTAACCCTTTTAGGAGCAATGGGATTTTCCATACAGCTACATAGAAGAAAGTCAGAATGGTTTCTTGTATATCTTAAAGGGTCACAGGTTATAATTTCAGAAAATAATGTTTTTCTTTCTCTGAAGATTGATTTTGTCCTAGCATTGCCCTTTACAAATGGATTGGACCCAGATCAGGCCCCAGCAAAACACCGGGTCTGATCTGGATCCAAACTGTTTTACATTTTGATGGTATTCCTGAAAGGCCCCAACCATAGGTTTAATTCAACAAAATTTTTCAGCGTAAAATTGTAAGTAATTTCTTACCCATCAGTTTTAACATATGTTTTGGGTGCTCAAAAGAACCGTCTCATTGAGACAGTTCTTTTTAGTACCCACAACATATGTTTTGGTTGAGAAATAAGAAAATTAATTTTTCGGTACACACTCTTAACTAAAGGCCTGGCCCCAACAAAACATTAAGCCTGATCTTTTGAAAAGTTATTTGCACAGTGTACTTAAATGGTTAAATGCAAGGGTTTGCATGCATGCCTTAAAGTGAATGGAGTGGATACTCATTGAATGGAGATTACTTAAGAATTTAAACCCCCTATCTGAAAGGGGGTGGGGTGTTTATTCTTAAAAAAGATATTTTGTAGGAAAAGACAAAGTGCTTATCATATAATAATTTGAAATCACTTTGACAAGTGGTGGTTAATTCATTTAAAAATCCATTCACGTTCTTAGATTTTTTTATCAGTACACAGTAAAGTTTGACTTCAAAATTAATTCCAAAGAACCAGATTGAATATGAACAGAAATATAGACCAATTAAGCTGTAAATCATATAAGCTTAACCCTTATTAAGTTCAGAGTGGTTAAAACTGTATCCAGTTTCAGGCCTCGATCTAGATAGGAGTGAGTAATTAAAAATTTATTTTCAAATTTGTCAAGTAAAACATACATTGTGGGTACTCAAAAGAACCATCTCAATGAGAGTTCTTTTGAGCACCCAAAACATATGTTACAAATAGTGGATAAGAAAATATTATCATTTTTACGCTCTAACTTAATCACACTTTTATGCATAATTATGTTGGTTGACTGAACCTACCAGTTAACTTATTTTTCTTCTAAATATTGCAGGTATCTTGGAGGCAACTGTATCACGGTAGTAGAAGGTCTTGAAAAACTACAGCAATTGCAGGAACTCCACCTAGAAAACCAAGTGCTCCCACCTGGAGAAAAACTTCTCTTTGATCCACGAACATTAAAGGCTATAGCTGTAAGGATTTCACTTATGCTATAATTATCGCTAATTTTCGGACACCCCATCTCACCAAACTTAGCCGAGCTAACTGATCAATAACAAATGAATATGACCAGGAAATGTCACGATCACAGACTTATCTTTGGCAACGAATGGGCCTCAAGGCTACTAGCCTAGAAAACCCGCCTTTGGGGGTTTGCGAACAACACAGGCACAGACCAGCCTGAGCACCCGCCCAGTCTGATCATTTGTTTGATTTGATTCTTTACGTCCCATCAACAATCTTTCAGTTATATAGGGACGAGTCTTCCTGGGTTGAACCAGTACTAAGCTAGGATAAATGTGTCCTGCTCAAGGACCACAACGCAATGACGCTGGTGAGGCTCGAACCCGCGGCCCTTCGGTCTCGAGTCAAGCACTCTACCACTGAGCCACTGCGCTCCCGCCCCCCAGTCTGATCAGCACCTTTGTTATTTGGAAAGTACCATATCTAAACTTGTGACATGCAAAATTTCAATTTTGTAGCTAGTCTCTGTAGCTGAGTAGGCTGGTTTGGGTATGGCGTGGCTGCAAACGCTGAGGACAGGTATTCTCACATTGAGGCCCAAATGGAACATTACACCACAGACCACAGACAAGCCAAGACAAGACATAAATGATTGCCAAACTGGAAAGGATACAAATGTGACAAAACCAGTGCCAAACTGGGGGCCAAACTCAAAGATCACAACAATTAACAGGGCCATCAGCAACTGAAATCACTACTTTAGAAATGACTGCAGGCCCTGGACTGGAGGTTGGGGGGGGGGGGGGCTTAAAATATATTTAATGACCAAACTTAGTCCTAGATACTAGTAAGAGCTCAGGAGGCACTGCAATTGAGGATTCCTGAAAATGATACTCACACAATAAAATATGGGTAAAAAGTCAAATATTTGTTTTAACCCGTTTCTTCCTTCTGGTTTGATACAATAAACTTGGGATAGTCAGTTGTACATATCTAGGGGTTTTAGATTATACTTTTCAAAAAATATTGTATTCTTTTGTCTGAAGATCTTTTTTACCTTTACAAACAGTGTAGACCCTGATGAAATGTCGCATTATCGGCATTTCTTCCATGTGCGGATCCAGGAATTTTCGTCAGGGGGGGTCCAGGTCAGACTGACAAAAAAAGCTCTGACAACGTTTTTTTTTTTTAGTCCTCAGCTTATTCTACGGAAGTCAAACGGTCAATTTCAAAGAAATCTATCATTTTTCAAGGTTCCAGAGTGGGTCCAACATTTTCCAGGGGGGGTCCAACTTTTCCCAGGGGGGTCCAATTGCTTATTCCCTATAGAAACCCATATAACTTGTGATTTTCCAGGGGGGTCCGGACCCCCTGTCCCCCCCTCTGGATCCGCACTTGACTTCTGTGTCTATACTGTTTGTAAAAGTACCTGTTTAGGGGTTTCCTGCATACAAAGGGTTAGTAGCTATTTTGAGTGGTTCCCCATTTTAAGAATGAGGCATTTACCCGGTATAAGAGATATAGAGTTTGCTAGAATAAAATTATATGGTACTTTTGTTTTCTTATTTTCAGTTCTCATTAAAAGTGCTCAATGTTTCCGGCAATAATTTAGACAGTATTCGTGATTTGGAAGGTTTAATGGGACTTACACACTTTACAGCAACTGATAACCACTTAAATGATATGAAAGAACTAGCTCATGTGCTCGGAAGGTGGAATAGTTTAAACAGATTGGACTTAATGGGGAATCCCCTGTGTCATAAAGCTAAATATAAGGATAGAGTGATTGTGATGGCAAAGCAATTAGGTAAGAGTTAATGCCCCTTGGTAAGAGGGCGTAATAAATATTTAACTTTCATGTTTCTCAACCAAAACATATGTTGTGGGTACTCAAAAGAACCGTCTCAATGAGACGGTTCTTTGAGTACCCATAACATATGTTAAAACTGTGGATAAGACCATGTTCAATCTAGGAAATTTTTATGGGGGTCATTTTAATTTTATTTCAAATGAAAATAAAACACAACCCAATATTTCCCTATTCATATAATGTAACAGATGGCCGGCTCAAGCTTTACTATGGGGCCATTTGATGAAAAAGGGGGCCAATGGCCCCATGGCCCCTCTAGAGTGAACACAGGATAAGAAAATATTCACAATTTTACTCTCAAAAATTTTGTTTATCTCAACATATGGATTTCTTCTCTTTTGTAACCATGGAAGCTAAGGTCTAGGTATTCATCAGTTTAAACATATTTGAGGGTGCCTGAAAGAGCTGTCTCATTGAGACGGTTCTTTTGAGTATTCACAACGTATGTTTTTGGTTGAGAAATAAGAAAGTTGATTTTCTATCACACATCTTTATTGGAGACCTGGTGAAAACACAAATTTAGCATATGAGTATTGACCCTAAATAATCTGACACATACTGCTAACAGAACAGTATAAACTCCTGATGGAGCAGTCAGATCAGGGTTTACACTGTTCACCTTACAGTGTTCTGCCAAGACTGCGTTTTTCTCGCCATTGACACATTATTTTGTAGTCTGACGCAACTTAAAATTGTCTTGTTGGTCATCTGACGCATGCGAATTCGGGCTTGATGCGGATATTTGCAGCTTGTGTGTCAAAATTGTTATCTTCCAAAAATAAACTGATGTCTTCTTATGGAATTCCCAATGCAATGAAACAAATTCTTTGATTGGTGCTTGGGTTCTCTCGCGAGAATTGAACGAGACTGATTTGTCTCTCGCTTCAGACTGATACGCTTATTATATTATCGGCTCGATTTTATTTGGTGCAATAAAACTAAACCCAGTCACGCACTTAAAATCAACCAATGAAATACATCGTCACAAAGCGCGTGTCTATTATTTCTTTGTCAACAAAAATGGCAGACAGCTGTAAAAAGCCTTGTGCGTGGACAATTCTAAGTTTATTCTACATGCAGCCTATGAAGAATTATATCTAATTCTGACCATTTCCTATGTCCACCCACTGCAAATGATGATCAAAACACTGAGAGCGCAGATGGGGTCTAAAACGCTCACCAGGGTTCCCCCTGGCGAAATTGCATCTGCAAGTTTGTTTGAAAAATCATTTTCCCGTTACGTTAGCAGCTTCAGCTTCACTATACCAGTGTCAAGTAAGTATCGTTGTAAGAAAAGAACATAGAGCAAACAATTTTCAGGCTATTTGTAAAATTTATGTATCAGGACCAGTAGCATGCATTCATAGACATAACTATGATAATTAGAGGTGAAATGAAAGTATTATTGTGTTTTCCATACCTTTTTTCTGGGCTAAAAGTCGTTATCGGTTGTTATGTCCCACTATTTTTCGAAATGTCCCCACTTTTTCAAAGGTGGTGGGACATTGTCCCCAATTTTGAAATTTCTTGGCAGAACACTGCCATATGATAAAAATAAAGAAGTATTATTTAAGGTTAATATGCCATATGCCATTTACCTTTTTTATCCAGTTTTGTACAATCAAGTTTGGATTCATATTTTGAAGGGTCACAAATTACTTCAGGTTCAAGATGATTTTTATCTTGCCAAACAGTGCAGATCCTGTGGAATTGCTACACTCGGCATCATTTCATTGTTGTTTACTTTAAATAGTTAAAATATGGTACACTATAAAGAAAACACAGTCTCAATGATATGGTTCTTTTTAGCACCCAAAACAAATATTAATTGATGGATAAGAAAATATTTACAATTTTACACTCAAAAACTTTGTATATCTGAACCTATGTAGTTTTATGGCTTAACTTTTTGTATACTAATGGATTCTTCCTTCTGGTTTGATACAATAAACTGAGGATAGTCCATTGAACATATCTAGGGGTGTCAGGTTATAATTTTAAAAAAAACATTGACCGGGCCGCGTAGCGCAGTCGGTAACGTGTCTGGCTACAGATGCGTGTCTGACTGCAGATCCAGGGGTCGCAAGTTCGATCCCGGCCCGGTTCCATACTTTCGTGGAGATTGATCATGAAATAATTTCTACGGTCATTCTCCTCCCTTCCGCTGAATCATTCAAGAAGGGTTGTTGTCAGTTACAAGCGAAAGTATGTGCACGAAGTAATGGTTAACTGCTTGTTCAAGCTTGCCCAGGAAAAAGTGTGGTTAGGTGAACTGACCGTCCCACCATGACCATAGCTGTTGACTTGGGACGTAAAGCAACAAAACAAGCAAGCAGCAAGTAAAAAAATATTGTATTACTTTGTCTGAAGATCTGTTTTTACTTTTACAAACAGTGTAGACCCTGATGCAGCATTTAATCTGGATCTTCACTGTACACTGTACACTCTTCACATATACAAAGGATTAAGATTTATAAAAATGAAGATGGCTTTAGCGATTTTATCTCTTCATGTATCAAAATAAATAAAAGTAATCTTCATTTGCTACTAAGACAGATTGAACATTTTAAAAGGACATTCATCTCACAGGGGCCAATCTTATTGTGGAATTACAATTGATTTATGAATAATATATATTTGTAGCAAATTTTAGAGGGCAATTCCCCAGTTTTATAGGTGATTAAATACAGTCAAATCTCGGTTATCCGAACGTCAATTATCCAAAAGTACTGGGTTATTCGAAGACGACGGAAAGTCCGGACTTTTTTTTCTATTAACTATTGCAATAAAACTACCGATTATTCGAATTTCGATTATCCGAAAAATTCAATTTTTCGATGTGATTTGTCGGTCCCAATGAAAGAAATTGCTATTAAAATTACCCTTCAAGATTCGAAGTCCAAATGGCATGCATGATGATCATGATTTCTTTGTTTGGACGAGTTCGATTTAGCACACCCGAGTGATTTAGCAAACAAAGTTGCAACAGGTAATTGACACCGGATTAACGTTCACACTTTTACGTGATCAACCGTTAAGTGAGTAAATGGTGTTTTTAATTAAGGTCGTCTGCTATGATGGTTTTGCTTGATGTTTTTAAAATGTCTAACTAGGGGCATAAATGAGCAAAAATTGATTTTAATTTGATCCACTCTCATCCTTTGATTTATTCACTGTACATTAAGTGAACACGCCAAGCGCACCGACTTTGAAGATCAAACAGGTTACAACAAAAACAACAATTTCGGTAAGACGAATATCACGGACATGTGCTTTGGGTGCTCAAAAGAACTGTCTCATCGAAACACTTCTTTTGAATGCATAAAACACAATTATACAATTGAGGGAAAACAACCAAAACCTAGGTTTGGATGCTTAAAAAGACCCTCTCATCGAGACAGTTCTTTTTCATACCCAAATCGTATGTTTTCGCTGAAATAATAGAAAAGTCGCCAGCCCAAAAAGCACATGTGTAACGTCGGGCCATCAAAGGCCCGCCAGAGATATGCAATCTCAATGGCCTATCGCTAGTGGGCAGCTGATGGCCCGACGCTGTGTGCTAGCTTGGTGGAGACCTTATGACAGTAGGGCGATAAAAAGGAGACAATATTTCGTCAGTAAATATGGTTCGTCAATTTTCATTTAACTTTTATTTCCATTGTTGTTATCGATGTTGTTACATGTATATGGTGTGTAAGCTCTGATTTTCTTTTCCTTTCTGCGTGCTTAGACCTGCAAAGCTTAACCTCCAAGGAGCTCATTTTCTTTAATGCTGTGACAGATGCTCCGATTACTTCACGGAAAACAAGAGTTGAAGTTGCAAACTCTGGCAAAACAATGACGTTCTATGAAAGCATCCGAGCTTTTCCCAAAATATCCGAAAACTTCCGATTTCTATCATTCGAACTACCGATTATTCGAAAGGATTCCTGCGGTCCCTGGCACTTCGAATAATCGAGGTTTGACTGTACTGTATGAGCCAGTGCATGAGATTTCCAACAATGTGGTATGTGCGACCAGCAAAGCCTCAGATCAGCCTGCGCATACACACAGTCTGATCAGAGCCTTTGCTAGTCGCTTGAATATTCTATGACTGTTAAGCTACTGACTGACCGGCATTTGGAGTTTCTAAGCTTCAAAGGAGGCTGCACAGGCTTGTCTAAGTCTACACATGTCAAAATGCCACATTGTTGAAAATCACGTGCCACCGCTCATATTATAATTATTTATTACAGATAATTTAGATGGCAAGCAGATAAGTGAAACAGCAAAGCAGTTTTTGAGGAACTGGCATGCTAACAAAGAAACACAGAAGAGAAGAAAAGACGATATCATAAAACGGGGGAGCTTTATTCAAGATTTTGAGGGTAACACTCTTTTCTTAGGCTTTTTCCTAGTTTGTCTAATGTTACTAATTATTCATGATTTTTTATGCTACCTAATTTTACACAATTTTTCCTTCTTTTTTCTCAGAAAATTCATACTCCTACTTTATCCCTTAAAATGCCTTATACATGATCGTTTGCATATTATAAATGAGATGGGCCATTTTCCCAAAAGCTTCTTCAGGCCTAAAGTAGCCCCCACATGATCTATGGTGAGTATACTCCCCTCGGAGCATTCTGCAATACTTTTGACCTTCTTTAAGCGATAATTGGTCTTGAAAACCAGTTTTCTGCCTTTTTGAGAGTGGCCTTTTTTGCACAGGTTTTACTGTAGAATTATGACTTTAAAGCCATATTACCTATTGCATAGTATACAGTGAGCCACTTTAGTTATGCACCACCTTTTCAGGCCCCACATTTTTTGACGAAAATGCTGGGATCAAACATTCTCTATGATAATTTACTTATTGACATTTTATCTGCTTGATGACATTGAAAAAATATCGAAATCACTCATGAGAATCAATCTGCAGCGTCAAATACAATTTTGACAAAAATGCTCGTGCAACTTGAACGTCTATATTTTCTATTTGTGTTTTGCGCTAGGAATTATCCATGATGGTCGTTGTGACAGAAAACACTTAAAACAATTGTTTTATTCAAGTAAAACACCCTTTTTCGGTTGTTGAAGTTAGTAATACTGTTACTTTTTGAAGAAATGCTCGTTTTGACGTCATATTAACGTCAATTACAATAATTAAACAGGTTTTTCTTCGCAAATTGTGTTGTTATGAGTCACTTTTTGAAATAGAAGTATTTTATAAGTGGTACGTATCTAAAGTGGCTCTCTATAAAGCTTTGTATTTTGCAGTTACCAACACTGATTTGCCTCCAGTGAGGGAGCCAATGGGCAAGATGGCTGGTATCCCAGGTTACATGATGCCAGGTAGGTACCGGGTACCAGACTATAAATACATAGCCAAGATAAGACACTAATTTAAAACCGAAAAATAGCTATATTCTTCCTATGTCACAATGAAAACATTTGTTCTGGTTCTCATTGGAAGTGAGGCGCTTCCAATGAGTAACCACACCATAAAAGCCAGCCCAAGAGATTTTGGTGTTTATCCAGGACTTTAGTTAAGAGTGCGTAACGAAAATTTAATTTTCTTATTTCTCAACCAAAACATATGTTGTGGGTACTCAAAAGAACCATCTCAATGAGATGGTTTTTTGGAGCACCCAAAACATACCAAAACATATGTTAAAATTGATGGGTAAGAAAATATTTAAAATTTTACGCTGAAAATTTTTGTTTATCTAGACCTGTGGTATTTATCACATATGCACAAACACCTCTTATAAAAACCTATGCTGACTTATTCAGCTAAGCTAGAAGTCTACATTTTGGCCTAAGTCTTCATCTTCATGAGCAGCAAAGTCTCTGGCAAGTCTGTGCATATGCACAGACTCACAAGCAGCAAAGGCTCTGTTGAGTCTGTGCATATGCACAGACTCACCAGAGCCTTTGCTACTAGCTGATGCAATAAGTACCGAAATCACCTGCACTGGCTCATATGCTTTTAAGGAGGGATGAGAAAAATGCCTATATGAAAAGCCATCTTATCTGGAGCTATGGAACATAAGCTTTCTATTGTGGCTTGAACTATGTGAATCACAGCAATTGCACTCTCTGTTATTTTCACTGCAACATGTGTGTATACCATATATACTGTAAATAATAAGGCTGATAGACCTGTGCACAGTCTGATCAGGGTCAACACTGTTTGTTATTCTATCACTTCATTTGAGATTCTTCACTAGATAGTCTATGAATAATAACACTCTAGTTTTAACTCACCAGAGCCAAAGGCTCAAGGTGAGCTATTGTGATCAGTCTTCATGCTGTTTCCATTGTGCATGGTCCGTCACCCATAAACTTTTTCTTTAAATGACCTCCTCCTAAACCTCTGGTCCAAATTTAAAATTATTTCACATAATGTTCCCCACAAGGCCTCTACCAAAAGTGCATAAATGGTTCCGCTCCACTTACCAAAATGGCCACCAGAGCTTGAAATCAAAAAAGCTTTGAATGATTGTTGCTAGAGCTAAAGAAGTTTTCTTTTTTAACCTTCATCTAATGAGCCAGGACTCGGGTGAGCGATCCAGGGCCTCAGGACCCTCTTATAAATTATTTGGCCAATGGCCATCATCAGGAATAAACAAATTCACCAGATAGTAAAATATAATTGTTGAATTTTATGATAAGTTTTTATTTATGTTGATGCTTTACATCCCAGTCATTAATTTTTCAGTCATGTCAGAACTTTTCCTGGGTTGAACCAGTACTAAGCAGAGGATTAAGTGTCTTGCTCAAGGACACAATAGCTGATATATTGTGTCTGGGATCTTCCACCTCATTTCAAGCAAGATCAAACAAATCATCGACTGTCATGACAGCTTTTCCTGTCTGATACTTACTTTTATAAAATTTAGGTCGAAGAAAGGCTTCCTTACCTGAAGTGCGTGGGAGAGCCACCCCACTGGTATTGACGAAATAGGAACTTGTTTATTTGCGTACTTAGTATAACTGCACACTTATGTATGCATGGCAATACCATTGGCTTTCTGAATTTATTCAGCTATAAGATGGACCAGTTTCCCTTCAAATATTACTGTATAATATGGGCTGCGACACAACAAAACCTGTTTTCATGGTTTCTGGCAAAGCGAGACTCAAACCAGTCTCCTTAGCTAGAAAAATGAAATTTTGCTCATAGAAAGTCTAGATATGATACTTTCCAATAAGCCAATAATAAAAGCACTTATCAGACTGCCCGCATGCTGGTCTGCACCTTTGTTGTCCACAAACCCTCGAAGACAGGTTTTCTCAGGTCAAGGCCCATATATGTTAATTCAACTATGAGAATCTTCCTAAAAAAAAATGCCAAAACTATAAGGGGCTATAACATGAGATTTTGGTACTTATTGCATAGATGACAAGAGAAGGCTCTGATGAGACTGCACATCCATGTAGTCTCATCAGAGTCTTCACTGCTTGCTTACTTATAGGCTTATAGCACCATGCATGCATGTTTAAAGATTGACCTTGGGCATATGCGATAAGTTCCAAAATCTCATATAGGTCAATCTTATGAAAAGGATTTAGATTTTTTGGAATGTTTTGGAAGAGCAAGATGGATTTAGCTTTTTTCGGAATGCTTTGTAAAGGGAAAATGCCCGACTTATAGCAAAATCAATACAGAGTATATTTTTACAATAAGCAATTTGCTTATTAATAGCTGCTTGGTTTCATGTTATTTTGATATTGAAAGCATTTCTTGTATGATTTTTTTGCTGAGGATAATTATATTTATGCTCCGTTTGTTTATCTGATTTGCAAGTCTCAAGGGACATATTTATGATTTTATTTCTTTTTCCACTTGTGGCGACTATAGCCTTAGCAAACTATCAAACCGAACATTTTGATCCAAACTGTTTGACACTAAGGTAATTCTGAAAGATTTTCTTTTAAAGTATTTAATAAAACATCTGAATTCAAAATTACCTAGCCTGCAAAGAGTTAAAAGGTGGATTAAGTTCTGTATTTGTTCATTCCTATGAAGCAAATCATTATATTATGCATGTAAAGGGACTGCCAAGCACTGTTTGGAATTATATCGCCTAAATTTTGAAAATTATGGCATTTTGAATATAATGAACTGTATCACCGTACCACATTATTGCTTTAAAGTATCTAGATATTTACACTTGTTAGCGTCACTTGCACTAACACTGTAGAAATATATAGGAAATAATTGAGCCGCGACATGAGATTTCCAACAATGTTGTATGTGCGACCAGCAAAGTCTCAGATCAGCCTGCGCATACGCGCAGTCTGATCAGAGCCTTTGCTTGTCACTTGAATATTCTATGATTGTTAATTACTGATTAAACACCATTTGGAGTTTCTAAGCTTAAAAGGCGGCTGCGCAGGCTCACCTGAGCCTACACTTGTCAAAACGCCACATTGTTGGAAATCGCATGTCACGGCTCATATATGTGCCAGCCCATGAGATTATGGTACTTATCATATATGCATAAAGTCATTCATTAAACATGCATGGGCAGCTTACCTGATTAATGATAGGGCCACAGGCATAAAGCAGGCATTTAGATAAGGGTGCATAATTAATAAATATTTTCTTATGACATATATTGTGGGTACTCAAAAGAACTGTCATTATCATATGAGACAGTTCTTTTGAGCACACAAAACATATTTTAAAACTGATGGATAAGGTAATATTTACAATTCTATGCTTTACCTATGCAAAGGTATGACTTGCATCTTTATCTGTGTCCCTGCTAAATGTGTATGAGCAGCAAAGGCCATGGTGAGACTGTGCATTTAGGTGGGCTCTTCTGAGCTTTCGCTGCTTCCATATGTGATAAGTCCCAATTTTCATTTCCAGGCTAATATTTGTACCAAAAAAGCAGTGCTGCACTGTCATATGATGAATATAGTCTTTTTGGTCAATTCATTTTCTGGAAAATAAGGCATTCCTTCATGTGAAGCAATCTGATCAGGATCTGCACTATTTTCCATGCAGCCTCATAAGTCACTTGGCCCATGTTTCCTATATCAAGACCCCTTATATCTTTAGCAGCTGAATAATGACTCATGTCATTTTTCACATTTCTTTTTATTTCATTTGCAGCTTATAAAGGTAACCTTGAAATAAATATAAATAAAAAAGAGCTTTCATAGTGTGCTATCAGATTACTGCTAATATTTGAATTGGCTAATACCCATAACACACTTTTTAGATACGGAATTTCCCTTTAAATATGGAATTTCCCTTTTCATATTGAATTCCCTTTAAATACAGAATTTCTCTTTACATATGACATTCCCTTTAAATATGGAATTTCCCTTTAAATATGGATATTTTCCCTTTAAATATGGAATTTCCCTTTAAATATGGAATGTGAGAAGTGTAAGGACATGATAGGCAGCATTGGACGTAATTGGTGTATAGTGAGTCCTTATGAGTTACATAAATATTGTAATTTTCAACCTCCACATTTAAGGGTAAATTCCATATTGAAATATATTGTGTCCCTTACAGACTATAACCATTTATTTAAAAGGCCAGACTCAAAGACAAACATGCAATGTCTGTTTAAATTTTGGGTCAAATAAGGCTTAATTAACTCTTCACCTACTAGTGTCTTCTGCTGATAACCTTTGCAAACAGTTTGGACCCAGTTTGGACAAAATGTCGGGCCTGATCTGGATCCAAACTGTTTGACACTTTGATGATATTCTCGAAAGAATTTTTCAATAAATTTGATATTGAAGAAAATAAGCAGACGACAAAAAAGTATATAAAATTTCACATCAGGCAAAGAGTTAAACCATATTCTAGTGTCTCTACTTTCAGATACCTGAACCCCAAACCAAAAGTCCCAATGGACCAGAATATGAAATATAAAGCAACTCATATTGTTGTTATATTTTAAAATGATTTAAATCAGGATGCACCAGAATCATAGTCTAAAGTGGCAAATGCATAGATGAAAGTTGTCAGGATTATTCCTGAATTCAGGATTTCTCGGCTGACTTTCCTCAGAAAGCAAGTCTTAAAATACTGAATTTAGCAGGCTATGATAGCTATTTATGATTTATTTGCAGATTATCTAAAGACATTTAGCCTTTTAAACTTGAACTTTTTTGTTTTTAGGCATACTGCAGCTTAGTTTCCTATGTTCAGATTTTTGGAACTTTATAGCTTTTACCATTGCAAATCTTGACTCAGCATTTTGAATGTATTACTGGTCTACCCAAAGAAAGAGTTTGTTGTGCAAACTGTCATAACAAATTTAGCTAGTCATTTTTTTTGCCAGTTACTAGTGAGCATTTTAATCCATTGACATGAATTTTAACATAACATGTACTAGCTAGTTGTTTCCAATACTAAAGTGTAAAAATAAGAGATTGATTCTAACCAACAGTTTCAAATAATTTATATATATTCCATGGCATTGACAATTTACCTTGACAGAACTGTCCTTACACATAAAGATACCTCTCTTCAATTCCCAAATAGTACTCAAGCTTAACCAATTGGGAAAGTTCGGCACACTTCGAGATTTGAATCAAGCCTTGGGTGTACATAAGGCCCATTACGCATAGTACTATGTACGAAAAAGCTCCATTTTGTTAGCCGGAATTGGCGTAAGGAAAATAAGTTTGGTGGCATTTAGGTTCAGGCCTATTAAAATCCATTTTTCTGATTACCCGAAAAGTTTAATCAGCAGAATAAATGAAGTTTATGTATTTTTCAATAAAATATCGCTATCGTTATAGCGATATTTTATTGAAAAATCCCCATAAACTTTATTTATAGCCGTTTGTTTTGTTGCAATCACTATTTTTATTGTGTTGGCATGGTTTCTGTGACATTAGCGTCATGTTATGTAACGCCAGCGTCAGGTTATCAAAGTAGATCCTCGATGTACATCCGAGGTCTGATTCCATGGAATTAGCCGAGGCAATTCCGATTAAGGCTTAGCCTGTTTGCAGTAAGTCTCCATCAATTTAACATGCAGTCATTATGTATATTGCTTATAAATATTACTTTGGTTTATTATATTTACTTCAGTTTGCACTGCTTTGCCACTGGTAATGTGTTAGTTTACCTAGTAATATTTATAGAAACAATAAGTCTGTCATGGGTCTTCTTCAAAAGGATTATTCAACAGTAACCAAAATATATTAACTTTTTCTGTACTCACACATTGTCAAAAAATGTAAAGAGTAAACCACACCAGTATTCTTTATGACTGTTAACTAAAATTAACACTTTGTCAAACAGTTTTGATCCTAATGTTCAGTGAATGAGTTCTCTCATCAGGATCTATTCTGTTTTCATTTAACGTCAATAGCAAGCAGAAATTGACACAGAGTTAATTTTATGGTATTTAGAATTGTAAATCGCTGTCTATATTCTTGTTTGATGTTGTGTTTTAAGTTCTCACCAACATATTATTTGCAAGGCCACATCTGAAGTTTTATCCTACAGACTAGATGAGTGGCTTATCAAAGTGGTATCTCTTGGCATTCAAGACAAACGAGCTAGCACATGAGATTGTGGTACCTATCATAGATCCAGATAAGGAAATTTTATTAGCGTAAAATTGTAATTATTTTCTTACCCATCAAATTAAACATGTCTTTTGGGTGTTCAAAAGAACCGTCTCATTGAGACTGTTCTTTTGAGTACCCACAACATATGTTTTGGATGAGTAATAAAGAAAATAGTTTTCCAATAGGTACTCTAATCTGGAAGCTGGACCTATCGTATATGCACAAATGCCCCTATAGATGCCTTTGCTGACATTATCAGCGATGATGGAGATCTGAATTTTGGTCTGAGCCTTCATCTACATCAATACTGCATATATGCATGCAGCTAAATCTCTGACGAGTCTGCGCATATACAGCTGAACCATAGCTGCTCGCTTCAACAAGTACCAAAATCTCGTACACTGGCCCAAATGGTAAACTTAATAGTCCTTACCTTTGCATAATTCACCACTTTGATAAATCAGAAGCAAGATTTTGCTGTCAATCAAAATTAACATTTTTGATATATTTGCATTTAAAACTTTACAGACTTTTATTCTGACAATAACAGGAAGTCAATATATTTCGGTTTCCGCTGCATGATGAGAGACGCCATTAGCAAACATTAAAATCTATCTAAGGCCCTGCACCATTGAGCAGGCTTTTCTAAGCATTCATTCTAAGCATGATATTTTATTGCATTTCAACTTGCATTATTTTTTAATAATAAGCGAAAAGTATCCTTAGATTAAATATCTGTCTCATATTTATTTGTATTGTTTTGCCTTGGCTTGTATGGAAGCATCTGAAATTTTATCCTATCCCAACCCAATAGCTTGAAATTGTGGTTAAAGTGTAGTACTCTTGGAGAGCTCCAAGAATATTTTCTTTCTAACCATTCCTGCGGGGTTTGCACAGGCTTGAAAAGTACTTGAATATATGGGAGTGTCTTAAAAAGTCCTTGAAAATTAAATTTTCCTATTGAAAAGTACTGTAAAAACACTCAGAGGCTTTGAAAAGTCCTTGAAATTTACCATTTACAGGAGGATTCAACAGTGTTTTTGGAGACCTAAATCAGTATTATTGTGCTGCCTTTATTTGGTGCAGCATATGCTGCACCAAATAAAGGCAGCACAATTTTATACTAATTTTCTTAAACTAATATCTTTAGCAATGGACTCTAGCATTTCCGAAGTAGAATTCTAACATGTAAATCAGTATTGTTCTTAAGTTTTCAGTCCTTGAAAACAGTAGGAAAGTCTTTTAGAAGTCCTTGAATTTTACACAATCTTGCCTGTATGAACCCTGTCCTGTTACTTGACATTCTAGGATGAAAGGTCAGGTGCCAATGACTCATATAGTGTTTTAATGTTTCATTTAGACTTGCTGATCATTCAGCCTTCCATTATAAGGCCTGTACAAAATAAACGCATCAGCAGTGCACCCGCACACAGACAGGTGAACAACAGCACACAGAACGCTCTAGATACTTGCTACACAGAAATTCTACGTACTCTCTAGATACTTGCTGCACTCAGATAAGCCAAAACCAGGCCCCTAGGTTATAAAACTTTTCATGCTCAACTCAACTGAGCTTGAAATTAATCCTGCTCATAAATGCTTAAAATGCCAAAAATTGTTGGCATTTTAACATTTATGAGCAGGATAAATACAACATCTGAGTGTTTTAGAAGGAAAAATTATTATTTTTCAGTACATGTATTTTACTTTTTATGAGCAGTTGAAATTTCATGTCAGCTGAGTTGAGCATAAAAACAGTTTTTTATAACTCAGTATCTGATATGGTTCAATGTGCATATCATATTTGTTATGTGCTAAGAAATTTTGTTTAAACTCCATTCCACTTAGTGTGGCCAAAACTCTATGGATTTCTGGCCTCTCTGAGTTTAAAGGGTAAATGGCAACATGTCTTAAAACAATTCTGTCAAGCACAAAGTTTAGTATAAACTATGCTATTATGCCTTACCACATTATTGAAATAGCATGCCTAAGAAAACATATCAAATTTTTCATCTGCCATTTATATTAGTGCCTTAAGAGTTAAACCTTATAATAAGGACTGCAGAAGAAGATACTTTTTGTGGTATTTTTTTTATTATCTTTTTTTGGAAAATTAGGCATGACCTTTCATGTGAATTATCTGCCCTAATTGATTTGCTAAAGATGCAATATTTGAAAATGTTCTCTGCAATTGTTGGGGGAGGAGAGTGCAGGGGCTCTAAGGGGTTAAATTTCAAGTTAACTTTTATACGGTGTGCAAGTATCTAAAGTATTCACTATAACAGAGAAACATTTAGATGGTCACTCCTGTAGCTGTAGTTATAGTACATGATTATTTCCAACTTTGTTATTCATCATTGTAGTGCATGTTAGATTTGTGTTTGAAGAAAACAGTGGGAGTTTTTCTGGACTAGTCAGGGATGAAAATAGGCTTACATATGTTAAAAGTTCATTTTATATGCTCAAAACGGCAGCAACTTCACCCACTCTCCGTTTACCTGTATAAATAGCCTAACCATCATTAAATAAAATAAAGACACTGATGTTTAAGGTAAATTTAAATCCAAGCAACATAGAAACAGTAGTATGTTCATCTGACAGTTTAGAAATGCTCCCATGGCTTTCCATTTGGTCCAGGATGTTAGATTCCCATTTTAATTTAATGTTTATAACATGTTGGGAAAATACTTATGTCAAAGGCTTATGGGAAGCTTAGCATCCATTTAAATCCAAAATACCTGGAGTCTCTAGCAAGAAAAGAATCACAATTGATCTAACCTATTCATTGATGTCAATCAGCTAAATATGTTTTACCACTACTGAATTCACTTATAATACTGGAAAATTTCTTTCCAAATAATTGTCCTAATTTCAGTCAAATGACAATTTAAAAATGCAAGTTTGTTTATAATAATTTAATCAAGCTGTGTACTTTCCCTAAATTAATACTAGAGCAGCAGTTGATGGTACACCATTGCAAATACATATGACCTTTACCTTGGGGTCAAGGTCACACAAAAAGTTACCCAGTACCCTCTACACCATGTCGCCTATGCACCTGTGAAGTTTGAATTGCTACCTCCAAGGGTTATGGAGGAGATGAATTTACAAGAAAATACATTATATGACCTTGGGGTCAAGGTCACACAAGATGTTGCCCAGTACCCTCCACATCATATGAACTCTGTACCTGCAAGTTTTGAAGTTGCTTTGTCCAACAGTTTAGGAGAAGATGCATTTACAAGAAAGTACATTATTTGATCTTGACCTTGAGATCAAGGTCACACTGTCATGTTGTCTAGTATCCTCCACATCATGTGACCTATTTACCTGCAAAATTTGAAGTTGCTACGTCCAACAGTTTAGGAGTAGATGCATTTACAAGAAAATGCATTATTTGAGTCACACGAAACCCTCTACATCATGTGATGTATGCATCTACAAGGTTTGAAGTTGCTATATCCAACGGTTGAGGATAAGATGCAATTACAAGAAACGTGACAGATGGATGAACAGACAGACGACGGACTGACTTTGGTACAAAATTAATATACCCATTTTTCTAATGAAAAAACGGGTATAATAATCTCTTTTACAAAAGAGTATGTTTGTCCATGTCAAAAGCATCCATGCAATTTAAGAACATTTCTTATGAGAAATATGATATGTTTAGATTGAGTTAAACTAAGCCAATGCTGACCAAAGTTTTTATTTGGTCTGATATTTTGTTGCATATAACATGAAACATCAAAATTGTGGTCAAGGAGAAAATTTAAATACCCATGACAAAAACAACCTTGTAATTCTAAAACAGATTTCACTGAGGAATACAACCCATCATGTATTTCCATCAAATTGTCCACAAGTCTATTTTTATGCCACTATATATTCATTAATGTATGAATATGCATATGTTTTGAATTCTGCTGATTTGTGTATAAGAAAATGAATTAAAACTTATTGCTGCTGAAATTTTGCTAAAATTGTGAAACATTCAAGCCAAAAGAAATGTTTACAGTTTAAGAAAGAATTGCTTCGAGAAATTCATGCTTTATAAAAATTCAAAGCAAGATTGTTCTATATAACATGGAGAAACATTCCAGTCTTTTTACTGAATTTTATACATAATAATGAGCCATGACATGAGATTTCCAACAATGTGGTATATGCGACCAGCAAAGGCTCAGATTAGCCTGCGCATACGCGCAGTCTGATCAGAGCCTTTGCTAGTCGCTTGAATATTCTATGAGTGTTAAGCTACTGACTGAATATCATTTGGAGTTTCTAAGCTTAAAAAGAAGTTGCACAGGCTCGTCTGAGCCTGCACTTGTCAAAATGCCACATTGTTGGAAATCACATGTCGCGGCTCATTTAAGTAAAAGTTTTGAGAAATAAACGAGATTTCAGGATCTATAGGGTGACTTTTCACAACCCCAAACTTGTGGATCAGGTGTAATATGTGCTGCGATGCAAGAAAACATGTCTTTGGGGCTTCCAACAAAGTGAGACTCAAAACAGCTTGCTCAGCTACAGAGACTAGCTAGAAAATTTAAATTTTGCTCACAGAAAATCTAGATATGATACTTTCCAAGCAAATAACAAAGGCACTGATCAGACTGCTTGGAGGCTCAGGCTGGTCTGCCGCTTTTTTGTTAACAAACCCCAGAAGACAAGTTTTCTTGTGTCTAGACCCATATGTAAGCTTTCTTCTTCCTGGGTTTGACATAATGTATTAGAAGATAAGTTGCTATAGGACTTTCAGGATTGTCTAACTTTAGGGCTTTCACCCATGTTTTATAGTATAAATTGCCCTGTTTTGTAGAAATGGGTATACAGTTATGAAGCTCTTAAAGTACCAACACATTCAGGCTCTAAAAAGACTGTTTAACTCTTTGCCTACTAGTGTCGTCTGCTGATAACGTATCCAAATAGTTTGGACCCAGATCAAGCCCGACATAACATCAGGCTAGATCTGGATCCAAGCTGTTTGACCTTCTGATAGTATTCCTGAAAGAATTTTTGAAAAAAGTTGGTGCTCTAAGAGTTCATATTTATGTAACAATTTATGGGGTATGCGTCCTCCATATATTTATCATAATAATGCATGATTATGTAATCAGAATTTTATTACTTTGCTTTCAAGTATTTATTCTCCTTTGGTTTTCAGAAAATATAATCAAAGGTGGGTGAACAGATCGAGTGAACATTTATTTGTCAAGAATTAGATATAGAAACGACCCCCTCCTTTTAATACAACCATAGAAAATCAAAACTCCTTTAATGCCTCAACCTATTAATGCCTAACATTCAGGTCAGCTATTAAGTATGGATTTTTTCATAGTTTTGTCATCAAAGTGTGATTGTCATCATAGTTTGATATAAGTTAGTTGCATCCAGTACAACAATTGACCCAACACAGCACCATCACCAAGTGTGTTTACTGTTAGAGTATATTGTAAGCCCAAATAATGAGTGTGGCCAGGCAATTACAGACCAACCCATGACACCCTAAGGAAGAGACACAATAATACAGTCAAACAAAGACACACATATTAAAGTAAGCGTACAATTTAAGTTAGAAAGGACAAATCTTCACCCTAAACTCTGCTGTTTTGAAAACACATAAATTGTTTAGCTCTCATGGAGGCTGACCCTAGCTTATTCATTATATTGTCAGAGAGAAACAATCCAACCAAATTAACTAACTGCAATGGAACAAAGAAAAGGATACATAACTCACAGGGGTCAGAGTTAAGGAAATCCTCTTGACTAGCACTGTACAGGACAATATTGTGATCTATAATCAACCAGAAAGGGGATAAATGACAAAATGAAACATCAGCAGACTGTTTGATTGAGCTTGTGGTAGGTGGTTGAAAATAAACTATCCTCTCTGTTCTGTTCCTAGCCGATTCTGCATAATGATAGCAAATGTGTTCTTAGATCTAAATAATCTGAAAGAACAGATCCTTCCGAAATACCTGTTTTTACATTACTGACCACCCTGCAATTAATGTAGATATGGTGAATTCTTCTCTGTCAGCACTCAAAATTTCTGGACCAGAAAGTGAAAAACTATCAATACTATATCTGTATCAAGGAGAAGCTCTATCAACTCCGCATGGCACAATGACAGCTGTTATGACCTCTGAATACTCTCAATATCTGGAAAAAACAAATCTTTCTGAAATAATTTGCCAAGTAGTTTAAGTTTAGATACAATTAGTTTTGTCTTAAACATTAGTACTATAGTATAATAATTTTACCATGCTGGCAAACAGCACTGTTCAGTCACTTCACATTGTTATGACATTTTGACCCTTCTAGCTGTCTTTTCACTGTATTTTTGTTATGTCCATGATGGATATAATGTGCTATCAAAGAGTGTTTTGTTACTTTATGACCAATACTCATCCTAACCAGTAACATATTTATATAATTTTCTTCTAATATAATTGTTGTTTGGATTTTTTGCCTCCAATAAAACACATAAAAAAGAAATTTTGAATATTAATTAAAATTTGTTTGCTGTTGTAAATTATTTATATAAATTGATTTTGTTTCATTAGTATAACCCAAGCTACGCAGTTTCAGAACTTTTAATCTGTAAATACAATTTGAAGAAATGACCAAGACTCCAACTTTTTGAAAGCTAGTTTTTTTTTTTAAACAAGTTGATCTTTTCGATATCTTGGCAAAATAAATGTTGACTTGATCACCTACTCCACTGCATGTTGTTGTTGTGATGTTATTGCATGTACTTTGTTTTCACATTCTTTTGCATGCCTGGTTCTTAAGATTTACTCTGTCTTCTTTAAACTGATATCCATAGTTTAGTTTACTGTCTTGCCAGCCAAGAGTGACAGTAATGTCGTGTTTTGTTTACAAACTTATCAGGGACTTAAAATTGATAGATCACTTGTTTATTAATCCTATCTGCAGGATCTGCGGATAGGATTAATACACAAGTGATCTATCGATTTGTGTTAGCTCAAGTGGTGTGTATAAGTTAATGTTTTAGGTAACAGTTGTAAACAAAACATGACGTCACTGTCACTCTTGGCTGGCAGGACAGTAGAATATTGCATATTTGAGCCTACTAATGAGAAGAAATGTAAACACTGAGAAATTATTTTTTTAAAGATATACTCAGTTAAAGTACTTTTAAGATTTCAGTATTTAAAGATATACAGTAAACACTCAAAAATAGACAAAACAAAGGTCTTAATGACGACTGGTAGCTTAATGAAGGTCGAAAGTATTGCAGAATGCTCCAAAGGGAGCATTCTGCAATATTTTTGACCTGCGTTAAGCGATAATAGGTCTTGAAAAACATTTTTTGGTCTTTTTCGGAGTGGCCATTTTACACAGGTTTTACTGTACTTAGTGAATATATGATTGCTGCTCAGAGATAAGCAAGTAAATTTGTTAATAAAAATGAGATAATAAGAGTAAGAGTTGGGATCAATATAGAGACCAGTCCTCCTTAGTAGATATGAAATAAAAATGTTAAAAAAGATTCAACCAGCAGACTGCATTTCCTGCAAAAATTGAGCATTTTCTACAATAAATATTGCTGTGTAATTTGCCATTCTTTACAAATCAAGATCCACTTTAATAATTTTTGTTAGAAATAGCTGACAAAGTATTAAATAAAAGAGTACTAGTTCTTCATTTCTGTTACAATCGCAGGAAATGTGCATTATATGAAACCTGTGCAAATTGCAAATTGCAAGCTAAGGGTTCTATTAGTCCACTTCGTTCCTTATGCAAGCCAAGAGTTTTAAGTCCACTTTGTTCCTTACATGTGAGGAAAGATGTGGACTTAGAACCCTTGGCTTGTGAAGATGACCTTAAATACACTAAACTTTTTGAATTATCAAAATGAACTAGGGCTTGGTAGTTTGCACATATTCAATGGGAAATTCTCTCATTCTGTGGCTCACTTTTTTCGGTATGATTATGTTTCAGATTATGTTTTTCTTATTTTTTAAGGTTTTATAGTAATTGTTTTGAATAAAAAGACAGAAAAATATAAAATAAAATAAAATTAAAGAAAGACATCATTGGTTTTTGCAAAAAATATATACTGGCATAATACCAGTTTCCATTGTATTAATGTTTCAAAGTTAGGAAAATAAAGTATAACAAGTTTAAATTAAAATACTAAAACACTATCTTTATAAATATTGGCTATTCAGAAATTCAATGTATTCATGAATGAAGACTAACAAGGCCATTACGTTTGCACCAAAAGTTTCGGGTGAAAATACACGCACCAAACGAGATACCAGTCTTTGGCAATCAGGACTCTAAGTCAAAATGGTTAGTCTGTATCTTTGATTGATACTATCATTGCTCTGTCTAAAAGTAAAAGTTTTTTTTTTTGCATTTTATGTTGGCACACCACAATTTCTGGAGCAAAAAATGGGTAATTTGAAGTTTTGGTTTTATTAGTCATTTGGTCTGGAAGCACCAGTTTTGTTTATGAATATTTGTATTGGTATTTGATGGAATTTTCATTGTGGTTATTCTGAGTGTAATAGGGCTTACGGACTATTTCCTTGATGTTCCTTGTCTTTTAAAACTGTATTGTACTTTGTTACAGGTTTACCGAGAAAGCAGTTTGACGAACTACTGGCCAGAACAGCCACGATTGCCGAAGCGAGTGGCCAGCGCTCGGCACCGGTTAAGGCAAGAAGTGGAGTCTTAAGGTCAAAGTAAGTATTTAGAAAGTTAAACAATACAGAATAGAGAAGCATTATTATATTCATTATACTGCTTATAGATAGACTGGAAATAAATATTTTTAATTGCTTGCAGCATTTTGAAATCCCTTCTGAAACATGTGTTGTGCAAAGTACCCATATTTGACCTGTGCATGACTTTTTCAAAACTTTATAACCCTCTTGTTAAAACAGTGCTGATCCAGATCCACACTTTTATAAATGCTACCTGAAGCTGAACAGACTGGCTTGAACATCACATGGTTGGATTCCCTGAGGATGCAGTTTTGTATGACCTTGCTCATTTTTTCTTAAGTTTTTTTCATGTTTCTTGAAATTTGTATTTACTGTTTTAAGTACATATGAGCAGCTATCTACATGTAGATGAGCCTTTCATTATCCATCATCTACTGTAAATCCCAAAATTTTCGTGAGGGTTTTATTTTCGCGAAAGAATTTTCGTGAAAATAAAATCCATGTGAAATGGAGAAATTATTCTGTCGTTTACTGATATTGGAAAATCACGCCCTAGTCACAAATTTCAAACGTCGCAAATATGTCTTTAAATGCCATTCTGGAATATAAAATTTCTCGCCAAATTTCCGGATTTACAGTACTTCTATATTTGCTGTGTAATCAGCAGAGGCTGCTGCAAGACTATGCCAATACGCAGACCCACCAGAGCCTTTTCTGGTTACTATGTTCATGTGTTTTTTGTGGAGCGCAGTGGCTCAGACTCCTCAGTTGGTAGAGTGTTAGACTAGGGATCAAAGGGTTGCTAGTTCAAGACTCAACACAGGCTGAGTGGGAGCGCAGTGGCTCAGTGGTAGAAGGCTTGACTCGAGACCAAAGGGCCGCGGGTTCGAACCTCATGGGCGTCACTGCGTTGTGGTCCTTGAGCAAGACACATTTGTCCTAGCTTAGTACTGGTTCAACCCAGGAAGATCCGTCCCTATACAACTGAAAGATTGTTAATGGGATGTAAAGAATCAAATCAAACAAACAAACAAACACAGGCAGAGTCATTGTGCTGTGTCCTTGAGCAAGACATTTTATACGCTGCTTTATACTGATTCAACCCAGGAAGACAGGAAATCTTCCCAACATGACTAAAAAATTATTGACTGGGATGTAAAGCACCAAAGACTGTGGTCTGCTGCAATGTACTAGCATATAGGGACAATCAATTGAATGATTTTAAAACAAAATAATTATATCTTTTCTCCTTTTTGACTGCCAGTTCGGACAAAGGGACGTCACCTAGGTTTAATTACAGAGATAGAAACTAGTATAATGTGAGTCTATTGTGATGTTTGAATGTATTTTGCTGGTTCACAGTACTCTGCACTTGCATGGTTGCACGAGCGCAGTGTCTCAGTTGGTAGAGCATTAGATTGGGGATCAAAGGGTTGCTAGTTCCAGACTCACGGCAGACAGTCACTGTGTTGTGTCCTTGCATGGTTACAGGAGCGCAGTGGCTCAGTTGGTAGAGCATCAGACTGGGGATCAAAGGGTTGCTAGTTCGAGACTCATGGCAGGCAGAATCACTGCATTGTGTCCTTGAGCAAGGCACTTTATCCGCCGCTTAATACAGAAGACAGGAGATCCTCACAATGTAACTGAAAAATTGTTGACTGGGACATAAAGCATCAAAATAATTGCAAGATTGCAGAGATGGTGAGATTGTGGTAAAACCAGTTTTTTCATAATTTGTATTTCTCATTCACTTTATTAGTGTGTTCTTTACATGTAAACTTTTCACTCAGTTGAAAATATGGAGAAGTATTTAAAAAGCCTAATGTTTTCATCATTCATCTGAATTTCAATTTTTAAAAGTATGCATGCATGTATTTTGAATCTTCTTTACAAAGTAATTAGATGAACATGCTGAACGTTGTCTTTCCACATGTTCCTATGTGTTGTATTCACTGGAGGGTATTGCTCAAGCATCACTCACACATACAATGCAGCCTTAATGTTACTTTATGGCCATTCTAGTTTTGCAATCATCTTGATGGGGAAGAGAGAGCTGGTTGCTTTGCTTAGTTTGTCTTCTTGGTGTCTCGTGATTGTTGTGTTGCTCTTCCTCTCGGTGCCATGGGTTTGTCTGCAGTTTGTGATTGTGGTATTTCCTGATCATACTCACTTACTATTTTTAGTGCAAATTTCATCCCCCAAATCTTGAAGGGAATTAACTCTTTGCTTCCTTGTGTTGTCTGCTGATAGCCTTTGCAAAGAGTTTGGACCCAGATCAGTCCTGACAAAATGTCAGGCCTGATCTGGATCCAAACTCTTTGACACTGATGGTTTTCCTGAAAGAATTTTTCGAAAAAGTTGATTTTGAAAAAAATCAGCAGACGGCAAAAAAGCATGAAAAATTTCCAAGTAGGCAGAGAGTTAAAAGCAGAAGAATGCCATCTTCCCTTTATTTAACATTTAGGCATTTTCAGATTATATTGCAGCCATTAGTTGATTTGTAAACTTGTACCTAATGTCTTATTCTCAAATTTAAAGGCAAATTCCAGATATAAAATATATATTTAGTTATTTTCACTAAAGATGCCATTAAGCAAAATGGGTTCTCTTCTTTTCCAGCTGTTTTTTACCTGATATAAACATATATCCGTCCTTAACTATTTCATCTCCCAGACTTTCACATCGTAATAAGTAGGTACTGAAACTGCATGACAAGAAATAAATGTTCTTGCATACCAGATCGGAATTTCTGAGAATCTGACAAGTCAGAGTTGTCTAACATGGTGCGTATGAGAAGATTCTGATGCATTATATAATTGATTAACTATATAGGAGCTTATATTCTCAGCGTCAATGAAAAGTTACTAGTATCGAAATTACAATATTTCGAAAAATATATAATACAGCCCTTTGGCTACTGTTACGTTCATGTTTCTGGTCAAGGACAAGCTGGTTTGGAGAGATAAAACAGTTACACAAGCCCTGGAACTATGGTGCATGTGATGCACATGCATTTTATGTTTTTCGCAGTTTTTAAGAATTTGAAATCATCATTTTCAGAAGACAACATGCCAGGACATTCCCTAGACATTTTCATTGAAAACGCCACCAAAATGGTTTAGGTTATCCCATTAAACGCGAAAAATGAGGATCAAACTTTAAGGTAGCACCAAAACTTTGCGTTTTCCTATAAAATGGAAACTACAGGGGTCCATTGTGGAATGATTATAAAGCATACGGGTGTGATGGATACCGTTTTCCATAGTGGTGATGCATGGGACTTTATGCCATAAAATTGAGTGTTGAAGTATCCGCCGTTCTTCGTTCAGAATTGACTAAATATAGTCCTATGTTAAGTGCATGTGATTTACTGGTAACATTTCACTGTCGTTGAGTATACAATATCAATGTCATTACATTATCTCGAAGGTAGCTTAAAAATTACAGATACTGCTTTGTAACATAATCAAAGTGTTGAAAAAGCTTGAAAATCTAAATTTAAAAAAAATGCATTTATTTAAGAAGATGGTATGCAAGAAAAAGTATCTATCATGCCGGTTTCAATTCTGATTAGAAAAAGTCCTTCCCAGGGGCTCACTTTTGGCATCACTCAGCAAGCCTTGTGATGTTTTGTACCCCTCAGGACTGTTTCTTCAGCACTTAATTGACATGAAAGGAACTTATATACTGCATGGGATTTTCTTGTTGAAAACAATAAAACTGATTATATGTAATTAATGTTCTTCAGTGTGTTTCTAAACAATTTACATGGCACCTTTCTGACTCCAGTATTGAGGTAATTGAAATGCAACTAGTTTGGTTTTTAACACTTGTGCAGCAGGAAATTTTCACCATAGTTCGTACTGGGCTAGGGATATGTTATAAGCAGTGAATTGAATGTTTCTCCTTGTAGAACCCAGGTATATATATAAGAGGGCATATCAAAAAGTTCCTGGCCTCCCCCTAGAAAAAATGATTTGCTTTATACCTTGCTTTAAATCAGAACCCACTATTTTTTTCCCAAAAGAATAGGAAGGGGAATTCTCACCAAGTGTTTTCACCATGACAACATGTATATGGTAAACAAAGAAGTAGTCTGATCTGGGTTCAGAAGCAGTCTGATCTTGGTCTGCCATATTGGTTTAGGCTTTTGTGGCAGGCAACTACTGTTTGAAATTTTAGAACATTTACCATATTTTATAACATGCATGTCCTCTATGCTAAGGTTATGATATACTCTGAGGTGTGTGTGCAAGACTTATACTGGTGGCCTTAAAGCTTAATAGAATATAGAAAGGCTATTACTGCATGCACTTGTCATGGAGTGAATTTTCTAACTGTATGCATGAAAGTCCACTGTATCAAAGTTTTGTGTTTGCATGTTTGCATGTTGGCTTAATCACTAAATTTTAGCCTCAAAATCGCAATATTTAAAACTGTAAGGTCTTTGATCACTAACAAATAAAAGAGAAGACCACTTATTGCTTTTTTTTTTTTAAATTACCATCCAGAGTGAATTGTTAGTATCACAAGCATTGGCTTTCACAAAAAGCATAGGCTAGCAACAAAGGAAAGAGTGTACATCTGTATTATGAAACATTACTTTCAGATGCACGAGAAATTAATATTGAGTGTGAAACAACTATAGCAGAAATGGTTTGGGTACATTAGGTCTAATTACTTGGTACACAATTGTTGCATCAGTTGTCAAACTCATTATAAATATCATCATCATCTGGGTAGTTTATCATATACAGAATGATGGCTGCCTCCATATAATGCTTATTCATATCATTTATTTGTCTACGCCCTTTGGTGTAGACAATAAGTCATGGCACATCTGTTCCTTCATGAAGTTCGGGAAAGTCTGCACTTTACTCTGCCCCTCAAAGTTGGTGTTGGTGTCTGCACTGTCCTAAGTTCACACCATATTCAACTTAATAAGCACACTGTATGTATACCTTTTTTCTTTACCTCTTTTGAAAACAGTGTAGATCCAAATCTGTTTATCAGGATTCAGAAGTTTTTATCCATACAAATGACAATGAACCCATATTTTTTAGACCACTGCATTGACTGGAAATCAGAAGTTCTTACAGTGTAATTGACGGAAAACCAAATACTCAGTGTATGCTCATAAGAGTGTGTGTGTACTTATTAGGTAAAATATGGTAATTCCCAAAATATATGATTATGTCCTTTTGTCACAAACTTCTGATAACTCTGCTCTTATCCTACAGGTTAATCCTTATCCTGCCAATATATTTCGTCCTGAAAATGCTTATTAAGTCTGCTGCATAAATTATATTAGACTAGATTTTATCATTGATGCAAACACTATGAGCTCTGATCAGACTGCTTCCAAGGGGAAGGGGAGCAGTCTGTTCTGGGTTCATAGTGTTTGCAATATAGGCTTCCTAATTACACAAGCAGACAAGAGAGCAGACAACAAAAGTTGTGATGGGCGGGAAAAGAGTTAAGGAGAGTTGACTGTAGTTGAGCACAGACTCTAAATATATGTATATCATAAAATTATAATATGTTAAAAATAATGAAAAGAAAAAGTGGAGGGTATTCATTGAGATATAGAGTATCTTACATGAGTGCTCATGTTTTATTGAAATAATAAATGAGTTGGGGGAAAAAGCGATAAAATGCGAGCCTTGCTGAGCATTTTATCGCTTTTTCGCAACAAGTTTAATAAATTCAATAATACAAGAGCACAAATGTTAGATTCTATTTATCATATGACATTAATCATGTTTACTTTGAAATCTGTTTTTTTTTTGGTCTAAAAATTCAGATTTTGTCATTATGTACACAAGTGTTGTTGTGGACGTCATTTAATAACATTACCAAAATCTGTAAACCACTAGTGGTTTACCGGTTTTAATGCATGGCGTTATTTCACTCCCAGACGCCACGTCATATGATAAGGTTCTTTATATCGCCCAATAACACACATTTAGACTGTTTGATAAGAAATGATGGCCATTTACACACTGGGATATCATATGAAAGCTCATCTTCAGTTCTGCAGGTGAAGAGTGGCCCGATCAATCAAACAAGACTCTTACTGAAAGAGTTTGTATCAACCTGAGAAATGCAGGTGAACACTCTAGTGTGTGGACACCCTGTTTGTGTGTATCTGCTCATCTTATGATCAGAGCCATGTCTTTGAAGAGGGTCCTTGTTGCATATGCAAACCACAAAAACACTAAAATGCTAAATTAAATATAGTTTTTCAAGTAATCACAGATCCTTTTCTTGAATCTTTGACTGAGTAAGCTGCCAAAGCTGAAATTAATACAGCTTAATCTGGCTAAAAAATTTATTGTTCTAGTCTAACCCAATAGTATTCAAAATGGTCATAGGGAGCGCAGTAGCTCAGTGGTAGAGTGCTTGACTCGAGACCGAAGGGCCGCGGGTTCAAGCCTCACCGGTGTCACTGCGTTGTGGTCCTTGAGCAAGACATATTTATCCTAGCTTAGTACTGGTTCAACCCAGGAAGACAAGTCCCTATATAACTGAAAGATTGTTGATGGGACATAAAGAATCAAATCAAACAAACAAAACAAAATGGCCAAAACTCAATGGAATTTTGGCCATTTTGAGTACAATAAGGTTATATAGCTAGCGAAATAGATCCACTTTTCAGAAGATCTGATTTTAAAGGGGGTTTCCATATCTTAATGTGTGTTCCTATGCTATTTCCTCAAATTCTTACCATGAAATATTAACTCCTCTGCAAGATTCTGGCTTAAAGGGAAAGTTCTAAAAAAATACCCCTTAAAACTTAAACCAATGACTCAATACATATTAACTCATTGGTTGTTTGCATATGCATCTAGGATCATTTTACTTTCATGGCTCAAAGGTGCTGGAAAATCTCTACCCTTCCCAAATATAATTATAATCTTTCTCTCTACAGCTAATGATTACACCTATGCTTTACAGAAAAGTGGTATAACTTTGAAAAAATCCCTGAAAAAATATGGGCTGTTCAAAAAGTATGTACATGTACATTTTTGCTGAACATTTGCTATTCAGTAATTCGACAAATGTCAGGGTTATTTCCCATGCACTCAAAAACATACATTTGTTTCGGAGCAATTTTGGCATACAAAATAAACATAAAAATCTTTTTGCACTGATCATTGTGCTCAGGTTGCTTAAATCATGGAGCACACTTAGAGCCTTGACAACTCTATAATTGCATATTAAACATTCTCATAAGATAGAGCAGATTTTCAGGCTTATCTGAGTCATTTTGTCTTCCATATTTTTAGAATGGCCCTGATCAAAAATTTACACAAGGAGAACAGTTTTCTTTCTGATAGTGAAATTGTCTCTGTGATTGTCTCTGTAACCTTTTCATCGCACCGGGTAGGCGGCAATCGAAAATGTTAATACTATCGACGAACGTAGATAAAAAAATCGTTAGAAACAGAATTTTTGATTGCCATTTGTCGCCCGACTGTTGACAAATGGCAATCAGAAAATCTGTTTCTGGCAATTTTTTATCCATGTTCGTCCATAGTTAAGAGTGTTTTCGATAGCCCCTACCCTGTGTGTTCATGGAACATATTTTTAGTTTACAACTTAACCTATTCCATTAAAACCTTTTGTTAACGTAATGTGTTCTTGGAATATGTTACTCTAGTAAAGGATTTTCTAGAGTAGGTTTTTGTTAATGAAAGAAATTTGGGGAATAAAACATGCATGTTTATTAAAAATATTCATTAAATGACATCATGATGATGCCATGTTTTTTGATAAGAGGGTAAGGTGATAACATCACTCAGAAAAAGATTCTGTTTACCTTCTGTATGTTTTGTAACTCTTTCTCGGCTAGTGTCGTCTGCTAATTGCCTTTGCAAACAGCTTAGACCCAGACCAGGACCAATAAATTGTCAGGCTTGATCTGGGTCCAAACTGTTTGACAGTCCAATCATGTCCCTGAATGAATTTTATTTGAAAAAGTTTATAAGAAAAAATCAGCAGACGTACAACAAAAAAAAGAAAAACATGATGAGAAGCTACCCAGCATTCAAAGGTTCAAAATGGCAAACTGAGGAGGAAACATACTTAATCTTGTAACCTTCCTGCCAGCCAAGAGTGACAGTGGCCTCATGTTTTGTTTACAATTAGTTATCACGGACTTATAATCGATAGATCACTTGTGTATAAATACTATCTGCAGGATATGATTAACACACAAGTGATATATCAATTTGCATTAGCTCAAGTGGAGTGTACAAGTTAATAGATTACATGACATTTGTAAACAAAATATTACGTCACTGTCACTCTTGGTTGGCACGACAGTAGCTTATGTGATTGTGACATCACTAATATTTCAGGACAATAATTTTAGGAGAAATAGACGAAAGGTAGTACGAAAGATCGCACGTATAAAGATCTGTAAGTGTACATGTACATCATGCTCATTTGCTAACAGCACTCATTGTGTCACATGTACTGAAATAAGTTCATCATGTAATATGAGGTTTAGGCTTCAACCTTAAAGTGCCATGCACTTCTGCACTTCAAATAAGTCGAACTAATCCTGGAAAGCGTACCGGGTCGCGTAGTGCAGTCAGTAACGTGTGTGGCAACAGATGCAAGTCTGACTGCAGATCCAGGGGTCGCGAGTACGATCCCGGCCCGGTCCCATACTTTCGTAGAGAATGATTTTGTTTGTTTGATTTGATTCTTAACATCCCATCAACAATCTTTTAGTTATAAAGGGATGGGTCTTCCTGGGTTGAACCAGTACTAGCTAGGATTAATGTTCTTGCTCAAGGACACAACACAGCGATGATGGTGAGGCTCGAACCGTCGGCCCCTCGGTCTCGAGTCAAGCACTCTACCACTGAGCCACTGCGCTCCCTTGTGGAGAATGATCATGAAATAATTTCTATGGTCATTCTCCTCCCTTCCGCTGAATCATTCAAGAAGGGTTGTAGTCAGTTACAAGCGAAAGTATGTGCACGAAGTACTGGTTAACTGCTTGTTCAAGCTTGCCCAGGTAAAAGTTTGTTTAGGTGAACTGACCGTCCCGCCATGACCATAGCTGTTGACTTGGGACGTAAAGCAACAAAACAAACAAACAAAAATCCTGGAAAGAATCTCATACTTTTTCTCAAGAATATGTCTGTGGCGCTTTATGGTTAGGCCAATGCTATCTCAGTCATATCAGGTGCAAAAGGAACATAAATTTAGTTGTATACACACTGACAGCTTATCCCTTTGTATACTAATGGATTCCTCCTTCTGGTTTGATACAATAAACTTGGGATAGTCCATTGTACATATCTAGGGGTGTCGGGTTATAATGTCAAAAAATATTGTGTTCTTTTGTCTGAAGATCTTTTTTTTACCTTTACAAGCATTGTAGACCCTGATGGAATACCTCTTATGCAGCATTTCATCTGCGGCTTCACTGTTTGCAAAAGTACATACAAGTTATGTTCCTTTTATGCCTGATTTGGCTCAGAGTGGAAAAAACAACATGAATGTATAGATGTCATGTTGTTTCCCTAACATTGAGCCTCATTTTTGAAGTATGTGTGGTCTGCTGCTTTTCGCCCTATACGTGAACTTTTTTTAGAAAGTAAATGTGTGGATCTTTTCCTTTTACCCACCTTTCTTTTCCTCCCTATTTAGGAATTTGTATGATCAAGTGTTGTTCCATCTCTAACTCATTTTTGAAAAAAAAAGCACCTGAGTTTTATTTTTAAAATGGTTGAATATTTTCATCACTGTGCAGCTCCCTTTCACATTTGTTTTGATGCTAACTGACCAGATCTTCCTCGGTAACCCAGAAACCCTTTATGTTACTCTTCAGTAACAAAGTGGGTCAAACCTGGGTTATCGAGAATGTGACCAGGTAAAAAAAATAGACATATTTATTTCAATGCAAAATTTTACAGACGTACCTTTCAAACAGCCATATAAAGGATTATCTGCTTATTAAATTTTAATTTTTAAAACGTTGAATTGCCCGTTGAATAGGTCTGATGTATTTATGTATTTCCTATAACTTAATGATCACTACCATATCCCAGTCTGCGGGATGAGACTTTATGTGTGGCCCCGTCTTCTGAGACGTTTTAAACCCGATGAGCCTTCAGGTGCTCCCAGACATAAAACACTCAAACCATAAACCCACCTTGCTTAGTACAGGTTACTTCCAACATGGAACAGCTTTAAATAGTTTTTTTTTATTATTTAGTTATCTTGCTGGACATGTATAATATCAACCCAGATCGAACTGCTTAAATTTTACAAACTGTGCTTTTAATAATTCCATGAGTACATAGCTAGAAAAAAAGTAAAGCGGGCATATAAATATTTTGGACAAAGGAGAAACAAAGATGGATGTCTTAATAATTATGATAAATTTTTAATTATGAAAGATTAACATTACAGTAGCCATTCTAAAATTTTGATTACAAGTTGTCTACCAAAAAGGCCTAGACAAACAGTTCAGACCCAGATCCGACTGCTTCTGGAGAAGCCTAGGCTTAGACAAACATTCTAGACAACAGCACAGACCCAGATCTGATGTTCTGACTGCTGCAGTCTGAACACCAGAGCATGAATTCCAGTCCTGATAACCAATACCTTATTGAGAACAGAAAGAGAAGCGTCTAATATTTTAGAATATTTACCGAAGTAAAGTTGCATGAATAGGTGTCTCCTCCTAGTAACAGACATGTAGGGAATAGTTAAGTATGTAATTCAGAAGATAATGTTGAAATGAAGAAAACTTTATCGAAAGGGTAATTATCTGTTCTATTGCGATAGCAAATAGGAAATTATTATAGGGTTAACTTGAACTTAATAATATGCCATCATTTAGTCATATTTTGTCAAAAGACTTAATGTTAGGCCAAATTGAAAAATAATTTTGTGTCCTCTTGCACACCATATTTGAAAGAGTAGGGGCAGGCCTTACAATGAATAAGTTGAGTGGGCAATATGCCTACAGCTTGTCCAACGGTCCTTCCATTCCTCTATCCTTCAGTCCAACCGTCCTTCCATTCCTCTATCCTTCCATCATACACATCTTGTTAGAAGGTCCGATGCACACACATCGGCTGGACTGGCCAGGCCCCTAGGTTATGAAACTTTTTTCATACTCAACTTAACTTAGCACGAAATTTCAACTGCTCATAAAAACTAAAATACTGACAAATGAAGAGGTTTCTTGCTTTAAGTCTCTCAGATGTTGAATTTATCCTGCTAATAAATGTTAAAATGCCAACAATTGTTGGCATTTTAACATTTATGAGTAGGACAAATTTTGTGTTCAGCTGAGTTGAGCATGAAAAAAGTTTTATAACCTCGGGGGGCAAGTGTCGCAAATTTGGCATAGAGACCTCATCTTTGAACATATACTGTGCATATGAAACTTGAATGTTCCAGTGAAACTGTGCATGCACATGCACATCCAAGCCCCGCTCAATGCACATTTATAATAACATGAGCTGATTCATTTATATCTTGTTAATAGTACAGGTTGCTATCTATCTTAAAATTCATAGTAGGGAACCGTAAATACAGCCTTAATATATCTTTTTAAATATCTTTTTAATAGTACAGATTGCTATCTATCTTAACATTCATAGTACTAAGGGAACCGTAAATACAGCCTTAATATATATTTTTTTAATATCTTTTTAATAGTACAGATTGCTATCTATCTTAACATTCATAGTACTAAGGGAACCGTAAATACAGCCTTAATATATATTTTTTTAATATCTTTTTAATAGTACAGATTGCTATCTATCTTAACATTCATAGTACTAAGGGAACCGTAAATACAGCCTTAATATATATTTTTTTAATATCTTTTTAATAGTACAGGTTGCTATCTATCTTAAAATTCATAGTAGGGAACCGTAAATACAGCCTTAACCCCGTCACTGCCATATATAAGTGTACACTATATATGCCCGGGGAAAATAAGGCTATTTTGATGTTATTATGGTGTTACATATAATTTCATACAAAAATCATAACCAATATAAGGATTTACACCAAATTTTTTTCTGTTTGTTTGAAACATTTGGTTCAATGTCTGAAATAATCTTTTCTAGTGATAGCATGTCAAAGATATTTTTCAACAGCTGAAAATACATGAATGTCTACTTTCATTTTCAACATCATTGTTTTGGACTGGTTGGAAAACAACGGTTCATAAATGTGAGAATGACATCATTTTCCCCATTTACCATTTCTGATTCCAATTAATATCATTTGTCATCCATATACGAGCCATTTGAGACTTCCAAAATAAGCTCTACTTCCAAGAAACATGACAAACTAATGCCACAATCAGCTGCCATCTTTGAAAAAACCTGAGTTCTTCATCACTGTAAAAAGCAAGCTACAGAAGCCGTTTTGGCCGCAGAGTAATGGTATAAATCTTGATAAAGTTAACTCTTTCATTCTAAAACAGATTAGGATAATTGAGTTTTGTCCCTTTGACCGTTAAATTTGCTTTTAACTATGACATATTCATCATGAGCGGTACTTGTGGTATTGGCATATGATAAGCGATTTTTATAACGAGCAGCACTCGTGGTTAGGCAATAAGGGCTTACTATTTCTTGTTTGATATCTTTTTAATAATACAGGTTACGATCTATCATAAAATTCATAGTAAGGAAACGTAAATACAGCCGAGATACTAATGGCAAGCTGATAAGAGGTGGTGAGTTAACTCTTTGCATGCTGGGAAATTTTGCATGCTATTTTGTTGTCTGCTGATTTTTTTCAAAGTGACGTTTTTTCGAAAAATTCTTTCATGAATATCATCAGTGTCAAAACAGTTTGGATCCAGATCAGACCCAATGTTTTGTCGGGCCTGATCTTGGTCCAAACTGTTTGCAAAGGTTATCAGCAGACGGCAAAAGTTCAGATGATTTTGTTTCAGAGATTCTTTAGGAAGAATGCGTTTTTGGGTTACTGGACGACACTTTACTTGTGAGAAAATTGTTCAAAAGTTTCGTTGGTTTTACTGTTTTGTTTTTTAACTCTTTACCTGCTAGTGGGTCATCTGCTTATTACCTTAACAAACAGTTTGGACCCAGATCAGGCTCCTGATCTGGATTCAAACTTTTTGACACTCTTGATAGTGTTGCTAAAAGATTATTTTGAAAAAAAAAAAGTCAGCAGATGACAAAGAATCATGAAAAAAATACCCAGCATGCAAAGAGTTGAAGTATTACTCTGAAGTTAACTTTGCATGAAGTCCTAAACCTATCACAAGATGTTTTAGCTCACCTGAGCCAAAGGCTCAAGGGTAAGCTAATAGTATACCAATGACTCTAACCTCGGTCTGTCCGTGGTTGGTCCCTCCGTCAACATATTCAAACATCTCCTTTGAAACCACTGGGCCAATTGAATTCAAATTTCATATGGAGACTCTGTAGGATGCTGGGTGGTCAGCATGCCCATGCATGGTGTTTGTAGAAATATTCATTTTCTTACCTTTTAGGACGGCCTACTGTTAAATGGAGTTTTTGGTAAAATTCGCTAACCGTTAAAATGCGCCATGCCGCTATTCAGTATTTTTACGCACAAAATTTGGCTAATCATTATATTTTGTCCCAAAAATTCGCTAATCACTAGCAATGCTCATTCCCCTATTCAGTAAATAATCCTTAAAAAATCGCTAATCATTAAATTTTAGGGCCATAATTTGCTAATCGTTTTTAGGGCCATTATTCGCTAATCAGTAAACCCATTGACACCCTCATCAAGGTTCCACCTTGTTAAAAATCTATCCAAGGGTGAGAAAACATTTAATCAATTAAGAGTCAGTTTTTTATGATGCATATGATACATGTACTTAGTATGTGTGCTGTTTATAGTAGTATATACTGCTTTACTTTCACCCACTAGAATATTACATTTCTTTTTTTTTAAGAATCCTGTGGTCTCAATTAAGTTCAAAGCTGTACCAATAAAGTGTAATTCTAGTAATGTCATACCAATTTATTGTAATCTTCACTCCTTTGGCCTATCTAAAATGTTACCAAGAACTTTATATTTTATGATCTTAATTATGTTTTTGCAATGTAGTACCAATTTAGTGTAATGCTATGCCAATTAAGTGCAATTTTGTACCATTTAAGTGTAAGTCTTAATCAGATCAACCTTTGTACATATAATGTCTTCAAGCTTACAATGTTTGTTGCATACTTTCATGTTCATTAGCTTTTTCATTGTTTTATAATGTCTTGTAAAATGTGTCTTTTATGCTTATGTCATCCATTTGTTTAGCCAACACAAAAGAGTTTTGGTTCTTACAATATATAAGCAAGCAGTGAAGGCTAATGTGAGCTTGCTCATCAGCATGGTCCACATACACTAAGTGCAGTTGAGCTTGTCAGTCTTCTCTGCTTTCGCACAAAAAATATGGTTTTAAATAATAGTGAACTATAAGATTAGCTCATATAATTTAGTCAACTAAAAAGATTGAAAAGATCTGCCTTTTTACAATAAATGTAAGTGGACTTAAACCTGCATAACTTGGATCATTTTGTTCAATCAATTTTTGATATGGGCTCCTTTCTCCTTAATACTTTGCATGCTGGGTAATTGTGCATGTAGTTTTAGCCGTCTACAGATTAATTTAAAAATACACTTAGGAAAAAGAAAATCTTCCAGAATCTTCCAGAAATACCATAAGTACTTAACCAATTGGATCCAGATCAGGCTTGAAGTGTTGTTGGGCCTTATCTGGCTTCAAACTGTTTGGAGAATTGATCAGCTTGTGGGGAAGGAGTTAATTGATACATGTACAAAAGATTTACATATACTGTCCTGCCAGCCAAGAGTGATGCTTTGTTAACAAAGTTATCAGGGACTTATAGTCAACTCAAAGATAGATGAGAATCGTTGTAAACAAAAATCTAAACTAATCCAGAAAGGACGGCCTACTGTTAAATGGAGTTTTTGGTAAAATTCGCTAACCGTTAAAATGCGCCATGCCGCTATTCAGTATTTTTACGCACAAAATTTGGCTAATCATTATATTTTGTCCCAAAAATTCGCTAATCACTAGCAATGCTCATTCCCCTATTCAGTAAATAATCCTTAAAAAATCGCTAATCATTAAATTTTAGGGCCATAATTTGCTAATCGTTTTTAGGGCCATTATTCGCTAATCAGTAAACCCATTGACACCCTCATCAAGGTTCCACCTTGTTAAAAATCTATCCAAGGGTGAGAAAACATTTAATCAATTAAGAGTCAGTTTTTTATGATGCATATGATACATGTACTTAGTATGTGTGCTGTTTATAGTAGTATATACTGCTTTACTTTCACCCACTAGAATATTACATTTCTTTTTTTTTAAGAATCCTGTGGTCTCAATTAAGTTCAAAGCTGTACCAATAAAGTGTAATTCTAGTAATGTCATACCAATTTATTGTAATCTTCACTCCTTTGGCCTATCTAAAATGTTACCAAGAACTTTATATTTTATGATCTTAATTATGTTTTTGCAATGTAGTACCAATTTAGTGTAATGCTATGCCAATTAAGTGCAATTTTGTACCATTTAAGTGTAAGTCTTAATCAGATCAACCTTTGTACATATAATGTCTTCAAGCTTACAATGTTTGTTGCATACTTTCATGTTCATTAGCTTTTTCATTGTTTTATAATGTCTTGTAAAATGTGTCTTTTATGCTTATGTCATCCATTTGTTTAGCCAACACAAAAGAGTTTTGGTTCTTACAATATATAAGCAAGCAGTGAAGGCTAATGTGAGCTTGCTCATCAGCATGGTCCACATACACTAAGTGCAGTTGAGCTTGTCAGTCTTCTCTGCTTTCGCACAAAAAATATGGTTTTAAATAATAGTGAACTATAAGATTAGCTCATATAATTTAGTCAACTAAAAAGATTGAAAAGATCTGCCTTTTTACAATAAATGTAAGTGGACTTAAACCTGCATAACTTGGATCATTTTGTTCAATCAATTTTTGATATGGGCTCCTTTCTCCTTAATACTTTGCATGCTGGGTAATTGTGCATGTAGTTTTAGCCGTCTACAGATTAATTTAAAAATACACTTAGGAAAAAGAAAATCTTCCAGAATCTTCCAGAAATACCATAAGTACTTAACCAATTGGATCCAGATCAGGCTTGAAGTGTTGTTGGGCCTTATCTGGCTTCAAACTGTTTGGAGAATTGATCAGCTTGTGGGGAAGGAGTTAATTGATACATGTACAAAAGATTTACATATACTGTCCTGCCAGCCAAGAGTGATGCTTTGTTAACAAAGTTATCAGGGACTTATAGTCAACTCAAAGATAGATGAGAATCTAAACTAATCCAGGTATTAAGTATTTTTTACAGGTATATATCATTATCTGCCTCAAACTGTAGTAATACAGTTACTGTTATTTACCTGTTTCAATGAAACAAAGTATAGTCCTATCATTATGCATCTTTAAAGCATCAGTAAAATTGTTGATAGATCACTTGTGTATTAATCCCATCCGCATGATAGGATTAATACACAAGTGATCTATCGATTTGCGTTAGCTCAAGTGAAGTGTACACGTTAGTGTTTAACTTAGCAATTGTAAACAAAGTATTATGTCACTGTCCTCTTGGCTGGCTGGACAGTACATGGATGCATGATGTTTCTTATGACTTCTAATATTTTATAAGTGTAAACTTCAAAAGCATGTTCAATGAGCCTAGGAAGTATTTGCCCTTCAGAAATGTCTGCAGTTTATATTCAATTTTATCAGTATCTGCATTGCTCACAAAAACCTGTTTAACCCATTAAAACAAATCAGGAATTTCCCACCATTGTCAATTGGAACAGTCCAATTTTGATTTAAGGGGTGTTGGGTGGTATGTTTCATATGTATTCAAATTTTAATAGAATATTCTGCAAGCAAACAGTGGAGACCCTGATCAGGCTACGCAAACGGCAGTGTCTGGTCTGGGTCTGCACCATTTGCCTACATCCCCCAAAAAAGGTGGCTAGGCTTATATGGGTCAATAGAACTGCTTGTTCCTTTTTTTCTTTTTTTCACAGTAAAGTTACAGCAGCATAGAGTTGCCATTTTGTGTGTACTGGTGTTTCTCTCTTGCACTCAGAGTGGCTGAAACTCCACATTTTGCTATTCTGAGTGCAAAAGGGTTGAGAATCTTATCAGGAGATATTACATGGATGAAAGTTTTCAGGATTATTCCTGAATTCTGCAGATTATAATAGCTTTTCTGATTTAGTTTCAGTTTATCTAAAGGTGTTTGACAATTATACTTGGAAGTTTTAATAATTTGGAGGCATACAGCAAGTTTTAAATTCTGATTTTCTTAAGTGTAGGATTTTGGAAATTTTGAACTTTCACCCATGATATTATCATTATTTTCAGACACATCGACAGCTCCATAGCCAAACATGAACCTGGCATAGGATCAGCTCCCGTTCATCGAAGACCATTGATGAGTGTAAGCTTTGAACTTTCCGGAAACATTAACCCAACCAAACATATATCTGTGGATCTACTCAATACTGGATAGTGTTAGACCATGAGGCTCAGGCTTCGGGAAACCAATACCATACTTCTAAACCAGTGCTATGAGATTGAGATTGAAATGCTGCCATGGATGAAAATAGAGTGAATGACCAATGCTTGTTTGCATGAAGACTTTCAGATTGTTAGTGAGAGAAAGAATATAATACAAAGACTTGTTGTTGAGCATAAGCATGTAGTTGAGCATAGAAATAGCTTTAGTTGAAGATAACTTGCAGGAATTGGATAGGTTTAGATAAGCAAAATTTTTGAGTGTAAAAGTGTAAATATTTACTTATTCATCAGTTTTAACATATGTTTTAGGTGCTCAAAAGAACTGTCTCATTGAGACAGTTCTTTTGAGTACCCACACCATATGTTTTGGTTGAGAAATAAGAAAATTGATTTTTTGGTATGTACTCTTTTTATCTAAAGGCCTGAATTTGTGATAGCAGGGCCGCATTGCAGCAAAACCAGTCCTGTCTTCTGGGTGTGGTACCTGGTTAGGCTAAGATCTGCCTACTTAGCAACAAAGACTATAAGAATCTTAAAAACATATACAGTCTACTCTCGATACCTCGAATTTCAAGGGACTGGCAAAATATGTCGAGTTATCAGTAGTTCGAGGTAACCAAATCATGACCTATACCCACCATTTTGGTGCGAAATAATTCACGTTCAACTCGTCCAATAATAGATCGTTATACGGAGCTATTTCATTAATAAACTACGGGATGAATTGACCCAAGAATCAATTGACATTTGAAATTGAAACATTAAAAAAGAAAGTATAGAATCGTTTCTCAGGTACCGCTACAGTCCTGACATTATGACTATTTTTTCACTTTCTAAGACAAAATAAAATAAACATAGCGTTTTCAGTCGGCAACTTGCCCCGCGATCGCAGGTTTTACCCTTCCGTAAGTCGTCATATTTTAAGCCCCAACAGTGAACATGCACGTTTTAATTTTCGTCGGCTTGATGTGCATATGCCTTCCTAATCTATTTTTGTCATGACATAAATAAAAAAAATTGGCCCGAGAAACAATTTAATTATACTTTAGCCTTATTTAAAACGAGCAGTCATCGGACAGTGACACATTTTGAAGTTGTACCACAATAGGTCAATAGAATTCGGCGACCGCGGTCAATTATGTAATTATACATGTACAACACACTCATTTACAACTGCATGTGTCACACACGTGGACCAAGTGATCAAACAATTGGTGGTTTTAATGGGGATAATTAACGTTGAAAGCGGTGGATTAATTGGAGACACTTTCAGATAAAAATGAAATTTTTATGAAATGGAATCGAGTTTAGGCGTTGTAAAATACACTAAAATTGATCGGCGGGACCAGTTTTTCGTTACGAGTTATCAGTTTTATTGACTTAGCCGTTGTCGAGATAAACGTTGTGGAATTGCAATAATATATAGGGGAAAATACCGGGACCAGGCCGTCAGGTCGAGATAAGTGATAGTATTGAGTTATGCATAGTTGAGTTAACGAGAGTCGACTGTATAGCATTTGCAGATGCCATACCCTTTGGACAGGGAATAACAAAGTAAGTTGTTGACTAACAATGGATGTGCAGGCGAATCTGCTAAACCAATCAAGTTTCCTCGTGATGTGGCTCAACCCTTACCATGCTGGATATTATTATGTACAACATTTTTCTTGCACACCGGATAAGGATATCGGAGATTTTACCCTGGGATAGAAAATCTTATCTTACCCATGCTATCTTACCCAGGACGTCAAGTAACGTCATCATGTGAAGTTGCATCTTAGCATGCATGTATTCAGGGACTTCTGGAAGCTTATTTTAAAATAAATAAATAAATAAAAACAGTGGTGAGCAAGAAAAAGAATCCATTATTGGTGTGAGGGTAGGATAGAAAATCCATCCCTCGGAATCGCCCTTTGTCATCACTCGACAAGCCTCATGATGCCAAACGGCGATCCTTGGGACATTTTTTTCTTTCCTACCCTCATACTCATGATAGATTCTTATAATCCAATAAGCAAGCAGAGTGGAAAATGGAAGCTAACTTATATGGATCTGTATTATTTTCAAAACAAGACATATCCAGGTTTAGCATATGGTAAGGGTTAAGATATTGTTATTTTTGTAATGCTAACCAATGGCCACTGCATCATTGTAACATATTCTCAGTGATAACCACACATATTATAATAAGCATAAATCAAGAACATATTCTGTTTTCTTTAAACTATTAGATTCACTATGTCCAAATTTCTTTTGGCCATTCAGATTGCAGAATGTGATAGGCTTCATAACATAGTTTTGGCGAACAGTGTGTGCTTAAAAGAAATATTATTATAAATTATTACAAAGCTATGTGCATAGCTGTTTGAAGCCATTGTCAAATGAGTAACTGCTGGGTCTCTCGCAAGATGTTTGAATACTCCAGAGGCTTCCTCAGTTGGAATAGCCAGACCCACTGCAGTTCTCAACAAATCTGCTAAGCTAAGCTAACTCAAGCCTTGAACACTGTCGATACAGTATTAAGTTTTTGAGAAAAGTTGGGGTTGGAAGATCTAAATTTTCACCAAATATTTTGATGTTAGGAACTATCTCATTTCTAGGTATACATGGTCTGCATTTTGAAATGAAAAAATACTCATATTCCTACACATAGTACATTAAATTTGAGGAATGACACCCAGGCTATTATAGGCTAGCTAAACTTATTTTATAGAAAACATAATTTACCTTTTAGATAAAGGAACATGTTAATTTACAAGAGCATTGGGATTTTCTGAATTCCAAGTTTTGGTGTCAGTACTGTTTTTCCTTGTAGTATAAAAAGATATCCTTTCCAAACCAATGTCTGTAAATTTGTTTTAAAAGTAAGGGGCTAATTGCGAAGCTCCTCAAATCTCCTAATACTTAACTGATACATGGGCAGCGACGTGAGAAAACCTGTCTTTGGGGGTTTACAAACTATTATAGCTAGTCTCTGTAGCTCAGGAGACTAGTTTGAGTCTCGCTTTGTCAGAAACCCCAAAGACAGTTTTTGTCACGTTGAGGTCAATATAATATTTTCTGATTGTTTGACTGTGCACTCTAATGACTTAGTTAATTCAATACATGTGAGAAAGTTCTGAATTTCAGTGCATTTAGATTATGTATTTTTAAAGTATGAACACTGGCTTAAACTTACTGATTCTGTATTGTGCATTTTCCTGGACTGCTAATCATATTCATGTGTTTCATGTCATTAAATGTTCTTGTAGATAAATATTAGGTTATGGATTCTAGATATTTCAACTGCAATATGTATCATATTTATGTATGTTTGTCAAATACAAAGCTTAAACATGAAACACATAACAAGACAAGAAGAATTAATAAACTTTCAAATATGGAAGCTGATGTGAAATTAAAGTTTAGTTATGGTAATTGCAGTGATTTTTTAACAGTTTTGTCGGGAAGTTGAAATCAACCAATCATCTGGCTTAAAAATGAACCGTATATTAATATCAACATATATTTTAAACTCACTGCAAAACATGTATATTGAGGTTGGTATATGCAGTTAAGAAATAAGACAAGTTTTTCTTTTAAAAATATTGGGTAAGTCTTCATGTGAAACAGTCAGGCCCTTATTAAATTGTGTTAGTGTACAGGCAATACATACACTAACAGTCAGTGTTGTGCCTAGGTCAAGATTTCTGGGGGACACAGGTGTCCCTCTACCTGAATTTCAGGGGGAAATTTACAAGTTCTGGGGGACACACCAAGTCTTTCAAATTTTTACCTGTTAAATTGAATAGCTATCCGGAAATTTCTGTTCATTTTTTATTCAAATTTGAGCTAGTTGTCGATATATTTGGCTCAAGAAGGGGTGTAGATGACAGTGAAGTAGTTTCTGCTATTGTCATAGTTTTGAATTCATCAGCAACTTTACTATTTCTATATTAAAACAGCTTTTTTCTGGCCTTCTGCTATGAAATTCGAGTTTCCGCCATTGTTGTTGTGTATTGGACTGCGCTATTTACTATTTACTTCCCTTTATTAGGTTACACTAAATACAGAAAAAGTAGAAAACAGCGAAAAAATATAAGCAGATTTTCGAGGTGCGCCCTTAGGCCCGCGCTGGGTGCGTTTTTAAGGGACATCGGCGGTAAAATCGCGGGAATCCCGCAATGCAGCACTCTAGGCACAACACTGCAGTAACAGGAACCTTATTTTTTCTCATAAACATTAAGATACCTTATTGTCTAACATCACTAAACTATTCAATTATTGTCCTCTGATGGTTTATAAATGAGGCTTGAATTTAAGTTTATTATTGAATTAATATGCTCTACACGCCAGTTTGAATTGGGCTAATAAGAAATTGTTTTGTTGTTTTAAGCATGTTGTTGTAAAACTATCTGTGATTTATTTATTTATTATCACCATTCAGTATTACATTAACATTCCATATTTTGTATATAAATTGTGATTTTGTTGGTGTATTTTATTTGTACCTTGCAGAGAAATACATTGTTATGCAACACATACAAATGGCAAAGAATCACAGTTACATTAATACAGGTTTGATTTTGGTATCTTTGGTGATGATTAAGCTGATAATTACATGTACTTAGCATTTATGTTGGTTTGAAAAGTTTTAATTTTAGATAAAATTCCAAGAATAACACATGAGCAAACAAGTAAACCAGGATCTGAAAGTAAGCAATATAGCTTCTTTGTGAGAGAGTTTTCTCAAACACAAATGTTAAGAGCTAAATGCAAATCTCCCAATTTCTGTTTATAAATGAACTGAGCAGTACAATGATTTGTAAATGTGCCTTTGGAACATATTAATGTTGGGGTGTCCATGTGATTAAATTGTTGATTCAACAACCAATTCTTGAGATCATGATAACAAATCAAACACATATAACCAGTGTTTGTCCACATTTTTACCAACAAGAATGGCTCATAATAAAATCAAAAACATTATTCTAAGTGATGAGGCCCATGTTGAACCCCTACTCTTTTCTCTTCCTTGCACCATCCACCCAGTTACTTATGTATATTATGACTAAATTGCATATTGTCAGATCATCACTGCAAAAGGCCATTTTGCATCTTGTCAGCCATTATGCATCTTGTCAGGCCATTATGCCTCTTTTCAACCTTTGACACCCATTGTATCTTCATAATCTTGAATCGGATATAAAATCATATCTACACATGCTGTTGCATGTAGCAGAGAGTAAAATACTTGTTTTCTTATTCATTGCATCCAGTCTGAGTCTGATTTCATGTGTGGGCAATTTGGGTTCCAGAGGAAAAGCTGTGAACTGCAAATCTTCTTATTATTGTTCATTTTATGTCAACATTTTGTTTCAGGTGCTTTATAGATAGTGTTCCTTATTATAATTGAGCCGCGACATGTGATTTCCAACAATGTGGCATTTTGACAAGTGTAGACTCAGACGGGTCTGTGCAGCCTCCTTTTAAGCTTAAAAACTCCAAATTACATTCAGTCAGTACCTTAACTCTCATAGAATATTCAAACGACTAGCAAAGGCTCTGATCAGACTGTGCGTATGCGCAGGCTGATCTGAGGTTTTGCTGGTCGCACATACCACATCGTTGAAAATATCCTGTTGTGGCTCATATTCAAAAGTACCATAGTTGTAAATAAAAAAAATGATATGATAATAGTCCTAGTTGTTGAAAATGTATATGAGCCAACACATGAGATTCTGGTACTTATCACATCGGCAATCAGTTAAGACTCAGTCTTACCAGTGCCTTTGCTCCTTGGATACACAAATTATTGAAATTGGTGAAGACTCTGAGCAAGAACAGACTTTTAGCTCCACTGGATAGATGCACATGCAAGGTTAAAGTATGACTTATGCCTATGTGAAAGTACTTTTTCATGTGCTGACCCATATGATAAAAATATTTGTTAGTCATTTAACATGTAAATAGCATTTGTAAATAAATACATAAATTTATGGGTCTTTTAACCTGTTTGGAGATGTGTTGAAATATTGGCACCAATATTGAATAACCGTACCTAAACTTTACATAAAAAGGAGATTGCATACATGGCATTATTCTGAAAATTAATCACAATATGTTTTGAGAAGCTTTACATCACTTAACTATGCATAAAGCCTTGGTGATGCAATGCTATTTAGTTTACAGGTAAATGTCAATTACATAGCCTCTGTTCTACATAACAGCAGCATTTTGCCATTCAATATGGCTTTCAGACAATTACTCCCAGAACATCCCATTTTCCAAATTACAATAGAAATTCCATATTTTTAAAAAAAAAAAAATTGTATTATGAATATGTTGTTATAGTTTTGTTGTGATGGCATTATATAGGCCAGCCCATGAGATAATGGTACTTATGTGTATATTCATATACAGCCAGTGGTACTTATATTCATATACAGCCAATGCTACTTATATTCATTTATCATATGATGATACTGTTATTCGTTATTCAGTGGATAACATCAAGTCTTAAACAATGTTATGACCACATTTTACATAACACTTTCGGCGGGAACAAGTAATGTCATGACGAGGTCCTTTACAACAATGCAAATTTTCATTGAAATAAACAACTTTTGAAGGCAATAAAATCTCATTTAAAAGGTCAGATGATAAACAGAATCGTAATCATTTCATATTAAATTTATTAAACTCACCAAAGGCTCGTTTAATAAATTTCATATGAAATGATCACTCAGATAAGATTATATATATCCAATGGTACTTATATTCATATACAGCCAAATGTACCTATATTCATATACAGCCAATGGTGCTTATATTCATATACAGTAAGCTTCAATGCCTCTAACACCTTTTGGATCATGTAAACTGTTTGAGATAGGGATAGGTCACTTAAATTCATATACAGCAAACTTCAATGCCTTGCATGTAAACTGTTTGAGATAGGGAGATAGGGATAGGTCGAGTTTCTTATATTCACATACAGCAGAAATTCATTGAATTGACACCTTTGCCATGTAAATTGTTTGAGATGGGAATAGATCGAGTTAGGAGATTTAATTATAGCACCAGACCTGGATTCATAACGAGAATAAAAGTTTGGTCTTCAATAAAATAACTCCGCTGTGCACGAAATTTATCCTACTCATAAATGTTAAAATGCCAACAATTGTTGGCATTTAAACATTTATTAGCATGATAAATACCACATCTGAGAGACTAAAAGGAAGAAACTTCTTCATTTGTCGGTATTTTAGTTTTTATGAGCTGTTGAAATTTCACGCTCAGTTGAGTTGAGCATGGAAAAAGTTTTATAACCTTGTAGCCTGGTCTGAACCTTTGTTGGTCGCCTTAAGGCTAAGTACCAAAATCTCATGTGCTGGTTCAATTTTGTTAAATTTGAATCTCAGTTACTTCTTTCTTGTTTGTAGTTTGTTAGGTTATGTACAGTTATAAGTATATTACATTTATATAGCTGATACAATGTGTGTAGATATAATTATGTTGCTCAATATTTGATCTATCGTTCAGATCTACACTGGGGCCGGTTGTGCTCTTGTGAAAATTTGGAAGTTTTCAGCACACTTGATTAATGTTTCAATATTAACATTGAGTTAAGTGAATCCTCTATATATTTTGCCCCCCAAATATGTATTTTGGTCAGAAATATTGCTGATATTTCATATTTAAGAAATAGATTTGTGCTGGCAGTGATTTTTTGCTAAATATATATCTGGCAGTCCACTTTCGACTGACAGTGATATATTATGCAACAAATCATGACCAGCACAAATTTATTTTGATTTTTACACACAAAAAGATAGAAAATATAAAGGATTCATTCTGATTCTATAAAGTGTCGGCCATCTTGAACAGAGCCTTAGAATTTCTCGTCAATTTTGACTGAAACACTTATTTTTACGTTCATTAGTTGTAAATATTACACGTCTTTATGGGATATCTGATGTTGTAAAAAATCAAACTGGCAGCGAATGATGCTAAATGACATCTTGCTAGTCCATGCACTGATTTATTACTCAACATATCACTAGACTTTACCATTGGCTATATAGGCAGGGTGTGTTTATAGAATCAAATTTTAAGGTCATGTTAGTTAACAAGTTAGTGAAATTTGAACAACTGGCCCCAGTTAATATGCTTGCAGATGGTAAAAAAAGGACCAGCTTATGAAATTTTGGTACTTATCAAATACAGTAAAACCTGTGTAAAACGACCGCTCTTAAAAAGCCAAAAAAATGGTTTTCAAGACCAATTATCGCTTAATGCAGGTCAAAAGTATTGTAGAATGCTCCAATGGGAGCCTTCTGCAATACTTTCGACCTTCATTAAGCTATCATTTGTCATTAAGGTCTTTGCTTTGTCTATTTTTGAGTGGCCCCTTAAGACAGGTTTTACTGTATTGGCAAAGTTATTCTTTAACCATGCATGCACAGCTGTCTAGTGGGGTTAGAGGCCTAAAGTTTAGTTTGAGCCTTCATCTGTGTCTTCACTTTATGTGTGCAAGCAGTGTAGGCTCTGGCGAGACTGCCCAGATGAGCAGGCTTGTCTGAGTTTCTGCTGGTCAACAAGGCGATAAGTACTCAAATCTCATGGTATGACCCATTCCTACTCAGGAATTTATTGATGTGTGATAATATTATCTTCAACCAATTATATTGCACGAAATCAGCATAATAAGAAAGTAGAATTATATGCTTATAAGGCGCTACTTTGTGTGCGGCTTTTAGTTTTATATCTTGTTTAATGTGATTATATCAATTAAATGCATAGCAGCACCACAAATGTGATTTCCAACAATGTAGTATTTTGACAAGTGGAGACTCTTGACAAGCCTGTGCAGCCTCCTTTTTAGCTTAGCAACTCCAAATGATGTTCAGTCAGTAGCTTAACACTCGTAGAATATTCAGGCAACTAGCAAAGGCTCTGATCAGACTGCGCGTATGCGCAGGCTGATCTGAGGCTTTGCTGGTCGCACATACCACATTGTTGGAAATCTCATGCCGCGGCTCATTTTATCATACACTCAGCCAGTCCTTTGGTAAAAGCCATTGCATGCATGTTTTATTTTATTGCCTACTGATTTTTTACAAAATTAATTTTTTCTATAAAAAATCAGGAATATCATCAGTGTCAAACAGTTAGGATCCAGATCAGGCCCAACATTTTGGTGGGCCTGATCTGGGTCCAAACTGTTTGCAAAGGATTTAAGCAGATGATAAAAGTTTGTGACTAGTGGGAAAGAGTTAACAAAAAAGGCTGATGTAGAAATTTTTACATGTACAACATAAACTATCAAATTACTCATTAAATTTTTAGCGATTCATATAGACACAAAAAAGGTTGTAGATGCATCGAGTTTTAATTGAAATCTTGTATTGATTGAAGATCATAAATTATTTCCCAATTTATCTTTCTGCTGCTTTTGATTTGTTCTATTACTTTTTGTAGAAAACTTAACTCTTTGACTACTAGTGTCGTCTGCTGATAACCTTTGCAAACAGTTTGGACCCAGATCAGGCAGGACGTTTTTCGGGCCTGATCTGGATTCAAACTATTTGACACTCCCATAGTATTCCTGAAATAATTTTTCGAACAAGTTGATTTTCAAAAAACATAAAACATGTAAAAATAGCCTGTAGGCAAAGAGTTTAAGTCTCAATTTGATTGATTTACATGTGAAATATTTCCAATGAGTTGATAGTACGTCATTATTTGTTTGACATTAAACTACGACTGTTTCTGTGTGCAATTATTTAACTCATTGCCTACTGTTTAATTTTCCATGCTTTTTTGTCGTCTGCTGATTTTTTTCAAAATCAACTTTTTCGAAAAGTTCTTTCAGGATTACCATCAGAGTGTCAAACAGTTTGAATCCAGATCTGGGTCCAAACTGTTTGCAAAGGTTATCAGCAGACGTCATTAGTAGGCAATTAGTTAAGTACATGTACATCTGCTCTATATCTGTAGAATATTGTTATTTCACAATGCAAGCTACAAGCTGTACTATTGTTTTGCCAAAAGAAATTAAACGAGAAATTCAATTTTCTTCTTATTAATTTGGGACCATACCTTAGATGTTCTATAATTTCGAACACTGGCTGCCTCCCAAAAAGTCCTAGACAATCATGCAGACCCAGATTTGATCAGGGTCTTCCCTGTTTGCTATTCTAACAATCATTTTGTGAATTCCAGCAGTGATAACATACATTTTGTTTGAGAACAGAACGAGAAAAGAGAAATTTTAGAACATTTACCATATTCTTGATGTACAGTCCACATTATAAGAAACCCTATATTTATACGCCCAATTTTGAACAAGTGGGGAGCATATTGTTATTATTTGTTTCTCCTTGTCCAAGCATACATCTGTCCGTCCGTGCATCCGTTCCAAAAGAAATAAGTAAAGCTTTTTAAATTTCGTATATAGATTCATCAAAAAATAGCTGAGCTGTATTTTCTTGTCTGAAAAACCTCCCTATGGGAAATTATTGCCCATTTAAAGGATCAGAATGAAATTTTGTAATCAAGATATCTCGAAAACTGTTATGGCAAAGAGCTGATAGATGATAAGGAGATTACCTGGTGAATTTTTTTTGGGAAAAAAAAAACCTGGATCATGTATGTGACACCTCTTGATATGGCGAACACTTGTCCCATGTGATATTATTCAGCTATTCAGTCACTGTATCGCCATGTGGTATGCAATGTCCGGGTCTCTTGTAAAGCTAATGGAGATAGGAACCAGTTGGGTGTGTGGCTGAACAGTTACTCAATAGCCCAATACAAATATCAAGCAAACAATTTGAAAATTATCCTCCAAAAGTGAATTTCCCCGACAAATATTCACTTTGACCTTGGACACACAGACCTGATTTATATTTGTGACACACTGTCTGATTTTGGTGGGCATTCTGTAGTTGTGATTGGATAGAAATGATAACAAAAACTGCCAGATACATTTAACCAACTTTATATCTAAAGAACTAAAATAGAGATAAATTTAGAAACATTTAAAAAAGAGTCCTGAGCTTTAAAAATAATAATCACAGATTTCAAAAAATACATATTTTGTAAAAATAATATAATCTCATAACAATAGATGAACTGTTCTGAAGAAAATTGAAATATTATGCCAACAACTGTCATACTGGTATATTAGCAAGCCTGGAATATGCTCACCATATGATAAACTACTATAAATTCGGAAATTTTCGCGAGTGTTTAATGCGAAGTTTCGAGAAATTTAAACACTCGTGAAATGGTGAGATCACTCTGTTGTTTACTGATATAGGTAAATCATGCCCTAGTTGGGAAATCATAATGTCGCAAATATGTCTTTAACACTTCTCGCGAAAATAGAATTCTCGCGAATATTTCCGAATATACAGTCTGTAATATTGAGTCTAAAATATATATATAGCTTTGCTCTCATTTTGTTCAAAATATATTTTGTAAATACAGTCAAACCTGCTGTTGCGGCCACCTCTATTAAGCGTGACCCTCCCTTAAGCGGCCATTTTAGAGCCCCCCGAACAATTTTGAATGCAAATGCACCTTTATTAAGCGTGCACCTGTCCAACGCGGCCAGCGGTCGGCGAAATTCGCCCCCAAACACTGAAATTGTGTCCTGAAATGGCCAATTTCTATGCGTTGATGCGGCCAGTTTCGATAAAAATTTCATCGATTAATTTTTTTGCACCGGTCATATGCTTGGTGCAATTAAACTCCCCAGCAGTGGTGTCTCCAGAATAAATTCTTCAACGGTCGCTACCCTATGTCGAGGTTATTGGGCCCAACTATTTGGAAGTTTGTGGTGCAGTCGAACCACAACGGGGCCGAAATCAACTAAGTTCAAGTATTTACAGTAATAAAACACTAAGACATGGTTGAGGAAACCAGCACATATGGATTAAAAACAGCGTCGACAGTAATCTAAAACCTGGATACGCTAAACGAACACTTGTTGATTTTTTTTTTGTAAGCGGGTAACCATTATTGCAAGCGGGTAACCAGTCGTAGAGCCAGTCAGCTGATAAAATTGTAGACATCAAAGCATTTTGCCGATGCCAAAGTTCATTCATCCATACCGTGACAGATGTTTAACGGTAAATGTGTGAAAATCTAAATGCAAAGTAATACTCTTTGCTGGAGGCATATACTTACTACACAAGGATGCAATCTTTGCTAAAAGTCAACAAGCAATAGCTTTCGAGAAAAAAAGAAGTTATTTTTCAGTAACAAAATTTGAACCATTATTCTTTTTCACCTGAATCAATCTACAATTCTAACAACATTCTCTTCATGTTCAATAGTACTATGACCATTAAACATGCATTTGCTTATCAAAAAACAAGTTTTAGCTTCTGGAAAAGATATGATAAGCAGTGCTATCTCTACTCTTTTGACATACACAGGAATCTTTAGACTGAATGGACATGGCTTGTTTATTTCATATTTTGTTATGTTTTTTCCCATTTATATGTTTTATGAAGAAATACAATAACTGCAGCAGTGTAGAACTTATTCTTTATACTTTTCAACTCAATATTATATGGGTATCCTCAACTCGAAGCCAATATTCTTTTGAGTCCTCAATCATATGGCCATCTTAGCTGAACCTCTATTAAGCAGCCACCTGTCTTAAGCAAGCGATTTTGGATTATCCCTTGACCGCTTGCTTAAGACAGGTTTGACTGTACTATATTTTAATATCTTATGCACTGTGCCTATAATTTAAAAAAATAATTATACCCTCTTTTGAAAACGTGGTAGATTCAGATGAAACCAGCTGAGCAAGATCTACATGCTTTCATCCACAGCATGAATCCATATCAATTATAGTGAAAGTACACCACTCCACATGGGTCTCGATGTAAGAAAATCTGACTTTGTTGCATGCGAACATATAAGGTGCAGACCAGCCTGCACATTTGACCAGTCTGATCAGCACCTTTGTTTTTCAATATATGAAAAGTATAGAAGTCAAACTAGCTCCATGCAAAATTTCAATATTCTAACTAGTCTATGTAGCTGAGCTGAGCTGGTTTGAACCGTACATGATTGGAAACCCCGAAGGCAAGGTTTTCTTGCATCGTGGCCTATATAGTGGATACAACCCATAAAGTTATAAGAGCATGTATTATATATGCTCATTAGGTCCAATATGGTAGATTACTTCTAGAAATGAATTCAAAATTGTCGTTTTGAGAAGCTGTGTGTTACACAGGTTGAACTCTGCTTACTTGGTAATTTTTCATGCTTTTTTATCATCTGTCTGATTTTTTTTTCAAAATCATTTTTTTGGAAAAATTCAGAAATACCATCAGAGTGTCAAACAGTTTGGATCCAGATCAGGCCCGACCTTTTTTTCCATGCTTATTTGTTGTCTGCAGATTTTTTTCAAAATCAACTTTTTCGAAAAAATCCATCAGAAATACCATCATAGGTGTCAAACAGTTTGGATTTAGATTATGCCCAACATTTTGGTGGGCCTGATTTGGGTCCAAACTGTTTGCAAAAGTTATCAGCAGACGACACTAGTAGGTAAAGAGTTGATGTGTATAGTGATGCATGTAAAGCTTCTCAAAACCACTATATAAATTCTAAATTTGTTTCTAAATACTTTTTGGCATGCCTTCCCTTCCATGCAACATCTGTCCTGTTTTTCTAGGCCTTTTTGGCAGACAAGTGTTCGAAATTTTGGAACATTTACAGAAGGCATGATTGCCATTCATTATCATTGAAAAGATAACTTACAAAAAGAATACACATTTTCCATATTTATAAAAGTATTTTTTTTGTTTAACAAAGCAAATTCACTGAATATTGATCCCAGCTGTGTAATATTCAAATCCTCTAAGATTAAATTGATTTTCAAAAATATTATTTGTTGCTATTTAGAAAACATGTGCAGCAGTATATTCCAAAACAAGAGTGATAAAATAAAACAACAAAAAGTAAAATTAAAAAATATTCCACTTGAAGATATAAAAGTGTAAAGTATCACAACATTTAAACAAAACAACTTATTAAATGAGGATCTTCATAAAAAAAAAGGCATCTTACAGAGGAACCAGTGATATAAACCAGGGATATAAACAAGGGATTGTATGTTTGATTTGATTCTTTACGTCCCATCAACAATCTTTCAGTTAAACAGGGACGGTTCTTCCTGGGTTGAACCAGTACTAAGCTAGGATAAATGTGTCTTGCTCAAGGACCACAACACAGTGACGCCGGTGAGGCTCGAACCCGCAGCCCTTCGGTCTCAAGTCAAGCACTCTACCACTGAGCCACAGCGCTCCATAAACCAGGGATATAAACCAGTGATATAAGAGCATTTGCACTTATCAGGTCCAATACAGTATCATTATTGCACCAGTGCAATATCAGCATGATACCATTTTTCAGTTTTGACTAGTGAGTAATAAAGGAACTTTTTTTCACCCACTTTCACATATGTAAGGTTGGCTTTCAGCTCATGGAAAAAAATTCTATCTTACATGACCATGTGACAGCTTTCTAACATAGGCTGAGTAAAATATCCATTTTTTTTTCAAAAAAGGACTGTCAAAGGAAAAAGATATTGTATATAAATAATCCCAAATTACTTATAATTCAAAGTTTAGCATTTCTTACTGACATCATTGGCTGCTGATGACATCAACAAACAAGGTTAGCATTAAGGCATCAGTAAAGTGACATTAACAGCATAGAAAACTTAGCAGGATGTTATTTTGCATTTCTCATCTTAATACTACAGTCCTATTTTCCAGTCAATAACAACATACTATAAACACACTTGAGAGCTAAAAATTAATGTAAATCCAATGACCCAAGAGTTGAATTGTTTGATTTGATTCTTAACGTCCCATCAACAATCTTTCAGTTAAACAGGGACGGATCTTCCTGGGTTGAACCAGTACTAAGCTAGGATAAATGTGTCTTGCTCAAGGACCACAAGGCAGTGACGCGGGTGAGGCTCGAACTCTCGATCTTGAGTCAAGCACTCTACCACAGAGCCACTGCGCTCAAAAAAAAAAATCATTTAAATAGTCTGACAAATGTGCTGGTGAAAGGGGGAGAAAACTTATCCATATTGGACAGAGAAATCTCTGGGTTGGAATATAACCAGGGACGAGGCCTGGTTAAATTCAGATCCCTCGGGTGAGATTTGTCTATCTATATGGGCACTCATGATGGATTCTTATCATCTCTGATCAGTTTTGATGCATAAAATATGATATCCAGATACCATAATAATAATATGAAGAGAAATAAAAAATATTGATCATCAATCTCACATCACAGTTTAGCTATAAACTAATAAAAATTAAACAGTATGGTAAGTAATCTGACATCACAACATGCTATAAACTCTAACATAAATCATTTATCATTAGTTTGACATCACACTTCACGCTAAGATGTAATCTGACATCACATCATGCTATAAACTCTAACATAAATCATTTATCATTAGTTTGACACCACAGTTCACGCTAATATGCAACATAAGTCATGATAAGTAAGCTGACATCACTGTTAGTTCTACCCTGTAATACCAAATCATGATGAATAATATTACATGATAAGTATTCTGGCATCAAAGTTAGTTCTAACCTGTAATACCAAATCATGATCAGTAATATTACCTGATAAGTAATCTGACATCACTGTTAGTTCTAACCTGTAATACCAAATCATGATCAGTAATATTACCTGATAAGTAATCTGACATCACTGTTAGTTCTAACCTGTAATACCAAATCATGATCAGTAATATTACCTGATAAGTAATCTGACATCACTGTTAGTTCTAACCTGTAATACCAAATCATGATCAGTAATATTACCTGATAAGTAATCTGACATCACTGTTAGTTCTAACCTGTAATACCAAATCATGATCAGTAATATTACCTGATAAGTAATCTGACATCACTGTTAGTTCTAACCTGTAATACCAAATCATGATCAGTAATATTACCTGATAAGTAATCTGACATCACTGTTAGTTCTAACCTGTAATACCAAATCATGATCAGTAATCTTACAAATGTAATCTGACGTCACAGGGAGTTCCAACCTCTAATATAAAATCATGATTTGCAATCTGGCATTATAAAATAAGATTCAATCAATAAATTGACATCAAATTAATGAAACTGAAAATTATATTTTGATCAGTAACCTGACATCGCAGCTAGTTTTGATTAATAATTTAATAACATCACATGCACATTTATGACTTCAGGTAAGATATAATGCCTTCACTGTCAATTCTGCTGACTTTTTCCAAAATGAACTTTTTAAAAATTTCTTTCAGGAACACTATCAGAGTCGAACATTTGCGATCCACCTCAGGACAGACAGAATGTCAGTCCTGATCTGGGACCAAACTGTTTGCAAAGATTGTCAGCAGACAACAAAAGTCATTGCTAGCAAGGAAAGAGTTCAAAGTAACCTGATAATATCTTTCATAAGTAAATACTCATATTAACTGCATTGATGCACGCTGACCGGATAAACATTGGCTATCTCACAGTGTGTGTCTTTATCAGGTCATGACGATGTCGCCAATGACGCTGAATAGACGCAAAAATCGATAATTACATCATATTCGCTAGTTTGAAGAGTGGACCAATGGGTAAACTGATAAATAGAAAACCAGGTTTGCGTCTTTTGATATCAAGTTTACCAGGCTCGGCTTCAAGAATGCATGTTGAATCACTCGGCAAGCCTCACGATTCCACAAGCATTCTCGAAGCCTTGCCTGGTTAACTTGATATAAAAAGACACTGCATCTAGTATTCTTTATAGCTTCTTGTACTTCATCAGGATGGTATACTAGTTGCATGATAAAACTATTCCATGAGGTTATCTGAGGTTTTTTAGATATTCATATGTGAAACCATCTTGGATACTTCATCTAAGGCTGCCTTAACAATCTTGGTGTCCTGATGATCCTCACCAAGGAACATGACATGAATCTGGTACGACTCATTCAACTGATACTTGGCCATTGCAAAGTGGTTTGTTCCAAAGTAGAAGGCTCCAAGATTGTACCTGAAAAAATCCATGTAACAATAACTTGTAAGATAAATAGAGGATCTTACATGAGTCTTCATGATTTATTGAATGTATTAGTTGAGGAAAAATGATAAAATGTGAGGCTTGCCCAGCATTTTATTGCTTTTCTGCAACAAGTTAAATAAATCCAATAATACATGAGCATAAATGTTAGATTCTATTTATCATATGACAAAAAAATCTTTAAAATCTCATATTTAGCGTAAAAAAAAAGATACTGGCCAAATATACGAAATGTTGTTAATCTGTAAACCACTAGTCTGTTAACCACTAGTGGTTTATCAATTCTAACACATACAGGATATTCAAATTTTTTTAATGAATATGCCATTTATTTCATAGAGTGAAGCAAAAAATGCATATTTCAAAAGTGGCGAATCCACGAATGAAATGTACTTTTTCTCACTTCACGCCATGAAATAAATGGCATATTCATGACAAAAATTAGAATTTTTTTTATTATATTCAATTTTAAGCATGACAGATTTTTGCACTAAATGACGTCATACACATTCACATATTATGTCATATTGACGTTGCATATTGTGCAATGTCAGCCAAAACTGAAACCACAGGAGTAGGAGTAGAGAATGTGAAAATTTCAGCAAATCCTGACAATTTAATTACCAAAATTTTCCTTGCAATCTAACTAAGAAAATGAATACCCACACTTTGTGTTTTTGTCCACTTATAAGAAAGTTATAGGCATTTGAAAATCTGAAGTGGGCTCGAGGAAGTCAACGCAGAAAGCAGAGCTAGGACATCAATTTTCACCAATGAAATACAACTTTTTATATTTTCAGGGCTGTGAAATACAACTTTTTATATTTTCACGGCTGTGAAATACAACTTTTTATATTTTCAGGGCTGTGAAATATAAATTTTTCAAATATACATTATATTTAATCAGTATTTTCCTGTATTTCATTTCATTGTATATAATAAATGGTGTTATTTCACTCCCAGATTCGATGTCATTTGATAAAACGAATAAAATAATACAGAGCACCTAGATAATATGTAGGATAACATTTAAAGAGTATCTTACACAAGTGGTCCTTTCATATTGGATGCATGAAAAAATAATTTTGTGGTCGAACCACAGTTTACTGATATGAATTAAGATTTATAGGAAAATGATATTTTGTATAAATGACTGTGATTGGTTGATTGTTTTATTAAAGGAAGATAGGCTGTAAGACAGGATAATCATAAGAGGAAGACTGGTTGTTAAAACATCAGAACAAACATGTATAGTCTCCACATGAAGTTCACAAACAAAGCCATGCAATGTGACAATTACATGTACAGGAGTAATATTCTAAAACCAAAAAGGAAATTAGGAATAAATTTTTTTTTAATGTGCACAGTACACTCATTAGGTGGAATAAGGTATTTTACCTGATAACTCCAGTGCCTATATAATTGTTCCCATAGGTCTCTGTCATTATACACAAAGCAGTTTCATACAATTTTCCAGCTATTTCATCATTCTTGTGATTATAGACTAGAGCTATTTCATTAAATACAGTTGCTGTCCGTGGATGTATTAAAATGGAAACATTTTGTGGCTCAAACAGTGTGGACCCAGATCAGCTGGCTTCATTAGAAGCCAGCTGATCAGGGTCTACACTGATTTCAAAATAGGTATATAAAGTGCTGTGTTTTTTTTGTTTTGTTTTTTAAATATTAGGTTGAATATGGTATTTTACCTGATAACTCCAGTGCCTATATAATTGTTGCCATAGGTCTCTGTCATAATACATAAAGCAGTTTCATACAATTTTCCAGCTATTTCATCATTCTTGTCATCATAGACTAGAGCAATTTCATTCAATACAGTTGCCGTCCGTGGATGATGCACTCCGACTTCACTTCTCGACAGCTTCAGGTCTTGTAGGAAAAAGCCAAGGGCCTCATCAATACGACCTTGGGCGTAGGTCAATTGTCCAATCTGTGAGCAGAAATGAAGGAAAAATTGTTAATGGTATTAGTAACTTTCAAGTGTGTGGGCTGGAGTCTTGCAGACAGAAAATTTTTTACCCCAATAAATATTTGCACGACTCATATCAGTAATGATCCTGAATAACACTACAAGCATAAAACTCTTTTTCTTGGATAAGGAGTATCCTTCATATGGTGTAAGAAAAGGAATTTCCACCTACAGCCCAAAAATGATTTAGTAAGAAATGAGGCTCCGCCGAGTCCTGTTATTTTTTGTCAAGAGAAAAAACATGTTTTAATACATGATTTAGTTTTTAACACTGTTAATCATTAGACTACCCTTTATTATACAAAACAAGTTAAAAACAGAGTACTGTAAATTCAGAAACTTTTGGGAGGATTTTATTTTAGCGAAACTTTGCATACGGGAAGTTTCGTGAAAATAAAATCCTCGCAAAATGGCGAAAACACTCTGTCGACTACTGATATGGGTATATCATACCCTAGTAGCGAACATTTCCGGTCACAAGTATGTCTTTTAACGCTATTCGCGAAAATTAAATTCTCACGAAAATTTCCGGATTTACAGTAGTTTATGATGGTACACTATAAATATGACCAACACGAGGGTGCTTTATTAAGATGGAGGGTGTGGCATGGTGTTGCTGAATTATTGAAAATGGCTCTGCATTGTATCAGTCAGCACCACTCTTACTGGGGATCGCCGATCCTGGATCTCAAATACTAGAGTTATATGACCCTGGTGACCTTCAAAATTAGGTCATGATCACCAAAATCTAATAATTTATTTAGGTCCTCCCAATGATGTATCTGTGCCAGTTTGGTCAAAATGTAGCCTTGGTCAAAATATAGCCATTGGTTCATACAAGGCTTTTCCTGAAAATTAGGTCGAGGTCAACAAATTTAATGATTTATTTAGGTCCTCCCAATGATGTATCTATACTGAACGAAACTTCTAAACCGCCAGTTCACAAAACACATTTTTTCACTTTAGCTCATTTATTATTAAACTCTTTGAAATGATATTTGGCATAGTATATTTGGGCACATGTATCCGTCGATAGACCATAACAAATTTTGATTCAATATGGATGTTCATTTATGCGTAACGATGGAGTACTAATACCAGTTTTGCACGTGGCACACGATACTAAATGTTTTTCACCGTGTGTATACTCGTATTTTCATCGACAACTATCCGACAACTTTATTTTTTCACAAAAAATGCCAACGTCTGGGTTGTATGAGTATAAAAAAGAGGGGTCGGACTGTGGGTTCAATCGAAAACGGGGCCTCGTTGAGACTGATTCATAATTTATCAAAAAATTGACATGTTATGATAAAGCCGAAAGTTTACACCACAACCTGTCGGTCATTTTTCATTTTTGCACTCGTATCATGAGAAATATCGACAAAAACTGAGTACTACGTACGCCATAAAATGTCCTGTATAGTCCACCATACTTTGGTTCGGTGATGTTCAAATGCTGCATTGGAACGTCGGAAGTTTCGAAATTGATGTGCAGTGCACAGTTAATGGGTGACGGATGTTTCAATAATATTGTAGACAAAAAACATTTCATCACCATAAACACATTTCTTTGTTCTTTTAGGCCATGCGGGCCTCCATAGGAGAACCAAATTGCATGAAAATTGCTACTTTGTTACAAAATAAACACGAAAGTATTCAATAATGTCCATTTACAGCATCAGAAAGTTTCAATGATACTGCGGACAAAAACATGTCATCTGCATAAAGCATTCTTGTGTTGTTTTATGTCATATGGGCTTCCATAGGAACCTTCTGGATTACCTGAAAGATCCTACGTAATAAAAGTGAACCCCAAAAATGTGTCCATTTATAACACCATAAAGTTGGTGTTTTTTCACTTTAGGTCCCTGGAATACTCGGTTGATAGCGATGAGTTCAAATTTTAGCGTTTGTGTGAAAATGAAATGCGATGGTGCCTTTATACAGTCTATCAATTGAGCATGTTAATTTCAATGTATGAAAATGAAATTTTGACAGGTTCTGTTTATTTGATTTTTCCATATTGAGTGTAAATTGTAGCCATGTATGTTTCATATATGTTAAGATATATGAGAAAATATCAAGTGGCGGTTTAGAAGTTTCGCTCAGTATATGTCAGTTTGATCAAAATCTGGCCATTGGTTCAGAAGATAGAGTTCAGACAAGGCTCTTTAATAGAGATATTTTATATGACCCTGGCTTCCTTGAAAATTAGGTCAAGGTCACTAAAATCTAATAATTTCTCAAAGTCCTCCCAATGATGTATCTGTGTCAATTTGATTAAAATCTGGCCAATTGGTTCAGAAGAGAAGTTGCAGGCAAGGCATTTTCTTAGAGTTATAATAACCCTGGTGACCTTGACAATGAGGTCAAGGTAATGAAAAACTAATCATTTCTTTTGACTATCCTAAATAAGGATCTGTGCAAGTTTAGTTAAAATCTGTGTAAAGCTTCATAAGTTAGAGCGCAGACAAAAAGCTTCTCCGCCAACGCTAATGCTCTCCATACCAAAAACGATGTGCCCTCCAAACCCTTGGAGTGGGGGTGCATAAAAACAGCAAACCCCCTCCTATCCCTGCTAAAAACCTTGTGTATTAGGGTAAAGTCGGATATTTTCAGACAGACAGCTAAATTCGGACAGCCACCTTATTTGTTTCATAGTTCAATTGTTGGAATAAAAAATAAATTAACTTAGCAAACAATGAAAATCCTGATGAGACGGCTCATAAGGAGCCGTCTCATCTGGATTTCCACTGTTTGTAAATGTGTGTCCGAGTTTACCTGCTGTCGGAATTTACCCGACTTTACCCTACTGGTACATACTTTGGTGAAAATAGCAGCACAGAAATGATGCCTCTGCCCGACGACATCAACAGCGAGCTCCAGAGCCCTTGTCATTAACTTCTTAGCCTCAGCCATGTTCTCCTGTTGCTTGTAGATTGTTGCTAATCCCTGCAGGCCTTCGCTCAACTTAAAATACAGCAGGGAACAAAAATATTTCAATATTGCACCTGTCCTGCAGGACGAGTGACTTACAGTTTTCACTTGTCCTGCAAACTCATGCACTTGGCCTTTAAAAGCATATGCAGTAAAGAACATAAGGGAGTAATAAACAATATGATTTCCTCGAGTAATTCTTCCCAAAGCTCTCGTCCTACAGGACGAGTGCTTTGGGAAGAACGAGTGCTTTGGGAAGAATTACTCGTCCTTTCTGGATTTCACTCGTAATTACAAGCAGACAAGTGGAATTTTTGTCCCCTGTACAGAGAAATGACAAAATATCAGGTTGGCAATAAACATACCATATTTTAGCGAATACATTCGAACTTCGATGGCTCAAACTTGTTGAGACCGTCGGTGTGAGTTCGACCCATCAATGGGTTCGAGGGATACATGAACTGACAATTTTCAAGGTAGTTCATGTGTACAATATACTTTATGTTTACCATGGACACTAAGTTTTTATCGATCAAAGTTGCTAAGTGCATACACATGTGACATCTGTCATTTATGTCAATTTACCCCTTTGCATGCTAGAGTTAAACTTATAAGCGACACATGTTTACAAGTAAGAAAATACCTTGATCAGCATGCACATATGCACATGTTGATCTATGCATTTGCTATCCCATGTGCTATCACGATTTAGTTGTTTGGTTTGTCATCTTGTGAGCGATGACAAGCAACATCTTTATACAAACTCGCCTGGATGTTTAAAACAAAGCCTCTGATCAGACTGTACACCCACACAGTCTGATGCTCATCTGAATCCAGCCAGCACACAGTGTCGGGTCACTATCAACCCGCCAGCCAAATATCATTAATTATAGACTATTTTGTTGGATTTCATCATTGTCATTTTATTTTAAGATGCTATGTCACACACTGGCTCTGAGTATTTGAAGCAAATTTTCTTTTGCGGATACATGAGGCAACAACTACAGCAGCAATTTCCATGAGCATCCAGAAAGTAGCAACAAATGGTATCAAAACTCTCACAGTTAGACTGGCTCCAGTCCTTTAAACAACTTTTCATCAATGTGTCATATCATATACTTGTAGCTAGTCTTACTCTGATGGCTCTGTTTTAAAACAGAGCCATCAGAGTAAGACTATCTACATGTATATGATATGACGCATTGATGAAAATTTGTTTTAAGCATATACTTGTAGCTAGTCTTACTCTGATGGCTCTGTTTTAAAACAGAGCCATCGGATTGTAGCTAGTCTTACTCTGATGGCTCTGTTTTAAAACAGAGCCATCAGAGTAAGACTAGCTACAAGTATATGATATGACACATTGATGAAAAATTGTTTTTAGGACTGGAGTCAGTCTAACTCACAGTGTATAAATAGAAAAGCACTAAATTTTAGAGGACATTTAATTTATACCATTTGCAATCCAGCAATAAATTATTCTATTTTAAGCTGTTGTGATACCCATGTACATTATCCATGTGAATATTGAGTTTTCTGGATGCAACACTCTTGAGGTGCAACAAAAAACACAACAAAACTTAAAACCCTGCTATATCATACCATACTTAAGGAATAATGTGTTTTATATGGGCCTCAAAGCGACAAAACCTGTCTTCGGGGTTTCCGACAAAGCAACACTCAAACCAGTCTTCTCAGCTACAGAGACTAGTTAGAAAAATGAAAATTCGCTTGAAGCAAGTTTAGATATGATACTTTCCAAAAAGCCAATAACAAGGGCGCTGATCAGTCTGCGCGGATGTGCAGGCTGGTCTGCGCCTTTGTTGTTGGCACATTCCCGAAGACATGTCTTCTCTCGTTGAGGCCCATATAAAGACAGGAAAAACGGGTGGTCAATTTCACTTATTATTAAAGTTAGAACATACCAGTAGTTTCTGACTTGGAGTTTCAATTCTGTTCTGTCTGGCTATAGCATCCTTGTACACAGTCACAGCTTTATCAAACTCTCCAAGCTGTCCATACACATTTCCCAAATTATGAATAGTCTGGGAAGAAAAAGAGTGAAATATTTTGTGAATATAATTATAGTGACATTCAGTTATTGCAGTGATATTGGTGCTTATCAGTTACCTCTCATATTAACTGCAATGTCGCACATTGCCTGAAAAACGTTGTCTATCTCACGGCATGTGCCTTTATCAGGTCATGATGACGTTGCACTTTTTGAATGACGTCGCTAATGACGCAGAATCGAGAAATTACGTCATAATCGCTAGTTTGAAGAGTGAAACAATGGGTAAATTGATAAATAGAATACCAGGTTCACATCTTTTGATATCAAGTTTACCAGGCTCGCCTTTGAGAACGCATGTTGAATCCCTCGACAAGCCTCGTGATGTCAACAAGCGTTCTCAAAGCCTTGCCTGGTAAACTTGATACCTAGTATTCTCTATATATTGTCCCGAGTTTCGATAAGGCTTTAGGCCAAAATTTTTTTTATTAGTTGATTTACAATCCCTCTTACTGTAATTTTACAATTAGAAAAAAAAATCAAATTTAATTTCTAAAATTATTTTTTCATTTTATCCGCCAACTCTAAATATTATTTGTTTTGCTGAAAAAAATAATAAATTTTTGAGGTTCTGTCTGTGCATTTTTGAGAGTGATACTGTTAAAAGTGATTGTCCAATCCAGTTTAGGAAAATGATGAAATATTTAAAGATGTAATACAGACTGTTGGTTTACCATACTAGTTTTACTGTTTGTTCTGGAGATTAAAAAAAAGCTCTGAAAATGACCAGTTGATTGGTCATTTTCAGAGCTTTTTTTTTTTTCGTTCCACCGGTCCTAAATTTAAAAAAAAATTCCGTAAATCAACAATAAAAAAATTCTGGCCTTACTTTTTTTCTTCATGTCAATGCAGGTTAGATAGGTACTATGTTTTATTTGTCTCTAAACACATCTGAACTTTACCAATAACAATATGAAATGCACTTAATTTCATCCCCTGCATTAGATCAAACAACAATCAGCTTATGAAAAGATGTCTGAAATATATTTTCAAGATAGCTGCCATTTTGTTTTGTGATATCAAGCTTATTCAAATTTGGTAAAATTCTATCAATTTGTTCTCAAGGTATTGAGTAGAAACAAAATTATGACAGACAGAATGATGGACAACCCAAATCCGATATAGCCCCACTTTTTCATCAAAGCAGAGCTTATATAATCTGGTCCAGTGGACTTATATGGGTGAAAGTTCAAATTTCCAAAATTCTGAACTTAAGAAATTCAAATCTTGAAACTTGCAATATGCCTACAGAATATTAATTATGCCTACAGAATATTAACAATTTCAAGTTTAACTGCTTTAATTGTCTTAAGATAAACTACAAATAAAGAAATATCAGAGAGCTATTATAATCTACCTAATTCAGAATTATAAGGCTGACTTTCAGGGGAAATTCTGCCATAAAATCCTGAATTCATGAACAATCCTGAAAACTATCACCCATGGACATAAGAGTTAACTACAGTAAAACCTGTGTAAAACGGCCACTCAAAATTCGACAAAATAAAAATCTTAATGACAAATGGTAGCTTAATGAAGGTCAAAAGTATTGCAGAATGCTCCCCTTGGAGCATTCTGCAATACTTTTGACCTGCATTAAGCGATAATTGGTTTTGAAAACCAATTTTCGATCTTTTTATCGAGAGTGGCCGTTTTACACAGGTTTTTCTGTAGAGTTAAAATGACACCTACCTGGAGAACTTCTGGATGTTTACATCTGTAGCGGCAGCTTTGATTGAATGCGTTATAAACAACGGTACCATTAGACTCCTTGTATTCTTTCTCCAGATGCTTGATCAGGCTTGAAAAGATCTTTTTGGCAGCCTCTAGGAGACCCAGATTCAAGAAAAAGTTTCCAAGATAGCTGAACAATTTTGCATAGTAATCATGTTTTTTCATCAAGTCGGTATGGACAATCTTGGACAGCTCCATGACATAGGCAGGTTCTACTTGACTGAAATCTCCAAGCTGAAAATAATTAAAAAATCACCATTATGTAACAAAATTAACTCTTTTCCTTTGTTGCCTGCTTTCTCCTCTACTTATGTCCTTATGCAGCCAGTATTGCAAACAAATCCGTTTGGAGCAGTCTGACCAGGGTTCGTAGTGTTTGCTTCCTTGATAAAATCTAGTCCGAACTACATATGAATATATGCAGCAGACATAAAAAGCAGACAATATTTTCAAGGCAAAATATATTGGCAGGGATAAGAGTTAATAAGATAAAAAAGCAACCAATCTTGTATGTGACACACCATTTTCTCTCCATAAATATACCTACCAAATATTATTAAAAATATCTCAAAAGGGTATAAAAGTAAGAATGAACACGGATTCCCCTTAAAAATTCATCAAGGAAGATAACTCAAAAATTAAAGAATGGATAGCACCCATTCTTAAACATGATCGAGACATATAAAGTTATGGAGCAAACAAGGTTTCCCTTTGAAATTCTTTCAAGGGAGATAACTCAAAAATAAAGCAAGGGAGAGCAACCATTTTACACGTGACAGACACACTGTCTCAACCTGATAATATGTTTACCAAATATAATCAAATAGTTCAAAGGGTATAAAAGTTATGGAGTGAACAAGCTTTCATCTACTGATCGCTGTATCACCCGATTCTAATCGGGTCGGGGGAAAAATGAAAATGATCTCTAAATTTTAGATCATGCAACTTAACCTAAAAGTATTTGCAAGGTAAAAAAGATGCTGGCTAAAATAAAATTTCTAAGTGTTGTGTGCTTATCAGGGAGTTTACATTATACTATTATACAACAGTGCTAAAACTCAACATACAGTTTTCCAGGCCTTGATCAACTCAAACTTTCCGTCTTCACTCTCCGCAAGTCTATAAAAGACATCCAAGTCACTGATGGTTTTCTTCAGTCTTTCAAGTTCTCCTGCTCTTGTCAACAAAAATGGAAGCTCTTCAACCTGGGAAAACAAAGTCAGTTACATCAAGCTGCAAAGTGTCACCCTATATTTGCATCAGATATGTTTTAAGATTTTGTTTCTTCTTTAACCCTTAACCCTCTGTATTCTGATGGATTTTCCCTTACCGATAAATACAATAAGGATGGGATTGTCCATTATATATTTTAAGGGATCACAGTTAGAAATTTATAAATAATTATGTACTTCAATACCTGAAGATTGTATATATCTTAGCAAACAGTGCAGTTTGCCAAAGTACCCCTTTAGGGGTTTCCAGTATACAACGGGTTAAAAGGCCATTTATTGTATTTGCTGCAGCCAAGACAGTTACATTTGTTGTGTCTCCTTTGAGAAACCAAATCTGGTTAAAATTTATCAATCTTTTCACAAGGTACTATGCACATAAGCACATTTTGGCTTAAAGTTGGCAGCCTAAGTACTGCACTGACCTTGAAATAAGGTAAAGGTCACCAAGAGCAAATAAGCTTCAAATTACCCCTGCAACAATGGTTGAAGCCTGCCAACTGATTCGAAAAATATCATGGAAACAAAAATAGTGTCAAAACAGTTTAAGTTCCTAAATTTAAAGGCCTTGGAAATTAGGTCAAGTTCACCTCTGTATCATACTCCTGCAAACGTAACTCATTTACCAGATATTGTGCATACAAGCACAAAGATTTGACCGTTTAAGTCCTATAGTGACAATGAGAAAATTAAATCAATATTAATAAATAAGCAAATAAGTAGTATTCTGGGTTTCCTTAGAGCATGACACCATCTCACTGACTACAAATCATTACCCCATATCTGCACCCCTGGGTGTCTGAGAGCCAGATATCACTAGTTTCCTACCTCTACTCTGCATTTTCTACTAGTCCATCATTAGGACATTATGCAACCCAAAGCTACTGGGAGCCTATTAGTCTTTATCCCTGATGTTGGATCCACATGAAAAACAATGCCCCCACCCACTCTGATCTGACTCCAAAGTATTGCTTAAATTGTTTGACTTAAGCAAATACTTTGAATTATAAGGAGTTAGGAGTTCTCTATTCTTACAGTTCTGCTTGAGGTTTCTTTTGATCCAAAATAATCGGCCAGTTTCAAGTAACCCTTCTTTTTAGCTTCAGCTGAATCCAGGTACTTCTTCTCTACGGCTTGTCGAAGATGGTCATGGAAAAAGTTGAGTATACCGTTCCTGTTCACGAGGTTCTCTACTAGGGACAGATAGAATGGGGACCACACAGCACTGGGAACCTGCAGAAGTACATGAAATATATTGCCTTAAATATTTGGACGGACAGCCGCATAAAACAGTTAAAATCCATAGCAGCCTGGCCCCGAGGTTATAAAACTTTTTTCATGCTCAACTTAACCGAGCACAAAATTTATCATGCTCATAAATGTCAAAATGCCAACAATTGTTGGCATTTTAACATTTATAAGCATGATAAATACATCATTGGATAGTCTGCAATCAAGACAAGTATTTATTTTCAGCATTGAGGTTTTTGAGAGCGGTTGAAATTCCATGCTCAGTTGAGTTGAGCATGAAAAATGTTTTATGACCTCGGGGCCTGCTCTCTAATCAGGGTAAATGTTGATTATCTGCCATTTCAATAGAAATCAAGCTAAAAAATTTTTTTGTATTTTAACATGATATGTTTGTGAAACACAGATCATAAAATGCTCCTGGAGCATTATGCTATTCACAGCAGTTATATTGAACTATCTTTTTTATTCATTTTCAAAAATAGGTCAAAGTTCACATTCATATATTTTGGTATCTTTGTAAAGTCCTCCCATAAGGTATACAGATGCAATGTATCAATGCTCTAGTTCCAGTAGTTCAAAGGTTATGGCCATCCTTAAAGCTAATTACTATCGTTTCATCTATTTTCAAAAGTAGGTCAAAGGTCAAGTTCATATATTTTGGTATCATTGTCAAGTCCTCCCATAAGGTATACAGATGCAATGTATCAATGCTCTAGTTCCAGTAGTTCAAAGGTTATGGCCATCCTTAAAGGTAATTACTATCATTCATTTATTTTCAAAAATAGGGTCAAAGGTCCAGGTCAATGACATGTATTTTGGTATGCTTGAAGAGGTACTTCCAACAAGGAATGCATATGTGAAATAGAAAGGCCCTAGGTATAGAAATTTAAAAAATTATTGTGCTTGACATTTCACATGTGCGGATCCAGCAAGTTTTGTCAGAGGGGGTCCAACCCTGACGTTTCTTGTTTGCTTTAATTTTTGAATTGATGAGGGGGGAGAGGATCAAAATACCACTAAAAGTGGGCCATCATCGGACCCCCAGCGAAAGGCCATTTTCAATGGCATTTCCCTGGTGGGCCCGATGATGGTTTGGTAGCTTTGCATTGCAAAGGAACACTATAGCTTTGGGATTTTTGAAGGGGGGGTCTACACCCTCTGTCCACTCTCTGGATCCGTGCATGTTTCATGAAGGCCTGACACTTAACTTCATTGGTAACTCTTAGCATGCTGGAAAATTATGAATGCTTTTTGTCATCTGCTGATTTTTTTTTCAAAATTAATTTTTCCAAAATATTATTTAAAAAATACCATCAGTGTTAAACAGTTTGGATCTAGATCAGACCAGGTCAAGATCTAGGTCCAACCCGTTTGCAAAAGTTATCAGCATATGACACTATCAGACAAGAGTTAAGAGTGACTAACATGGAGTAACTATTTACTGACCTGTAGTATCTCTATAATTTCTGCTTCAGACATCCCTCTGTTTGAACACCAGATGGCAGTGGTAGCATCATGAACTAAGCCCTTCCTGTCACAAAATAGTAAACAACATTTTGTAAATATCCCAGTGGTGGTTATTAGGGTGACAAAAGTATTCAAAACCATATTTTTGGAAAGTAAATGTTGAAATTCTGTTTTATGTTAAAGCAGTGAAATTGCAAAAAAATGTTTCCAAACATATAAACCAATGACCATTCAAAATAATCATTTTTATAACAGATCAACACATTTTAAAGTAGTGTATCACTTTTGACCTATCAAATTATACTTTTTTGCATAACAAAGCAGTGCTGCAGCCTACATACAGTAATATAGTAAGCCAGTCATCAGCAAATTAAAAGCGACAATGTGGAAAGACATCAACTTTTTGTCACAAATCCATCAAAGGAAGTTGGTCAGAAATAACTTTTTAATTACAGTTGCATTGGAATGACAGTTTAGCTAGCTAGTAGATATGCAAAAAAATGATTGTATAATTTGTAAAATTTGTTGACATTTTAACATTTATAAGTAAAGCAAGAAAAAATTTAAGTTTTCAGCTTTTTAGTTTTTATGAGCAGTTGAAATTTCATGCTCAGCTAAGTTGAGCATGAAAAAAGTTTTATAACCTCCTGGCCAGGGACTCATATAGAGTTGAATGGTGTTGGCAAAAAAGCATGCATGATTGAGCAAGCTGAAACAACCAACATGCACACTATAAAAAAAACCACTTGAATAAAGGTTTAAGCCAGCACATAATATTTTGGTATTCATCACATTAGATGGTAACGAATGCTCAGATGAGCCAGTGCATTGTCATGCTTATTACAAATTATATAAAAAAAGTAAACATTTTGCATTGTGTTAAATAATTATAAAGATGCATCTTGCATTAAATGTAAATTAAAGCATTAAATGTGAATTAAAGTAGTCTGATATCTGCGAATGTAAATTTTTCAGGCCACTATGCCAGTCCAATTTTTTGCTTGCCATAAATTATTATTAAAACATTTCATATTGAAAGAAACATTATTAATTTGTCAGAGTGTCAAATGGTTTGGACCAAGCTGTTTACAAAGGTTATCAGCATGCAGCTAGCAAACAGATGTAAATCAACCAAATGAGAGAACTAACGTGTGTTTTCAAATCTAAATTAATTAAATAGTATTGTGCATACTTATTTTTTCTTTTTTTTGTAAGTACTGTTCTGTACTTTTTCAGGTATCAACCCTTTATACATGTATCTACATACACATGGGCGAAAGTTCAAAATTCCCAAAATCCTGAACTTTCCAAACTTCAATCTTAAAACTTGCAGTATGCCCACTGAATATTTACAATTTCAAGTTTAAATGGTCAATTGTCTTTAGACAGAATGAAAATAAATCAGAGAAGTTATTATAATCTCCCTAATTCAGGATTTTAAGGCTGACTTTCTGTGGAAAGTCAGCCTCAAAATCCTGAATTCAGGAATAAACCTGAAGACTTTCACCCATGCTTACATGATCTGTTGATACTTCCTAAAGAAATTTAAAGCATGCACAGTTTTAGATATAATGCCCAAATTTTTCTTCATTATTTTTTTGAGCAACCTCATGACAAAAGCAACAGAAAAGCAATATCCAAATGTAGATTCCAATCAACCTGGCTATCCACCTGGTCTGATCAGAGTTTTTGCTATGCACATAGACTAGTAAGAATGTTGAAATTTTGTATTTAGGCCAAATGAAAAAATACCTGTGTTCAGGGTAACCTAACCCTACCTAAATTTACTGGTGAAACCTAAAACAAATTCAGGTATTCTGGAAAAAAAAATTTTTTATGCATTTTGAAAGGCATTTCGCCTTTCAAAATGCATAAAATTATATTTTTTTCCAGAAAAAAATAATTTAAAAAAATATGTGTGCCTATCCTACCTAAAATTTTCAGACCGTTTTTTTTTTATTTGGCCTTGGTGTGCTTATCCATTTCAGAGAGTGAATAACAAAGGCATTGAACAGAATGCTTTGATGTGCAGGCTGGTTTATGCCATTGTTGTTCGCATGCAACAAAGTCAGATTTTCTCACTTCGAGGCCCATTTGTTGTGGTACTTAGTGGAAAGTCTCAATTAGACACTTCAAATGTGTACCCTCAATATGTTTTTGATTTGAGAAAAAAATAGCATATAAATATTGATAGCAATGTAACAGAGCTAGAGAAATTTGTCAATGCATGTGTTGGTGGTAGATGGGAAAACAAAAAATGTACAACAATGCTGTGAGAATGGGTTGATTTCCCTTTTTTTAATTTCTCTAGCCTTGTTATGGTAAGTGTTCTAAAATTTTCGAACACTTCTTTCTGTAAACAATTAAAATCTTGCTTATCAGGGGTGAAAGTCACAAAATGCTTGTCTGAATAGCAAACAGGGAAGACCCAGATCAGACTGCTTCTTCAGGAGTAGTCTGATCTGGGTCTGCACTGTTTGTCTGCTTTGCAAATAGGGAAGACCCTGATCAGACTGCTTCTTCAGAAGCAGTCTGATCTGGGTCTGCACTGTTTGTCTAGGCCTTTTTTGAAGGCAACTGGTGTTCAAAAATTTTAGAACATTTACTGTATAAGCCCAAATACAAAAAAAAATTGTTTCTCAGGCCCTACCTCATCCGTTTCAAATGCCTGTCAAATGCCCGTCATCTGTCTGTTTTTAAGACTTGAGTAAAAAAAAAAAGTGGCCTCATTTATTTTATTCATATGTCAAAATCAAAATAACAACATTTTTATACTTGAAATGAACAAAAAAGGTGCCTCATTAGTTTTTGATGAAAAAAAGTGGCCTCATCTGTTTTTTTGGAAATAAAAGATAAAAAAAAGCCTGCAGCTTCATCTGTTTTTCGAAAAAGTGGCCCGAGAAACACTTTCTTTAACCTAAGTATAAAACCTATCTTACCACTTCTTTCTCCTATTTTCCAGCAGGTTACCTGTTAGTTTGGCAGCCACATGTGGAGGTAAATTGTTAGTCTTTGTGTTAGAGAGTGAGAAATAAAAGTGTAGTGCACTACAACACAAAACAACAAAGCATGATTAAAAGCATAGTTAAACAAAAGAGACTGTAAGACACTATAATTATACTAACAATCACTTGATAATTGGCAGTGGTTCTCACATTAACCACTCCGGCCAGTTCCATTTTACAATTAGGGGATAGCTGTGCTTAAATTTTCATTTGGGGAGGTCTGGAATTTAGTTTTACGACGACGCGTAAGCGGAGACGTAAAATGTAACTTCCGAACGTATATCTGATGATATACCACCCCAAATGGATTATTAACATTTTTCCTTCAGAAAGAAAGTGAAAATGTACAAAGTGTGCCTAGGTCCATTGGCTGCCAGCTGCATAAACCCGCTTGCCAGCTGTATATATTCAAATGTCAACCAATGAAAAGTGATGCTATCTAATGACAGTGTTTGCGACAAGCTACACTGTCTCAAATTTATGACACAAATTTATGCAAATGCATTTGCAAGTGCATTAGAATATGCCATGATAGTACTCCATTCATAGAATTAGTCTTTAGTCTATTTATAGCCAAGATAGCAAAAAGCATGACTGGTCCCTGTTAATTGACCAGTCTTTTTTTACAGCATCTTTGTTTTACAGTCTATAGAAGTAGAACCACTGCCAAATATCTGCTATTTACAACAATCACAAACCCATAACCACTGTAAACAGAAGAAAACCACTAATTCTTGTCCTGCTAAGTAATAAAAGCCAGACCTTCTCCATGTCAGTTACCATAGTCTACAGGTCAGCCTCGCTATGTCAAACTTGCTTATCTCGAATACACGGCATATGTCAAAGTGATCATCCTATATTGCAAACACTTTGGACCCAGATCAGACTGCTCTAAAGGAAGCAGTATGATCAGGGTTCATAGTGTTTGCTTCGATCCATATTAAAATCTAGTCTGAAGTGCACTTATATATATGCAGCAGATGTAAAAAGCAGACGACGTCTTCTGGACATGAATTAGTGGTGGGATAAGGGTTTAGGGAATCATAAGTTGCCTGCTTTGTCATCGGTTGTCTTATTGGAAGCCTCTGTAGCAAACATTTTGGACCATGATAAGACTGCTCCTCATGGATCAGTCTTATTATGGTCCAAACTGTTTAAATGTAAGCTAAATTAAATTTGTTATCTACAGGCTGTATATACATCAGACTATATATGAGCATGGATCTGACAAAAGGGTCCTTTGGGCATTTTAGCAGTTTTTGTGTAATCAAAATTTCAAAAACGTCTAAATTTTCAAGATTTTGCATGTTCTTACAATAGAGTCAAATTGCTTCAAACATGTAATACAATCAAAGGTGCAAACAGCTGTGATAAAATTAAGTGATACGTATAAGGTATGTTGCCATGGCAATAGCTGTGCATATGGACTACACACTTCCTTTAAAACAGGGTACCTCATTTCAAATGCGTTTGTAAACACGGAATATGCGTATGTGGGCTATTTGTGCAATCTATGCAATTGCATCACATCAAATTTAGAGAAACATGGATCATTGTTGAAATATTGCTCCTAGTGTCTTTGTATTAGCTCCATATGTTAAAACACAATGGTGTTGACCTTAGAACGTCATTAACAACTTTAAGTGACATCATGTTTAAAACTCATCATATATACCAGTTTAAACGCTCATATCTTGGTTATTTGTAAAGATAATCTCTTCCAATTTTCTGAAATTGTTCACAACAGCTAGGTCCTTCTTTCTCTTTAAATATCTCACTTTTAACTTTTATTGCCAGAAGGTCTCTTCTCTCACATCTTGGCTCATATGATTATGAGAATCTCATGAGTTGACTAATATACTATCAGGCATGTGCAAACAACAAAGACTCATATCAGTCTACACATAGGCATGTATAGTGAAGTCCCTTTATAACACACCTCATTGGATTTTGATATAACACGGTCATGCTGTAGCTCCCAAATTCTTTTACCATGAAATTTTACTACGGAATTATAGGAAAATGGCCATGAAATGGTCATTTTCCTATAACTCCGTAGTAAAATTGTCAGTTTATAACATAATTCACTTGTAACATGGTCCATTCCTATGGAACCCAAGCTTAGCATTATGAAGGGACAGAACTATATATGATCAGGGCTGTCAATTCCCACCATTGCATGAGAAAACACTGTAATTAGGTATTTGTGCGAAGGTTAAATTCAAACCTATCTTTTCAGCTCAAGTTTTAGATAGAATCTCGAAAATTTGGATATACAACTTGCAGAGGTATCAGAAAACATTTTGAAGTTTAGAATAAAACAAAATGTTTATAAAAGTTACTTACCCATTAGTTAAAACACATGTTCTGAGTGCTCAAAAGAACCGGTTTTCAATCTATGCCTGATCTGTGCAAGCTGATCTTTTCCTTTGTCATTCTCACACGACAAAAAACAGGTTTTCTTATGAAATGGATCAGAAGTTCATATTAGGTTAGTCTTCAACAATACGAAACCAACACCAAGAAAGCAACATCAACCACAACAATCAATTTCAGGGACATAGCAGAGGTAAATATATAGGGACATGCAAATAGGGATAGCAAATGTAGAGTATCTTACATGAGTGTTCATGTTTTATTGAATTTATTAAACAAGTGGGGGAAAAGGGATAAAATGCATGGCTTGCCGAGCATTTTATCACTTTTATGCAACAAGTTTAATAAATTCAATAATATGAGTATGAATTTTAGATTCTTTTCATCATATGACACTTAAATTATTTTGAAATCACATTTTTGGCATCAAAATGTTAAAATTTCGTTATTATGTATGCAACGTTGTTATGGGCTTCATTTCATAACATTACCAAAATCTGTAAACCACTTAATACATAGAGATATATCACTCCAAAACACGATGTCATTTGATAATGCCTTTTAAATTTTACTCATATCCTGTCCATATTCATATCTAAAAAATGGTGTCTGTTTATTACCAAAATATGGGGTAAAATATTACCAAATATGGAGTAAAATTATTACCAAAATATGGGGTAAAAATAAGATCCACTTTATATTATAGCATCAAAAAAAAGGTCTAGCATATAACAAGATTCAAGTGTTTTTTTTATAAAAGTCAAAAATACCCTTAGAAAGCTTATTCCAGTTATTCACCCCAAATCCACTTTAGGCTTAGGGGCTTTAAAATCCACTGGACCTCCTTAAGGGAGCTCAATAATTGCATACCATGAGTCTTAGCTCAGCTATGTCCCTTTAAATATAACAATAAGCAATGCATGTACAGTAAAACCAGTGTAAAAAGGCCACTCTCAAAAAGATTGAAAATTGGTTTTCAAGACCGATTATCACTTGATGCAGGTCAAAAGTATTGCAGAATGCTCCAAGGGGAGCATTCTGTAATACTTTCGACCTTCATTAAGCTACCATTGGTCATTAAGATCTTTGTTTTGTCTATTTTTGAGTGGCCATTTTACACAGGTTTTACTGTATATTATAACCAGAACTTCAGAAGCTATGCCACTAGTGATATACCCTTCTAATTTTCTATTATTGAGGTGCAACCTTTATGTCAGTAAAACAGATCTAGATTAATTTATAGGAACTGGTTAAATTTCTTAACCCTAAATACATACACTGAAATTGGGGATCAAAGTTTTCTTCTTTTTTTGTAATATGCTGTTGTATTATAGAAGCCTCTATAGCAAACAGTATGGACCACCAAGAAAGGAGCAGTCTGATCTAGACTAATACTGTTTGCATCTGAGTTAAATTAATCTGTTGTTGAAATAAAAAAGATTGAAGCAGACAACACCAGCAGACAAAACTTTCAACTGGCATTTAAAGTTTTTAAGTGTCAGTCACTACTGCAGCAGAAAAAATCACCTAAATTTTGCAGCAGACGGAAATCAACTAAATTTTGCAGCAGACAAAATTCTCAAATTTTGCTGGTTCTGTAAGAAATTGAATAAGATTTGACAGTTTATTGAATAGTCTGCTAGATGCTAGCAGATGACTCACATGAAAAGTCATACCTTCTTTTCTATCCAGTGAAGAACAAGATGGCCATGAAAGACTGGATTGCTCAACTGTGTCTTGGTTTCAGTTTTAGCTCTGGCATCCAAACTTTCAATGCAGTTTTGGTAAAGAGCATTAAAGGGAAAATTTGTGTGATTTAAAAAAAAAATGGATCAGTAGTTCAGGAACAGGTGTCATTTAAAGATTTTTGCTGTTCTTAGCCCTGGCAGCCACTTTGTTCAGGGGAAAAAAACATTTATACACTTTTAGTAGATGGCATTATGGGGAACATTTGTGTGAAATTGTCTTGAATTTGGGCCATTTTGTTCAGACCAGCCATACCATTTGTGCAATTCTGGTAGAGGGCATTATGGGGAACTTCTATGTGAAATCATTTTAAATTTGGGCAAATGGCTTAGGAGCAGAGTCACTTAAATAAAAAGTTTACTAACATGGAACACAGACTAATCACAAAAGTACAACTTTGGCTCAGGTGAGCTTAAAATATCATAAAAAATTTTGTCTGCTGCAAAATTTACCTAGTGCTTTAGATTTTAAGAATGCTTATATATATGAGAAAAATTACATTTTTGCATAATTTCTGTCCATTATTCCACTCAGTATAATTTCTGCTTTACTATTTCAATCAGCATAATTCATTTTTATGTATTCAATTTCAATGTTATGCATTTTTACCACAAACACTTCAGTCATTTGCATGCAATAAATTTATCTTACCTTTCGTATTCACCATGCTCAAAATCTTGCTCTAGTCTCTCCAGAATCTTGGCAAACAAATCACCAGGGCTGTCAGCCTTCAAATAGTCTCTGATTCTGTCAGTCAGGGTACGGAACGAGCCATACATCCTTATCTAGGGATAACAAAATAGAGGTACTTGAAATGATAAAAATATGCCCCACCCAATGAAATGATGATATAATGCATTATCCAAAACCCTCCATCCTCCCATTCCATAGAGGATCTTACATGAGTGCTCATATTTTATTGAAGGTTTATTAAACAAGTTGGGAAAAGAGATAAAATATTAGGATATGCCCAGTATCTTATGGCTTTTTGCAATGAGTTTAGGATTGTTAGAGAATGTTATTACAGAATGTTAGATTCTGTTTATCATATGACACTAAAGCTCCTTTGAAATTGTGTTTTTGGCTTGAAAATGCAAATATTTTGCCATATATATGCTACATTGTTATCGTGGTCATTACATAACACTATAGTCTATTACTAAATATGTAAACCACGGGTGGTTAATGGATTTTAATACATGGTGTTATATCACTCCCACACCAATGACATATGATACTGCTATAGCACTTTGTCATCTGATAATGAGGTACACTTGATATTGGGCTGCATCTTATGCTTAGCAATCATGACATCAAACTTTGTGAATTCTTTCAGTATTTTTGTGGGAGATAAAGCTTCATATTTCATGTAAACTGTTTGCTGCTCATGTAATATCAAAACCTTTACCTCATCTAGCAGAGATTTGAGATAAAGTGGGTTATTTGTCTGTTCTGAGTCTACCAGCATACGTTTTTGTTCTGCGTTCAGTGTCTTCCCATAAATTCCCTCAAGATAGTCTGTTATAATCTGCTCCTTTTGACTAGTGTCCAATGGCTTCACACTCATGCTGGGCCAGCCATATTGTATACAAGCATCCATAGCCTAGAAAAATAGATCAGAAAAAATTCTTATTCAACCCTTTACCCACTATTCACAGCAATTGTCATCTGCTCTCTCATCTACTTAATATTTACTTGGTAGCCTATATTGCAAAACATTTGGACTCAGATCGGAGGAGCAGTCTGATCAGGGTTCATAGTGTTTGCTTCCGTGACAAAATTATTCTGGAAAGCATTTGAATATATGCAGCAGATGTTATACACAGACAATATTTTCAGAACAAAAATAAGGATTGACTATTAAAACACTGTTCAGCTATGGTAAATATGGGCAGATGTTCTAAATTCATGAATTCTGAAATTCCGATTTTCAACTCCGAAAAAATACAATATGCTAATATTTAGGATAATGATATTACAGGCTTTAGAATTCCAATCCTGGTACAGTGAAGCTTATAGATTTTGACCAAATTTAGTATTTTTGGCTGACTTTTCACAGAAAGTCCTCCCCAAAATCCTGAAATCACAAAGTTTTCACCTAAAGGTAAAGAAATCTGAAGGTTTATTGTAAACAAAGAAGCTAATAGATTATGCCTGACTTCAGAATTTTGGGGATGGCTTTTTATAAATTCAGACCAAAAATTTTGAATTCAGGAACCTGAAATTTCCCTGTAGATGGTAAAACATTTTGTCAACTCTTTTGCACACAGAATGATCAAAGTAAGAAAGACAGCAAGGATCAGGAATAGATACAATCAAGTACCACACCTGTCCCACGATACCAAATGGGAAAGGAACAAAATCACAATAAACATCATAAACAAGAGCCAACGTCAGCATTTCTCTTCAGGTGACCACAAGGCTTTGTGATTGAGTGCAGCAATGCTAATATTTATGTTGTTATATCCACTATGGCTAGCCCAAACAACCATTGGAGTTTTTTTAAGATATTTTTTTTGTCATTTTTTGTTTGTTTTTGATGTAGGACTATTTTGCTAAGCATTTGAAAGCTTTTAACACCCTGTCTCTGAGAAAACCATGCAGTTTGGTCCACAAGCAAGGTCAACAGATTTAGTCATACTCATAGTGATGATAGAGTATCAAAATGTATGTTTAAATCCACCTTGGATTTTCAATGGGGCTGTAATCATCATATCATAATCGGATTTTTTATTAACGTGCAGGGGCATCATCCACATCAGTGGGGCCCTTTCCAGGTAACTGGCTAGCTGCACGCATAGCAGATCTCACACCTGATCTCCAGGTGCTCCTTTCTTGAGGGTCAACTGTGGTGAGCTTCCACTCACGGCAGTCTTTCTCTGTCAGTTTCTTCCATGTTTGCTTGGGCCTCCCTGCCCCCCGCTTGCCGTCAATCCGCATAGCATATGCTGTTCTGATTGCACCACTCGAACGCTCCACATGCCCAAACCAGCAGAGCCTTCTCTCTCTCAAAATGAGGTCGAGATCCTCAAGCTGAAGCTTTGCCAGTAGCTCGCTTGACCTTATCTGGCTTGATACTGCAGATCTGTCTGATCATGGCCCTATCATTGCGTTGCAAGCGCTGCAGGTTCTTCTTGGTAAGTGGCCAAGTTTCACTGGCATGGAGCATGGCGCTCCGCACGCAAGAGCTGTACACATGGCCACGGGTCTTGTAAGAGAGGTGGCGGGATGTGAGAACTGGTAGTAGCTCCCTGAACTTCTTCCAGGCTGTTTTCACACGAGTAGTGACCGCCATTTCACAGCCTCCACCAGCAGAAAGCATGTCACCTAGGTAGCAGAAGGAAGCTACCACCTCAAGCTTATCAGGTCTGACCTGGACTTCACTCTGTGGTCTGCCGTCAATAGGGCGAGCATTTCCCATGCACCGTGCACACCTATATTCAGGATTTGGTGTCAGTCGTTGTAGCCCACTGCATTTCTTATGCACCCAAAGTTTGCAGCCATTGCAGTAGATGCTGTTGTTGCCTACTCCTGTACGACAGACAGCACATGGGTATTCGCCTGAACTCTGCAAGAGGTCCAGGCCTGTACCACAGATCATGACCTTTGTCTTTCCTGCATTTACCCTCAACCCTTCTTCTCCATGGCTTCTTTCCATATCAAGAGCCTCCTACCACATTCCTCTAGGGAGTCAGCAATGATGACAAGATCATCTGCATATAGGTCCTCCCAGGGAACACCAGCCCGAAACTCACGTGACAAGGCCTCCAGCACAATGATGAAGAGCAAGGGACTGAGTACGGATCCCTGATGGACCCCGACCTTCACCTCAAACTCTTTGCTGAAACCCTTGCCAACAGGAACCCGGCTTCGTGCATTAGCTTACATTCCCTGGACTAACTGCACAATCAATTCCTCAACGCCTAGCTTTCTCAGGGCCCACCAGATAACCTTCTGAGGGACACGGTCAAATGCTTTCTCTAGGTCCACGAAGGCCATATAAAGCCTCTTGTTCACTGCTAGGTATTTCTCCTGCAGCTGCCGAACCACAAAGATTGCATCTGTAGTGCCTCTACCTGGGACAAAGTCAAACTGGGAGTCGTCAATAGACACCACCTGTCTTATGAGACCATCAACAATCCTCTCTAGGATCTTCATGGTCTGCTCAGTCAGCTTGAGGCCTCGATATGTGACTCTATCCAAAGCATCACCCTTGCCCTTGTAAAGGCAGACAATGAAACTTTCCTCCCAGTCAGTTGGGACCTTGCCATCAGGGATAATCGCAGTAGCAAGATCTCGGATCATGGTGGCACCTGTATCACCTGCTGCCTTGATCATCTCCACCACTATGCCTGATGGGCCTGCAGCTTTGCTCGACTTCATCTTTGAGATGGCCTTCTTCACCATGTCAATAGTGATTGAGCCTTCTAACGGAGGTTCATTGGACAGGTGATCAGGGTCCCAGTCAAATTCAACATTGAGAAGCCTTTCATAATGTTCAGCCCGCGCATTCTGCTTTGCCTCCTGGCTCATTGGCATTTCCCCAGTGTCATTCTTCACTGGCTTGTCGCCTACAACATCAACATTCTCTTTCCTCATCTGGTTGGCGAGGCGGAAGATATCAGACGACTTGTGGTCAATGCCCTCATAAACCACCTTGTCGGCTTCGTGGCGTGCATGGTGCACCATATGTCTGGAGATGCGCTTGGCAGTGTTATATGATGCTCGTGTGCATTTGCCAGCCTTCCATGCTTTGAAAGCTTGGCGCTTGGCTGTGATGGCATCATCTACTTCCTTATTCCACCACCAAGTTTCACGTCGCCATCGGTGGGGCTTTGTTGTGCCGCACACCTCCTCTGTTGTCTTCAGCAAACCTGTCTTGAGTTTCGCCCAGATTTCCTCAGTAGTAGTAGCCGCTTCAGTTTCCACAGCGGGCACATGTGCCATGAAGACTTCCTGGAATCGGCTACATGTTTGAGCGCAGTGGCTCAGAGGTAGAGTGCTTGACTCGAGACCGAAGGGCCGTGGGTTCGAGCCTCACCAGCGTCACTGCGTTGTGGTCTATGAGCAAGACACATTTATCCTAGCTTAGTACTGGTTCAACCCAGGAAGACCCGTCCCGCATAACTGAAAGATTGTTGAGTGGACGTAAAGAATCAAATCAAACAAACAAACAAAAAAGGATCTCTAAGCTTCCACACTTTTGGACGTGGGGTGAATTTGCGCTTGATTTTGGGCGGCATATCAATCATCATGTCGCACACAAGGAGCTGATGCTGCAGAGCAACCTCCTCTCCAGGAATCACCTTCACATCCATAACAAGTTTGCGCAGGCTCTTTCAAAATAACATGAAGTCTATCTGGGTTGCTGTATTACCGGACCTGTATGTGATGAGGTGACTGTCACGTTTCTTGAAAAATGTGTTACCGAGGAACAGGTTCTATGCTAGTGCATATTCCAGGATCCTCTCACCCTCACTATCAGGGTCTGGCTTGCCATACCCATAGCCTCCATGAACTTCTTTGTAACCGGAGCCTGTACTGCCTACATGGCCTTTCCAATCACCACATGGGATGAGGAATTCCGTTGCTAGGAACATTGCAGTCACGGCCCTAAGTTGGTCGTAAAATAGATCCTTTACAGAATCACTGAGACCACACTGTGGGGCATAGACAGACAGAAGACAAAGCACCCGCTGACCGACTATGATCTTCACCAGGACGATCCAGTCGGAGAATCGCTTGACCTCAAATACCTTCTCTATCCACTTCTCCGCCACAAACACTCCAACACCAGCAGTACCCTTGCTGTTTCCAGACCAGAACAGTTTGTACCTTGAGTCTTTGCCTGTTATTATACGGCAATGACCACCCCGTTATCTGGTCTCTTGGACACAACAAAGGTCTACTTTTCTACGAGATAGTGTTTCCACCACCTCGCAGACCCTCCCTTTTAGAGCGTCACATTAAGAGTGACCACCCTGAAATTTCTCAGATGCTCGCTGGATTTGCCGCAATGGCCAGACCCTGCCCCCCCATACCTGAGAGGGGGCCAAGCTGGAGACGCCACTGACAGAAATCTGGTTTCTTCCAGCATCGTCTAACATGACTTCATTTGTTGATTCTGCCATGATTGTTTTTGGAACTAAGGTTTTTCTGTGATCGCCTGTCCTAGCTGACATCCCAACTCAGATCTATGAAGGCCTCTGAGATTCCGCCATTCCCGCACTCGGGCAGTGTGCCTTGCCGTTGTTCTTATACAGAGTCATCCGCCAAGCCACAATAGCTAGGATGCCAAACCATCGGTGTGTAGATGGCAGCCATCTAGCTCTGCCACCCAGGCAGTGGCATCCTCTTAACCCAGAGGTGGGGGATGCAGTTTAACGTCATACCCAGGCTTCAACTTTTTTGGCTAGTTCTCGGTCATAAATATGGATCATTTTAGCTAAAATATGGCCATTTTTAAGTTCATAAAAAGAAAGAGGCATTTTAAAAACACATTGTAAGTATATTGACAGTACAAAAACTTTCAGGTTCCTTTCTTGCTAATTCTGATCATTTGTAAACATAGCCTGAGCAGAAAAATTGGAGGTAGCAAATTCTTCTCTCTTTTGCTGTGGAAAAAATATCTCTACATTAGCTTATCTCTCTTCAATGTTTACAATTGTTGCTACATAATATTTATTATGGGTGCTACTTTTAGTGTAAACATCAAAAAAGTACTTAGTGTGTGCTTATAGCCACATGTGTGGTTATTAGGTTGAATAAGGTATGATTATCATGTGCAACAAAAAACTGACAGAAAATAACCTGCTTACCCTTCCAGGCAATGTTGAAAGCAATAAGAAAACATTGGGTGGCAAATCTTTTGGAATCCACGTAAGGTCATGCTCAGACCCTGTAATGACAAAATATATATTATATTTACACTGTTCAGGCAGATAGGCCTTATAGCAAACCATGTTATCCAGATCAGAGCAATTTGATCAGTATCTACAATGTTTGCCATTCCATATTTACAGTTTATTAGAACAGCTCATTTCATAAATTAAGTTTGATTAGCTTTTAATAAAAATAAAACTTGGTATGCCAAAGACAATATTTTCACTTTTTAAGTACTGTAACAGTAGAACATGTGTAAAAGGGCCACTCTCAAAAAGACCAAAAATTGTTTTTCAAGACCAATTATCACTTAATGCAGGTCAAAAGTATTGTAGAATGCTCCAAGGGGAGCATTCTGCAATACTTTTGACCTTCATTGAGCTACCATTTGTCATTAAGATCCCTGTTTTGTCTATTTTTGAGTGGCCCTTTTACACAGGTTTTACTGTACATGGTAAATTGTTTGCTGCTCATGGGCTATTAACTCAGAAGCTAATAATCCAACCTTGTCAAAATTCAAGCTTGATCAAGATTTAATGCTCGTTCTGGACACCTGCATGTTTGAAGAAATTCTGATCAAAACTAAAGGCACTATGCCAGGGGTGACATTTCCCCCTTATAAGTCTATGTGACATTTCCGTTGCTATGGTTATTACAGTTTTAATCTGAGCTGTGCAAAAACTTGAAGCAGCCAATTTCCAACCTGAACAACATTAAACATAAAATATGATCAAGATTAACTGGTTTAGCAGGTATTTGTGTTTTCCTGATGCAAGTGTGGATGGATGACAATGAACAGACAATGATGGGCCAAAAGCTTTTTAATGCAAGTGAGCCTTTTGCTAAGGTGAGCTTTCATGTACAGTCAAGCATTGATGGCTGGAACTCTCTGGGACCATCGATGCAAGTTCGACCAATCGATGGGTTTGAGGGATACCTGGTCTGATGATTTTCAAGAGAGTTCACATGTAATTTAAGTTTACCATGGACACCATGTTTTTATCGATCAAAGCTGCTAAGTGCACGTGACATCTGTCATTTCTAGAGGTAAAATTATAAGCGACACCTGTTTGCAATTATGCAGCTGCGGAAAGTAAATGCCTTGATCAACATGCGTATATGCACATGCTGATCAATGCATTTTCTATCCCATCTGCTATCACAATTTAGTTGTCTGCTCCTCTTGTGAGCGATGACATACAAACTCGCCTGGATGCTTAAAACAAAGACGCGGATCAGACAGTACATCCGCACAGTCTGATGCTCATTTGAATCCAGTCAGCACACGGTGTCGGGCCACTTTTGGCCTACGAGTGAAATGTCATTCAAATGTCGCTGCGCTGGCCGTTCGTGGCCCGCTTTTATATATTAAGCAGGAATTAAGAACTTATGCCCACAGAAGACTCTGACCAGACTGTACTTGTATTTGAACTGCGAACTGTTGATAAAAAATCATCTTATTTGATGCTCGGTGACAAATGAGAACTTAATTACACTACAACTTGAAACTTTGATCTAATAAATTACCGCTAATTGATTAGTTGACACATTCTGCTCAATGAATTACCCAAGCGCAAAATCATCATTGCCGAGGAGCGCTTTTGAAAAATAATTAACTAATATCAAGCATCTGAAAGATTCATGTTAGGTAAATATTGGTTCGAGCCAGCCCAATGTTTATACATTAAAAATTGTCCTGCGGTCCGTGTTTTGAGTTCGAGAGTTCAAGCCATCATTGTTCGAGCCTGGGGTGTATTTTCACATTAAATATATATAGTGAATTCCCTTGAACTGACGAATGAGTTCTAGCAATCCATGATGTTCGAGACAGGCGAGTTGGAGCAACCAAAGTTCTACTGTATAAGCATCAGTTTTCTTAATACACACATATTTTTATTTGGCTTAATTATACAAACCATCATGTCCTGATCCATCATCTAGCTGATTCAAGGCATCCAGTACTATGACCACCTGTGTCTTAGCAGCAGCTAAATTCAACCATTTCTTCAACTCATTGATCATGAGAGCATCAGACGTGGGAATGTGAAGGTCAAAGCCAAAGAAATCCTTCATTTCTTCATACAGTCTGAAATTATATAGGCCTCATATATGTTTTTCAGGGCTGGAAAAATCCACTCCTCCACTTGCCATGGTGAGTGCCTTATGCTGTAGGACGAGTAGAAATTTTGACTGTTTCCAACGTTAAGTATTGAATTTACCAATACATATGGTGATGTAGGTTGTAGAACAAGTAGAAATTTTAAGAATTTTCCACCCATGTTTTTCACAGATTAACATTTGCCGAGTGAAGCAGCTAAATTCAACCATTTCCTCAACTTATTGATCATGAGAGCATCAGACGTAGGAATGTGAAGGTCAAAGCCAAAGAAATCCTTCATTTCTTCATACAGTCTGAAATATATAGGGGATCATATATATGTTTTTCACACATTAACATTTAAAGCGCGAAGAAAAAAAAATGCATCTGAAAATGTTGTCTGCTGAAGTTGTCTGCTGCAAATAATTGCCTAGCATTTCTGACGAATTAAGTATAGAAGCAAACAGCGTGGACCCAGAACAGACTGCTCCTATAGGAGCAGTCTGGTCAGGGTCCACACTGTTTGCCATAGAGCCCTCTTAAACTTTTCAGCAGACGAGAAAAGCAAACGACTTTTATGGCGATTGGCGCATTAAGGGTTAACATTTGCCGAGTGAAGCAGCTAAATTCAACCATTTTTTCAACTCATTGATCATGAGAGCATCAGACGTGGGAATGTGAAGGTCAAAGCCAAAGAAATCCTTCATTTCTTCATACAGTCTGAAATATAGGGATCATACATGTTTTTCACGTATTAACATTTGCCTAGTGAAGCAGCTAAATTCAACCATTTCTTCAACTCATTGATCATGAGAGCATCAGACATGGGAATGTGGAGGTCAAAGCCAAAGAAATCCTTCATTTCTTCATACAGTCTGAAATATAGGGATCATATATGTGATTTATGCATTAACATTTGCTGAGTGAAGCAGCTAAATTCAACCATTTCTTCAACTCATTGATCATGAGAGCATCAGACGTGGGAATGTGGAGGTCAAAGCCAAAGAAATCCTTCATTTCTTCATACAGTCTGAAATATAGGGATCATATATGTTTTTCACCCATTAACATTTGCCGAGTGAAGCAGCTAAATTCAACCATTTCTTCAACTCATTGATCATGAGAGCATCAGACGTGGGAATGTGGAGGTCAAAGCCAAAGAAATACTTCATTTCTTCATACAGTCTGAAATATAGGGATCATATATGTGATTTATGCATTAACATTTGCTGAGTGAAGCAGCTAAATTCAACCATTTCTTCAACTCATTGATCATGAGAGCATCAGACGTGGGAATGTGAAGGTCAAAGCCAAAGAAATCCTTCATTTCTTCATACAGTCTGAAATATAGGGATCATATATGTTTTTCACCCATTAACATTTGCCGAGTGAAGCAGCTAAATTCAACCATTTCTTCAACTCATTGATCATGAGAGCATCAGACGTAGGAATGTGAAGGTCAAAGCCAAAGAAATCCTTCATTTCTTCATACAGTCTGAAATATAGGGGTCATATATGTTTTTCTCGATATTAACATTTGCCGAGTGAAGCAGCTAAATTCAACCATTTCTTCAACTCATTGATCATGAGAGCATCAGAGGTGGGAATGTGAAGGTCAAAGCCAAAGAAATCCTTCATTTTTTCATACAGTCTGAAATATATGGTTCATACATGTTTTTCACCCATTAACATTTGCCGAGTGAAGCAGCTAAATTCAACCATTTCTTCAACTCATTGATCATGAGAGCATCAGAGGTGGGAATGTGAAGATCAAAGCCAAAGAAATCCTTCATTTCTTCATAAAGTGTGAAATATAGGGGATCATATATGTTTTTCACGCATTTACCCTTAAAGCGCCAAGAAAAAAATGCATCTGAAAATGTCATCTGCTGAAGTTGTCTGCTGCAAATAATTGCCTAACATTACTGACAAATTAAATATAGAAGCAAACAGCGTGGACCCAGAACAGACTGCTCCTATAGGAGCAGTCTGATCTGGGTCCACAGTGTTTGCCATATAGGCTTCTTAAACATTTCAGCAGACGAGAAAAGCAGACAACTTCGCGCATTAAGGGTTAACATTTGCCGAGTGAAGCAGCTAAATTCAACCATTTCTTCAACTCATTGATCATGAGAGCATCAGACGTGGGAATGTGAAGGTCAAAGCCAAAGATATCTTTCATTTCTTCATACAGTCTGAAATATAGGGATCATATTGGCCTCATCGCGACAAAACCTCTCTACGGGGTTTCCAACACCACTCTCATCAGCTACAAAGACTATCTAGAAAACTGAAATTGTTCTTGTAGCAATTTTGGATTTGATTCTTTCCAAAAAGCAAATAACAAAGGCATTGGTCAGACTGCACCTTTGTTGTTCGCAAACCCCGAAGACAGGTTTTCTTGTGTCGAGGCCCAAATATGTTTTTCATGTTTGCCAAGGAAAGCAGCTGAACTCCTGGACCCGGTTGTACGAAGCTCAATTATCTTTTAATCATGGATTAAAACCTCGATTAATTAGCGCCTTATTAATTCGCGTTGTACGAAGCTCAATTATCTTTTAATCATGGATTAAACCCTTGATTCAACCCCGATTTCTCAATTAAATTTAATCGACGTCTAGGAGGTGAATTAAACGATTTAATCAGTCATTAGCCCGAAACAAAATGGCGGCCAACATAGCGTTTGTCCATTCAGGAAGGCAAAGAAATGAAAACAAACGTGAGAGAAAGAGCAAACAACGGCATGTAGACAGGTAGAGATGACCGACGTGGAATTGCGCCGGAGATACCGCTTATCAAAGGCCAACATACTTTTCATCTTAAGATTGATCAAAGAAACTACCTGCCATAGTACACAGAGATCAAATCCCATCAGTGCGGAACTCCGAGTGAATCCCCAAAACATTGTTTTTCATCAAACATTCATTGTGAAATGTCATCTTTCTTCTGCCAAAACGAAAGTCGTTCTACTTAGTGACCGCAGTGACGTCATGGAACTACCCAGCTAAGTTGCAAAGTGCGGGTGGTACACCAGTTTAAAGTAGAGCATTGTTTCACTGCTATGTTACTTTTTCTTGTTCTTCCAATACACATATCCTACGTATACACATATCGTTTAAAATTTTCATGAAAAATGTCATTCCCATTTGGACAATATTTTGGAAGATGCCACATTTTGCGCCGGCGGAAATATTCTGTCATGAGTGACGGTGTAGAGGGGGGGGGGGAGAGGGTGCTTCATAATGTCATTGGTTTAAAAGCTTATACGAGTCATTTCCTGTTAAGCAGCCAGTAGCAATAACTCTGATATGTGAATCATAATGCCCATGTACATGTATGTCAGATTAAAACCCTTCCCATTGCTTTAATCCCTAACTAAAATACTTTTTTCATCGAATATGCGAACATATGCCTCATGGCAAAGTTTGTTTGTCCCCTAAATAAAAAATCGCATCAAACTTATATGAGGGGATGGACATTTGCCCCTTTGAATGTGGGCACCTGCCTCCTCTGTATAAAATTGCAATCCGCATCTCCGTCCTGATCTTGTATAATACCCCAAGCTCTGTGTGTTGAACTAAGGAGATGGGCGCCGCTCAAAACAGACCTAAATTGCAATTTTGCATGGAAAGAGGGTCCGGACCCCCCCCCCCCTGGAAAATCACATTATATGGGTTTCTTTAGATATTACGATTAGGACCCCCCAAGAAAAAGTTGGACCCCCCCCCTGGAAAATGTTAGACCCCTTCTGGATCCTTGGAAAAGTATAGTTTTCTCTGTAATAAAACCATTGGACCCCCTCTATAAACTGTAAAATAAGTTGAGGACAAAATAATAGTAATAAAAAAAAACGTTGTCCATTTCTGGCCGTCGGGCATGGACCCCCCCCCCCCCCCTAAAAAAAATCCTGGATCCGCGTATGATTTTGTAACCAACAAGTTTGGTGTCGGTTAAGTTACATGTGTTAGTAACGCGTGGGAGAGTTTGCAGGTATGCGAGAAGCGCAGGGAGTAATAATTAGTCCCCTCCTCCGCATCCCATCGCTTCGTCGCCTTACTGTTTGTAACGGTTGTTAGCAATGTTAAATTCATGTTACTTGTCTTCATCTGTGGTGAGTTTCTTGTACCGTTTCAGTTCCAACTTTTGTTGCGTCTGAATAGATCCAATACTGTTTACTGAGGGGTAGCATCTGACGTTCGTTTTGTTCTAGGCTTATTGTTTAACTATTTCGAATGAAACCCCGATGTTACGGTTGCGTTCTTTTTTCGTTTTCATATCATGGAGCTAGTTTTGAGGAGAGAGGGATGCGGAATTCGGTGGTAACTGTCATTTGGTCGTCTTCGTTTTCGACCTGAGTGTGTCGTTATTTTGGGTGTTCAGGGCCTCCATGGGCCCATGTTCTTGATTTTAATCTCGCACATGTTCGCCTTTTTCAAACGCCTGATTTCTGCGAAGCCTCAGTGTTCCGAGGGGGGGGGGGGAGGGGGTCTCTATTTTTTTCTGCATGCGTACGCTCGCGCCCAGCATCTAACTTTCACCCCCAAAAATATCACGAATTTCAAGCACCCAAAAAATATTTTACCTGAGCCTACGTATATATGAAAATATGAAAATATCAGATACCCCCCTGCCCCCCCCCCCTGACCCCCCCCCCCCCCCGACCCCCCCCCCCCCCCCCCCCCCGACCCGGGGAGTGTTCTAGGTGCCCCCAGTGAGTCAGATAAAACTGGCATGATGAAAATAGCAACAAAAGAGCGCGACATAGACAATGACGTCATTGTTTACATTGTCATTGGCGACGCTTACCAGATATTTCGACAGACTCTGTCAATAAAACAATCATAGAGCGTACAGCCTTACATTTCCGTGATATCTGTATATCTTTACACTCTCACTGTGTTTCATAGGAAATTAACCTTTTATTGCGAAATGAACGTTACAGGAGTAACGATCCCCGGGTAACAATCGACCATCCCGATCAGCTTGGTTCCTCCTCTTTCTTTACGTCCTAAAGTTGATTTGTAAGTTTTGACTGAAGAATTTCTCTTTTCTAATATGGCGGCGTTTTGTTTACATGGCTGAATTATGGGAGACTGGTTCTATGATTTCTATTGAAATTAATTACGAACCCTCGATTAAAGGTCAATTAACTAATCAACCGTTTAATGAGGCTTCATACAACACATTTAAATACATCAATTAGTTAATCCATCGTTAAGATTTAAATGATTGATTAACACTTAATCCATGATAAAATTTAATAGAGCTTCGTACAACCGGGTCCTGATCTTGAGAGTGCCAGAGGTGGGAATATGCAAGTCAAAGCCAAAGAATTCCTTCATTTCTTCATACAGTCTTTAATACATACTCCTGGATAAATACCTGGTAAGTTTTAGCAACCATTATGGATGAAAGCAACTCTTGATCAGAGTCTGAAACATCAGACATTGTCAATACAATGGTTTGCTTTCAATTTATTTTAGTTTTGGTAAAATACAGTAGAATTTCTTTTTTTTTGTTATTACCCATCATTATACTGGATTACCTGACATTGAAAGGTCAAGGTCAAAACATTGATTGCAAATGTATTTCATTACTACATATCAGCAAATGGGCCAGTGCACGTAATTTTGGTGCATATTGCCAGGATTCTTTGCAGCTTGCATACCAAAAGTATGGATGTAGATAAAGGCTCAGACCAACATTTAGACTTCTAAATTCCCTGGATATGTCAGTGGTAGAGTGCTTGACTCAAGACCCAAGGGTTGTGGGTAGAGCATCACTGGCGTCACTGCATTGTGTCCTTGAGCAAGACACATTAATCCTTGCTTAGTACTGGTTCAACCCAGGAAGACCTGTCCCAACAAAAAAGACGGATGGCTGAGAATGGGTTTGCTCCCTCCACCCTAGGGAATTTTGCAGACATATCCTATCTTGTAGAGAATTGAAAGCCAAGTCTTTTAAGAGATGTTTGCACTCTGTGCTCCGGGGCGTTAGTCTGTAAGAGCCTGTAACATACGTTACTTAATCAAACTAAGAAAAAGTAAATTGAAAGTTTGGGCTACAAATTGAAGATATTAAAATATTTATCTTTAAAAATCATTCATATAGTCTGCATACTGGATATCTTAACTACATATGACAGCCATTTGAACAAAATTGCGGCTTCCTAAGGTGTCATATGCGTTACATAAATCAGATAACCCATTAAAATTTGCAAGTGTGGCTAACATCATTTACATTCACAATCTCTCTGTGTGTTTTGCAAAATGTTTTTAACCATATCTGACTAGCTTATGCAATTGGCTAACAGAAAAATTAAAGTTTGTTTCCCTAGCTTGAATATTTTTTCTGGAATAAGCAATTAAACAACCCTACCCCTACCCAGTTTTAAGGTGAAATGTTTGGTATTAAAACTAAAGTAAAAATAGTTAAAAAATATTTGCAGTTGATGAATGTGTTTCATTGTTTGGGATTTATTTGCTTATATGAAAAGACTCATAAATCTGCAAGTTTATTGCAAATTTTTTAATATCAGAGGCTGTAGCATATGTTACCTGATGTAATAAATGGGCAAGCTCAGTGTCTTTACGTAAGATATGCCTAAAATGTTTTAATCTCCTCGAGGGAATTTTGCAGACATATTCCTTCTTATAGTACAACTCAAGCTGCATCGAATAAGGGATGTTTGCACTCTCTATGTTGGGGCGTTAGTCTGAAACAGTGTGTTACATGCGTTACTATATCAAATAAAGGAAATGTAGTTTGAAAGTTTGAGCTAAAAATGAAAAACTTGCAGCTGTTGGATATCTTACATTGTTTAGGGATTTTAAACTGGCTCCTATGATAAAGACTTATAGATCTGCTAGTTGTCATCAAGTTTTAAAGATCAGAGAGTGTTACATATGTTATCGTGATAAGTAAAATCATCAAACAGTATTTTGACATCAAGCTGAGTAAGGGCCTGCTCCATCCTAATCCCCTTTGGAATTCTGCAGACAAATTACATCTTATGTAGCCATTCAAGGTGCATTTAATAAGAAATGTTTGCACTCTGTAAGTCGGGGCGTTAGCCTGTAACAGCTTGTTACATATGTTACTATATCAATTTGAGAATAAGAAATTTGAATGTTTGAGCTACTAAAAGAAGACATTAAAATTATCTAATAAATTGGCATTCTTATAGTCTTTATACTGGATGTCTTTACTACATATGGAAGCTGTTTAAAATAAATACGGCTAACTTTGGTTTTATGTGTGTTACATGAACCTAATTATAATTTAAAAGCTATAATTGTGGCTATCGTCATTTAGTTAAACAACTTCTATGACTTGGTTTCAAACTGTTTTATTAGATTTTACAAATATATACTCAATTGATGAATAGGAAAAACCAAGTTTGCTTTTCTATCTTAAATATATTGTCTTATAGGAGCTAATACACAGCCCTACTCCCAGTTTTACAGAGAAGCGAATTTTGTTATTACTGTTTAAATAAAACACATGAAAGCGTTTACAGCATGTGGATATTTTTCATTTTCTTAGTCTGTCTTGCTCATATATCTGCAAGATGTCATTAAGTTTAAGATCAGGACACTTAATGTGTACTTATAAGTCTTTGGTGCCAAACACTAGAAATTATATTCATTTGTGATTATCAAGCCCATGGACTGTTTTTACAGATGTTATCAATGACCTTTTGGACACATTTCCTAATACTGTGCATATAATGCTAAATGTAGAGCCACAAATAGAAAAAATAGTTTTACATTTTTACAAGAAAATACAATAAATGAAATAGTCCAAACTATTTCTCATCGATTTAACACTCATGTTAAACGTTTGTCGTTGTCTGCTTCTGTGGTAATCATTATTATCACACGCCTCCATGCAACTAGTAGAATCATCACACAATATTTCAATGATTTACTGTTATACAATTTTTACCAACAGTCCACTCAAAATTGATGAGCCATTATCAACTTTCCAATTTTGCCAATTATGGCTTGGAACATTCGGAAACTGATATGAATTCCTAATAGTTGGCTCTTTGAGTATGTGTTTCAAGTGATACTCTGCAAGTAGGAGAATGACTAAAGCTTTACAAGGAGGAAAACTATGCCATTAAGAGCAATGAGTACCTGGACTGATGTACCTTGATATTTCTGTGATAAAGAATCATATCTTAGCTGGTTAACTTTTATAAATGTAGCCTTTCCATACATACAACCCACATATTTTCATCTAATAATGTCTCTGCACTTATTATCTTTCCCCAAGCATTCAAAAACTTATTTTAAGTCTTAGTACTTCTGGAGTGCTGAAACCGAGGTAACCCTTTCCCTTCAGATAAACGAACTAGATGTATCACAGCAGGTAAAGCAATAAAATGCAGGATGAACAGAGCGCAAATAGACCCTTTCAATTCAATGATTCACTAAGTTCCTAAGATAAGAGTGCTTATTAAAGGATGTAACATATATAACTCGTCATAATAAATGAGCAAGGGCATTGTTGTGTCATCCTTTTTGATTACACAGTCAGAGGCAAGTGTTTTCAATTTCAGTGTTTTCAATGGATCATGAAATGAGGCACCTTATCAACTTGTTTACTCTGTATAAATCTTCCATAGAGCATAATATAGAACTACTGGTTATCCCATTCTACCTATAGTCCACTTTCCTTCTTTTGAATGCAACAGCTAATTGATATGGCTGCAAAAACTGAGAAATCATAGGTTTTACATTATTTTAAGACATGCTTCAATGTACTGACATCATAAAACAACCTACTGCAAACATAATTGATGGCAATTTCGAACTTCATATTCTTTCTCTTATACCAGATAACTTTCAAGGTGTAACAGAAATTGTTTCAGACGGTCTGCCAAAACCATCAAGAGTCAACATTGTAACTAAAGAAAACTTATAAAGTTCTTTGGGCGCAGCAAAATACTATTGATCTAAGACCTGAGGACTTAAGCGCCAAAAGACTGGATAGGTTCCATGGCAAATGATGCAAAAAAGCAGCCTATCAAATTTCTGTTTGACCAATGTCAGAAATCTTAAAGTATTCTTAGAGGTACAAGGTAGAGACATAGATTTTGCAAAATCAGAGCAAAGTTATCATTTGACTACCACGGAAGCAGATGCAGCTGCAGTTAGATTGCTCTTGTCACTTCACAGGAAGAGATATATACCAGAACCATACTCCATTGTATGCATATATGTGAAATGGCATTAAACCCATATCTAATCAGGTGTTTGATCCCATGACACTGACATGCTGTTTCTGTTTTTGAAGAATGCTAAGGATTCAAGTTTGGCTGAGTCAAGTTGTTTGACGCTAGCACTGGCCACACATATAAAGAAAATTAAGTCTTTTGATGGCAAAAGAAGAGTATCACACAAAATGCTTATAAGTGATGCTTGTCACAATTACCAATTTTAAAAAGTAATCTTAATTAATGTAACACATATAACACCATAGGAAGCTGTATATTTGTTAAAAAATCTTTTCTTATTTATCAAAGGTATTCAGCATGCAAACTACATGAATAATTCAAATAAATAGATAGTTTTATGTCTTCTTTCTGTTTCTCAGACTTTCAATTCATTTATTCTTAAATTGATATGGTAACATACGTATCATACCATTACAGGCTAAACCCCTAGTTAATAGAGTGCAAACATCTCTTATTTGATGCAGCTTGAATTGTTCTTTAAGGTAGGATATGTCTGCACAATTCCCAAAGGGGTGGAGGGGAACAGGATTGTACTCAGTTTGCAGTCCTAATACAATGCCATGATTTTACTGGTTGTGATGAAATGGGTGATTATTTTGCCATAGAAGCAGACACAATGATAGACATTGTGAGGGTGACTTGAATAAAGATTGTTTTTGAATTATTTATTTAATAGGAATATTTATTGATTTGTGTCATTTAAATGAGAACTATTATTTTCTATCTATATGTCTATATATTTAAATATAGGCATAAGGAAATATGTAATTAAAAAGGTTATGTATAACATAGGTAACACAATTCCATGGACTTGTTATCAGCAATGACTGTAATTACTAAGACTAAGGCACCAGAGGCTAGAGATAAATAGGAAAACATGTGAAAACGGTATTTTTCTGAAATATCATCTTTTACTTCCAAGATAATTTCCCTAGCTCATGCATTATGCCATGTAACATACGTTACATACTTTAATAAGTGCTCTGATCCTGATGTCAAACTTGCAAATGTATGACTCTTTATTGCATTAGCAAGACAGTGCCAAAAATGTAAGATATCCACGAGCGTCAAATATTTTCATATATTTTTCTTCAATAATAGATACCAAAATTGGATACTTAAAATTGGGGGTAGGGTTGTTTAATAGCTCATATAAAACAGTGTATTTGAGATAGAAAAGCAAACTTTGTTTTTTCTATTAGTCAAATGAGTGTTTTAGTAAACTAAGATTAGAAACTTGTAAAAATGCACAAATTGTCTGTAAAATGAATGATGTTAGTCACGATTTCAACTTTCAAAGGGAAATTTAATCTATGTAACGCATATAACACCATTGAAGGCTGTAATTTTGTTTAAAATGCTGCTTTTATGTAGCTTAGGCATCCAGCTTGCAAACTACATAAGAAATTTGAATAATTAGATGGTTTAATGTCTTCTATCTGTAGCTCAAACTTTCATTTTGATTTTTCCTTAGTTTGTTACAGTAACATATGTAACAGGCTGTCAGAGACTAACGCCCCGGAGCACAGAGTGCAAACATCTCTTAAAAGATGCGGCTTGAAATTTTCTTCAAGATAGGATATGTCTGCAAAATTCCCTAGGGGGGGGGAGCAGGACCTTTTTTAGCTCGAAGTCTAAAACTGAAAGATTGTTGACTCAGACTGGGACGTAAAGAATCAAATCAAACAAACAAACGTATGCAATAAGTACCTTTTTTCTGCTGACCCAAATAATTATTTGATTTTATGTACAAATAAACATCAATAAGCCTTGGATTTCTTTTGCTTCGGTATTCAGTTTTATTTACTGTTGAGTCTTTATCTTTGCTTTATCTCCTTTTTAAATCTTGATTAATATGTTCTAGGAGATGATGCATTTATAAATTAGGGGTCTTTCATGCAAACCAAACATCTATGTATCTTGAAAAGGTGAGGTTGGCGCGCTGTGAAACTGGTTTAAGCCCTCCAGTAAAATATTTGTACTGACCATTCCAAGGCAGTGCTTCTTTTGTGGATGGTTTATGTTATTTCTGTCTTGTTTTTGTTATGCTTTCGTGCGAGTCTGTTTATTAATGCCTTGTGGTCACCTGCTGGGAAAGGGCTGACCTCTTGGCTCTCATTTGTAATGTCTAATTGTGAAGTTGTCACTTTCCCATTGGTATCCTGGGTCAGGTGTGGTGCTTGATTGTATTGATTCCTGATCATTGGCCTCTTTCTTACTCTGATTTATTACTTCTACATGTATTTAATAAATTTGGCACTCAGAAACTTAGCAGCCATACACTTATTGATTAATTTGAATGATAACAAGATCAAATAATATTTTGAAATTGTATTGAAAGAAAAACCTCATCTAACATCTGTATTCCTCAAGACTTTTTTAGGAAAATGTTTGGATGGAAAAATCAGTGTCTCATAGCTTATAAATGGATACAATAAGCATTTTTTCACCAAACATTTTTGTCTGAAGAAGAATAATAACTGATTGATACACCTACCTTTTGATTAGTTTCATATAGTCTGCACTATCCGCTGAGCTGCCAATAAAATGTACAAACATAAAGGTGTTTGGTTCAGCATCAGATACTCTCTTAACCCAGTTGGCAACGAGGGCTGATTTACCTGAACCTGTAAATAAACAACAGTAACAAATTAATCCCCAAAAATTGGCGGAATCTTTTGTACACTAATAAAATCTTCCCTTGGAAAAGCATGCTCACCCATTAAGGGTGGTTTATTGCTTATAAAGGCTTCCTTAACTTGTATCACAAATAGCAGAGTTTGTAATTAGCATAGTACACATAGTACATCTAATACAGTACACAAACATATTACAATAAAACCTGTGTAAACTGGTCACTCACAAAAAGACAAAAAATTGGTTTTCAAGACCAATTATTGCTTAATGCAGGTCAAAAGTATTGCTGAATGCTCCAAAGTGGAGCATTCTGCAATACTTTTGACCTTCATTAAGCTACCATTCGTCATAAAAATCCTTGTTTTGTCTATTTCTGAGTAGCCCTTTTACACAGGTTTAACTGTATACCCATGACTCCACGCAATCACATTACTTTCCCCTCCGAGAAGTTTCTGATTGAAACTATGATGGAATTCCTTGATCTTTTTCAAGAAAAATCTTACAAAAGAAAGAAAGAACAAGAAATGTCACAAACACGTGACGAATGCCCCCAAAGGAATTGGTCTAGCATAAGACACATTTGAGGAAAGATAGCTATAATATAGAACGAAAAAACTAGAAATGAGGCCAGAAGTCCAAGGTCAAAGTGACTCAAAATGGTATGCACCACTCCGCCATCCCAAGAGGAATCACCACCCCAAATTTGGAATTCCTACATCAAATAATATAAGAGATATGCTGTGGACACAATAATTCTTGAAAACTAGGTCAGAGGTCAAGGTCACAGTGACCCAAAAATGGTTTGTGACACTCAGGCATCCCAAGATGCATTTACTTACCAAATTTGTAATTTCTATTTCAAAGAATATAGGAGATATGCACCAGTTTCTAGAAACTAGGTCAGAGGTCAAGTTCAAGGTCACAGTGACTAAATTATGGTAAGTGACACTTCATCATCCCAAGATGCATCCACACAACAAACTTGAGATTCCTACCTCAAATAATATAAGAGATACGCTCTGGACATGATTTTTCTAAAAACTAGGTCAGAGGTCAAGGTCACAGTGACCCAAAAATGGTACATGACACTCCCCTATTCCAAGATGCATCCATACACCAAAATTGGAATTCCTAACTCAAGGAATATATGAGATATGCTCGGGACACAAAAATTCTTAAAACTAGGTCAGAGGTCAAGGTCACAGTGACCCAAAAATGGTATGTGACACCCTGTCATCCCAAGATGTATTTACACACCAAAATTGGAATTCCTATCTCAAAGAATATAGGAGATATGCACCAGACTCAATTTGGTTTCTAGAAACTAGGTCAGAGGTCAAGTTCAAGGTCACAGTGACCCAATTATGGTACCCTACACTTCGTCATCCCAAGACGCATCCACACACTAAATTTGAGATTCCTACCTCAAATAATATAAGAGATATGCTATGGACAAAATAATTCTAAAAACTAGGTCAGAGGTCAAGGTCAAATGGTACATGACACTCCGCTATCCCAAGATGCATCCACACACCAAATTTGGAATTCCTAACTCAAAGAATATAAGAGATATGCTCCGGACACAATAATTCTTAAAACTAGGTCAGAGGTCAAGGTCACAGAGACCCAAAAATGGCATGTGACACCCCGTCATCCCAAGATGCATTTACACACCAAATTTGGAATTCCTATCTCAAAGAATATAGGAGATATGCACTAGACTCAATGCAAATTTCAAGAAACTAGGTCAGAGGTCAAGTTCAAGGTCACAGTGACCCAATTATGGTATGCGACACTTCGTCATCCCAAGATGCATCCACACACCAAATTTGAGATTCCTACCTCAAATAATATAAGAGATATGTTCCGGACACGATTATTCTAAAAACTAGGTCAGAGGTCAAGGTCACAGTGACCGGAAAATGGTACGCGACACTCCGCCATCCCAAGATGTATCCACACACCAAATTTGGAATTCCTACTTCAAAGAATATAGGAGATATAGATATATATATAGATATATATATAGATATATGCGATTACTATATGCCTCCCAAAGTTCCTTTGGGGGCATAAAAATTGAGTGTGTAGATGACAAAAGGTATGCAAAACTACCTAGTGCGCAAACAGGTAACAGAGGAAGCAATTCATGACATAATGTGACAAAATTGAAAGAAAAGCTTACAGAAAAAGGCATTTTTCTCAAATTTTTATCCCCTTAGAGGGGAAGGTGACTCACAAAATATGATTCCCCTTTCTCAAAGCCATAAGTACACCATGACTATGGGCATCATTCAGGTCGAAACTGATTCCAAAAGGACTGTCAAATGTGCAACTCACCCTTTGTTTTAGTGTAAACATGCTCAGTTCTAATAAAAAATATACTGAGTGACATATTGTACAGTATTAATAGTTGACCTTTTTACCAAACTGCAAGGTCAGTGGTGTGTGTAAGGTCAAAATTTGTTCTCCCCTTCTTTACCTTTACTTTGATAATATAAACGTGACCACTTTCAAAAAAAGTGACCTTTTAGCCTAACCCTAGGAGTCAAGAGAGTGTAAGGGCAAAACATTTGCTTGCATGCTCATTACAGTATTCATACCTGATTCTCCTAACAAAACAAATGGTTCATGGTGTTTTTTCTCTCGCTGTTCATTGATGGATGTAAAATACTCCTCTCTACCAATATAGACTCGACAACGAGCGGCAGCGAAGGCGTTATGTGCTTCAGCCTGTTGCTGGAGCTTGGTCAGTTCTGTACCAATGGGGAAATCTTCATCAACACACTGAGCCAAGTCCTGATGTACAAAATAAAGAAACAAACCCATTAATGTCTTTATCTCCTAGTGTCGTCTGTTGATAACTTTTGCAAAAAGTTAGGACCCAGATCAGGCCTGACAAAATGTCAGGCCTGATCTGGATCCAAACTGTTTGACACTCTGGTTGTATTCCTGAAAGAATTTTTCGAAAAGGTTGATTTTGAAAAAAATCAGCAGACGACAAAAAAGTGGGAAAATTTCCCAGGGGTGGGGGGGGGGGGGGGGGGCGGGGGGGGCAAAGACTCGACAATATAGACTCGACAACGAGCAGCAGCGAAGGCGTTATGAGCTTCAGCCTGTTGCTGGAGTTTGGTCAGCTCTGTACCAATGGGGAAATCTTCATCTACACACTGAGCCAAGTCCTGATGTACAAAACAAAGAAACAAGTTCATCATTTTGTCAGGCCTAATCTGGATCCAAGCTGTTTGCAAAGGTTATCAGCAATGGACTTTTGAGGACAAAAGTAGCCAATAGAAGAAAAGAGAATAGTAAGTAATTAAAATAAAGTCTTTACTTACTTACTTACTTACTTACTTACTTACTTACTTACTTACTTACTTACTTGCTTACTTGCTTACTTACTTTTCTCTATTTTGATTTTTCCTACAAGCCCCACCCCCCACCTCACACCAAATTGAAAGTGAGGAAGGGGGGCATAAAATCAGCAGATGACAAAAAACACGCAGAAATACCCAGCATGCTCTCAATGTGAGAAAATGCTATGCAAGTATGAGGGTCATTTGGAAAGTTCTTAGCATGGCATCATAACTCCACAATGCGTTGATAAAATGCTATCAAATTATACATTTTTGGAAACTAGAATTCAACAGCTAATTGATGGTTTAATTTTTGTCGAAAAAGAACTTAGCGTGCACTTGCAGCACATGCTCAAAATGAGTAGGGGTTTATATACTGGCGAAAATTTTAAGTAAAATACTTGGAAAAAGCGAAGGAAAATTGGGGACCTTATTTGCGATCATGATTTGACAAATTAACGATTTGGTGCCAACTAATTTTTGATTAAAATATATTATGCGATCATTGCTTGCACGACTACCACCTTTACATTCGGAAAATGTTGACTAATAGAGAAATGATAAACTTTGAAAAATGGGACTTTTTTCGATTTTTCTTTATACTTTTACTATAAATTGTGTCACTACAGGAGCACGAAAAATGCCTATTGGAATGTTTTTTGCTTTATTTGTAGCAAACAATGCATAAAAATCATTTTGTTGCGCATAAAGCGCGGCTTGTAATGTTCTGTATTCAAGAAAATTATTCCTTATAACACTACCCCTACTTTTTAAGAAGTGGGTGGGGTAACTTAACCCCTCACATTTTGTCGATGGCATAAACAAATTCTCACGGTATCGCGTCTACTATCACAAAATTGATTGATTTTTACTCTCAAGGTATTATTACTGTTTTGTTTGCCACCGTTTTCAATTGAAATGAACCAGAACGTCAACTCATTGCTTAACTTACTCTGCCCCATGGGAAGATTACAAGAGTTATCTTCCTTTTGTTCTGGTTTACAAAATTTATTTTGGTTTCAATACAAAGAGCATAAAGTGTGCTTGACAAAAATACCAACGCATGAAATTTTTAAACTACTGTCCGTAAAATATTTTCATAATATGTGCATTGTGACATGCGATTTTTAGTCGAAAAAACTAGCGCATTGCTTTGCTTTCTAGACAGCTTTGGTATTGCTGTTCCGATTTTTAGTTATTAGAAACATCCAACTCGGTAATCAATTGTATGATAACTGTACCAGATTGTGGCCTACCAAATGGTGCAAAATTATCTAATTTCATGAACTATTTTTAATGTTCTGCACACTTTTCAAAAGGTAAAATGTTATATTTTCCACTGAGATTTTGCGTTTTCCAGTATACAAACAGTACATGTATTCACAATAATATTTTTCGTTTCTGCATTATAATATCCTCATGAAATTTGTGCCATAACATAGAGGAAAGATGGTTCTTTAAAATGATACCAAACATGATAGGTTTTGTAAAACGGTTACTAAGATAAAAGACCATGCTAGGAACTTTCCGAATGCCCCTCGTATACACTTTTAATTGTCACCAAAATTTTGCTTAGATTAACCTGTTAATCCTTTGTATTTTGATGGATTTTCCCATACATATTGATACAATAAGTATGGAATTATCCATTTTGTGTGTTTGGGGGTCACAGGTAGAATTTACAAAATTATGGTGTATTTCTGTTTTAATCTTAGCAAACAGTGCAGACCCTGATGATATGCAGCATTATGCTGCTTTTCATCTGGGTCTTCGCTGTTTGACAAAGTATCCGTTTAGCAGTTTCCAGTATACAAAGGGTTAATCAAAACGTGTTGGTTGCCTAGTAGAAAAATAAGACTGTCTTCAGGTCATTAATAGAATAAGATATCAATACCTGTTTGATGAGATCAGCTACCTCTGGTGCTGTCTTGAAACTTGCTATATTCAGCTCTGATTGGTCTTTCACCTGAGATTTCAGCCATTCTTGTCTTTCATGGTGCCATTCGGATTCAGCTACACGCTTCTATTGATGATTCAAGAAAAAAAGATAAATATACTTTATTAAAAATTGCTTAATTTAAAAAACGTATTTATCTTAATAATAGCCCATGCTTTTATGATAGTCCATCCCCTGGTTTGGACGTCAAAAATGGTGATTTTTTGATGATTTTTGGAATTTTAAGGCCTCTAATAAGGGTCCACTGCAAAAAAATGGAGAAAAAAATTATCCTACCTTAAATAATTATGCTGTAAATTTCAGAATTTGTTGCTTGATCACCAAACATATGGGTCCATTTTTATCCTGGTTTCCAATGAAATGGTAAATACAGGGAATCACACTGTCACTATGTTAATTTGCAGTGTCTTTTGTTTTCCAATGATCACTGATGACAAGAAACCAGGTTACACAGTGGCTTTTTATACATGTAAACAAAAACTGATGTTTTGTGAGTATATTTGGAATTACCAAATATTATAGCCCCTAATAAAGGCCCACCCCTCTCATTGTAAATGGGAATACACAGGCTATTATTAAGATAAATATGTTAAGTTTAACTCTTCAGCTGCTAATCACACCAAAATATTGTCAGCTGTATCATCTTCTATTCCTTTTATAATGTCTCTGAAGCAAACAGTGTGGACCCAGATCAGACAACTACTGTAGGAGCAGTCTGATATGGGCCCTCACTGTTTGTTTGTATGCCAAAATTAGTCTTTGACATAAGCATTTACATGCAACAGAGGAATTCAGCAGATGACATTTTCAGATGCATTTTTTTGTAGAAGGCTAAGAGTTAAATATCTGCACTTAAATGAACAGACAGATTTAGGTCTGTGGAGCTATAACTGCATCAATATTTAATGATTTAGCTCAAGATATGTGTGCATAATTGAAAATTATTTTCTTATTTATCTGACAAAACATACGAGAGATGATCCAAAAATTCTGATCTTTACTTTGTAGCTTTGTCCAGCGACATTTTTGAGAGACATATCATGCACCATTCAAAAGAACTAGTGTTTACCTTTAAAATGGTGCTAATATTTTCTCGCTGTACTGTTTCTTTTAATAATTACAGCACATTATATATGGCCAACTCCATACCACTGGCCTGTTTTCATGTTATAGAATTATAATAATATTTGAATCTGAATCTTTCAAGCCCGGCATCTTAAAAACCACAAAATAAAACTGCATTGTACCTTATATTGTTTCACATCTAACTCTCCCTCAACTGGGGGTTTTCTCAGGTAGAAGAAACTTCTCTTTTTAGCAGCATCAGGATTGTTCAACACACCATGGAAAATCTCAAGCTAAGCAAAAAAGAGAATAAAGAAAAATCAGGATATGTATATTGAACACATTTTTTTAAATACAGAGTTTGAGCTTGACAGCTGTCTGATTCAATTTCACAAAAGTATACAATTATTTGGGCCACGAAGTGAGAAAACCTGTCTTCGGTGGTTTGCAAACAGCAAAGGCGCAGAACAGCCTGCGCATCCGCACAGTCTGATCAGCGCCTTTGTTATTCACTTTTTTTGAAAGTATCATATCTAGGCTTGCTATGAGTAAAATTTCAATTTTCTAGCTAGTCTCTGTAGTTGAGCAGGCTGATTTGAATCTCACTTTGTCGGAAACCCTGAAGGCAAGTTTTCTCGCATGGAGGCCCATTTTACCTTTATTTGGTGGAGCATAAACTGTACCAAATAAAGGTAGAACAGCTGCTGTACCAAATAGGGCAAAAAAATTTTGAACTGATTTGAGTCTCAATAAATAGGATGTGCCAATTGAACTTTAGCGGCCTCTGTCTAAAGCAAGTTCAAACAAATCTACTTTAAGCATCTTCAACTAGAACCTAAAACAACATACATACCTAAACCTTCCATAAAGCTAAGGAAAAGTAAACAGAGACTGGTAAAGTGCATTCTAGTCAACAAGGCTAAAACCAATAAAAGAAAATTGTAAGCAATTCAAGTATTTTAAGGTATAAGTAATAATACAATCTTTTTCAAGACAGAGTATACTTTCAAGAGCATTTTAAGAAAGGCCTCCAATTTCATGTGCTTTTCAAAGCTACATACAAACCCTATATACAAATAAGAGGGTCACGGAAGACCTGGATCACTCACCTTAGTTTTTAGCCTTGAGGCAATTTTGTAATGAAACATGGAATAGCTTGAGTAACTTTGGTACAAGGAACCTTTGTGTGAAAGTTTTAAATCAGTGTCACTGGTTCAGGACACTTTAAATCTGACAGCTGTTTTGTTCTATCAGTGGAAGGTAATGATTTGAGCAATTTTGGTGGAGGGCATAATGGGGAACTTCCCCATTATGCCCTCCACCAAAATTGCTCTAGTCTAAAATGATTTTGAGTTTGGACCTGCAGTTCAGGAGATGTAAATGTTACATAAGGTGCTGTTGTGTTAAGATTTTTTCTATCTTTAGCTTTGGCGGCCATTTTGTTCAGAGAGAAAATATGCATGAGCACTGACAGATGATGTACAATGCACCATGCACACCAGACAAATACTGATTACAATACAGTTTAATCTTGTTTAATTTAAGTCCCTGGGACCAGAGTTTTACTAAGTCACAATATTAGTTTTATGAATTAAAGAGAGCTATAAACCCTCAAAAAAAACCTTTTTTTAAACTATTTCTTATCAAAGCATCTGTTGTAGAACCTGAACTCTTTCTTTGCTTGTGGTGACTTTTGTTGTCTGCTGATAACCTTTGCAAACAGTTAGGACCAAGATCAGGACCAAATTTCTGTCGATCCTAATCTGGATCCAAACAGTTTGACACTCTGAAAGCATTTTTTGAAAAAGAAAATAATATTCTTTGATTGGAAAATATCAGAACGTTCCATAAACAAACTCTATTTCCGAAACCAATGTATCACAAATTTGATTCAAAGTAAGTAAGAGGGCAAAGATCAGGAATTGATACAATCAAGCACCACATCTGCCCCAGGATACCAATGGGAAAAAGACAATGTCACAATCAGACATCACAAAAGAGAGCCAAGAGGTCAGCCCTTTGCCAGCAGGTGACCACAAGGCAACTATTCAAGTTCAATTTTTTAGTTTTTACTGTACCTGAGTAACACTAGTATCATATCTAAAGCCATCAATCCACTTGAGGTTCTTGTAATTATCTATAGCATAATCATAACTGGCGTTCAGAAGTTCATCAGTGTTTCCTGTCTTCTGGGACCAGCCAAACCTCTCACCCATCAGGCAGATAAAGTAAGGTCTACATCTGTCAATCTGAAAAAACAACAACATTCACAGCCACAGTTATATAGCATTTCAAGGACCTCACCAAGTAAGAACAAAATGATCAAAGCCACTTGTCTTTGGCAAGATGATTGCTAAACAAGATTTGACACAATATATTACATAGCAATACCAGACCCATACATGAAAAAAAAAACTTGTAATAACAAAATTACACCTTAGAATGGATAGCATCATAAAAACCACAGCTATTGTATGTGTAAGAGTAGGGGAGGGGGGGGGGTAGTGCTTAAACATCTTTTTCTGACCAATTCTATTTTTCTCCCGATCAATAAAGATATCACAAAATTTGCCTTCTGCTGCTGTAATAATTGATTGGCACTTTTAGGGGTTCAACTACCAGGGAGCGCAGTGGCTCAGTGGTAGAGCGCTTGACTCGAGACCGAAGGGCCGCGGGTTCGAGCCTCACCGGCGTCACTGCGTTGTGTCCTTGAGCAAGAACATTAATCCTAGCTTAGTACTGGTTCAACCCAGGAAGACCCGTCCCTTTATAACTGAAAGATTGTTGATGGGACGTAAAGAATCAAACCAAACAAAAATCAACTACCATAATAAGAATCTAGATCATAAATGTAAGGGTGGGATAGAAAAATCCTTCCTGAGAATCACTGATTGGCATCACGAGGCTTGCCGAGTGATGACAAACAGTAATCCTGAGGAAAAGATTTTTCTGTCCGATCCTCACATGATTAATGGATTATATTTCTTACTGCATTTTCATATTTAAGAAGTTCCACAATATGCTGAGATGTGAGACATGACACAACATCACTTTAACGTAACGATGACGTCACTTGACTTTCAACATGTGGCTGTTTGATTTTTATCTTTCCCACAGGTTGGTACAGGGGTATGAAAGGTAGATTTTTCTCAGTTGGGTAAAAACAGTGGAAACCCCAATCTGGTTTGCAACAAAGAAGAGTCTTCTTCATGCAGCCTCACCTCTTGAAGACAGATAGCTATGGTCTTTCCATCACTTGTCTGTTCTGATGTTATTCCCCAACGCAGGTCAACATAGGTGAAAAATACACCTCTATCTGTACATATACGGTTAATCTGCAACAAAATGACAATTCTTTTAATAGGGCTGTGGATCGTTAGGTAAGTGGCGATCCGATCTGATTCACGATTCATGAGTTACGATTCACAGATCGAACTGCGAGTCACTGGTTAATGACTCCTGTTATGAAACATCTATTGTTGGGTCTATTTACTTAGTAAATCAGCCCTTTCTTTTCACCCAGAAGTACCACATGTATCCAGCTAATTATCAAAGAAGATAAGACTACATTTCCACTCACGACTGTGAAGGCATGCAACACAATTTGTAAATTTGATTTTATACCTTCATGAACATGGATAATCAGATATTCTGACAGAAGTGTGCTAATTTCAGTATAAGGTCCTTTTCCTTTGTCCTGAAGTTCACACATAGACAACATGACCTGGGTCACGTAGGCCTAATCAGCTGTCACCTTGTCGGCAAGAAAAAAGTTCAAAGAAAAAGAAGAACCCTTTGAAATTTATATGATAATTGACATTTGATGATATTTTTGGCTGTGTTTATTATTAGTACATGTAGGCCTACCGATGAAGTGTGTTTAAACAAAATTAATTGGAATATATTATCAGCGGATTTTGGAATACTTAGAGGATTTTAATTACCGATAAAGGATGTCACTAACCTGCAAAAAACAAAGGTATTTAAATAAGAGATATTATCAATTAGAACCGTGGTCATACTGTAGTGAAAAATTTCAATGGACCATTTTGTGAAAAATGTCTTGTTTCAGTTTAAAAAAGGTCAAAAAAAAAAGAAAAAAAAGATCGCGATCCAACGATTTCGGCAGTGACGAATATTCATACTCGATTATTTATTCAGATCCGCGAATATCCGAGTACTCGGATACTCGCAGCAGCCCTATCTTTTAACCCTTTGTATACGGGAAACCCCCAAACCGGCACTTATACAAACAGTGAAGACCCAGATAAAATGCCGCATAATGCGGCATTTCATCAGGGTCTACACTGGTTGTTAAACTAAAAAAGATATTTAGACAAAAAATAAAATGTTCTTAAAAATTATAACCGGACACCCCTAGATATATACAATGGACCATCCCAAGTTTTTGTATCACACCAGTACAAAGGTTCCATCAGTATACAAAGGGTTATAATGTAAAAAATCTGTTTTGTGCCAAAAAGAAATAACCATTTATTTGTTTTTTGATTTGTTGGCAACAGCTCAGCTTTTGTTTTATTTCTACTGATTTACATCAAAGTCAGCAAATTTTTCAGTGATGTCGGGATGTTTTCTGGGTTGTACCAGTACTAAACAGAGGAGGGGGTGTCTTGCTGAAGGACATAACACAGTGCCTCTAGTGCTCATTGCTCAAATTCGACCTATTTAGCTCTGCTGTGACCTTGAAAATTATGACAAGACCACAAAAACTTAATCAAGTCATCTCCATTCCCCAATCTTATATCCCTACAAATTCGGTCCCAATCAGTCCAATAATTCATGAGATATCTTGCACACATAAAAGTGTCACTCTGATGCCTAAGCTGACAGAATATGCACCAAAAAACAACAATATGTCCTCCTCCCCATCGTTGTGGGGACATAACAAACTTTGCATCTTTAACAGTAAAACCTGTGTAAAACAGCCACTCAAAAATAGACAAAACAAAGATCTTAATGACAAATGGCAGCTTAATGGAGGTCATAAGTACTGCAGAATGCTCCCTTTAAGGAGCATTCTGCAATACTTTTGACCTGCATTAAGCGATAATCGGTCTCGAAAACCAATTTTCGGTCTTTTTGAGAGTGGCTGTTTTACACAGGTTTTACTGTATAAGAGCAATGTACTGAGAAAACCTGTTGTTGTTGCTTTTTTTATTTGAACAACAAAGGTGCAGATCAGCTTGCGCATCTGCACAGTCTGATCAGCATCTATGTTGTTCCATTTCTGGCATGTATGATTGCTACATTTCATACTTCCAAAGTTTCAAGATTCTAGCTTGTCTCTGTAGCTGAGCAATTCATTTTGTGTTTAATCTTCTGAAAACCCCAAAAGACAAGTTTTCTCCAGTCACGACTTATATGATCACCTAATTCATAAGCATCTGCTTTTGAGGGGAAGAATTTCCCTGTGATTCAAGAGAGCATTTTTTTCCTTTAGTAGTAGACTGGCTATGAAGGGAGACAATAATTTTATACAAAGAATGTGTCTCCCTTGAAAGCACTCCAATCTCCTGAATTTACCCACCTCTCTAAACGCTTTCTTGATAATTTCCTCTCTCTCCTCCATGAAATCTCTAAAGGTGCTCGAGACAAACACCCTGATCTCTCGTTTCTTACGTGGCACCTTCTTATGTCTTTTGACTGGAGTAATTTGTGTCTGCCTCTCAAACTCCGCATCCACTGGTATCACTGCAAGAAAACATAACTCAGTACCTGTCAGTGTCCTCTGCTGACTATCTTTACAAAAAATTTTGGACCCAGATCAGGCCCAACATAATGTCAGGCCTGATCTGGAGCCAAACTGTTTGACACCATGATGGTATTCCTTAAAGTAATTATAAAAAAGATAGTTTTTGTGAAAAATCAGCAGACGACAAAAAATCATGAAAAATTTCACAGCAAGGAAAGATGTAAAAACTAGTTACAAGGAACTCACCATATAAAACATTGATATAAATTCTTGCTAAAAATAGGATGAAAAAGTGCTGTCTCAGTTCAGAATGCTTCAAGAAGCTGAGGGCACAATGACAAATGTATAACATATGCTCAGAAAGGGAAACTTTTTGAGCATAAAAATTGTAATTATTTTCTTATCCATTAGTTTTAACATTTGTTTTAGGTGCTCAAAATAACTGTCTCATTGAGAAGGTTCTTTTGAGTACCCACAACATATGTTTTGGTTGAGAAATTTAATTTTTAGGAGCGTAAAATTGTATTTATTTACTTACCCATCGGTTTTAACACTTGTCACTCATTGAGACGGTTCTTTTGAGTACCAACAACATATTTTTGGGTTGAGAAATAAGAAAATTAATTTTTTGGGGCGTAATATTGTAATTATTTTCTTACTCACTGGTTTTAACATGTTTTGGGTGCTCCAAAGAACCATCGCATTGAGATGATTCTTTTGAGTTCGTACCCATAATATATGTTTTTGTTGAGAAATAAGAAATTTTTTTTTTTAAATATGCTCTTTATCTGGAAGCCTGGCGCAGCAGGCCCTACTTTTTGTGAGCAGTAACTGTTGACTTACCATCATCTGCCACCATATCTTGAAGCAGTTCCTGGTTGTCCGTGAGCAGTTTTGTCACCAACTTTTCCTGATTTATCTTTAGGTCTGGGTCAGACTCCTGTAATAATAAATGCATTTCAAGCTAACTATTATACCAAATTCAACCCAATAAATGCACTGGGCACATAACAATTTCAAAATTCCAAACCTTTTCAATATGGATCCAGATCAGCTGGCTTCTCATGAAGCCAGCTGATCAGGATCCATACTAATTTTCATCTACATGATGAATCCATATTGAAAATAATTTTTTGATTCAATCTGAATCTTTACGTTCCAGTCAACATTTTTCAGTCATGTCCGAACGGGTCTTCCTGGGTTGAACCAGTACTAAACAGGGATAAATGTGTCTTGTTCAAGGACACAATGCAGTGCTGCCGATGAGGCTCAAACCCGCAACCCTTCTATCACAAGTCAAGCACTCTACCACTGAGCCACTGCACTCCCTATATTGAAAATGAAATGACACCAATGGATGGGCAGAGAAGTTTGAAGCTTATACAATGGGCCTCGACGCGAGAAAACCTGTCTTCCGGGGTTTGCGAACAACACAGGTCCAGACCAGCCTGGGCATCCATGCAGACTGATCAGCACCTTTGTTATTCGCTTATTGAGAAATATCATATCTAGACTTGCTACGAGCGAAATTTCAATTTTCTAGCTAGCCTCTGAAGCTGAAGAGACTGGTTTGAAACACGCTTTGTCAGAAACCCCAAAGACAGGGTTTTCTCCCGACGAGCCCCCAATGCAAACATCCTATAAAGTTCTCAGGGAGTGCTTATTAGGTAAATTATGATCCATGTTTCAAACAAAATTTAAGGCGACTGAAAATACCAGATCTTAAGCTGCATTCACAAGGTTGTACACTTTTAAAGGTTAAGATATTGTCCTCTTCTAAAGGTTATGATTTTTTTTTTTCAATATAAAATTAAATGGCAATCTCCCCTACCCCTATCAAAATAATTCTTGGTCACTTAAGATCAGTTATTTCTGATATAACACTTTGCCCAAAGGGTAAATTTGCTCTTTTTTTTGTCGACTGCTGTTTTTTTTTTTCTCAAAAATATCACCAGAGTGTCAGTTTGGATCCAGATCAGGCCTGACATTTTATCGGGCCTGATCTAGGTTCAAACTGTTTGCAATGTTTATCAACAGATGACAAAAGCCCTCACTAGCAGGTACCTACCAATTTCTCTAAAATGTCAGTATAGTTGTCACCTTCAGCCTAGCTGGCTTAGCACAAACCTCTGTAGCAGACAATTTTCTATATAAACTCCCAATTTAATTTCATAAAACTTCCCCAACCCCTACATAAATGCTCTCTCAGATCTGAAGCCACTCTTTGAGTCCTTGAGAGTCAAGTAATTTCTTGTTTAAACTCTTTGTAAACTGGGTAATTTTGCATGCATTTTGTTGTCTGCTGATTTTTTTAAAATTAACTTTTTCAAAAAAATCTTTCAAAATTATCATCAGAGTGTCAAACAGTTTGGATTGAGGTCAGGCCCGACATCTTGGGGGCCTGATCTGGGTCCAAACTGTTTGCATTTAGTTATCAGCAGACGACAAAAGTCCTCACTAGCAGATACCTACCAATTTATCTATAATGTCAGTATAGTTGTCACCTTCCGCTGGTTTGGTCTCTCTTTTTACACAAACCTCTGCAGCAGACAATTTTTTCATTTTCTATATATAAACAATTTAATTTATCAAACTTCCCCAACCCCTTCATAAATGCCCTCTCGAATCTGAAGCCACTCTTTGAGTACTGAAGTCAAGTGATTTCTTGTTTAAACTCTTTGCACCATGGGCAAATTTGCATGTTTTATGTCGTCTGCTGATTTTTTTCAAAATTAACTTTTTCAAATGAAAAAATTCAATAAGCAATGCTTATTAGATACCCCCCGCACAGTAAGATTCAGTGAAAAAACTTCGCAAGTTATAGTTCAAACAAGCAGACCTAAGTTTTGAAAAGAAGATTTCAGTAGAATCTGTGCAAACAAAAATTATAAACTCCTTCATGCATATGTTCAATGTGTCTACATTGTATATGCAAAGTATCAAATTGCTCCATCAAAAGCTGAGGTAGGAGTTGAGCGGCCCATAAAGGCACTATCCATGCATATACAAAAGCCATAGAAGGAATTAATTGTCTAAGTTCTCAAAACTGTCATTTTGTCAAAAAAAAAAAATTTTCAACCAGCCTCATTCATGCATATGTTCAATGTGTCTATATTGTATAGGAAAAGTATCAAATTGTTCCATTGAAACCTATGGTAGGAGTTGATCGGCCCATGAAGGCACCATCTATGCATATACAAAAGCCTTATTAGGGAAAAATTGTCTAAGTTCTCACAGCTGTCATTTTGTCAAAAATTATTTTTTCTGAACCAAACTCCTTCATGCATATGTTCAATGTGTCTACATTGTATAGGCAAAGTATTAAGTTGTTCCATCAAAAGCTGTAGTAGGAGTTGATTGGCCCATGAAGGCACCATCTATGCATATACAAAAGCCCTATTAGGGAAAAATTGTCTAAGTTTTCACAGCTGTCATTTTGTCAAAAATTATTTTTTCTGAACCACACTCCTTCATGCATATGTTCAATGTGTCTACATTGTATAGGTAAAGTATCAAATTGTTCCATTGAAACCTGTGGTAGGAGTTGATCGGCCCATGAAGGCACCATCTATGCATATTCAAACATCTTATTAGGGAAAAATTGTCTAAGTTCTCACTGCTGTCATTTTACCCCAAAAATTTTTTTTTCTGAACCAAACTCCTTCATGCATATGTTCAATGTGTCTGCATTGTATAGGCAAAGTATTAAATTGCTCCATCAAAAGCTGTGGTAGGAGTTGATCGGCCCATGAAGGCACCATCTATGCATATACAAAAGCCCTATTGGGGAAAAATTGTCTATGTTCTCACAGCTGTCATTTTGTCAAAAATTATTTTTTCTGAACCAAACCCCTTCATGCATATGTTCAATGTGTCTACATTGTATAGGCAAAGTATCAAATTGTTCCAACAAAAGCTGTGGTAGGAGTTGATCGGCCTGTGTATAGCCTATAATAGGATAAGCATAAAACCCTATATTAAAAGCCATTAAGAACTACAAAGGGAAATAACTCTAATAGAATTGGCCCCTAGCCCTTTATTTTTTGTCTTAAGTATTTGTCTTGCATATATGAACATGTTTGCAAGGCTTGATGAAAAAGCATAAAACCCTATATTAAAAGCCATTTAGAACTACAAAGGGAAATAACTCTAATAGAATTGGCCCCTAGCCCTCTATTTTTTGTTTTAAGTATTTGTCTTGCATATATGAACATGTTTGCAAGGTTTGACGAAAATCCAGCCATGACTCTTCAAGATATTAAAAAAACAAAACGTTACGGACGGATGCACGGACACACGCACGGACGGACAACGTGAAAACAGTTTACCCACCACAAACAAAGTTTGCGGGGGGTATAAAAATCTTTCAAAATTATCATCAGAGAGTCAAACATTTTGGATCCAGTTCAGGCCCGACATCTTGTTGGGCCTGATCTTGGTCCAAACTGTTTGCAAAGTTAATCAGCAGAGAACAAACATCATCACTAGCCAGTACCTACCAATTTATCTATAATGTCAGTATAGTTGTCACCTTCGGCTGGTTTGGTCTCTCTTTTCACACGAACCTCCGCAGCAGAGGATATAGCTCCATAGTGGCCTGCCCAATGTTTATCATCTTTTCCTGCATATAGAATCACAGTTTTAGGCTAGCTTAGCGCTGTTTAATCTTGTAAGCAAGTAGGGTGTTAAGGAGTTGTCTCCCATTAGTATCACAGTGATAGTGATTGTTCTTGCTTAGTACTTCACATTATTGAAACAATGTTTTAACTCTTTGTGTACTAGTGTCATTTGCTGATAACTTTTGCAAACAGTTTTGACCCAGATCAGGCACGACAAAATGTCGGGCCTGATCAGGATCCAAACTGTTTGACAGTCTGATAGTATTCCTGAAAGAATTTTCAAAAAAGTTGATTTTGAAAAAACAACAGATGACAAAAAAGCATGGAAAATTTCCTAATAGGCAAAGAGTTATGCCATGACCATTCAAATACTATCAGCTAGCACCCAGTACCAAAGTCAATAAACAACATACCAAAATTTTAAAATGTACTTTTATTTACTACTGTAAATTCAGAAATTTTCACGAGAATTTTATTTTCGCAAATTGCGTAAAAACCATATTTGCGACGTTAAAAATTCGCGACAAGGGCATGATTTACTTATATCAGTAAACGACAGAGTGATTTTGCCAATTCGTAAGGATTTAATTTTCACGAAACTGCGAAGTTTCGGGAAAATAAAACCCTCACGAAAATTTCAGAATTTACAGTAAAGTATGGTCTTTTAAAAATAAAAAGAAAACTCTTTAAGATATACATTCCTGTGCTGTAGTTGATAAAAATGTTAATTGAAATTTTAACATCTTCCATCATAAGGGATAAACTTATTTTCTTTGGAATACTATTGTTTGTTGTCCTGCAAGTAAAGTAAGTATTTAGGGTGAGCTCTAGGATGCGTTATTATAGGGATCACACATGCTTTTTCATGCATTAACATTTGCCGCGTCCCGAGGAAGCTGTTTGAACACGAGGCCGTTAGGCCGAGTGTTAAAACATCGTCCGAGGGATCCGGCAAGTGTTAATGCAATGAAACAAACATGTGTGATCGTTATTCTTGCATATTTTATCTGATTTCAGCATTAACCGCACTGAAAACGTCTCTTAAACATTAAATATCCCTTTTCTTACACTTGATTTCTCAAAACAAAATGGCGTCGGCGTCAAGCTTTCGAACGTCATTACGTCGCCTCAACGTCATATATACGCGTGCAACGTTTTCGCGAACGAAAGCATCGCGAAATGATCAGTCACGGCCGCAACGCTCTCCCGTGTAACGTCATGCATACAAATCAGTGCCCAGTTTAGGCCTTTTCAAGTAAAAGCCATGTTCAAACAGCACGTGAATCTCATGATTTGAACATGGTTTTGCAGCTTCAAACAGCTTCGCGTAACGAAATCCCATGCAAGAATTATGCTTTAACTCTTTCCCAGCTAGTGACATGTTTTGCTGTCTGGTGATAACCTTTGCAAACAGTTTAGACATAGATCAGGCTCGATAAAATGTTGGGCCTGTTCTGGATTTGAAATGTTTAACACTCTGACGGTAAAAAGTGATTTTGACAAAAAACATCAAAAGGGAGGAAAATAACTCAGCATGCAGAGTTATTTTCAGACACTTGATGATTTAAATGCACTTGCTTTTGTGACAGGATGTGTGATTGCATAATGTCAAAAATTTGTGACCAGTATATCCCATGAATAGTTTGACGTCATTTATTATGTCACAATTTATGTCAACTGATATGTTTCTATTTGTCGTCATTGTCACTTCCTGTCTATTTTTTTATAATACACTTGATAAAGGCCAATGTAGGCTGAAATGTTGTGTTAATAAATAATATTTCCATTGTGGAGTTGTTCTCTGAAATTTTACTAATATCACACTTTATTGGAAGACATGTAGTTTTATGAGATCAAATTTTAGACAAAAGTGTACAAGAATGGGGATGACCATATTCAAAAATTTCATTTGGGGGAGGTATATCATTGGCTATACGGTCTGGAATTAGGCTTTATGGCTCTGCTTGTATGCCGTCATAAAACTTAATTTCCAACCGTATAATTATACCTCTCCAAATGAAAATTTTGAATACAGTTATACCCTTAAGGTATACAAACCAAGGGTAGAGAAATCTTCGAATTCCATTTGGTCAAAATGTTAGCCGAAAAATCGTCTTCCAACCCAGTATCAGTAAAAAAAAGGCCCCACCCCAACTCCTTTCGAAAAATACCAAATACTACATACCTCTGGATGTAAATGCAACAATCCTCACCCCAGGGCCATAATTAGAGAAAGTCTCCGTGGCCTGAAACCAGGCATTATTCTTATATATTGTTCCAATCTCTCCGGAAGAATACGACTTCACAGTCTGAAACAGAATATAACAAGACAATTAATGAGCTAGCCCACCAAAATTTGGTACTTAACACATTGTCCAGCAATGGAGGCCTAGTTTGCACATATCCATACACTCGCCAGAGTCTTCACTGCTCACATACACAAAGTAGAGATGTAGATGAAGACTTAGACCTAAATTTAGACCTCTAACCTTGCTGGATAAGTAAACATGAGTGTTTATTGGAAGCTTTAAACTATAAATTATTCAACACCAACACAAATGTTTTTTATTTAAATATTCTTTAACATTCAACGTTTTGCCATATTGGGTTTATCAGGAATAATAATAAACAAGTGACGCACCATAAAAACATTAAGACGTAACGTATAAATACAGGTTATTATTTGGCTGAGGTGTGCCTCTAGGTCATATTGGCACTGGGTAGCCATATCGGCTCGAGAGCCTATATGGCTATCCAGTGCCAATATGACCTAGAGGCATACCTCGGCCATATCATAAGCTTTTTATTACATCCGCGTAAACTCTTATGCCTTTTTAACCAGTAGCGCCAGTGAGTCCGAAAAACTGGCGAGATGAAAATTGCAGCAACAAATAGCGTGACATAGAAAATGACGTCATAAGATCGCTTAACATTGTTGACATTGTCATTGACAACGAGACATTTCAACAGACTTTTTGTCAACAAAACAATCAAAGACAGCCTTAAGATTAGCATTCATGCATATCTAGCTACGTGGTAATACAGGTATATATTTCTTCTTTCACTGTATTTCATCGAAAGTCAACCTTTTCCCCGAAAAGTGTTTTATTTGAAGAGCTAACAGGAACTTAACAATCCCTGATCGCTCATCGATCCGCACAGCTTGACACAATATAAACCTCAGGGCTAGTCATTTTGTTTGTTTAACCGAAACTGGCAAAAAGCCTAGAACTGTTCCTTGTTCTGATGTCCCATTCTTTAATCTTCTGGCATTTTGCTATTTCATGGCCCGAATCGAGCGTAAAATACATCGGAAATCAGGATCTCCTAACGATTCCAAATCTACTCAGCCATGTTGAAACGAGTAGCCTAGCCATGTTCTAATCGAAAAAGTGCACGATTCCTATCCGTCATCACTATGAGGCAGTGCCAAAAATCCACAATGAGGCCCCAATACGGATTTTTGGCATCGTCATGTGACTGTGCCATTATGGATTTAGTCCGATTGAAAATATTAACGAGTGCTAACAGCAAATTTTACTATGTAAATTGTAGAAGGCATGTAATAAGGTACGACATAGCGCCAAGTATACGAACAGTACCAAAATCTGAAGTGCTGTCATGAATGTTGTTTTCAACAATCTTTCAGATATAAATGATGATAAGTTATCTTATAATAAAATGTAAATATAAGCAATAAATTTGATTTTTGATCTGTTCATGGAATCATGAATACTTTGGGTCTCTTGCAAAGACCCGAAGTATTCATGATTCCATGAACATTCCAAAAATCAAATTCATTGCTTATATTTACATTTTATTATAAATTATAAACTGAACTATTTAAGAAATAAATTTGATTTTGGAATGTTCATGGAATCATGAATACTTGGGGTCTTTGCAAGAGACCCAAAGTATTCATGATTCCATGAACAGATCAAAGATTGAATTTATTGCTTATATTTACATTTTATTATAAATATCTAAAATATAAAAAATGTATATAATTTAGGAAACAAAACAGTTTTATATTAAATATGTAATCATATTAACGGTTTTGTTGGAGAGTAAAACTGAAAACCGGAACTGCCTGTGTGAACGCAGCAGCCAATGAGGTAAACATTAGGCTTGTTTTGCACATGCGAACCAGGTGCGGCTCGCTGTCAATCACAACAACAGTGCCACTTCCGGCAAATGAATTTGATGTTCAAAGAATACTATGGCCCGGGCAAGTGAGCTTTTCAGCTGTCAATCATATATTATGTCTTTCATGAGTTTATAAACAGTTGCAAAAATCTAAAGAATAAATAAATGGTTCCTTTGAAAATGTAAATGAGCCAAGATCTGACAAAAGGGACCATCTGGCAATTAAAGTCCAAAGTGAGATATTTACAGAAAAAGAATGAGCTGGCTGTTGTGAACAATTACAGAAAATCTGAAGAGATTATCTTTACAAATAACAAAGATATGAGCGTTTGAACTCGTATAGATTATGCGTTTTTAACATGACGTCACTTAACGTTGTTAATGACGTTCTGATGTCAACACCATTTTGTTAACATTATGAAGCTAAAACAAAGACGCTATGAGCATTATTTCAAAAATGCTCCATGTTTCTGTAAATTTGATGTGTATGCAATTGCATAGACTGCGCAAATAGCCAATATACGCTCATTCCGTGTTTACAAAAGCATTTGAAATGAGGTACCTTTTTTTAAAGGTTATGTATAGTCCATATGCACAGCTGTTGCCATGGCAACATACATTAGACGTATCACTTAATTTTATCAGAACTATTTGCAGCTTTGATTGTATTACATGTTAGAGGCAATTCGACTCCATTGTAAGAACATGCAAAATCTTGAAATTTTAGACGTTTTTGAAATTTTTATTACACAAAAACTGCTAAAATGCCCGAAGGACCCTTTTGTCAGATCGGCACTCAAATATATTATAATGAATCCTTCACAACATCTGTAAAATTGTTACTAGAAATAAACTTTGGAAAATATTTAAATCTTTTGTATACTGTAGACACCTAGAAGAGTACTTAAGCAACCAGTGATGACCCAGATGAAATGCTGCTAAATGAAGCATTTCATTAAGGTCTGCATGATTTATCAAGGTAATAAAAATCTTCAGGGATATATATACACCATAATTTGGAAATTCTGACCTGTGACCTCTTATAATACATAATGTACAATCCCATCCTTATTGTATCATTCTGTAAGGAAAAATCCATTAGTTTACAAAGAGTTAAGCATATGTACCTGACCGTCTTCTGTTAGAAGTTTCACATTCAGTTCATAGAAGCCACCACCAATAATACCTTCCTTGTACCATTCTGACACCTTCAAGAGAAAAACAGAAAAGTGGATAGGTTTAGATAAACACAATTTTTTAGGGTAAAATTGTAAATATTTTCTTACCCATCATTTTTAACATATGTTTTGGGTGCTCAAAAGAACTGTCTCATTGAGACGGTTCTTTTGAGTACCCACAACATATGTTTTGGCTTAGAAATAAGAAAATTATTTTTTGGTACACACTCTTAACTTAAGTCCCGAAAGTCCCTCTCATTTCAAAAAAAAAAAAAAAAAAAAAAAAAACGATACAAAAATCTTGTCTGCTGCATAGAGATGTTTGAAAATGTTGATGGATGGACAGACCACAGCTCACCCTTGAGAAACACAACATGTACATTTACTGGTAAAACCTAGAATTTTTTTCAGGTTTTCTTAAAAAAATATAATTTTATGGATTTTGAAAGGCAACTTTGCCTTTCAAATTGCATAAAATTGTATTTTTCAGAAAAAAAAAAATAATCAAAAAATATATGTGTGCCTACCCTACCTAAAATGTTCAGACCTGTTACCGAAACACACTTATTTTTTATTTGGCCTTAGGGCTCACACTGTTTGCCATCCTGTAAATTGAGAATACTAGGTGAGTGTCTTTTGTTTCAAGTTTACCAGGCAAGTCTGAGAATGCTTGTTGAATCGCGAGGCTTACCATTCTGCCGGGCCTGATCAGGATCCAAACTGTTTGATAAGGTTATCAGCAGATGACACTCAGTAGGCAATGAGTTAAGTAAATATCAGTTTACGAATTGAAGTGGTAGTCACCGACTTCCTGGCATCAAGTTTTGGAAGTCAAAAGACCAATTTTTGGGAAGACTTCCACTAAGAGTAGCACTGTGTAAATACTGAAACGGTCCCTGTGATCACCTGGACTGCACCACTCATAAAAATACATTTTCCATTTACTCAATGAAAGTGTTTTTGGTTGGTCGATTTGATTCTTTACGTCCCATCAACAATCTTTCAGTTAAACAGGGACGGGTCTTCCTGGGTTGAACCAGTACTAAGCTAGGACAAATGTGTCTTGCTCTAATAAGGACCACAACACAGTAACGATGGTGAGGCTTGAACCCGGGGCCCCTCGGTCTCGAGTCAAGCACTCTACCACTGAGCCACTGCGCTCCCATGAATGAAAGTGTTTTATTGACGACAAAAAATTATACTATCCTGTATGTATTTATTAAATGCTTTTCAGAACAGTAATCAGTGAAGGCCTTGACCAGACTGCTCCTTCAAGGAGCAGTCTGATCTGTGCATGCAGTGTTTATCTAGGGCTTAAAGTTAGGAAGTCAGTGTTAAAAGTTTAATAACATTTTTAGTAAAATAAATGCATAAGCAGGTCATTAGGCCAGAATTTTTTTATTAGTTGACTTACGAACCCTCCTACTGTAATTTTCCAGAAAGTAGGAAAAAAATAAAATTTGATTTCTAAATAAAAAATAAAAAGATTTTATCGGCAGACTCTTAATATTAATTTTTTGGTTGAAAAAAATAATATTTTTTTGAGGTTCTGTCTGTGCATTTTTGAGAGTGACACTGTTAAAAGTGATTGTCCTGTCCAGATTTTTAGGAAAATGATGAAATATTTAAAGATTACCTTACTAGTTTTACTGTTTTTCTGGAGATATTAAAGAAAAAAAAAAGAAAAAAAGCTCTGAAAAAAAAATGCTCTGAAATGACCAGTCAACTGGTCATTTCCAGCACTTTTTTCATTATCTTTTTTTGTCCCCCCGACCCTAGATCTGAAAAAAATTTCCCGTAAATCAACTAATAAAAAAAATCTGGCCTTATAATACCAATATCTCTGGCGCCGTGTCAAGGTACTCTGCTGCAAAATGTTCCAAAAGATTCACTTCCTGGTACCTCTTACACCACATGTGGGAGGTCACGAACCCCTTCTCTGTTGTATACCCTCCTTCCTTGACGTTGATACTTCCAGTAGTATTCCAGTGGGATAAATCTCCTTTCTGTAAACCACAAATAATTCATTTTAACCCTTAAAGTGCCTGCAAAAACCCTATCTGAAAACGTGTTCTGCCTATTAATAAGTCTTCTGCTGCATATTTTTGCTAACATTATTCAACTAATGTAAGTGGTATAAGGAAAATTATTCTGTAGTATGTGGGTTCAGCCCTATTAAAATCCATTTTTCTGATTATCCGGAAAATTTCAATCAGCAGAATAAATGAAGTTTATGTAGTTTTCAATAAAATAATAAATAAAGTTTATATTATGTATTTTTCAATAAAATATCGCTAGCGATATTTTATTGAAAAATACATAAACTTCATTTATAACCGTTTGTTTTGCTGCAATCACACTTGTTATTGTGTTGGTTTCTGTGACATCGGAGTCACATTATGTTACGCCAGCGTCACGTTATCAAAGAAGATCCTCAATGTTTGTTTGTTTTTGTTTGATTTGATTCTTTACGTCCCATCAACAATCTTTCAGTTATAAAGGGACGGGTCTTCCTGGGTTGAACCAGTACTAAACTAAAATTAATGTTTTTGCTCAAGGACACAACGCAGTGACGCCAGTGAGGCTAGAACCCACTGCCCTCTGTCTCGAGTCAAGCACTCTACCACTGAGCCACTGCACTCCGTGGAGATCCTCTATGTACATCCGAGGTCTGGTTCCACCAGATTCCATGGAATTGGCTGAGGCAGTTCTGATTGCCCAAACTACATAAGCATGAAAGCAATGGTGGGAAAAGGGTAAATACTACAGTACCTGACCACTGGCATTTTGCAGCAGATTTGGTGACCACCCAACAATAGCTATCTGTTTCAGGGTAATTGCAATGTTGATCTGAGCGACACTGTCGGCGAGCCGTAGCTTCTCCTCCTGTTCTTCCTGCTTCTGTTTGTCTGTCAACGTCTTCTCCTTGTACGTCTTGTCCAGCAGGGAAAACCCGGAGATCATCAATGATGACGTTGAAACGTCTAACTCTTCATTGTCTATGGTGACGTCAGCATCTGCATAGTAGCATTTGTTCCCAGCAGAGTCAGATTTTTTAACTTGTTTAGCTGCACCCTAAATAAAACAAAAATTATTTGGTTGGCTCTATTGCACTCAGTATACTGTAAATCTGGAAATTTTCGCGAGGGTTTTATTTTGCGAAACTTCGATTAGGCGAAGTTTCTTGAAAATAAAATCCTCGCGACATGTTGATATCAGTCTGTCATTAACTGATGAAGGTGATTTATGCTTTAGTGTGAATTTGAAAAGTGGCAAATATGTCTTTAATGTTTGTCGCAAAAATTAAGTTCTCGCGAAAATTTCCGGATTTACAGTAACCAAATATAATGTACCACAATTTGGACAATATTGTGGGTCTTATAAGAACCCTCTTAATGATCTTTTGATCACAAAAAAAATATTGTTTAAACTTATGAATAAGAACAAACTTACAACTTTACCCTAAAAAATCATGCTTATCTGGAATTATGTAAAATACCAACCTCTCTCAGCTGTCCTGACACATCTTTCCGGTTAAACTTTAAATTCTTTACGTCAGGTGTGTTCATGTGTACACGGAGCTTGTAGGAGCCATTCTTTATTCCTGGAACCTGAAAGCAATCGGAATGGAGTCTTGCTTTTATTATTCCTTTACTCTTTGGATGCTGGATTTTTCAATACCATCAGGGTGTCAAACAGTTTGGATCCAGATCAGGCCCGACGTTTTGTCGGGCCTGATCTGGTCCAAACTGTTTGCAAAGGTTATCAGCAGATAACAAAAGTCGCCCCTAGCGTGCAAAGAGTTTTAAATATAAAACAACATATACTGACATACTTTTAAAAATGCAGCACTTAAATAGCAACTGAATTAAATATTTCTGTTATTTATGTTAAATATTTAACAGCTGTTAATGTCTAAGATGTTTTTTTACCATAATCCAAGATCCAAGTGTATACATTTCCAAAGGTTTGTGACATGGGTAACCAAAGTACATTCGTAATTCAATAGACAAACTTTGGTAAAAACTCTAGTGTTTGTATAAACAAGAGTTAACCCTTTCCTTGATGAATATTCATGCTAAGCTACACCCACTATGAATAATCATATAAATAAACTTTCATGTTTGCACATAGAACAAGAAATTACTTGTCAGGTCCACAAGTGTTGGACCATTTTTTATCAGTTACCTCTCATATTAACTGCATTGTTGCACGCTGCCTGATAAACATTGTCTATCTCACAGCATGTGCCTTTATCAGGTCCTGATGACTTTGCACTTTTTGAATGACGTCGCTAATGACGCTGAATTAATACAAAAATCAAAAATTACGTCATAATCACAAGTTTGAAGAGTGAAACAATGGGTAAACTGATAAATAGAATACCTGGTTTGCGTCTTTTGATATCAAGTTTACCAGGCTCGGCTTTGAGAATGCCTGTTGAATCACTCGGCAAGCCTCACAATGTCAACCAGCATTATCAAAGCCTTGCCTGATAAACTTGATATCAAAGAGGCTCACCTAGCATTCTCTATATCTAATCATATCTAAGCAAACAGAGTAGACCCTGATAAGGCAGCCCTAACAAGAGTTGCCTGATCTGGGTCTGCTCTATTTGCAAAAGTGTTAAAAGGCATCTCTATAAGGTAAAGAATTAACCCTTTAAGCGTCAATCACGACTGCAGCAGACGACAAATTTTATGACATCTTCCACAATTTCGAAAAAAATAAGGTATGATATTTCATGAGAATCGTCTGCCTAATTGTTATTTTTGAAAAAGCGACAAAATTTGAAATTGTCGTCTGCTGCAAATTATAGGTGGCGCTTTATGATTCAACCTAGTAAATACACATGTTCCTTTAAGCACATACATGTCCTTAGCTATTTTTGAGTTGTGACTGCTATTATAATAACTTCTCGTTCATACAAATATACAAGTTATACAAATATATGAGTTCTGAATGCCACTGAGGAATCTCCATCCTGGTCATTATCTTCTTATCTGTGTGCGTGCATTGCTAACTTTGTTAAAAACTTTAAAAAAAACACGTTATTGGCACTGTTGGGGCAACGTATGATTAAGCACACTGGTTCTTTTATTTACTGCTTCAACATGGGGTGACTGTTCTATTTTCCTTTCCCTACACTTTAACTTTCTTTTGTTTGTATTTGTCTGTCCATCTGTCTGTCTGTCTGGCTATCTATGTGTCTGTCTGTCTATGTGTCTCTGTGTTTGTCTATATGTCTGTTCGTGTGTCTGTCTGTCTGTATGTATATCTTGATGTATTATGTATATATGTATGTTGTCTTTATTGTCATAAATGTCAGTAAATTGTTACATGTAAGGAGACCAACTGGTAGCCCAAGGGCTGTTAAAAATCATGGTAAAATAAATAAAGCATTAAATAAAAAATAACTTTTGATTTCCAGCCAATTTCATCATTAATGCTTAAAGTGCCAATCACGACTGCAGCAGACGACAAATTTTGTGATATCTTTCCTAGTTTTCGACAAAAATAAGGTATGGTATTTCATGAGAATCGTCTGCCAGCAGACGATTCTCATGAAATATCATGCCTTATTTGTTATTTTTGAAAAAGGGGCAAAATTTGAAAATGTTGTCTGCTGCAAATTATAGGTGGCACTTTATGGGTTAAGTTTTGCATGCTGAGTAAGTTTTCATGCTTTTGTTATAGTCTGTTGAGTTTTTACAATATTAACTATTTCAAAAAATTCTTTCAGGAACACTATCAGTGTCAAATGGTTAATGGTTTGGATCCAGATCAGGTCTGAATGGGGCCAGATCAGTACCACTTGGTTTCCAGGCTCTTCAAGTACCCATCTTGTAAACACACTACAGCATGAATCTCTAATATTTACTTTTCCACTGCAAGTTTTCAGGACCCCAGATAAGAGTGTGTAACTGAAAACTATTTTTCTTATTTCTAAACCAAAACATATGTTGTGGGTACTCAAAAGTACCGTCTTCATGAGACGGTTCGTTTGAGCACCCAAAACACATATTTAGACTGATGGATAAGAAAATAATCACAATTTTACGCAAATTATTTTTGCTTAACTGGCCCTATGGTCTTTATATGAACCTTTACATTTGAGATGTTGTTCATACCTCCATGAACAGATCGATTAAAGCCATGCCGACATATGTGCAATTTCAAAGCCATCCAATAACATTGTTTGTTTACTGATGGTTGTGTGAGTAGGTAGATAGGTAGGTAGGTGGGTGGGTGGGCGGGTGGGCGGGCAGGCGGGCAGGCAGGTAGGCAGGCAGGCAGGCAGGCAGGCAGGCAGGCAGGCAGGCAGGCAGGCAGGCAGGCAGGCAGGCAGGCAGGCAGGCAGGCAGGCAGGCAGGCAGGCAGGCAGGCAGGCAGGCAGGCAGGCAGGCAGGCAGGCAGGCAGGCAGGCAGGCAGGCAGGCAGGCAGGCAGGCAGGCAGGCAGGCAGGCAGGCAGGCAGGCAGGCAGGCAGGCAGGCAGGTAGGTAGGTAGGTAGGTAGGTAGGTAAAGGTTTTATTTAACGAGGGTGACTACAAATAATGACAAATGTAATAACTAATCTTCCATGAGGCCCTCAAAATATACATTATATACGTATAAAACCTGTCTTAAGCCGCCACTCAAAAATGGACAAAACAAAGATCTCAATGACAAACTGTAACTTAATGGAGGTCGGAAGTACAGTCAACCCTCTTTATAACGACACTGTTTGTTCCAAGCTATCTTTGACGTTAAAGTGAATTTGCTGTTATAAAGAAATTCTGACCATTACCAGATTTCAACATAATAATCATTTGGTAAAAGATAATATTGTACAAATGAATTAAAATGCTATTATTCCAAATGTATACATCAGTTTAATTTCATATTACATCAAAATGCACAAAGCTTCCCACTCATCAAGTGAGACAGAAACCTGTTCATGCAAAAAGACCTTGTTCTGATCACAAAATTGTCTGACACATGGTAACAATTCTGTTATAATGAATTTATTTTCAATAGAAATTGTATATCTGTTCCCAGAAGTTACTGTCAGTGTTGTTAAGTGAATATTCTTTTATAAAGAGGGAATTTAAATGAATACAGATCCGTCCCCAGCAATTTTATAGAATCCTTGGAGCATTCTGCAATATTTTTGACCTGCATTAAGCAAAATTCCGTCTTGAAAACCAATTTTTGTCTTCTTTTTGAGTGGCCGCTTAAGACAGGCTCTACTGTACATGCATATATTTTTTCATTAACAACCTGTGTAACAACTTAAGCACCACATGTTTGATACTTACAGTATAAACCACCTTCCGTTCATCCTCGGCTTCCACCCCAGGTGACCTCATACTGACATGCAGGAAACCATCAAAAGTTTTCATCAACACCTCTGGAATGTTAGCCTCACGTTTTATCCCACCAAGAGCCAGACTCTGACTACCTGTAGATAAACATTTTGCTCTCTGTAAAGGCGGTAACTTCAATACAGTCAACCTCTTTACAACGACACTGTTTGTCCCCAAATAATTCGATGTTAAACTGAATTTCTGTTGTAATGAATTCAAATTTAAGCTAAACTGGTAGATTTGTGCAAATACAATTGATGTTGTAAAGAATTTTGCTGTCATAAAGAATGTCGCTGTAAAGAGTTTTCACTGTATTCATATCTGGGCTTGGTTTGGCTATTTCATCAGCTAAACAAGGGAAATCAGGTTCTATTTATAATTTGGTGAAGAGTTAATAAATTGATTGGGCCGTGCAAACGTGCATGCATTTCATGAAAATCCTAACGGTATACACACTGAGCTCACATTTATTTACCGTTGAAGCACAAATCACAAAAATTTGTATGGTTTTGTCGTCTGTTGAAATATCGTAAAGCCTCTTTAGCAAACAGTGAAGATCCAGATCAGACTGCTCATGTAGGAGCAGTCTGATCTGGATCATCACTGTTTGCCTCTATACTTATGTTAAACAATAAAAAGTCACTTTCGAATGTAGTTATTTTGCTGGCGTTTTAAAGGTGAATTCATTACTGTCTTTACTAAGGTGTTATGGTGTAATACGATTCAGTTTCTTTCAAATAAAACCACTCCTTGTTTTCAGCTTTTACCAATACCTAAAGAAGACCAGTCCTAACTAAGCATTCATGAGGGGCCGCCTTTACAATACCCCAAAAGTCCTATAATAGCTAGCTCAAATGATAAGACTGAGTACTTGCCAAAGTTAACATTTCTGTCAAAGCTGGCAAACTGGTGATGTTCACTGGTATAGGTGATATCATTGACAGCCTGGTAGGCAGGGCCAGCACAGTTGACAGCATAGGCAACACCAGCTTTCTGTCTAATCAGGGTACATGGCGATCCTGCTAGCTCTATTGTGGCATGTTTTCCAGCTGTGAAATAAAAAGAGGATCATTTTAAGAAAAAACATATTCAACCTCATACACAAGCACACTACTGAGTACTTAATGGGCTGTTTAGGCCAGAATTTTTATTAAGTTGATTTACGAACCCTAGCTCCTACTGTAGGTTCCAGAAAGTAGAAAAAAAAAAATTCTAAAATTACTTTTTTTATTTTATCTGCCGACTCTAAAGATTATTTGTTTTGTTGAAAAAAATAATATTTTTTTGAGGTACTGTTTATGTATTTTCGAGAGTGCCACTCTTAAAAGTGATTGTCTTAGGCTGCAAAATTATGAAACATTTAAAGATTTAATACAGACTGTTGGTTTACTTTAATAGTTTTACTGTTTGTTCTGGAGATAAAAAAAAAAGCTCTGAAAATGACCAGTTGACGAGCTTTTATTACTTTTTTTTAATCCCCCTAGCCCTAAATCTGAAAAACATTCCTGTAAATCAACTGATAAAAAAATTTTGGCCTTATATATGAGCTTCCAGGCTTTTAGTTAAGAGAGCCTACCAAAAAAATGATTTTCTTATTTCTCAACCAAAACATATGTTGTGGGTACTCAAAAGAACCATCTCAATGAGACGGTTCTTTTGAGCACCCAAAACATCTGTACAAACTGATGGATAAGAAAATATTTACAATTTTATGCTCAAAAATTTTGTTTATCAAAACCTATGATATTCTGATTTCCATTCAATCCAGTGATGTAATTTCATTATATTATAGGTCCAGACAAGGAAATTTTATGAGTGTAAAATTGAAGTTATTTTCTTACCCATCAATTTAAACATATGTTTTGGTGCTCAAAAGAACCGTCTCATTGAGACGGTTCTTTTGAGCACCCACAAAATATGTTTTGGATGAGAAAATAGTTTTCCAATATGCACTCTTATCTGGAGGCCTGTATATTATAATTTATATGGGTTCTTTATCTGGATGAAGAAAGTGTGGACAATGATCAGCTGGCTTCATTTGAAGTTGGCTGATCAGGATCTATACTGTTTTCTAAAGAGGATATAAATATTTTGAAAAATTTATGATGTGCATAGTGCATTTAGAAGTGTTAAGTCGTATGAGCTCAATAATCTTATTCAGAGAATAATGAAAATACAAAAGCCAAATGTTGATTCAATAATTTGTAAAGCTGGGGAAGCCCGAAAGTTGAACTAAACCTTTGCTGTCAGTAATAAGAACCTCTATAAATTCTATATTTTACGCTGGTAGTCTCAGAATAAAAATATCATATTTCTTTTCCGTTTATAAGTGGTGTGTAACTAAAGTGGTTCTCTGTATAATGAGCAGTTGAATAAGATGAGCATGAATAATAGTTTTAAAAACCTTGAGACCAGGGCATAACACAATGGCCCCTTCAAACTTTAATTAAATTGTTGGAACATTTCACGGGTCTTAAAAAGGGTTTAAGGTGAATAAGCTACCTACTTTTCACATGTTTTTTGACAGCATAAACTCTGATCTTTTGCATTCCTACAGAGCTTTCCTCAGTTGTCCATTTTCTGTTGAATGTCCATGTTCCTGTCCCCTTTTTCAGATCATCTGGTTCAAATTTCTGTACAATCTTGTGGTTCAGTTTGATCACAACTCTTGTTTGTTGATCTACGAAGCCTTCCACCCCTGTTAGAGTTATCTTCACATTTCCTTTCAATTTGGTTGACTTCCCTGTTGCTAGGCAACAATCCTGGTTCTGTATTCCTTGTACAGCTCCCCCAGCCTTATAAGTTGATAAGACAGCATATTTACATGGTCCACTGGGACCTGACACCAGCAGCTGTCCTGCAACAATTTCAAACTTCCACAGGTCTGAACCTGAACTTTCATCATTTGGACCATTGCCCACACCTGCAATCTCTTTCGCTTCTAAGATTTTACCGTCTCCTAAAGAAACAAAATACATAGATGCAACGGTCTTGTCCTCAGTTCCGTAGCTGTTAGAACACAGAACAATCAATGAAGCATTATCTCTGACATTTTCAAGTAGCATTTCTGATTCTTTTCCGTCCACTGCTTGGGTCACTGTTACAAGAGGTTTGCTTGAGCTGGAAGGCGATTCTCTATTATAGAAAGTACTGTAAGAGCATTTTCCTGGGCCTGTTACACTCAATGTGCCTACTTCATCAACACTAAACTTAAATTTGTCCTCTCCTGAAATCAATTTTGCTTGATATTTATTGTCCTTGAAACCTGACCTTATCATAACAAGTGCATTAGAGACAATTCCTCCTTCCGTTCCGGTGCAGAGAACCAGTGTCACGCCTCCTGAGCCTTTCTGATTTTCTGGCCCATTCACATTCACCGGTAGAACTACAGGACCCGGGTATACTGCCTCAGTATGAAAACCATTATCGAGAGTGGTAGCATTGTAATCATTTGTCATGAGCATCAAATGGTTATTGCCGAACAAATTATCCCCAATCAGCTGACCATCTTCATCTGTGAGTAGGCCATTCGAACAACCAAAATGTCCAGAATGACATTTCGCAACTGATTTAACTGAAACATGGTTACAGTCAAAGCCACACTTCACAAAGATGATTTCTGCTGTTGTCTCTTCCCCTTTTCCACCATAAGAGCAGGAGTTGAAATAAAGGGCAGCGCACCCACCATACTGGGTGTTAACATTGAAGTTCAGTTTGGCAAAATTTCTTATCGGCCATTTTGAACCATTAGATCCATACAAGCAGGCTGGGGTATCTGAAAAAAAAGAATACATGCCTCTAGATAATATGGCATAATTAAAAATCATTTTTCTTATTTCTCAACCAAAACATTTGTTGTGGGTACTCAAAAGAACCATCTCAATGAGACGTAAGGTTCTTTTGAGCACCCAATACAAATGTTTAGTCTCATTGAGATGGTGCTTTTGAGTACCCGTAGATATGCTTTGATTTAGTAAATAGGAAGATATTTCATTGTACATCTTTGTCTCTTGACTCTAGAACCAATTGTGAAAAGAATAGATAGCATACACTTGCACATATTCATACTGTATGTGTATTCTCTAGTTTCAAATCAAGTCATCTGGAAAAAAAAGAAAAGGGTAAAGTAAAATCAGAATTTTGTTGTCTTATAAAAATAATCCGTTCAAATATTGAAAAAATATGTTTAAAATGTAAAAAAATGTAACAATTAAATTATTACTAACAGTACACTCAAGCAAGCATAGAAAATTCAAAACAGCATGCTGGAAAACCCTCGAAAATTTCATTTTTTATATGTATACCTAGGAATTGATTTAGAATTCTGTCACACAGATTAATTAAATGAATAATTTAGGCCAAGCTATTTAAAAGGATGTAAATGAGCATGATTAATATCAAGAATGGGATGTAATGAATGTACTATTCTTATCTGTTCCAATCCTTCCCTTCCATGTTCATGCAGTAATTCGTACAGACACACAAATCATACAACTCATAGGCGTAGCACCCATTACGCAGGTTACGCACATGCATATTAAAAACAGTAATATTCAAGGGAGGTCACTTAATGGGATAAAAGTGATTTTCCATACTATAAGGAACTTCTCATAAAGGAAAGAATTTGCTTCCTCTGGGAGCAAATTCTTTCCTTTAAAGAGAAGTTCCCATTTGAAAAAGGATGAAATTGAAGAGAATCATTGCTTGATCCAGTAGTCTCCCTTTGATGTGCATAACTTTTTCAGCGTTCTGGCTATGCTGTTGCAACTTATGTGCCCAGTGAGTCACAATTTCAATACATTCAATATATGACTTCTACATTACATCTTCTCCCATTCAGCTTAAAGTTATCAATTAAAATGATCAAATTTTCATTTTGAATAATAATTATTAACCTCTTATTTAGGTGAGACATTATTTACTAAGAGATTACAGGAATGCAAGACGCCCAAAAAGAGATTATTCCTTGCTATTGTCTTATCTAGATGTCTTGTGTTATGTGTTGGATATATGCCTGTAATACTTATAAGTGTAGCTCATTGGCCAAAAGGCCTTTTGCGAAATAAAGTTATCTTATCATATACAATGGCAGAATCATTGTCAATCTGTTTCATGTTTCTTTTTCAATTCCCTTTTCTGATAATGGACTCTTTGTATACTTGAAGGGGCATGCATTGAAACAGTTACCCTTTGCCCATCTTGGCAAGCCAAGGGTTCTAACACTTCGTTCCTTACATAAGTGCGTAATGAATGAAGTGGACTTAGTACCCTTGACTTGTGAAGATGCCCTTTACCATGCTAAACCCAGATGTATCTTTTATTGAAAACAGTATAGATCTTAATCAGCTGGCTACTCAGAAGCCAGCTGATCAGGATCCACATTGCTTTCAAATCTGCTTGTAAATGTATACATGCTCATAACTAAAATCCTACACATTATATTGATAAAAATTGAGGAGGCGTGTAGTTCATGACTTTATCCAACATGTTAAGGGTTACCCTTTACTCCATATCAATGCCTTAAGATGCCTTTGGAATATCACGTAGTTGAAAATATTATGGAAAATGGAGCATAATATTTTCATAAGTATTCAAAACTTTACTTAAATTTTTGTTGAGGTTTTCAATGTTGTCTAAAAATAGAAAATGTCATGATCTAAAATAGCCTATGGAGTAAAGGGTTAAAGGCTGGAGTGGACTATAAAAGGCAAAATAAGCCACATTTTCTCATAAATCTTATTACAGTCAAAGAGTCAACATCTACAGGAGTTCCTATAGCTATATTTCCCCTACTTGATTGGCTTCTGGGAATAACCTGGGAAGTAATTGACAGCTCTTATCAGCTAGATCAGTTTAGTGGTCAAATATGACAGTAGTAAAGCTCCACCCACTTACTGCCTCATATAGAGGTCACGCCCTACCGGGGGATCCAGGAATCTTGCCTTTAAGAAACTCAGGGATCAAAAGGTGAACTCTTACCAGGCTTAGGCTTATTCTTGTTATCATTACCACTCTCTTTGACATCAGAACTTGGATGTTTTCCCTTGTCTATAACTTCCCAACTTTCTGTGGTTTCCTTCTGTTCACCACTCTCTGATGAAGATGTTGACGATGCTGATGACGCTGACTTGGGTTTTTTCTCTGAATCTTTTTCTTCAGATATGGAGGTTGTAGGCTCTCGGCGAAATCCCATAATTACGGCAGGTTTAGCCTAGAGATATAAACAGAATGTACAAGTAATATACAGGTGATTGCTGCCTCTAGATAAGAATGCGTAATCAAAAATTAATTTTTACTTTTTTTTTCCAATCAAAACATAATGTTGTTGATATTCAAAAGAACCATGAGGAGCATGGTGGCTCAGTGGAAGAGCGCTTGACTTGAGACAGAGGGGCCGCAGGTTCGAGCCTCACCGGCGTCACTGTGTTGTGTCCTTGAGCAAGACACATTATCCTTTCTTGGCACTGGTCCAAACCAGAAAGACCCATCCCTACATAACTGAAAAATTGTTGACTGGGAAGTATTAAGAATCAAATCAAATCAAACAAACAAAATCAAAAGAACCGTCTCAATGAGATGTTTTTTGAGCACTCATATCATGTTTTCTTATGGATAAGAAATTAATTACAATTTTATGATCAAAAGTTTTGACTATCTAAAACTTATTTAAGGCAGGATTTTTAAACCAAAACACTGGTAATATTTTTTCTTGAGACAATTTTTGCCAGAATATATGAGATTTTGGTACTTATTACACAGGTTTAGATGAACAAGATTTTCAAGTGTAAAATTGTAAATATTTTCTTACCCATTAATTTTAGCATGTGTTTTGGGTGCTCAAAAGAACAGTCTCATTGAGATGGTTCTCTTGAGTACCCACAACATATGTTTTGATTGAGAAATAAGAAAATCATTTTTTTCAGTTACGCACTCTTATGAGCAGCCAAGGCTCAAACAAGCCATACCCACACAGGTTTAGATAAACAAAAAAATTCAGCGTAAAATTGTAAATATTTTCTTACCCATCATTTTTAGCATATGTTTTGGGTGCTCAAAAGAACCGTCTCATTGAGTTCTTTTGAGTACCTACAACATATGTTTTGGTTGAGAAATAAGAAAAATATTTTCATGTTACGCACTCTTAACTAAAGGCCTCCTACCCATCTTCACAGTCTCGCCAGAGCCTTTGCTGCAGGCACACAGAGCATGAAAATACATGGAGATGAAGTTTCATACCAAACATTAAGCCTCATACCCCACCAGATAGCTGGACATGCACCATAAAAGAGTAACTTTATCCATATGAGTATGGGCTGGCCCACAGGGGCAAGCCCAGTGTTTACAGTATGCCACAAAAGTAATAAGTTTAGTCTATTTCAGCGTATTATCGGAGATGGCATATTATTAAGCTGGACTGGCCCCTGTGGGCTGGCCGGTTTGTTATGTACTCATTGGAAGTCTCTCTATGAGATTGGCTGTAGGCTTAACTCTTTTCCAACCAGTGGCGACATTTGTCGAAGTTTGCAAAACAGTTTAATTGGACTCAGACCTGGCATGACAAAATGTTGGGCCTGATTTGGATCAAAACCATTTGATAATGATAATTTTTTTTTAAAATGTTCATTTTGAAAAGAATCAGCAGACAATAAAAAAGCATGCAAAATTACCCAGAATGCAAAGAGTTCCATACATGTACCTGATTGAAAGCAAATATTTCACTCTGACTTATCTGTAGTTTGAGTTAAAATTTGAACTGTTTCATCAGAATCCTGCTAATCTGGATCTTCACTGTTTTCAAAAGAGGCTACAGAGTTGATGCTTTACATCCCAGTCAACAATTTTTCAGTTGTGTTGGGACATTTTCCTGGATTAACCCAGTACTAAGTATAGTGAGGATAAAGTTTTTTGCTGAAGAAAACACCACACAGATGGTGGGATTGGAGCATGCAACCTTTTGGTCACGAGTCTAACACTCTACCAACTGAGCTTCAAGTTTTCCTTTAGCCCTTTGTATTCATGAAACCCCTTAAGGGATACAGTAGCAAACAGTCAAGACCCAGATGAAATGCAGCATAATGCTGCATTTCATCAGGGTCTACACTGTTTGCTAAGACTAAAATGATATTCAAAGAAATTCAATTTTAGTTGGAAATTATAACCTGTGACTCCTCAATATAACCAATGAACCATCCCTAGTTTATTGTATCACATCAGGTGGAAGAACCCATCAGAAAACAAAGGGTTAAGAGGGTATAGAATTAAAAAGATATGCACACAGCTGTGACAACCAATTTATCAGGTTGGATATGGTAATCAATGCGGAAACAAACTTTCCTCAGAAACTAGCAAATGAATTTAAATTTGAACCCTTCCCTATACTTAAGCTCAAATTACAGAATTTTTAAAATAATGGAATCTTCCATTTAATGGTCTGGATTAATTCATTCAAGTTGTAAATGTTCCATGCCAGTGAAACTTGGCCATTGATCAAGACCAACCTGCAGCGCAATTACAGGACCATGATCAGACAGATCTGCAGTATCAAGCTAGGAGATGTGGCCACAGTAAAATCACGCAAGCTACAGGCAAAGCTAGAGCTTGAGGACCTAGACCTCGTTCTGAGAGAGAGGAGGCTATGCTGGTTTGGACATGTGGAGCGTTCTAATGGTGCAGTCAAAACAGCATGTGATATACAGGTTGATGGGAGGTCCAAGCTGACAAAGAGAAAGACTGCCATGAGCAGTTGACCCTCATGAAAGGAGCACCTGAAGATCAGGTGTGAGATCTGCTATGCATGCAGCTAGCCTGAGTGAGTTACCTGAAAGGGGGCCCACTGATGTGGGTGATGTCCCTGCCATGCATGTAAATAAAAAATCTGATTATGAATGGTTATGATGAATGATTAACATGCTGTCAATGAATAACTTAATTGCTGAAGAAAGCACATGAATAATTCCCCTACAGGAGCAGGCTGATCTGTGACTATTTTTGTTTGCCTGGACTATTCTCATCTGAGTACATGTAACTTGGTTCTGATGCTCAAATAACTAACCCTTAATTTGTATACTGGTGACTACTAAATGAGTACTTTGACAAACAGTGAAGACCCAGATAAAATGCAGCATACTGTAGCATATCATCAGTGTCTTCACTGTTTGCAAAGACAAAAACATCTTCAGAGAAAGAAATACAATTTTATTTGGAAATCATAATCTGTCACCCCTCAATACATACAAAGAATCATCCCAAGTTTATATTGTAGCAAACCAGAAGGAAGAGACCATTAGCACATAAAGGGGTTTAAAGCCTTACCTTTCTTGATGATCCTGATCCCATAGTTTCTGGTTCTCAAGGATGCCTGGCGCTGTTAAGGGGTACTGTAGTTGCTGAAATAATATATAAAGTAAAACTTGTGTAAAACAGCCACTGAAAAATAGACAAAACAAAGATCTTTATGACAAATGGTAGCTTAATGATAGTCAAAAGTATTGCAGAATGCTCCAAGGGGAGCATTCTGCAATACTTTAGACCTGCATTAACCGATAATTAGTCTGGAAAACCATTTTTGGTCTTTTTGAGACTGTGGCCATTTTACACAGGTTTTACTGTATTTGCTATATTTGTGAAACATCAGAAAAAATTTATGGAGTATCCAGGACACCAGTAATAGGGGTTATCTGGCCAAAATCACTACTAATTTGAGCCTTTTAGCCAGTCTTTGAAATTCTTTTAACTGGCAGCCTTTAAAACCTAAAAATATTAGCTTTATTTGTTTATCACAAGTGGTGACTTTTAAGTGGCGTCTGCTGATATGGTTATTCCTTTACGAACAGTTTGGACCTAAAATGATGATTATGACCTGGATCCAAACTGTTTGACACTCTGATGGACCTCCTGAAAGTTTATTTTGAAAAAAGATTATGCAAAAAGAAATGATCAGTAGATGATAAAAAAAAGCATGCAAAATTACCCAGCTTGCAAAGTGTTAAACAGTTAGAGAACTGTCATGACTCAATCTCACGCCAGATCTTGATGCTTTATCACTTTGCTACAGTGCTCAAGTTGTCAAATCGAATTCTTAAAACAGACATTTCAGGGTATAAAGCCAATTACTATTAAAGGCCATTTTAATCAGCCTTCACACATGCACCACATACACTGAGGCAAAATACAAAAATAAGTGTGCTTCGGGTAACAGGTCTAAAAACTTTAGGTAGGGTAGACACACATATATTATGAAAAAATATGTAACAAAAATATATAATTTTATGCATTTTTAAAGGCATTATAATTTTGCCTTTCAAAATGCATAAAATTATATTTGCCTAAAATGCACAAGATTATATTTTTCTAGAAAACCTGAAAAAAAATTCTAGGTTTCACGAGTAAATTTCACCTTTCAAAATGCATAAAAATATATTAGCCTTTAAAAGTTATATTTTTTTCCAGAAAACCTGAAAAAAATTCTAGGTTTCACCAGTAAAATTAGGTAGGGTCGGGTTACCCTAAACAAAGGTATTTTTTTATTTGGCCTGACCTGCCTTTAAAAGAGGCTAGTCCATACTCCTCCATGGAAACAATCATAAAGGATTTCTGCTGGATGGATTAAATGTACATGTGTACATAAAGCACCTGACTCTGGTGCCAGTAGTCTGGTGCCAGTGCTGAGAGAATGAATAGCTCTGAGATACATCTTCTGGTTCTTATCTTAGTTTGATCATATACTATCATTTTCTTTGAGCCTTCACATTAAAATAACTCTCTTGTCTGAACTGATTTAAATTATCATGAAGTTGATAGAAGCATACAAGACAACCAGGGGATCCAGAGGGGGTTCAATAAATTGAACCCCTCTTCACTGTAGTCATACCACTAGGGCAATTGGGTCTCATCTCCCACTCCGGTGTTATAGTAAAATTACCTTCAAATAAAGGCTGACAAAAATGTGAACTTCGGTATTTGGTTGCTTAGAGATTGCGTCGTCTAACAACCTCTGTGTTGTTTTGCCAAAACGAAGATAAAATCAGATTTTAAATGTGTTTTTTTACAGTTATATTAAAAAAATGTCAACTACGGTTTATTCATAATTGTACGGTTTTGTCCTTGATTAATTATCCATGATGACGAAACCCTAATTAGTTATTTCATGCCTAGTCATCAAACGTTAAAGTTTTCATGTAATGTATATATCGGAACACCACCTTACGTCCTCCTGGGAGGTTTAGGTGTGCAGGAAGATAGATAGATAGATAGATAGATTTTAAAGTTAAAAGATACAATGTGAATTTGATGAACAGAAATCAATCAGAACCCAAGCATTTTCGGGCGTTAATCTGTGATTAAATGAAGAAATTGAACATGATGAGAAAGTCACCCTAACACCGGAATAAGTGACGAGACCAAAATTGCCATAGTGGTATGACTACAGTGCCCTTTGTAAATTTGAACCCTGTATCAATTAAATCCACCATGGTTAGAGCGTCTGACCATTGTTCCAAGGGCTGTGAGCTCAAGCAGCAAAATCTGTCTGTCTGTCAAAAACCTACATTGCTTTTAAACATGACCTGTTCAGAATAACAATTTCATATATGCTTAGCGTATACCAAGCTTTTTGTGAAAGCTTATACTTGTATATAAACAATTTGGAATGTGTTTGTTTTGATAGTACTTTTACAAACAAATCGAGCTGGTTTATATTTGGAAAATGGCGCAACAATAAAAACTGATTTTCCAAACAATACAGACTCAACAATGCAAAGCAATCATCTAAATAAAAGACAAATGTACAAATAAACCGTAAATAAAATGTCATACAAAACAAACGCATCGAGCTAATTAGCTTGAAGAGTGCTGTCCCTTGGTAAACTAATTTGTTGGCAACCGAATTCGTAATAATTCGGTCGGTTCCGGATAGATATGTATGGGCGTAGACAATGCTTGTGAAATTGAAATATCCTGCTTTCTCAATTTGAAGTTTTGCGCAAGGGTTCCAAATAGGTGCCTCATACTCTAGTCTCGGACCCAGTAATATTTTGGGTCCGAGCTCTAGTTCGGACTGGTCATTGACGGAAACACAAAGATATACTATAGTGGTTTTCTTTTAGCGCTGTACTGGGTCGGAGGCCGAACCAAATGAATTTCCTTATGTATCCTTTGTATCCAACTTCCTTAGTACTCTTAGGTGCAAGTCAAGCTCCTACGAAGGAAACCTAGTGTCTTAGTTGCTTTGGAAGAAATTTCTGAAATGTGTTGACCCCAATCCATGTTATATCAGTGATGGTTATTTTGCTGACTGAACATCTTCCAAAGATAGGTATAGATAGACTTAACTTAACGTTTGGTGGCAGCTATGATATGTTCGATTTTATTGATTCGGAGAATAACTACTGCAAAAACAGGTAGAACTGCGATAAGTACCAAACCCCACAGTCTTATTCCTCTAAACGTTTTGCAAGCGTCTGTCACGTTACGTTAGCGTCTGTCACGTTACGTTGGTGTCTATGGTTACCAATGACGTACCATCATTATTATCGCCGTTAGTTGCAGGACACAGTGACACGCAGTGGATGGAAGAGATCAAATATACCATTTATCTTCGTAATAAAGCGATCAAGTGAGAAAACAATATTTTGAAAGGACGACAAAAGGCAATTATTTCATGTAAGTGAATTTATTATTCTGATCATTTGCTTACATTATTTGATAATTTAATAAGAATATTTGCTTACAGAATGTACTTTAAAAATGGATAAAAAAATGCAACCTAATAACCCTTAAAACGGAAATAGACTGGTCCAATCGATAACAGTGGGAAATTCCATTTGGCATAAATGGGTTAATTCAAATTAAGAAATATTACAAAGAAAGATTAATATCAGTGGCGGATCCAGAGGGGGTCCAGGGAGGTTTATTTTTATTTATTTATTTATTTAGACAATATTTAAAGAGGTGTACACTTTTAGCTGAAATAGCCATTCTACCAAGTGGCCCTCTATAACAAAACTATATACATCAAAACATTATTTACAAATTGCACATGTTATAAAAGGGTGAATGGATGCATTAAACAGTTCAAATACATCTTTAAAGCTTGAAATAGCACATTCATTGAAAATTATCTGATTATAATAATAACGAGCCAATCACAATCACCGAACTCATGTCACAAATATAGAATTTAATACCGTCCGATCGGCAGAGACTCAATCGTGTCTGAGCCTTCGCACAGAACAACAAAGGCCCCTCTGATCACTCAAAAGTGCAAATAGCAGAAGGCAAGGCCAAGACCAAAATACTAGTCTGTCGAGTAGCTTTTCAGTAGCATATCTGCACTCAAGTTTCCGCAGAAACTCATCGCACCTAGTATTTTGTCAACAGATAACTGTTACTGATGCGCGGTATAAACAAAGTGTCCTGCGTAAACAGTTATGTTTGAAATTGTGCTTTCAAAGACATTTTGAAACTTTTTAAGGAGGGTTTAGTTCGGATCGACTGTGGTAGTGCGTTCCACAATTTTGAGGCAGAGTATGAGAAAGAGCGGTCATATAACGCAGTACGTGATCTAGGTACGGAGAGAAGTCCACTTTCAGATGACCTTAAAGAACGAGTATGGGTTTCGGACACCGGTTTAAGCAGGCCAGATAAGCTGGTGCTAAATTGTTTAGTGTTTTATATGTTAATATAGCCTAATTGTACATTAAGTGTTTAGGTACGGAAAGCCTAACAAACATGATAGTAATCGGCCCTTAAAATGATTCGCGCAGCCCGTTTTTGTAACTTGGAGAGACGTTCAATATTTGCGGCCGTCGTGTTCCCCCAAGTGTTGCAGCCGTAATCAAGTAGCTGCTGTATATAACTTTGATAGAATATCTTGAATATTCTGGGGTACGTATATCGAGATGTGTCTGAGTTCGCTTGAACCCCCCCTCCCTGTTTTTAAATATCCTATGAGAATGAAATAGTTTGGTCTCAGTGAGACCAAATTATTTCATTTTCAAGGGATATTTTAGAAAAATGTGATAAAACCATCAACGCGAACCCCCATACCTTTACACATACGAACCCTCTTTCCAGAAATCCAGGATCCGTCCCTAGATTATCCCAATATAATTGGAACACCATAATCTAAGCTTGTCATACTGTTAAGAAAAATGGCCTTATTTTTCCTATTTGTATTTATGAATTCGGCAGATATTTCCTTTATCGCATGGTTAAGTTGTAATTGAGCCGTGGCATGGGATTTCCAACTATGTAATATGTGCGACCAGCAAAGCCTCACATCAGCCTGCGCATACGCGCAGTCTGATCAGAACCTTTGCTAGTCGCTTGAATATTCAATGAGTGTTAAGCTACTGACTGAACATCATTTGGAGTTTCTTAGCTTAAAAGGATGCTGCACAGGCTCGTCTGAGTCTACACTTGTAAAAATGCCACATTGTTTGAAATCACATGTCACGGCTCAATTTATATATCTTGCAATCACAAATGACATACTTTTCATGCTCTAATTCCTTGCTTTCCAAACAAATGGAATTGCAAGCGCCTACGTGAAGTTGACATTCTGAATCTGGTATTCGTCACCGTACTGTATGGCAGTATAAGGGACAAGGTACCAGATTCAGATGTGACGTTACGTCGTTGTCAATAGAAACGACTGACGTCAAGTCATTATTGCCGCCATCATAGAGCGTAGCCACCAACAGTTTCAAGCTAAGGACTGAATTTACAGACACATTTCAAGTTTGAACATTTAAAAGGAGATAAATGAAATTGTTAACGCATCTTCAAGACTTTTATAACGTGTAAGTTTTTTTAGAAATAATAATTTGTTTGCGGAGAGCCAACAATAACAAACCATTGCTGGCATTCGTAATTTGTTATAACAGAAAGATGGCGTGTGCACAGTCATGGAAAATATTGTGTGCAGGGTCATGCAGTAGTTAAAAAGGAAATATCATACAATAGATACTCCGCATGGTCAGGCTCATGGGATTTGGGGACTTTGATTTTAGATTTTGGTAATTGACTATGGGTTAACTTAACACATGGGGCACAACCTCAAAACAAAATATTGAAAGACTATATAAGCTCCAAAAGCACGCTGCTCGCATTATATTAAGTGCAGATTACCTGACACCGCCTGCATAAATATTCAGCGAGAACACTTGGCACTCTTTTATTGTGTTTATTTTAGAAAAATGTGATAAAACCATCAAAGCGAACCCCCATACCTTTATACATACAAACCCCCTTTTCAGAAATCCTGGATCAGCCCCTGGATTATCCCAACATAATTGGAACACCTTAATCTAAGCTTGCTAAGCTCTAAGCTTCATGATGATACATTGCATTAGTTAGATGGCCTCCATGCGAGCTGAACATTTTTTGTCCTTCAACAACAGCAGAATCTAGGGCGAAGATTTGGTACCAGTAAAATGAATTTAAGCCCCCCGGTGGCCTAGGCTGTTGTCCGTTCTAAGGCGGTGGTTCTGTTGTTGTTGACTTCTTGTTAATTGTTACTCTCATTGTGGGAGTCTGTCATTGTTCTATGTTTTGTTGTACGTTACTTTGTGTCCATTCTAGTATTGCAATCATCTTGATGGGGAAGAGAGAGCTGGTTGCTTTGCTTAATTTGTCCTCCTGGTGTCTCGTGATGGTTGAGCGGCTCTTCCTCGCGGTGCCACGGGACTGTCTCCGGTTTGTGATTGTGGTATTTCCTGATCATACTCACTAACTATTTTTGTCATAATGTTAAGGAAAATGTCATTATTTTCCCTATTTGTATTTATGAATTCGGCAGATATTTCCTTTATCACATGGTAATAGTTGTAATTGAGCCGAGGCATGGGATTTCCAACTATGTGGTATGTGCGACCAGCAAAGCCTCAGATCAGCCTGCGCATACGCGCAGTCTGATCAGAACCTTTGCTAGTCGCTTGAATATTCTATGAGTGTTAAGCTATTAACTGAACATCATTTGGAGTTTCTTAGCTTAAAAGGATGCTGCACAGGCTCGTCTGAGTCTACACTTGTCAAATGCAACATTGTTGGAAATCACATGTCATGGCTCAGTTTTTATATCTTGCAATCACAAATGGCATGCATTTCAAGCTCTTATTTCTTGCTTTCCAAACAAAGGGAATTCAAGCGCCTGCATAAAGTTGACATTCTGAATCTGATATCCCTCACCGTACTGTATGGCAGTATAAGGGACAAGGTACCAGATTCAGATGTGACGTTACGTCGTTGTCAATAGAAACGACTGACGTCAAGTCATTATTGCCGCCATCGTCGAGCGTAGCGACCAACAGTTTCAAACTAAGGACTGAATTTACAGACAAATTTCAAGTTTGAACATTTAAAAGGGGATAAAAGAAATTGTTAACAAATCTTCAAGACTTTTATAACGTGTAAGGTTTTTTTTTTTTTTTCAGAAATAATAATTTGTTTGCGGAGAGCCAATAATAACTAATCATTGCTGACATTCTTTAAAAGTGATGTGGGGCCAAGCATTTGTTACAAAATAAAGATGGCGTGTGCACAGTCATGGAAAATATTGTGTGCAGGGTCATGCAATAGTTACTTCTGAGAGATGTGTGTGCATGGCTTTTTGCTGACGATACTAGCTTGTATATCATTGTTGATGACCCCATACAGGCTGCTGAACAGTTAAATTTGGATCTGGCGAAAACCCATCGCTGGGCAGAAAAATGGCTAGTGACATTTAATCCTATAAAATCAGAGTGTATCCTCCTCTCTAGGAAATGTAATAAACCATATCATCCTCCAGTTCTGTTGAATCAAACCCAAATTGCCGAAGTTAACTCTCATAAGCACCTTGGTATCATCTTTTCAAATGATTACACTTGGCATGAACATCTTGAACTAGTCAAATCCAAAGCATGGAAGCGAATCAATACAATGCGTAAACTAAAATTTCAACTAGACAGGAAATCTCTTCAGACTATCTACTTCTCCTTTATACGTCCACTTCTAGAATATGCTGACATTGTGTGGAATAATTGCACACAATATGAATCAAGTGAATTAGACAAAATCCAAAATGAAGCTGCTAGAATAGTTACTGGTGCAACTAAGTTAGCATCCATCGATTCTCTACACACGGAAACAGGTTGGGAAACACTGGGATCAAGAAGGAAAACTCATAAGCTAACAATGTTTTATAAAATGAAAAATGGACTTTGCCATGATTATCTTGCGTCTCTTGTGCCTGCTACTGTTGGCAGTGTGTCAACATACCCTTTACGTAACTCTTCAAATCTACAAACATTGCATATAAATTCTCGTCTTTACTATACATCTTTCTTGCCCTCTGCTGTCCGCGATTGGAATGAACTTCCAGAGCAAACTCGCAACTCTCCAAGCCTTAACATCTTCAAAAACAGACTGAATCCTAACTTGATCACACCACCCCGATACTATAACACGGGTAAAAGACTTGGTCAAATCTATCATGCTAGACTAAGAACTGCATGCAGTCCTCTCCGTCAACACCTGCATTCAAAAAATATAGTTGATAGTCCCTATTGTACTTGTGGTGATATAGAAGATACTCATCATTTCTTATTTGTATGTCATCAGTTCACAGACCTTAGACGAGACTTAATAAACTCAGTGTCAGATATCTGTCAACCTAATCTTAACGTTCTACTCTGTGGTGATATATCACTAACTTTTGATCAAAACAAGCAGATATTTGAAGCAGTACAAGAATTTATAATTAAGTCAAAACGCTTTGAATATACATATTAATGTTCCAATAACCCATTGCATTAGTATGAAACATACCTCAAAGTCTGCAGTAATAGTACCATTTAAAATACGTTTGTGTAAACATATAGAGATGCTCCAATATCACACTACATTTGCAAAAATCATATCACAATGTCCTCAACAATATCATATTATTCAAAATAATGGTACATTCACAATTAGTTAGTTTGACGACTATTCTGCAAGCTGGGTACATAGAGGCAATGACCATCACCCCTACCCCCATAGAATTACTCATCTCCAACCCCCGTGGAGACAACAAAGATAACTGTAATTTGTAAAATATTCATTCCCCTTCGCAAAAGTCGAAATTCATGCTTTGTATTAAACAGCAGTTTTGACATTACAATATATACAGTTAAACCTGGATAATTCCAGTTCGAATTATCCAGTTTTTTGCTGTATTGTCTTTACATTCTAATGTCAATTCAAGTCATACGTCTATTGTATTTCTAATATTGAATAGCTGGGAAACAGATTTACAAAAGTCAATAGACTTTCTTCTGAATCCCTTTTTTGTATTTCGAAATGATATGTATGTAAAGTTATTGTATTATATGTACACATGTTGTTATACAAAAATGAAATAAAAGTTTAAACTAATTTGTCCTGTATTCATGGTGAAGTTTCTATATAATCTCGGATTCCTAGGCCCTTAAATGTATGGCTATGCAACTGCCAGCTATAATCAAATTTTGGACCACTTGAAATTTTGACTGGCCCATACAGCAGTAAAAACGGCTGCTTTAAAGGTAAAAAAGATTTGAAGCAATCTTAGATGAGCTATCTTATGTCTGAAGCAATTATGAATAGTCCGTATCGTCGGAGACTGGTAGTAGCCCACATAAGAAAGTTAAAACGAGTCCACAAATTAGGTCAATATTCTGAGGTACACAAATTTGCATGTGTATATCTAAAACAAAAGCCCAATAAATTGTCGAAATGTGCACTATATCGTAAAATGATGCAATATGGGATTAAATTGAGCACAAAGCATCCGTCTGAAACCCAAAAACATTTTGAAAATTCTTATTTAAAATCAATCATTTTTTAAATAAAAACAAAACTTTTTACAATATTCCAATTAAGATTAAGATATTTCATAATCAAAATAGTATTGGTGTTAAATATTTTGCCGGTATTAGGTTTGGTATGTTTTTAGTCTAAATCGACAGACAAAAATAGATTATTCTCCGAAATATATTTTCTGCAATGTATTCAAAATGACATAGTTGCCAATTTCAATGACGTCATAAGAAATGCGCATTGTGCTTTTAATATTGAATCGACACAAGTTGTCGCCATTCTTACATTTGAATTGGCATTATAAGTAACAAAAAGTAAAATTACATGGCAGTTTTACTTAGTAGTTTTAAAGATGTGGGGCTTGAAAGATTCAGATTCAAATTCTATTATAATTCTATAACATGAAAACAGGCCAGTGGTATGGAGTGGACCATATATAATGTGCTGTAATTATTAAACGAAACAGTACAGCGAGAAAATACTAGCATCATTATAAAGGTCAACGCTTGTTCGTTTGAATGGTGCATGGTATGTCTCTTAAAAATGTCTCTTGACAAAGCTGCAAGGTAACGATCGGAACTTTTGGATCATCCCTCGTAAATATATATTTATAATAAAATGTATATATAAGCTATAAATTCAATTTTGGTCTGTTTCATGGAATCATGAATACATCGGGTCTCTTGGAAAATTAACGTCAAGCACTTCGGACTTCACTTCACATACTTTGCAAGAGACCGGATCGAGGTATTCATGATTCCATGAACATTCCAAAAATCGAATTTATTTCTTAATTGAATGCGATCAGCGAAGGCTCTGGCAATAAATTGCGATAAGTACCAATTATGATATAAGTACCAATATCTCATGTGCTGGCTGAATAAAGACTTTGTTATTTATTGCTCATGCGCACAGGCTCGTCAGTCTTATCTTATTTTATTTTATGTATACAATTTTTAAAGAGGATAATACAATTAGCTATAAAAAAAGCTATTATACGTTGTTGTACTCAAAACATAGACAAAATGAAAGTGAAACAGGACCTCATATAAGGGTGCGTAACAGATTCTTTCTTATTTCTAAACCAAAACATATGTTGTGGGTACTCAAAAGAACCGTCTCGATGAGACGGTTCTTTTGAGCACCAAAAACATATGTTTAAACTGATGGATAAGAAAAAAATCGCAATTTAACGCTAGAAATTGCTTAACTGGCCCTATGGTAAACATATCTGTACCCTCGTTGCATGCATATGCGAAAATCTTGTGAAATGGCTCAAATTATTATTATATTATTCTTTAACTTTTCAGATACAACAAGAATATTCTAAATAACAATGGGAACACCAAAAGGTAATTTATTTGATTCTTAATGTATTTTTATATTACTGTAAAACACTTATTTTTGGCGGGCATTTTAATTTGGATTAATAGACAAAAACGCCAAAACATGAGACCGCAAACTTTTAATACAGTTTCTAATTCAGTTATACACAATAAGTAATAAATGGACACACATCCTTAGTATGTTGGTATCCGTATTGACAAACCACCATTTCAACGGTAGAGTCTGTTTCCACGTTGAGAAAGCAACGCCTTTAAAGTGAAAGACTGTTCCCCAAAGGCTTTAAGAGTAGCCCCAATGAGAATAGAAAATAGCTTGAACGAGAAACCGCCAAATTAAACAACGCCAATATACCAGTCTTTTAAGATCACCATATTTTGATGCCGCGAATATTAGTGTTTTACAGTACGCGGGAATGCGCGGTAAATTAAATAATTCACCATGCATTCTATACCATTATACCGCTGCGGCGCCGCGCTTGGCTCTACGCTGCTGGATACACAGCTTTACACATATAGTGACGTTTCGTCTGGGCATACACTGTTTGACACACACGCACCAGTGGCGGATCCAGAGGGGGTTTGAACCCCCTCCCCGCTCCCCGTTTTTAAATTTGAGACCAAATTATTTCATTTTCATGTGATATTTAAGAAAAATGAGATAAAATCAGCAAAGCGAACTCCACGAACCTCCTTTCCAAAAACCCTGGATCTGCCCATGCGCACTGTTCTGCCTTTACAATGTTTGACACTGTTCCGCCTTGTGAAACTAGGCGAAAGAAATTTTAAAGTATGAAAGCAGTTTGAATAATTTTATAGCAGTTATGTACTGGACTTTCTTTTATTATTGTGTAAAAGTAAAGTTCATGTTCGGTATATGCTGATGAAATGACTTTAAAGAAACATTAAAACTTAAGTGGACCGCGTTCTGATAAAACCTGATTATGTTGCACGCAAACTTTAGAAAGACACAGACCATCCTGTGCATCTGCGCAGTCTAATCAGCACCTTTTGTTATTCGCATCCTTTAAATGGATAATAGATAATCCTGCTGCATGCGCGGATCCAGAAAGGATCATTGACACTTGCTATGGGTAAATGCCTATGGTTTTTAGCAAAAATAAAAGTTTGTCAATCGTCCCTTTCTTCACCTTGGAGCTACCCTGACCTGAGCACTTTATGGCTGTGAAATCCGATTTCAATATTAAATGCTTCAAAGATGTAAAATTTTGGGTAGAACAATCAGTTTTACATTATAATATATAGAAATCAGAAACCATTTTTTAAAATATCATTCCCCCCCGTGTGCCAGCAAAGCTTTTGCATGTATATGTGTTAGTGCCAGCAAAGCTTTTGCATGTATATGTGTTACCATATTTTACACATTGTATGGAAGTGGCTTGCTGGCACAAGGGGGGGGGGGAGATGTTCAGCTGCCCGAAAACCCAGGGCCTAAGCCCATAAAATGCCTTTCTACCAAAGAACTAATTATTGACAGTAATGAAGTTCTCTAGAACCAACCTCCTAAATTGCTTTGTATTCTGTGCTAGTTTAATATAAAGAACTTAAAGATTAAAAGTAGAATTACCAAGGTTTTATGCATTTTTCATAAGAAAAAGTCTCACTGTTATTGAATGACACTTTCTTTTGCAAACGTCCTATACTTTACTATTTGCATGCTAGGGAATTGTTCATGTTTTTATTTTCGTCTGTTGACTTTCTTCAAAATTAAGTTTTTAAAAACAAACCAGCCAGGACCACCATCTGAGTGTCAAACAGTTTGTTTGGATCCAGATCAAGACCGACATTCTGTTGGTCTTCATCAGGGTTCAAACTGTTTATATGCTACTGGCAGACGACAAAATTATCCACTGGCATGCAAAGAGTTATAACAGATAAATACTTTAGTGTTCAATATATTGTCTCAAATAGGGATACACATGTATATGTATACCATAAATATTCGGACACTTTAAATACATTTAACATGCTATGCCCTTTAAACAAAGCAATAGTAATATTCAAAGGATCTAGTTAGAATCAGTTTTACTTTCTAATGCTAAATGGGACACTTTCATTCCTTCAAAAATATTTATTTCTTTTGCTGAGCTTTCAGTTTTGTATTATTTACGGTACATGTGGTCCAAAATGTACAGGTAACTTCTAAATTATCTCCCCAAAATCATTTTATTACAAAACATATTTTTTTAAAGCAATTTCATCAATTATCGTGATTCGTTAATACTCTGCATATGGTATGTTCAATAGATATCACCAAGCATACCAATTAAATCAAGAACACGTGCAGAAATCACTTTTAAAGCACTTTATTTTTATGAAATTTCAGACCCCCTTCCCCTTTCTACCCGCCATAAGTCCCGAGTGCGTAGAAATTTTGAAAATATTTTGCTAGCTGGCTCTTGCCATCAGGTTCACCTATTGCACTAATACTACATGCACCACACTAGAAGCTCAAAAGCATCGTTCTGGGAATCAGAAAAATAGGCGTATAAGGCCCAAACCGTCAATGATCCTTTTGTCAGTTTGACAACGTTTTTTAGTTGATGAGGGGAGGGAGGATCCAAATACATGGCCATCATCGGCCCGCCAGCTAAACGCCATTTAATTGGCGTTCGCTGGCGTGCCGATGAAGGCTCATAAATGGCGTTTCGATGATGGCTCATCATTGAATGCTGGCTTGGTAGCTTTGTGATTTTTCAGGGCATCCAGACCAGTATTGCTAAGAAACCCTATTATATTTTTGTGATTTTTCAGGGAGGGGGGTCTGGACACCCTGCTACCCCACCCTGGATCCGCGCAGGCATAAGTTCAATCCTTTGACTGAGCAGAATGGTTTGAGCATTACCTGGTCGCAAACCCAGAAGGCAGGTTGCTCGCGGCGTGCCCCAAGTTATTTACTTCGCTTATTTTGGTCAGCTACTAATAATCTGGTTCTTATTCTAATACATATTACACGTTGTTTGTCGTCTGCTGATTCTTTTAATATCATTTTCCTTTCTAAATTTCAACCAGTCAGGAAAAGACAGAAATTCGCATATTGGAGTACCTTCTAAAATATGAAAAATCCCATTGGTTATAATTACCAGACTGGCCATACAAACTCATTCCAGGGGATACCATTCACTGAAAATAAATGCAAAATCTAGGGATACAGACTGAAGCAGCCAATTTCTTCTCAGAAAAATGTCAATGAAACAGAGAGTAGACTTCTATTTTTAGACAAATCTATTCTCAGAGAGTTCACTGTTGAAAAACATAATTAAGTCATGAATGTTTACCATTTTCAGTAAAACTTTCTTACGCCTATGTATAATCCAATATTTTCATATCATTTAATTTCCAAATAAATGTAATGTTAAAGTGGTGTCTGCAAAACTTTGACATATTTTGCATATTGAACTGGTATCAAGCTTCAGTTATGTTTAAAGGGGCTGTTCTTATGATAATTAAAGGGGAATTATAGAACCAAAATTGTGATTTTGTATAAGTGCCCTGTATTGGGTAAAAACACGCTTGCAATAATAAAACTATGTGTAACAAACAGCAATACATTTAAAAACAAATTCCACAATTGAAATGCAGCCGAATATCTTTTTAAAAGATATTTTCTTGTTTTCTCCAAAATCAAACTTCTCAAATTATAACCAGTGTCAATCAGATAAGATTCATGTGGGACCAACGTTTTGTTGTTCCTGATCTGGGTCCAAACTGCTTACAATGGTTACCAGCAGACAATACTAGCAGACAAAATAACAGGAATGAAAAAGTACTTTCATAACAGGAATGAAAAAGTACTTTCATCATTGTTTGTTTGTTTGATTTGATTATTTACGTTCCAATCAACAGATTTCCAAACATGACGTTATGAGTCTTCCCACTAAGCAGATGATAAAGTGTCTTGCTCAAGGACATAACCCAGTGGCGCCAGAGAGGCTCGAGCTCACAACCCCTCGATCACGAGTCAAACACTCTACCACTGAGTCGCCGCACTCCACTTTTATCATGAAACATGTCTATTTGTGTTTCTATATAAATTTATATGTAGTTTGTGTATATTTAGCACTGTTTTTATAAAGACTATCGAATACATGGGGAGTGCAGTGACCGCCAGTGGCTCCGTGGTAGAGTGTTCTACTTGAGATTGAGGGGTCCCTGGTTCGAGCCTAAGTGCAGGTACTGCATTATGTCATTGAGCAAGACACTTTATCCCCACTGCTTAGTACTTGTTCAACCCAGGAAAACGTCACATCATGACTAAAGAAAAGCTGATTGGCATCTTATGCATCAACCCAAACAAGTAAACTATCGAATTTACACCAACTTACTTAAATGGGATACATATGAGACGCGACACGTTATTTCCAACAATATGGCATTTTGACATGTGCAGACTCAAACGAGCCTGTGCAGCCTCCTTTTAAGTTTAGAAACTCCAAATGATGTTCAGTCATTAGCTTAACTCTCCAAGAATATTAAAGCGACTAGCAAAGGCTCTGATCAGACTGCGCTGGTCGCACATGCCATATTGTTGGAAATCTCATGCCAGGGCTCTCAATTATGTTATCTTAACGTTTACAGAATCTAGGAATTCTAAAGACATGTGTTCAACAAGAGTAAACTCCAAGGGCTCAATGACGTCATCATGCCAAGATCTTTCAGAACAGTCTAGTCCAGCATCATCACAGATCTTGAGCAATGAGTCAAGACTCTCAGATATCAGCCAAGCGAGTAAGTTCTTCATTTTGGGTTTGTTAAGCTCCTGACACAAAATTATGCAAGATACGTATACATCAATAATCGTTATCGTATATGACACAACTTGGACAGCCTTTGGCAATAATACAAATCATATATCTTTGACACAAAGCTATGCAAGATGTTTCTCAATTCTCCATATCTGTATATGACAGTATAATAGCCGTGCTAGGTAATATTACAAATTATGTTAATTACTTTGAATCAAACCTATGCAAGATGTTCCTCAAATGTCCCAATCTGTACATGTGACTACATCAAAACGCCTTTGTGATAATTCCAATTATATTACTTTGATAGAAAACTTTGCAAGCTATTCCTCAATTATCCTAATCTGTGACTACTTCAATAGACATTTACTTAAGAAAACTATAACTGTCATAAAATTACATGTATGCAATATTTGCTCCAATTTTTTCTTTTCTTGGACTTTCCTAATAAATATTTGAAATAATATAAATACACTTTATTTAAATCTCTGTCTATTCATCTTTTTTAGCCAATCGGAGCATAAACAACAACGCTAGAATTACCTCAGGGAAGAAATCTGTATCAAGCCATGTTTTTACACCAGAACTGTCAAACAGATCTCAGCTTTCAGCCAAAGATCAACCAGAACAATCTGATAGGTCACTGCCGTCAGTTAAAGGACAAAGGATATCAACACCAGGTAATTACTATTGCTATTTTAGGAATATTTTATGCTCTTTTACATTTATAAGACTTAAGGGTGAGGTTGGCGCCGTGAAACCAGTTTTAGCCTTCCAGTAAAATATTTTTACTGACCCTTCCAAGGCGGTACTTCTTTTATGGATCATTTGTGTTATTTTTGTCTTGTGTTTGTCATGCTTTCCCGTCTGTTCATTGCTGCCTTCTGGTCACCTGCTGGGAAAGGGCTGACTTTCTTGGCTCTTGTTTGTGATGTTTAATTGTGTTTTTGTCACTTTCCCATGTGGTATCCTGGGTCCAGTGTGGTACTTCATTGTATTGATTCCTGAAAAGTTGCCGCCTTTCTTACTTTGTATCAGGATTTGATTTAAATAAAATTTCTCATATTCCATGAAAATTTCGTGTAACATGAAATGCTTTTTATTTATCTATTGTTTGAATCCCTTAGAAGAAGGTCTCAGGTATATTTAAATTATTTTATAGTGGTACATATTTTTGGAAAGGTAACTCACAACTACTATATGAGCCAGTGCATGAGATTTCCAACAATTTGGTATGTGCGACCAGCAAAGCCTCAGATCAGCCTGCACATACGCGCAGTCTGATCAGAGCCTTTTCTAGTCTCTTGAGTATTTTATGATTGTTAAGCTACTGACTGAACACCATTTGGAGTTTCTTAGCTTAACAGAGGGCTGCGGAGGCTCGTCCGAGTCTACACTTGTCAAAATGTCAAATTGTTGGAAATCTCAATCTACGGCTCATATAAAAGTGTAATGCACATAAAGATACACACACAACATAACATAATAAGTAATATGTTCTTAAAAGATTATACTTTGGAAGCAAAGATTGCACCAAAGAACTGAAAGTGTAGAGAGTGCAAATTTTCTGGGCCAGATTAGCTACTATCAGCTACTAGCTTTATTCAGCCATTTATGCCTCATCAGTGTCCCTCTAATGGTTTCAAAGTTCCAGAATAGAATCGATGATTCTAAAGGACAAGAAAATAAAATCTACACTAAAGTGAAGGGCAGGGAGACGTTCTACCGCCGCCACGCCACACAGTCCCTGTCACCAGCTGAAGTGAAGTCGAATGTGTTAGTTCGTCAAAGGTTATCAAAGAACTGAAAGTGTAGAGTGTGCAAATTTTTTGGGCCAGACTAGCTAGTTTCAGCCATTTGGGCCTGATCAGTGACCCTCTAATAGTTTCAAAGTTCTACAACGGAATCCTTGATTACAAAGGTCAAACAATAAAATCTACACAAGGAGACGTTCTACCGCTGTCAAGCCACACAGTCCCTGTCACCAGCTGTAGTGAAGTCAAATATGTTCTTTAAAAGTTTATCAAAGAACTGAAAGTGTAGAGTGAGCAAATTTCTGGGTCAGACTAGCTAGTTTTAGCTATTTGGTCCTCATTAGTGACCCTCTAATGGTTTCAAAGATCCACAATTTCGTACATCTACTCCTGCTGAGTCATGAAATAATTGATGTTTAACATAGGAACGCCTGTCTAATAAGCTACAAAATATGTTGTAAGATATTATTCGTTAAGTTAAAAACAAAAGTGTACTGTTGTCATAACGGTATTTTATAAACCAGTTACTGAAAAGTCCATTGTTTAGGCTAGGGAAACACATACCACGTCTTATCTATGTGTTCTAAAGCTCATCCCATATTATCACCTACCCATGTATGAGTTATGGAATGTCAGGGACTCTCTATACAAAGGGACAGGAAACACTGTATTAATCTTGCTGATGATAAGAATTATCTTGTAGGTACATTACCATACTTAGAGACATTGTAAGAAGGAGATAATAAATTTATTTAAAAGTGAATTTCTCAGAATAGAAATGATAATTAAAAATTTATGAAGCTTAAAAACACCAAGTACATAAAGTAGCCATTCAGCTCCAAGACCTTTTAATTTTCAAAAAGATACATTGTGCATTTCTCCAGTTAATTGCATCGATAGTTGGTATGAGCGCAAGAGCTCCTAAATGTACACATAAGGTACATATTACGATATAATAGATACACATATCAAACTACAATGATGCTAAATGTTTAGAATGTGTGATTCAGCATGTGATGGTAAAGAAGAGATAGTAATTCAAACGTGTTATTAACGAAGTAAAATTTGCCATTAATGATAAAGTGTAAATGAACACTTTGCGTTTGACTTTTGCGTGAGTAAAGTGGTATATCTAGATTAATGGTCAGTAATGTAAATACAGGTAACCATTTATAGGAACTGGTTACCTGCTTTTCCATTACTGACCACTTGTAAACCAGGAACCAACAATTATTGAAAGACACTTTGGCCTACAACAGTTTTTGAACATATGGTAAAGATTCTTAACCCTTTGTATAGAAAGACCCTTGGAATGTATAACATATTTGAACCAGAATCGATGTTGTCATATATCACCAAGTTTACTATGTGAAAAAATGCATTTAACTATTTTTAACTGTAAGTAAGTAAGTAATTAAGTATGTAAGTAATGACTTTATTTTATGAGCGTGACAATATTAATTAATATATAAAGGCCAATCTTCGAGGAGTTATACAATTTTTACAGATAACACAAAATACATATACTAAATTGCTTTATGGGCCCAACCAATAGCATTTATCAAGCAAAACATCGCATTTTGGTCAAAACGCTCTCCATATGTGAAAAAGTTAACACGTTAACAACATTATTGTAAGTACATTTACCACGACAAAATTTTAAAAAGTTGTCCACAGGAGCCAAAGACAATGCAACCACCATTTTTTTCAATACAAAAAAAGTAAGTGAGTATGATCAGGAAATACCACAATCACAAACTGTAGACACCCCCATGGCACCGAGAGGAAGAGCCACCCAACCATCACAAGACACCAGGAAGACAAATTAAGCAAAGCAACCAGCTCTCTCTTCCCCATCAAGATGATTGCAATACTAGAATGGACATAAAGTAACCTACAACAAAACATAGAACAATTATAGACTCACTAAATGGGAGTAACAATAAACAAAAAGTCAACAACAACAGAACCACCACCTTAGAATGGACACCAGCCTAAGCCACCGAGGGGCTTAAATGCATTTTACTGGTACCAAATCTTCGCCCTAGATTCTGCTGTTGTTGAAGTACAAGAAATGTTCAGGACAAAGTCCAAGTATCTAGCCACTACAAGACAGCTGCGTATGCACGTTTTTGGAAAAAAAATGATTTAACAAAATTGCATAATCTCGTGTCTCATCTAATTTCTCTACACTTGTTTTTCAGGAAACAAAAGGGATGTACAAAATACCCCAATAACTGAGGCTCCAATGAGGCCAACTCGGTCAGCTCTGAGACAAGACATACCCACTGAATATGCTCACTTCAAAGAGTCTCTCAGGAAAAGAAAGAATGAAACACCACACAGGGATTCACCAAGGAAACCTCTCAGAGCAAACAATCTAAAGAATGTTGCACCAACACTGGCAAAGATAAACCGACAATTTGAGATTGAAAGAGAAGATGATGAAAGCTATTCAAGCACAGAGGATGCAGCTCAACATAAAGGATCTAATAAAACGCCTAAAGTTTTAAGATTTTCTTCACAAAGAAACAAAGGAAAGACAGAAGAAAACCAAGAAATAGCAAAACCAGAGCCAAAATCTGAAACTGGTTGGAACAAACTAAAGGAATCAACTGATGATAAAAATACTAAAGGGCAGTTTGCAAATAACCTACCATCAAAACTGCCAATTCCATGTCAGAACCACAAAAGGCAAGCTGAACTTCCTGTTGGGAAACCTAAACATATCACAGCAGAACCAGTTGTACCAGCTTGTAGAAATAGTAAAACAAGTTACACGAAGAAGACAGAAATATCAAAGAGAGTACCACAGCAACTAAAGGGTAAACCAAATAGTTTTCAGACGTCAGGCTCAAACTCCAATAAACCAAGATCTCAGCTTCAAGGTAGCACAGCAAAAAATAGTTCCACTACTTCTGTACCAGACAGTAAAAGTAAACTGAGCAGCTACGTGATAAGAAAGAAGAACCATAGTTTATATAGAAGGACTGCTAAACAGAAACATCCAAAGCCAATCAATGAACTTAGAGCAGAATTTGATACTGCAGATCAACAGGAGTTCATTTCAGCAAAAGGTAAGAATTTATGGAGAGAGCTGATTGCTTTGCTTAATTTGTCTTCCTGGTGTCTCGTTATGGTTGAGTGGCTCTTCCTCGCGGTGCCACAGGGTAGTCTGAAGTTTGTGATTGTGGTATTTCCTGATCATACTCACTTACTTTTTTTATATCGTAAATATTCATTAATTTGAGAAAGGATAATACTGTTTGTGCCATTATATTCAGAATATGGCCACAAACAGTATCTAATCAGAAGTTTGGTGGCATAGCTATACATTTTCTTCTGATTAGTTATTGAGATAGTTACATGATTTCTAAGACCTTGAAATATGATAACTGAAGGGAAACTTTACACATGACTCAGCAAAGTTGACAGTCTTGGTAAAATTGATTTGATTAGCTAGAAGCTTAAACTCAGTTATGGTTTATAACTATATATTCTTCCCTCTTCCATTGCTTAGCGTTTGATTTGATTCTTTACTTTGCATCAACAATCTTTCAGTTATATAGGGCGGAGTGCTCGACTCGAGATCGTGGGGCCGCGGGTTCAAGCCTCACCGGTGTCACTGCGTTCTGGGCCTTGAGCAAGACACATTTATCCTAGCTTAGTACTGGTTCAACCCAGGAAGACCAGTCCCTGTTTAACTGAAATATTGTTGATGGGTCGTAAAGATTCAAATCAAACAAACAAACAAACTAAACTGAGCCTTCATTGCTCGACAATGCGATAAATACCAAAATCACATGAGCAATTATATATTTCAGACTCTGAACTTGACGCTACCCAGATAGAGGAATACTTCAAACTATTGGATATTTACAGTGAAAATGAAAGAACAATAGAGGACAACCAGAGAAAAATTGATCTACAGGAAAAGTAAGTTGACCAATCACTATCTTGATTGTTCAGTTGACCCACGTACATCGTATTCCAAAGAACATGATATCACACCAGGCCTCGAGGTTATAAAACTTGAGTTCATTCTCAGACTCAACATAAAGTGCAATGATTGGCTGCTTTTAGACACGTGTCCGCAAGCAGCCAATCATTGTGCTTTAATTTGAGCTTGAGACTCTACTCAAGTTTTATAACCTCAAGGCCTATATGAGCCAATTCATTATAGTTTGGTACTTTTTGCATTTATATAGTCGAGCAACTGAGGCTCTGTCCGAGCCTCCATACACATCATGCACACAAAGTAGAGGCTTAGTTCAAACTTTATGTCACTAGATCCGCTAGATAACTGCGCATGCATGTTTAGATGATGACTATAAGCACATGCAATTATGTACAAAGAATTTTATGATATGATCTATATTATTTTGTAATGGTAACAGTCATTTTCATCAAAAGACAAGCAACCCTTAGAATGAGTAATGGATTATTCCAACAAGATACTACTATGCTTAGCTGAAGATTCATATAATATTAATATATCACTTTGCACAGAATAGAAAATAGAATTGTTGTAAAAAGTGAAAATTTGTAAGCCAAATACGATATAGTGCCATTATGGAGACTTTTCCTTCTAGGTAAAGTTAAACGATTCAAAATGCAGACTGTGTTTCCTGCCAAAACTGCGAATAAATTTCAATAAAAATACATGTTCAAAATTGCTTATCACTATAGTATCCCTTATACAGTAGATTTGCCCTTCTTTACAGTTGTGAGGTAAGAATCAAGACACACTTAAAAATACTTTAAAGAATTAACTTATTGCACATTTGTTTTAAAAATATCTTTTTATACATGCGTTGGATAGTTCTATTTTTCTGCCACACTTGAGGAAACAAACCAATATGAAATATGGCCCCGAGGTTATAAAACTTCTTTCGTGTTCAACTCAACAGAGCATAAAATTTATCATGCCCAAAAATGTTAAATTGCCAACAAGTGTTGGCATTTTAACAATTTTTAGCATGATAATAAAACATCTGAGAATTTGAAAGCATGAAATGTCTTTATTTTTCAGCATTTTAGTTTTTATGAGTTGTTGAAATTTCGTGCTCAGTTGAGTTGACTATGAAAAAAGTTTTATAACCTTGGACCCTTAGCATGCTTGTTTTCAACTATCTTCTTAAATATGCATGTGTTAGTTCTAGTTTTCTGTTGCACTCAGGAGAAACATACACATATGAAACATGTACTGTGGCATGTGGCATTAATTGGTCGAAAAAAATAGTTCAAACACTTAGTCATTTAGTGCTATTAAATAGCAAATGATTTCATAAAGCTTTGAAATAAATTGCTCATGTTGCTGGATCTCGTTTTACTATATCAGCTACTTTATAAACGCTAACTGTTACAAAGAAAGTTATCCTGTGCAATACCACACTGGTAAATGTATACGTCAATTTGGTGGTATTTACGTGTATTGCCGGTACTTCATAGATCGGAAGTGGTAGATATTGGTGTTAATACTATATAGAAAAACATGCCATATGCCTAAAGGACTATAGAATTAGATCATTTTTAAGTATTTGGCATGCACATGGCGATTTATGTAAGCATTTCGGAATAGATTCGAGTACCGATCTGGATGATCGGTACTCGAATCTATTCCTAAATGCTTACATAAATCGCCATGCACATACTGAATGCTTAAAAATGATTGAAGTCTATAGTCCTTTAGGCATATGGCATGTTTTTCTATATAGTATAAACACCAATATCTACCACTTCCGGTCTATATGCGTAAATACCACCAAATCGACGTACACATTTACCAGTGTGAATACGTATAAATCCAGTTGTGTTTATTTTCAGAGAAATGGACAAACTATATCCTGTGGTAAGAGAGGAAATAGACAACATGGCTGGTTGTATTGGAGAGATGGCTAGAATTAGAATGATTCACAAGAACTTTAAAGATGAAGCCTCACGGGTCAGAGTTCATCACAAGACAAATCTGATTGAAACAGACATATATGAAGAGGCCAATACTGAACTGAAGGTAATTGTGTTGTTTGTTAACCCATATAAACCCCACATCTTTTTTATGGGACAAATGTAAACAGTGCAGACTCAGATCAGACGCCACAGGCTGTGGTGTTTGACCAGGGTCTCCACTGTATGCTTATAGAATGCTATATTAGAGTTTGAACACAAATAAATGAATACAACCAAACAACCTTAACTTTGCAATGGACTCGTCAAATTGATTAGGATTGGAAAAATCAATTTGGCTTAAATAGGTTACCATTATTTTCTGCCTTGCATAATGAATAGAAACGATTTCAAGTAAGTATTCATTTTCAGTCGGTGGGTTGGTGCCTGATGCTTATCTGTAGCTGGACCCACCGTGGCTCAACTTGAGGTTTTCTTTAGCTCTGACTATCTGTGAGTCATGAGCCCTTTTCTTTGTTTCATCATGGAGTGTTAATTTGATTAGAGTGTTTTCCATGATGATACATTGCATTAGTTAGATGGCCTCCATGTGAGCTGAACATTTCTTGTACTTCAACAACAGCAGAATCTAGGGCGAAGATTTGGTACCAGTAAAATGCATTTAAGCCCCCCGGTGGCTTAGGCTGCTGTCCGTTCAAATGCAGTGGTTCTGTTGTTGTTGACTTTTTGTTTATTGTTACTCCCATTGTGGGGGTCTGTGGTTGTTCTGTGTTTTGTTGTGCGTTACTTTATGTCCATTCTAGTATTGCAATCATCTTGATGGGGAAGAGAGGGCTGATTGCTTTGCTTGATTTGTCTTCCTGGTGTCTTGTGGTGGTTGGGCGGCTCTTCCTCGCGGTGCCACGGGGTTGTCTGCAGTTTGTGATTGTGGTATTTCCTGATCATACTCACTTACTATTTTTGACTGCCAGTGGCGAATTTTGTCATTTGCTAATAACATTTGCAAAAAGTTTGGACTCAGATCAGGACCAACAGAATGTCTCTCCTGATCTGGATCCAAACCATCTAACCCTCTTATAGTGCTCCTGAAAGATTTTTTTTTAAAAAAAAGTTGATTTTGAAAAATGTCAACAGATTGCATTTTCTGGTCATACTCATTTATTTTTGGATACATAGAACAGGTAGTTTTTAACAGTAAAATGTGAAAATTATGTATAAAAGTGATCGTTTATGGTCATTTTCCTATCTAATCTTTCCACGTTGCATGGTCAATAACTACAAGCTTAAAGTGATCATTTTTCTTGATCTTAGCCATAGTACAAATTACCTTGCTTGTAAATTGAGATAAAAGTTTAATCTATCATGAAACACCACTTAGTAATCATCAAGTAAATCTACTAATTAGTAAACATAAAAAAAATCTACTAATCAGCAAATCACTACTGATTAGAGGCTAAACCAGGGAAGGTAGAATATTTGATAGGTGTATCTGTGCACACCCAAATCAAAAGAATCATTGCATGTCAAAACCAACAAAAAAGGTGTTTGGGCTCAGTATAGGCATCTGCCAACTATGATTAGCTTAAAGATGTTGGGCAAACAAAATATTGTGTAGGTCTTTAGCTTCTCATTGAGTGCACAGCAGAGACTTTAATTAGACAAGCGTATATTCTGACTGATCTGAGTTTTTACTGCATGAACAGTCAACATGTTGGTTTTGTCATTTGATGTGTACCATTTTATATTTATAGCTTGCTTTTACTTAAAAATATTGTTAAAATGAAACTAAAACTCTCTGATTTTTTTTTCAGGAACACATTTCTAATCTTAATCAGGAGATAATTGAAGTGAAAGCCATCAATGGACTCCATCCTGAAGACGTTCAGACAAAAGCAGAAATGATATGGAAACAGTGTGAGAATCAGAGACAAACAAACGTTTCTCTAGAGAAAGAAATACAAAAACTGAAAAATGATTTAAATGCTTATATGTGTGATATAGCAAGTCCATCAAAACCAGATGCTGAAGGCATTGCCGACTTAATTAGTGATATCAAATCTAAACCCGAACTTCATAGAGGCATTTAGTTGACAAACGACAAACGAGCTGGTGAATCTAAGAGTGCAGATGAGGTTTCTTCTACAAAAGAATGTGAAGAAGACCCTAAAGAAATAAAGTCTGATCATCAACAAGAAAGCAGGTTTAAGAAAATCCTACGCTCAGCAAGAGGATTGTTACCTGACAGAAAAAGGAAACAGAGAGATCAAAAGAATAAAACAGACACTACTGATAAGCCACATCTTCTAGAAAAGAGAAATCCAAGTGGTCAGAATGCAGAGTCTTATATGTTTAGGAATCCTATTGCCAGAAATGACATGCGTTTGCCACCAATATCTGCAGTGCCTGTAGAAAGCAGAATCAATTACACTCATAAAGTTTCAAATTTCAGTTTATTCACCAAACAACCTGCTCAGTATAAGTTGCATCACCAGAATATTCTGCCATCGATTGATAGGGAATCTAACCCAGCTGTCCATACACCTCATCCGCCAGTATCTCCACGTCCAGAAAATGTATGTCAATGGAAGTTAAGAACGACTAGGAATCTAAAAAATAAATGAATTTTCAGAACGTATACAGTTTTGTTTTTCGTTTCATGTAATTTTGCCCTAATGATTCGTTCATGAATCATCATGCGCCGATCCAGGGTTTTGTCAGAGTGGGTCCAACTCTGACAACGTTTCTTTCTAAATGATGAAGGGAGAGAGAATCCAACATTGAATGCTGGTTTGGTAGCTTTTTGATTTTTCAGGGGATCCGGTCCAATACTGCTAAGAAACCCTATAGCTTTGTGACTTTTCAGGGGGGGGGGGGGATCCTGACCCTCGTACCCCACTCTGGATCGGCCCATGTTTATTGACCAGAATTTTCAGTTATTGAGAATTTGGAGTTGTACTTGGCCACATGTCAGATAATTTTCCACTTTCTGTATTGTCGTAGATTCTGAAAGAAGTTGCTCTATGCCAATAGTTAACTCTTAATATATTCTTATTTGAGTTCTTACTTGAGTTTAAGGGACTAGTGAACCCTTAAACTGGTTCTTCTTCCCTTTCTCTCTGTCAATTTCTTAGCTACAATTGTCTGACTTCCGGTGTCATTTCTCAATAATACTTCATGAAAGATTTAGAGTGGCACAATTATATACAATTATAACAATGTAGAATAAAAAGTTTTTCAATAAATTTCCGAGTCATCAAATCTCCTGTGTATCCACGTTTTATCAAGCCTAGTTTTGAACTGAAGAACTGTTTTGACAGATACCACCTCTTCTGGCAATGAATTCCAATCTTCAACTATTCGAACCGAAATTGAATTTTGACGTATTGATTTCTGACTCCTAGGTTTAAATATCTTATGACTGTGACCTCTAGTTGTAGATTCTGATATTTGGAAGAAATTATCTATAGGAATGTCATCAATGCTTTTAATTATTTTGCAAACTTGTATCAAATCAGCACGCCTACGTCTATATAGTAGTGTGGGTAAGTTTAATTCTTGTAGTCTTTCACTATATGACAAATGTCTCAGAGTTGAAAGTATTCTTGTAGCTCTTCTTTGCACGTTTTCAATCATACGTATATGTTTCTTAAGCACAGGAAACCAAATCAAGTCACCATAGTCCAGGTGTGATCTCACCATTGATTTATACAGGCATAAAAAAGGACTTTTATCCATAAAAACAAAGGATCCTTTGATTAGTCCAAGTAATATGTTAGCTTTATTCACCTCAAAACTTATATGAAGATCAAATTTAAGGTTTTCTTGAAAAATAACACATGGTCTTTCTCATGATCAACAACTTTTATATCAACTTTAATTTTTATCGGTCATTTCATATTCAAATCTGGGATTGTTGTTTCCTATATGGAGAACTTTATATTTATTGGCATTGAAAAACAGTAACTATTTGGTAGTCCATCTACACAATCCATATATATCATCTTGAAGATCTTCATAGTCTTTCAAATTAATTATTTCCTTATACACTGTTGTATCGTCAGCAAATATCTTACAGTAAGATTTAACTTTATCAGGCAAGTCATTAACGTATAAGATAGACAGGATTGGGCCTAAAACCAAGCCCTGGGGAACTCCAGCAAACACATCTGTCCAATCGGAAGATATACCATTTAATACAACTCTTTGTTTTCTTTCAGACAAAAAGTTTTTAATCCATCTTAATAGATCACCTTTGATACCAAGTCATATTCGATTCCCGTAAATGGATATTTTGGCTAACAGTGAAGACTCAGACAAATTGCCACATGGTTTGCATTGCAAGCCCATACCAAAACTCGCGTTCACTCGTAATTTTGACCAATTGCACCCAATTTAAAAAAGGATAAAAGTTGCACCAAAACAGATATGCACTGTTTGGTAAGATAACACTTTTCAAGAACTATAATATATCAATTTGGAAATACTAAACGATTGGTATGTACGATAAACCATGATAAGCTTATTGAATCAAACAAAAACGGATGATCTTCAGTATACAAAGCGTCAAGATCTATAAGTCTTTTTACCAGCGTAGCCATTGTTACCTGAGCTTGCTTTCAACTTGAGTTGGCTTTCGCTTACCAACAATCACGTCTATCACAGCCAACCTATGGCACCAAGAGGAATATAAAAGAACATAACATAACTCACAAATCACACTTACAAACACAAGATCAATGCAATATGACTAGCAAATATCACAATCACGTCTATCACAGCCAAACTATGGCAACAAGAGGAATATAAAAGAACATAGCATATCTCACAAATCACACTTACAAACACAACATCAATGTAATATGACTAGGAAATGTCACAATCACGCCTATCACAGCCAACCAATGGCACCAAGAGGAATATAAAAGAACATAACATAACTCACAAATCACACTTAAAAACTAAACATCAATGTAATATGACCAGGAAATATCACAATAACGTCTATCACAGCCAACCTATGGCTCCAAGAGGAATATAAAAGAACATAACATAACTCACAAATCACACTTAAAAACAAACCATCAATGTTATATGGCTAGGAAATATCACAATCAAATCTATCACAGCCAACCTATGGCAACAGTAGGAATATACAAGAACATAGCATAACTCACAAATCACACCTACAAACACAACATCAATGCAATATGACTAGGAAATATCACAACCACGTCTATCACAGCCAACCTATGGCACAAAGAGGAATATAAAAGAACATAGCATAACTCACAAATCACACTTACAAACACAACATAAATGTTATATGGCTAGGAAATATCACAATCAGGTCTATTACAGCCAACCTATGGCAACAGTAGGAATATACAAGAACTAGCATAACTCACAAATCACACCTTCAAACACAACATCAATGCAATATGACTAGGAAATATCACAACCACGTCTATCACACCCAACGTTTGGCAACAAGAGGAATATAAAAGAGCATAGCATAACTCACATATCACACATACAAACACAACATCAATGTTATATGGCTAGGAAATATCACTATCAAATCAATCACAGCCACCCTATGGCAACAGTAGGAATAAACAAGAACATAGCATAACTCACAAATCACACCTACAAACACAACATCAATGCAATATGACTATGAAATATCACAACCACGTCTATCACAGCCAACCTATGGCAACAAGAGGAATATACAAGAACATACCATAACTCTCTTCACACTTACAAACAAAACATCAATGCAATAAGACTAGAAAATATCACAATCACGTCTATCACAGCCAACCTATTGCAACAAGAGGAATATAAAAGAACACAGCATAACTCACAAATCACACTAACAAACAAAACATCAATGTAATATGACAAGGAAATACCACAATCACGTCTATCACAGCCAATAAATGGCACCAAGAGGAATATAAAAGATTATAGCATAACTCACAAATCACACTTACAAACAAAACATCAATGTAATATGATCAGGAAATACCACAATCACGTCTATCACAGCCAATAAATGGCACCAAGAGGAATATAAAAGAACATAGCAAAACTCACAAATCACACTTACAAACACAATATCAATGTAATTTGACCAGGAAATATCACAATCACGTCTACCACAGGCAATATATGGCAATAAGAGGAATATAAAAGAACATAACATAACTTACAAATCACACTTACAAACACAACATAATGTTATTTGACCAGGAAATATCACAATCACGTCTATCACAGCCAACCTATGGCCCCAAGAGGAATAAAAAGGACATAGCATAACTCACAAATCACACTTATAAACACAACATCAATGTAATATGGCTAGGAAATATCACAATCACGTCTATCACAGCAAACTATAGCAACAAGAGGAATAGAAAAGAACAAAGCATAACTCACAAATCATACTTACAAACAACAAATCAATGTTATATGACTAAGGAGAGTCACAGTCACGTCTATCACAGCCAATCTATGGCACCAAGAGGAATATTAAAGAACACAGCAAAACTCACAAATTACACTTACAAACACAACATCAATGCAAAATGACTAGGAAATATCACAATCACGTCTATCACAGCCAACCAACGGTAACAAGAGGAATATACAAGAACATAGCATAACTCACAAAACACACTTACAAACTAAACATTAATGTTATATGACTAGGAAACGTCACAATCAGGTCAATCACAGCCAATCTATGGCAACAATAGGAATATAAAAGAACAAAGCATAACTCACAAATCACACTTACAAACACAACATCAATGTAATATGACTAGGAAATGTCATAATCACGTCTATCACAGCCAACAAATTGCACCAAGAGGAATATAAAAGATCATAGCATAACTCACATATCACACTTTCAAACACAACATCAATGGTATATGACTAGGAAACGTCACAAGCAGGTCTATCACATCCAATCTATAGCAACAAAAGGAATATAAAAGAACATAGCATAACTCACAAATCACACTTACAAACAAAACACCAATGTAAGATGACTAGAAAATGTCACCTCACGTCTATCACAGCCAACCTATGGCAACAAGAGGATTATAAAAGAACATAGCATAACTCACAAATCATACTTAAAAACAAAACATCAATGTAATATGACTAGGAAATACCACAATCACGTCTATCACAGCCAATAAATGGCACCTATAGGAATATAAAAGAACATAGCATAACTCACAAATCACACTTACAAACAAAACATCAATGAAATATGCCTATGAAATATCACAATCACGTCTATCACAGCCAATCTATGGCAATAAGAGGAATATAAAAGAACATAACATAACTCACAAATCACACTTACAAACACAACATCAATGTAATATGACTAGGAAATGTCATAATCACGTCTATCACAGCCAACAAATTGCACCAAGAGGAATATAAAAGATCATAGCATAACTCACATATCACACTTACAAACACAACATCAATGGTATATGACTAGGAAACGTCACAAGCAGACGTCACAAGCAGGTCTATCACATCCAATCTATAGCAACAAAAGGAATATAAAAGAACATAGCATAACTCACAAATCACACTTACAAACAAAACACCAATGTAAGATGACTAGAAAATGTCACCTCACGTCTATCACAGCCAACCTATGGCAACAAGAGGATTATAAAAGAACACAGCATAACTCACAAATTACACTTACAAACAAAACATCAATGTAATATGACAAGGAAATGTCACAATCACGTCTATCACAGCTAATCTATGGCAACAAGAGGAATATAAAAGAAAATAACATAACTCACAAATCGCATTTACAAACACCACATCAATGTAATATGACTAGAAAAATCACAATCACGTCTATCACAGCTAACATATGGCACGAAGAGGAATATAAAAGAACACAGCATAACTCACAAATTACACTTACAAACAAAACATCAATGTAATATGACTAGCAAATGTCACAATCACGTCTATCACAGCTAATCTATGGCAACAAGAGGAATATAAAAGAACATAACATAACTCACAAATCGCATTTACAAACACCACATCAATGTAATATGACTAGAAAAATCACAATCACGTCTATCACAGCTAACATATGGCACCAAGAGGAATATAAAAGAGCATAGCATAACTCACAAATTACACTTACAAACAAAACATCAATGGTATATGACTAGAAAATGTCACAATCAGGTCTCTTACAGCCAACCTATGGCAACAAGAGGAATATAAAAGAACATAGCATAACTCAAAAAACACACTTACAAACTAAACATTTATGTAATATAACTAGGAAATATCACAATCACGTCTATAACAAACAACCTATGGCAATAAGAGGAATATGAAAGAACACAGCATAACTCACAAATCACACTTACAAACAAAACATCAATGTAATATGACTAGGAAACGTCACAATCAGGTCTCTTACAGCCAACCTATGCCAACAAGAGAAATATAAAAGAACACAGCATAACTCTCAAATCACACTTACAAACAAATCATCAATGTAATATGAATAGGAAATATCACAATCACCTCTATCACAGCTAATCTATGGCACCAAGAGGAATATAAAAGAACATAGCATAACTTACAAATCACACTTACAAACACAACATCAATGTAATGTGACTAGAAAATATCACAATCACGTCTATCACAGCCAACCTATGGCAACAAGCGGAATATAAAAGAACATAATATAACTCGCAAATCGCACTTACAAACACAACATCAATGAAATATGACTAGGAAATAGCACAATCACGTCTATCACAACCAACCTATGACGCCAAGAGGAATATAAAAGAACATAATATAACTCACAAGTCACACATACAAACACAACATCAAAGTAATATGACTAGGAAATGTCACAATTACGTCTATCACAGCCAACCTATGGCACAAAGAGGAATATAAGAGAAAAAAACATAACTCAAAAATCACACTTACAAACACAAGATCAATGTAATATGACTAGAAATACACAATCATGTCTATTACAGCCAACCTATGGCAACAAGAGGAATATAAAAGAACATAGCATAACTCACAAATCACACTTACAAACACAACATCAATGTAATATGACTAGGAAATATCACAATCAGGTCTATCACAGCCAACCTATGGCAACAAGAGGAATATAAAAGAACATATTATAACTCACAAATCACACTTACAAACACATCAATGTAATTTGACTAGGAAATATCACAATCACGTCTATCACAGCCAACCTATGGCACCAAGAGGAATATAATAGATAAAGCATAACTCACAAATCACACTTACAAACACAACGTCAATGAAATATGACTAGGAAATATCACAATCACGTCTATCATCTACCACACCTGGCCCAGGATACCAATGGGAAAGTGACAAACTCACAGTTAGACACCACAAACGAGAGCCAAGAGTTCAGCCCTTTCCCAGCAGGTGACCACAAAGCACATATATACAGACGCGCACAAAGACAAGACAGAACAAAAACATAAAAGATCTACAAAAGAAGTACCGCCTTGGAACGGTCAGTAAAATATTTACTTGAGGGCTTAAACCGATTTAACGGCACCAACCTCACCCTTAATTCAGATGTGGATCAAGACACATAGATATTTGATTTGCATGTAAGACCCCTAACTTATCAATGCATCATCTCCTAAAACATATAAATCAAGATATAACAAGGATATAAAGCAAAGATAAGGACTCAACAGTAAATAAAACTGAATACCGGAGCAAAAGAAATCCAACAGGTAAACCCTGGTGGGCCCGACAAACAGCCAAAGCATCAGGCCCCCACCATCTCATCAATAGATAAGTCTTTAAGTCGGAGCCATCATAGAGTCTGAAGTCCGACCCACTGGCGTGCAATTAAAGAGGAAAGCAAAGTTGCCAACCGTGATTGGGTTGACCACCAAGCATGCAGTCTGTTGCAATACATTAATGTTATAGTTAATCTTTTTATAATGGGAAATCATTTCAATTAACTGCGCTGAAAAATTATTAGAGCCAACAATCGTCTTCAATTTATACACCAAGTCACCATAGAAATCAGGTTCCGAAAGTCCTTGGCACAAGAGAGATTTAAGTCCAACTTGGAATTTAGAAGTCAAATCATAGTATCGTCTATAAAATTTTGAAAATGTTTTGCGAAGTTTATGATACCGATAGCCTCGTTTAAGAAGTTTCTGAGTAAACAATTTATTGCAAGTGTTGAAGTCAGCAACATAGCTAGATTCTCTAGCAAAACGAATGAGTTGAGAGATATAGACTCCATTGGATGTAGAACGAGGAACATCACCATTTAAAAATGGGAAATTGACAATTTCAAAATCAAAGTCATCACGTTTATCATAAATTTTGGTAAAAACAATATCATTAGAAATTGACAAATACAAGTCTAAAAATGCAGCTTCGGTATCAGAGGTATTGGCTTTATTCAGTTGGAGCTCTGAAGGGTATATTTGACTAACCATATTGTCAAAATAAACATTATTAATATTTAAAATATCGTCCAAATATCTGGATGTAGTGTTAAACGCATTAATAACATCAGCCTTCTTATCATCAGAAAGAGACATCATAAAGTCCCTCTCATAACAAAACAGGAATAAATCTGCAACCAGGGGAGCACAATTAGTGCCCATAGGAATCCCAACTACTTGTCTATACAGCTTGGTGCCGAATCGAATAAAAATGTTGTCCAACAAAAAGGTCAGCGCATCACATACATTTTGACACGACCATGCATGATATTTTTTATTTTTTTCTGAAGTAAAAAATGCATTTCTGTCATTACATGCAAGGTAAGGAGAACCTTCTCTCTGGAAGGTTCTTTCAATACGATCAATAAGTTTATCTTTAATTAAATTATAAGGTAAAGTAGTGTAAAGAATAGAAAAATCATAAGTGGACAAACTAGTCGCATTGAAATCTCTAGCTTTAAGTTTATCTAAAATTTTACCTGAATTTTTAATAGACCAAAATTGGTTTTTACCGGATCTCTCATATACCTTTTCACAATACTTGATAACATGTTTTTAACAGCTGTAAGACACGAGGTTAACAATTTAGAAAGTTCTGTTGTCGTACAAGAACTAGAATTAGCAATAAATCTTGCTTTATAGGGTTTTCATGGAGTTTAGGTAACCAGTACAACGTAGGAACTTTGTCTTGATTTTCTTTAGCTTTGACACCAAAATGTAGGGCTGTATGACAACCATGCCCATCAACAATCACCTTCTCACTTGAAGAGGGCTGCAGTTTCAAAGCATTAGTGTCAACAAGCTCACGCTTAAGAGTATTAATATAATACAATCGTCAAACCACTACAACATTGTTAGCAGCTTTATCTGCTAGAACCAAAACATGGTTCATATGAAAATCCTGGATACCTCGTTAAAGATGCAAAAAGAACATTTTGGTTTAGGGGGTAAAAGATGTGTACTTCCAAACACAACATCAATGTAATATGACTCGGAAATATCACAATCACGTCTATCATAGTCAATCTATGGCAACAAGAGGAATATAAAAGAACATAGCATAACTCACAAATCACACTTACAAACAAAACATCAATGTAATATGATTAGGAAATGTCACAATCACGTTTATCACAGCCAACATATGGCAACAAGAGGAATATAAAAGAACAAAGCATAACTCACAAATCGCACTTCCAAACACAACTTCAATGTAATATGACTAGGAAATGTCACAATCAAGTTTATCACAGCCAACATATGGCAACAAGAGGAATATAAAAGAACAAAGTATAACTCACAAATCACACTTACAAACACAACATCAATGTTATATGACTAGGAAATGTCCCAATCACGTCTATCACAGCCAACCTATGGCACCAACAGGAATTAATAAGAAAATAACAACACAATTTATTCTTCAGAAACATACAACTCAACTTAAATGATATTAACTAACAGGAACGACAGGTAAACTGAAGGATATTAAGACATCAACAGAAACGTGCAATCTGACTACTCTGGTAGATATGCTTTGGATAGAATGAACTCTTAAATGCTCAAATTGACTTTTCAGTTCTCCCTTAAAGTCAATATTCTGATATTGACCACTCACCAGAGTTCTCCTTAAATGTTTAACATGTACCAATCAGAAACTGGAAATGCCCCTAGTGACCATGGGATGGGGATATTTTGGGGCCAATGGCCATTATTTGAACAAATGTAGAAGAGGACCACTAGTTGATGTTGCATACCAAATATTAAGACTCTAGAACTAGTGGTTTAGGAAGGATTTATTTTTATTTTCACTATATACAGCAAAACCTAGAAAAATTAGTTGTTGTTTTTAAATACTCGCTTATTGGAACTATATTTGAGGTACGCTGATCTCACACTGGTAAATGTATATGTCTCTTTGCCCGTATTTGCGTGTATTGTCGGTACATCATACGCCTACTTTCTGGAATAAAATGGCAGCGACAGGCCTGTAGACAGCGGAAGTGGTAAGTGTTTTCATTTTTGTTGGTGTTAATACTGCATAAAACATGTCGTATGCCTAAAAGACTATAGAATTCAATCATATTTAAGTATTGGGCATGTACATGGCGATTTATGTAAGTATTTAAGAATAGATTCGAGTACAGATCCGGAGGGAATGGCATTTTGTTGATTTCTTGTAAATTACCGACTTTCAAGTCATAGAATTTTGATCTGGTGCACATTTCTTTCGTTTTACCCATGCACGAGTCAACGTCTGGTCTCATAGCATCAAAACGTAGTAGCAGTTGGAAAGTGAAACTTGTGTGGTGAGAAAAATCTGAAGAAAACGATTTTACGCAGATCTTGGCGAAAGTGTACACTACTCCGTTTGCTGGTCCCAATTTTCACACTGGTCAATGTAAACGCACCGGTGGTTGCTACAACGAGTTGGTGGTTGCATTTTTCAGCACAGGTGGTGGCGTCAAAGGTAAAAAAATCTATACCTGTTGACTTTATTATTTATTCATAAACTTGCATTTATTTTATTTGTGATGACACCTGGCGCACAGACCACCGGTAAAATTGCAGTTTATGGCTCTGCCAATCAATTGGTGAATAATTCATGGTTTGGACTGCAAATCCAACGAAGTTCTGGAGTTTTGCCGTGACAGGTGCTTTTTTCTAGTGTAACTGCCTAAATTGAGGGAAATCTGCATGTCTTAGCGCAGCTGTTGTCATATTCCCATGAAATAACATAAAAAAAAGGATTAATATTTGTATTTTTTTCTTTGTAAACTAACAAATGTTTTATTTTGGAATTTTATTACAACGCAAGGTTGGCAATCGACCGGTCAATATGCATATTGACCAGACCAGTGGTCAATACTGGTTTTAACCGGTCATTACTGGTCGATTGGTGGTCAATTGGTCGATTGAAAAAAACATGGTCAATGTGAAGATACTAGGCATTAGTTATCCCATTTTACTGGGCTTAATTTGTTTCAATATACGATAATACAGGCTTAATTGAAAATGTGTTTCATGCCTGGCTACTGCTTTAAAAAAGTATAAAAAATTATTTAAAACAGGCCGTAAAACAAACAAAAATGAAATGTCCATAGTTTTAGATCTTCAGTCTCAATCAAACTGAATCATTACCACAACTTTCAATTTAGACTTAAGACTTTAACTTATTTACTTTTAACCATTAATAAAAAAAAGTAAAGCAAATGCAAATAATGAAATTAACTCGATTAAAAAAGTTCTAGCTGTTCCAGTCATAATTGATATTTAAATCAGTGACTTATTAAATGAAAGAAAGTACAAAAAATTATTCAATACGTCAAAGTGATCATCAGAGAGGTCATCATGTACGAATTAGTCATTGCTCTATTAGTCAAAATGCAATTTGAATTGACTTCTCACCTGAAAAGACCAAGGTGTGAAAATGGTAAAGAAAACACTAGCTGTAGAGCAGGTGCCTGGACTGTAATGCAGAAGTCAGTGCTAAGGTAAAAGTGCCCTTGGCAGGGACAAAACAGTACTTTTTTTTTCTTTTTCAATAAATAGAACATAAATACTGACCTATTGTCTTATCAAGGAGTGTGAATTACCCCAGAACAAACAAAACTGTCAAAATACTAGACATGTCTTTCAGACTAAAGAAGGTATGTCCAGTTTATAAGACCTACCAAATCACTGAGCTTAAAAATGGATTGGCTAATTCACTTGCACCTGTGTTAATACAGAGGTGTGAAACTGTGGTCATTCTGTTATCTGCTGTTATCAGTTAAGTTAATAATTTAACCAGTGTCATAAATTATTGTTATTATCTTAAAATGATTAAAAAATACCTTCACTCATTTAGGCTGTATGGTTATTCTATTCTGCCCTTGATGATTAAAAAAGAATATAAAGTGTTAGGTGTCTGGACTGTAATGCAGAAGTCAGTGCTAAGGTAAAAGTGCCCTTGGCAGGGACAAAACAGTACTTTTTTCTTTTTCAATAAATAGAACATAAATTCTGACCTAATGTCTTAATCCACCTCTAAAACGGCACCTTAAAATTTTCAATCGACCACTCAGATTCGTATTGACCAGTATTGACCACTTTTTTGCTTATTGACCAAGGTGGTTTTAACCGGTTAAAATCGCCTGCTAAAACCAGGGGTGGTTTCGACCGCCCAGCCTTTAGTGCACTACATTGTCGATGACCCTGTTCAGGCTGCTGATAAATTAAATTCAGACCTGGCCAGACAAATGGCTAGTGACATGTAATCCTGGGAGTCAGAGTCTGTCCTTCTCTCTCGGAAATATAGCAAACACTTTCAACCACCCGTTCTGATGAACCGAACCCATATCACACTGGTAAATGTATATGTCGATTTGCTGGTATTTACGCGTATTGCCGGTACTTCATATACCGGAAGTGGTAGATATTGATGTTAAATCATATATAGAAAAAAACATGCCATATGCCTAAAAGGACTATAGAATTAGACCATTTTTAAGTATTAGGCATGCACATGGCGATTTATGTAAGCATTTAGGAATAGATTCGAGTACCGATCTGGATGATCGTTACACATGGCGATTTATGTAAGCATTTAGGAATAGATTCGAGTACCGATCTGGATGATCGTTACTCGAATCTATTCCTAAATGCTTACATAAATCGCCATGCACATACTGAATACTTAAAAATGATCTCATTCTATATATAGTCCTTTAGGCATATGGCATGTTTTACTAAATAGTATTAACACCAATATCTTCCGGTCTATGAAGTACCCGCAATACGCGTAAATACCAGCAAATCGATATATACAATCATCTTCAAAACGCGTGTCGGTGACCTGTCTTGTCGGTGAACTGTGTCGATTTCCTTGGAATCAGTTTTATTTCGAGTTATCAGTATTTCGATTTAAAGGAGTGATTGTTATTCCAAATCCAATATTCGAATTTTCGAGTTTTTGCTGTACTGATTTTCTTACTTATGTCTATTCAAGTCATATGTTAATGTGAATATTGAACAACTGGGAAACAGATTTACAAAAGTCAACATACTTTTTTCTTTCTTTCTTTTTCTTTCTCTATATACTGCCTGGAGCTCGCTTTCGAGCATTATCGGCAGGTGTACATTGTACACTCTGTGTTGTAGGATGAAAGCCTACAAGAAACCATATCGAAATTACCGTAGGGTTCTTTAACCTGCACAAGGGGTGACTTTCCCTGCACAGGGGACATCCAGTTAACGTCCCGATCCGAAGGACGATGCACTTATCTAGTGTCATCCCTGCAAATGACACTAGAGAAAGCGTGTTCGGACTCCGAAATTTTCCTCGCCACGAGCGGGGATCGAACCTGGGACCTCTAGCACAAAAGGCAAGTGCGCTAACCACTGAGCTATCACGCGTTCATGCTACCACGCTTTCATAATCCCTTTTTCTGAATCCCTTTTTGTATTATGAAATGATTTGGACTAACGTTATGTGTAGAAACTACTAGAAAGTACCTTTTTGTCTCCGGTTAATGAGAAATTATAAGTACTTATTGTACTTTTTATTATACAAAAATGAAATAGACATTTAAACTAAACGTTATTTTCAGGGGCTAAAATAGATTGACTGGTTGATTGATTGATTGATTGATTGATTGATGTTTATTTGGTAAGTTCAACACATACATACATATAAAACAGCAAATCAAAAACATATAGCACATTAAATATCACATTAATTTAGCACTTTAAAATATGGAATAATTTAAATAAAAAAGTTAAATAAATCTCTGATGCTATTAAAACTTATAATTTAAGATGAATTTGAATAATTTAAGATGAATTTGAATGGATCTGGCACAAATATCATTAAGATTATCACAGTAAACTAGGTTATCACATATCATCACAATTGTGCATTTTATAAATTAAGAGATCACTTTTTGACTAGGCACAAAACAAAAATGGTGAAAATGACTGATATCTCATTCATATCTCACACTCCCGAATAAGAGTGCGAGAGATGAATGTAAGCAAAATTTGTTATTTTAATGAAAGATGATGTAAAGGCAAATGTATGAGCGTTGAAATAACCCAGGATAGCCCTAAGGCTTATTTCCAATGGGGTCCTGTTGGTTAGATCCAAGAAGCAGTAAGGAGAGGAGGGGACATAAACCTAAGTTGCAAAATTGAAATACTAAATACATATTAATGATAAACATAGGTATCAGATTCCATAAGTTTAATAAGAATAAACTCGGACACAGTATAAGCGGCGCCGTATAAGCTGGGTCCGAGATATAAAATATGGCCAAAATTATTATTTTTATCGAAAGCTAACGCTTGTTCATCCGATGTTTAGACGGGGCTGATATTATACAGATAAAAGCTGAAATTGACAATGTAATTAAAGAAAAGCCGTCTACCTACGGGTGTTCCTCTGGGTATTATGGGATTGAAGTCGCCATTTTTGTGGAGGGAAGAAAGAGTTTTCAAGCCACTCTAATTTATCGAATAATTTTACCAGCACACGCTCTGACAATAAATTCTGTCTCAATACACAACCGAAAAAGACTTTCGCATAGCGAATGATGGTTAAAGTGAAAGTCTGAATTATTTAACTGCGTAGATATTGCACTTTAAAATGTGACCTTCCAGCCCACCGCGTTTTCACCACGACAAACTTCGCCATGCGTGTAATGTGAAGTGCCTGAACTATTTTGAACTTCTCTGGTATATTGAAATATCTAAATGCATGGACTATAAGTTCGAAGCTCATTCTGGTATGGAGAGTTCAACCTGAAAGCAGAGGATTTCAATGTTTTTCCAAAAGTTGCTGAGTGTTACTTTCTGTTCTGGTCGAATGATTTAGGCTAGTTTGTAAACTGAAACACTATGGAGGAAGACATTTTGTAGCATTATGTGACAGGTTGCAAGCACTTGTTGCTTTGCAAGCAATACTAGCGCGATTTTTGGACATATACTTTTAGGTGAACTTTTATAATAAAGTGTGTCCAACTTCCAAGCCATTTCCTCCAGTTTTTTTATAGAGGACAACAAGAATTTTACCCAAAGTCTACTGAAGATTTAAGGCAAGCATTTCTCTAATCTTGGAATTGGAGTTTCCATTAAAGGTAATGTATATATGTTCAGTAGCGCAGTACCTAGATTTACCGGACAGACTCGAATTACTGGAAAGACAGCCAAAATACCAGAAAGACCAAAGAATAATTGGGAAACATTGATTGGTGCTTTGGGGGGAAACTTTTAATGAATATAATAAAAAGTATATATTGTTAATAATTTGTTATTTTTTAATTGTGCATTTCGATATACAGAAAGTGGACATTACTAAATAAAATTCAAAATTAAACACTTGGAATACGAGAGACATGCAATAAGTTTGAAAACAATGTAGTGTCAACTTTTCATACGCTGGTATGCATGCACATTGATTGGGCTGTTTGTTCTTGGTGTTAACTAGTTCTGGGACCATAACCTAGTTTGTAAGTTTCATCATGGTCAAACTAGGTTATGGTATTTGTGTACAATAGAAGCAAAATTAGTAATTGTTTACACTACAGTTTGTTTACAAATAAAGGTGTAAGTATTTATCCATAGTTCCTTCATTTCTACATATTCTGTTAGCTTAGGGCAAATACTGCACATATAAATGAAATAAAATGCATGAGAATAATTAAACATTAAAGTGTACAAACCAGAAAGATCAACAAAGTTTCAGAACACATGTATCTCCTGACCTTTAGTTTCCATGTTGGGTCAATCTGGTTCCCTGTCTCTTAGTGCTATAAATTTGGAGACAAGAATCAGTGAGCCACATCATCAGATATGTCATGTGACCCACAGTTATGGTCAATTGACCATCAGCCAATGGGCTTACAGGTTTCTCTTCATGCAAATTAACCCACAATGCTGCAGTCATTCATAAAACTGTGATGTCACTGTGTCAGCATATGTGTTTTTGAGCTATTTTTGTAAACAAATCATTATTTGCTGCTACAAAAGTGGATTTTCAATATTTTGGACATATTTTTGTGTGAGCACCAACTAGAGGTAAGGGACTTACTATTACAATATTTTTTTCACTAGACTTTTATTCCATATATAAACTTTGGAGTCAAATGTTAGAGTGTTGCTATTTGAACAAAATGTGACCCAAAATATTAGGCCTAAGAATGGAACATAACAGAAAAATCCATTCTTAGGCCTAATCTTAGGTCTAGGTGTTAACAAGGATCTTTTAATTAGGCTGGCTGATTCCCCCTTATTGACACGTTGATTGGGGATATATTGTTCTCAGTAGGGGTTAACAAGGGTCCATTAATCAGGCCTTAATCCAATTATCATTTCTTTGAATAAATAAGATTATATTGGCAATAAACATAAAAATGATTTTCGCCCCAAACAGATTCATACATCACTAGGCATAAACTTAGTGGATATACTTTAATTCCCTATTATTCTTTGGTCTTTCCGGTAATTCGAGTCTTTCCGGTAAATCTAGGCACCCTCAGTAGCATATGTAGGTGCAGTACCTTATTTAGTAACCGTATTTGCATATTCACCCATTTTAAATGTCAAAAAAGCGATTAAATTGATTTGGTAGCTTAACAAAATGCACGAGAAATTCTAATTACGGTGAAGATCCTGAACATTGGGCACTTAACCCTTTTAATCGCTTTTGGATGTATTGAATAAGAAAGAAACAAACTTGAAAAAATATGCACAGCAAAACCATTATTCTTTATTTTCACGGTGTTCAAAATGGAAAATATTTCCCCAGTCTCTAGCAACTTTGATTTGAAGTGCATCAGTACTCCCATTTTAGGCTAGCAAAAACAGTCCCCTAATATTGCACACTTTCTGCAAAATTTTCAATAACTTCTCTTTAATGAATAACTTTTACAAAATATACCAGGGAAAGTAAGATCAGGTTGTTTGCAGCAATTTACTTCATCATTAACTCGATTCAAAATAAATACCTTTGAAGCCTGTGTCATTTGAAATTAAAGGCTGAAAGTTGTTAACAAAATTAAAAGATTGTCAATTTTTTTCTTAAATCCACCCCTGCTCAGTAGTGAAAGCAAAAAGTGAAAACCTTTTCCGGTTTTTCTCTTTCGAAAAGCAACCTGCTATTAAATATCAAAATGTGTTATTTGATCAATTTGTTGATCTGACAGCACTGGACAGTGATTCAATTACAATTTTGGGCTTATGGGTCCTGGGAATCGCTGTTTCCCATATCAGTGAGTCCAACTGCAAACTTATCAGGGCTCGAAAATAGCACTCGTCCGCTCGTATTTACGAGTTCCTCAGTCTGCAGGGCCAGTGAAAATTTTGATATTTCTAGTGAAAATTAAAATTTCCCACATATATGCCAATATTTTTTGTGATGCAGGGCAAGTGCCTATTTTAAGATATTTCAAGGCCTGCTTATGAGTCCAGAACACTATTTTTAATGACAAGTCTGCAATACTATTGCATCCTGCCCATTCCTGGGACTTGCTGAAATAAAAACTTTGCATCCCAGAGACAAAATTATGCACAAAAGATGCAGGATGCGCAGGTAACAAAATCACACAGCTCATTTCAGCTATATTGAAAAAAAGCAAAGATCAGCAGGGCTGTGGAAATACCATGCCCGACTTGTCCGACCTGGTCCCATTTCATTCAGGACAAGTTGAGAATTTCTATTTACTTGTCCTTGGACAAGTACAAATATATTAAGTTAATACAATTCTGTATTTCATATTTTGATTAATTATTACGAGCTCACATCTTGCATTGAAAACAGTGTGGTTAGCTGATCTGGGCGGGGCCTACAATGTTTACAAGAGAAGCCAGCTGATCAGGATCCATACTGTTTACAAGAGTTGATATGTATCTGGTTTCATACTGTTTTTGAAAGAATAAATTGTTTAAGCACTGTAAGGTATTAGTTTTTTTACTCTTTCGGACAAGTAAAAAATTTTATGGACAAGTACATATTGGCTTTTTACTTGTCCCTGGACAAGTAGACAATTTTACTATTTCCACACCCCTGATCAGGAACTGATTCAATAAGATTCCAAGCCATGCCTACAACGAGTATAATATCGATTAAGCATAAGACAGTAATTTTGTTACCTGTGCATCCTGCATTTTTTCATTCTTTTGCGCATAATTTTGACTCTGGGATGCAAAGTTTTTATTTCAGCGAGTCCCAGGATGCAATAGCATTGCAGATTTGTCATTAAAAATAATGTTATGGACTCATAAGTTTTGCAGTTGGACTCATTGATATGGGAAACAGCGAGTCCAAGGACCCATAAGCCCAAAATTGTAAATGAATCACTGGTAAGACATCAGATAATTTACAGCATAAAATGACATTAAATAAAAATAAAACAAACAAGAACTTTGTAAACCAAATTAGCAGCTCTTTCTCAAACAGGTGGTCACTTAGTAGGGGTGCAATGGTGTGCCAAAAAGTGTATTGTGATACATAGAAATATGGAAAACCCATATTGTTTTATATATTGGAAGGGTGGATCCCCCACCCCCATGGAAAATCAGAAGTGCTTTCCATAGGAATTAAGCTTTCCATAGGAGTTAAGCTTTTGGTTCCGAAGTAAAACATCATGCCTATACGTGTGTCAGGCTGGGTTCAAAATTGTATACTCAATTATCAAATTGATAATATTCAAATTTGAAATCGAAATTGAAAGAACTGTAAAATCATGGAAATTAAAATATCCATGGTTGTTGAACTTGGTGACTAAAATCAACCATCTGGTCATAAGAGTCTTCTTTTGCTGTCTGTAAGAACAAATTGTGAGCCAGTGATGGCTTACATTGCTCCAAAGAACCAATCCAGGACCATGGTCCTCTGTTGTTGTTGTTTTTGCAACCACAAAAACAAAAGGGTCAACAGCTAAATAAGTAGGAAGTTCTGCTGGCCATAAACACCCATTTTTAGTCCTAGGACAATCTTTTCAGTATAAATATATGTGTAACTATGACCTATTTCCCTGCTCTTATTTTACAGGCCATTATGGTGTAACTACCAGGGATGGCCACTAACAACGCTCCAAAGCATGACTTTGCACCAGCCTGGCTAAAAATTCCCAGCCAGGATAGTACTGTAAGTAATAGCAGTGTTACCCATTCACAGGGATGTTGAAATACCATGTCCCACTTGTCCTACCTGGTCCCATTTCATTCAGGGCACGTTAGAAATTTCTATTAATTTGTCCTGGATAAAGTTTAAGAACGTTAATTAATACATTTCTGTATTTCATATTCAATAATTATAATGAGCTCGCATGTGGAAAACAGTGTGGATCCTGATCAGCTGGCTTCTTCAGAAGCCAGCTGATCTGGATCTACACTGTTTTAATATACAGCGCCCTAGATAAGCTTTTGGGTCAATTGGGTATTTACGCAACCTGGTTATCCTCAATTGCGTACTTGCAAAAACAATTGCGTATTTTTATATATTTTTTACGCCACGTTTTTGGCAGTGATTACACACGTTTTCTTATTGAATGAAGCCATCGCGAATGTGCCTACATATTGACTCTCATTGTCTGCCTTTCGGAGTATCAAACTAGTGGATTTTTATCGTACCTGAATCAAATCTCATCGCCTTGTTGACATTAGTTGCTAGCATCCATTTTGCAAAGTTTTTCCGCTAAAATACTTGACTGGTGTCGATATTTTATTCATAAATTGAAATTATACTGTGCGCTCGCTAATAAAAAAATCAATACCCGACTGGCATTTGTATATTACACAAATGGAAACGAAATGGACCAAATGGTACGCAATGACATCGCATGTAATTGCATACCGATCGACAGAATTGCTTTTCGGTACGCACGCATTTAATTTTAATTGCTTTTTTGATGATTTTAATTGCGTATTTACGCAAATACGCTGCTTATCTAGGCTGCTGAATATAGTTTATATAATTGGTTTTTATACTGTTTTTAAAGAGTTTATACATGTATATGTTAAAGCACAGTAAGGGCTTAGCTAAGTTGTTTGTACACGATCTGTTCTTTGGGACAAGTAAATCTATTTGGACAAGTACCTTATATATGGCAATTAACTTGTCTGTGGGCAAGTCTCAACTTTGGCTATTTTCACAGTCCACATCCCTGCCCATTCTGGGCCATTCACGTAGAATTTCATGTTATCTGTCCAAATTGAACAATCCCACAGGCCTTGGAAAGTGTGTGTAATTAAATATTATTTTCAGATTCCTCAACTAGGGTGTAAATCATCAAAAAAACAAATAAATCAACCAAAACATAAGTTTAACATAATGGATGAGAAAGTTATTCCATTTTTACGTTCCCAAAATGTTGCTTATATTGACTGGTGAATGGTTGTCAGTTTTGGCGTATAATTAGTATGGTAAATGGCAATTTGGCAAAATGCTCTAACATGAGTTGCCTGCCATAAAGGCTTAGAATAACAGTGCAGACCGAAATCAGACTGCTTCTGAAGAAGCAGTCTGATCAGGGTCTTCTGGGTTTGCTATTCTGACAAACATTTTGTGAATTCCAGCCCTGATAAATAACGTTTTATTTGAGAACAGAATGAGAAAAGTGTTATTAATTTTAAAACATTTACTGTAAACTATCTTGATCTTGAATGACTATATGACCTATGGCATTAAAGTTATTCTTTTTCTCAGGCTGTGCATACCAAAAAATTATTTTTCTTATTTCTCAACCAAAATGTGTTGTGGGTGCTCAAAAGGACCGTCTCAATGAGACGGTTCTTTTGAGCACCCAAAACATATGCTTAAACTGATTAGAAAGAAAATATTCACAATTCTATGCTAAAAAATGTGTTTATCTAAACCTATGTTTTTTCTTTCTTGTTTCAGAAACCTTCTGGCTCAAAACAAGGTGAGAATTGTCATTTAGAGAAAAATGGTCGCCACATAAGTAAGGAAGATTGTGTTCTTTCTCCCCGTGGCCCCCTCCGAGGGCCAGGCTATGCAAGACTGCATCGGCAACGCTCTCTTGACAATTACTATGATGAGAGTAAGATTGTCTATTTCACCCAAACCATGCCACCCATTCAGATGTGTAATCTCATATTTTACTCTTGTGCATTACCCTTTCCTTGGCAGATAGTTTTTCATCTAGTTTGATAAAATAATGTTAAGATTGCCCAATAATAATTTTAGTAGGGGGTTGCTAGTTTTAATTTCCAAATTTTATCATAGTTTTGCTCCTGGTAAATGTTTTTGTCTTAGCAAACCGCTATCCTGATAAAATGCTGTGTTTTTTGTCATATTCTGGGTCTTCACTCCTTGCAAATGTTCTTTACATAAAGTACCCAATTTTAACCTGATTGATAGGTAAGTGATTACAACTTCAGTCTTATGGGATAGTAAGTGTCATCAGCCAAGACTACTGGGCCCCATAGCTCAGTCAGTAGCGAGTCTGACAAAAGATTAGTACTGAAGATCCAGGAGTCGCATGTTCGATCCCGGCCCGGCCCGATACTTTCCTGGAGATTGATTATGAAATGATTTCTACTGTCAACCTACTCTTTCTGCTGATTTTAAGAAGGGTTATTGTCAGTTACAAGTGAAAGTATGTGCACAAAATCCTGGCTAACTGCTTAGTCAAGCTTGCCCAGGAAAAAGTGTGGTTAGGTGAGCTTACTGTCTCGACATGACCATAGCTGTTGATAGGGACATAAAACATCAAACCCCCCCCCCCCCCCCCCATGCTTGCTTGGTTTGCTTGCATATTAAAGAGTTACTTTTCAAATATGCAAAAACTACAATTGTTGCATTGTCTGTTCTGTCTGAAGCCACATAAAAAGCTTGTACAATGGCCTTTTAAAATATTACCTGTTATGATCAACATGCTATCGTGTTTACTGCACTGCTGGCTTAAAGGCCTAAGACGGTTTCCTCCTGGTAAACCATATCCGCTTTATTACAGTATTCTGCTTAATATAAACACACTACGCATAACTTTCCAATTACTATGATTGTACCCTCTTTTGAAAACAGTGTAGATCATTAAACATTATTGTTCATGAAATCATTTCTACGGGCATTTTCCTCCTTCCACTTGTTCAAGAAGGGTTGTTGTCAAGTTACAAGCCAAAGTATGTGCACAAAGTACTGGTTAACTGCTTAGTCAGGCTTGCCCAGGAGATAAGTGTGGTAAGGTGAACTGACGGTCTCGACATGACCATAACTGTTGACTGGGGCGTAAAACTTCAAACAAACAAAGGATAAGCTTGAAGGTGTTCCTTATCACATTCGACATGATAAGATATTTAGAGTGCACCATGCAAAAATTTTTCAAAGTCTATAATGCCCGTTTCAATATGTTAAAACTGTCGTGCTGATTTAGGGATTTCAATATTTGGATTGCCTTTCACATCCAACAGGTGGTTGGAAATTTTCATTGATATCCCTTAAAGCGCCAAGAAAAAAATGCATCTGAAAATGTCGTCTGCTGCAAATAATGACCTAACATTAGGGATGGGTATCGCCAAGAAATCTGTATTGTGATATGGAATCACCGTATCACGATACATTTCATGAAAAATTTGATAGCTTAAGTGTTTGAATGTGAGGTCAGTTCTTCTGTGTTTTCAACTATTAAAAACAAGTATGAAGAGCTGTAACTGTTTGATAAATAATAATCGAGAATCCTCCCAAATTTCAACACAAAATTTCAGGTGTTGTTGATGTTTGATGTCTGTTTTTCATCTGGGATTAGGAAAGGGTAGTCAGATGGTACCGACCCAAAATGTTCCTCGGGTTCCTGGTACCCCCGCTAGTGGCCGCTGAATTGGACAAATATACTGCTCTGTTTTCATCCAATTTGAAGTTCCCTGGTCTTTTTATAAGTCCGAAATGTTACCACACTGTAGCTTTTCCGTTTGTGTTGACAACAATGAAATAAATTCATCGGGTGCCGCCATATTGGATTTTGTAACTAGGGGACTGCTATAATTCATAAAAAATAATAAGTTTTCCCGGTAGAAAACATTGTAATATTATCGAATAACTTATTTGGATTTAATTGTGAATTTTTTTATGTATGTCAGGGTTTTACACCAAGTTGAATGTTTGGGGGGTCCCTGGGACTCAACTTTGATTATGATGGGGGTCCCATCATTGAAAATGGGGGTCCCATCTTTTTATATGTCAAACCGGTGTCGCAAAACATCAGGTCATTTTCGTATAGTATCTCTACCATTTGTAGCGACCTAGCCAGTTAGATAGAGATTTTAGATCTTTGGGGGGGGGGGTTGCTGTTTTTTTTAGAAGATTCGGACTGATCTGACTCTGAATAGCCGCTAGAGGATGGTTCTTGGTCCGTTTCTGCATTTCTTTTGCCAAAAAAGTTTCTCAGATCGCTCTGTTTCGACATTTTAGCAGCCGTTTTTTTCTAGTCATTTACAGACTTGACCGTAAGAAAACCCAATAGTTTACAAGCGTCTATGTTGATCGATAAATCAGAGCAGGAGCAAAACATGATGAGATTTCAAAGCGCCATAGCAACGCGAATTTGATTGGACTGTTTTGACACACCTCCCGATATTATTGGTTAAACGACAAACAGCACCTGTCCTATTTATTTATAGATATAGGCTGTAAATATGGGAAAAACCGAATCGTTACGAAATAACTTTGGAATTTGGGATTTTAATGAAAGGCACAACAAACACGTCTGCGTCCCAGGGGACGCAGTTAAGGTAAATTGAGGGGTCCTACCTAATGATTTATGCGTATAAGACGCAGGATATTGCGTCCTGTAAAACCCTGGTATGTTGATAAAAAAATTGACAAAATAATGTTTTTGATCAATTGCATGCAACATTTCCCGGACATACACGGCAACGTACGAATGGTTCCGAGTGTCACTGATACAACAAAAACGTATCTTGAAATGTATATTTTTCAAACCATGATTTATCGGTATACAGATAAAACCGCGCAGCACTACCTAACATTACTGACAAATTAAGTATCACTGGGTGGAAACGTACACAGGATATTGCTCCAAAATGAGCCGATGTTTACACTGAATTAGGAAAAAAACACACAACGAAGGTAAGGAAATCAGGAATTTCTCCTATTTAATTCTTTTTTCGGTACTTGGCGTGTACCAATTTAGAATCGCTATATGTATATTTAGCAAATTGTATGCATGATTTGGCATCAAACACTGAACTTGATAGTGAAAATCACAAAATGAAAGTCGTGCTCATACCAAAATTTAGACACCTATCCCCAAAAAGGAATAATAGTGAACCAAAAAAGCAAACTATTAAAATTCTGAATCGGCCATTTTTTTGCAATGGCATTTAAATATCAATACTGAAAATTTCAGCCTCGTAGGTTGAAACTTGACGGCGATATGGCTCATAACTGATGGTCAGTTAGTCTCGAAAAGGGTACTGGGGATTGGGAAATCTCAGTTTTAGTGTACGGGAGTATTGTTTTTTAGTGTACTGGGTATTGAATTGAAGATTAAAGGATGAAACAGAATTTGGTTGCTAATTGGAGCTCTTCATGATATGCCGATATGGGATGCTGTTCCAATTATATCCCTTACCGAATCTGAACCCCCATCAGCCACAATTTATCACTAAATCTTATGGTACTAGTTGTTTATATGCATAAGCGCATGCAATGGAGGCTCAGCTGACTCTGTGCAAAGGCATTACTTTTTCAGATTATTTGCTGCATGCACATACAAATTACAATTTTGGACGGACACACAGGCATAAATTCAGGCGTCTGGTACCCCTGGCGGGCTGCGCATGTATTTTAAGGGATCAATTTACGAAAATATACACTAGGTCACATAAGATGAGCTTTATACATGTACATATGATACAGCGTCCAAAAGCCATACATGTTTACGGCTATAAGAGTGTTGAAGAACCTGACAAAGCTAAAAAAATGCACAATTTCTTCCATATTTTTGCTGTTTGCAAACATAAAAAGGCTTTTAATTAATGCAAAGGTCGAAAGTTATGAGTCTGATCTCACTGGATAGCTGCGCTTGTACATGTATTGTTAAGGGATTAATTTAGCGAATTCATGCATGACCTAAATAATAATTGCGACGCAAGAAAGCCTATCTTCAAGGTAAGTGATCAGGCAAGTCTGTTTGGCTTCAGAGACTAGTATATTGACTTTCCAGAGATTGAACATCAAAGGTGTTGATTAGTTTGTGCGCATTCACAAGATTGTCTGCACCTATGTTGTGGGCATGCAACAAAGTCAGGATGTTATTTTTTGCGGTGGGCCAATATAGCCTCTAAAAGCCGAAATGCTGGTATGCAAACAAGGATGGCTCTGGGGAGCTTGCAGAAGTGTACAATCTTGATTGATTTGTTTGTTTGATTTGATTCTTTACATCCCATCAACAATATTTCAGTTATATAGGGACAGGTCTTCCTGGTTGAACCAGTACTAAGGTAGGAATTATGTTCTTGTTCAAGGACACAACGCAGTGACGCCTGTGAAACTTGGACTTGTGGCCCCTCGGTCTCGAGTCAAGCACTCTACCGCTGAGCCACTGCGCTCTTGATTGAGGCTTTCATGCTTGCTGAAATTAAGGCGTCTGGTTTCACTTGATGGCGGTGCATGTGTTTTAAGGGATGACTTAATATGCATATGCAACAGATTGTGATTTACTTTGATGCTACAGCCGTTAGGCCCTGGGATAGATATGGTGTAACCCCACCCTCCCACAGGCTGAATTTTGTAGACTATGATTTCCATAAAGGCTAATATGTTACAAGTTTTGTTTTTGAAACATGTTAGCCGTCTGGCAACGGTCACGTAAGCCTGTAACATCCTGTTACACGTGTTTGTTTTGTTTGTTTTGATTCTTTACATCCCATCTAAATTTTGGTGTGAGCATGACTTTCATTTTGTGATTTTCACTATCAATTTCAGTGTTTGATGCCAAATCATGCATACAATTTGCTAAATATACATATAGTGATTCTAAATCGACACACGCCAAGTACAGAAAAAAGAATTAAATAAGAGAAATTCCAGCATGTCTTTCAGTTATATAGGGATGGGTCTTCCGTGACATTTTTCATTGCTACCCTATTTCTGGGAAATAATTTTGCCTGTCGTTTCTTCTTATTACTGACAAAAGGGTCAAGGCTTTGGTGTTATCAAAAAGACAACTAACGGACCTATCCAAAATTGTTAAGACCAGCTCCCTAGCTGTTATAGAATATTTTTTGTAGACATTTGACTTGATAAGTTTACAATAATAACACACACATTTTTTGGCTAAAAACATGGAATAAAGACATGCAGAGTAAAAACAAATATATTCAGCGGGCATGTTATGAGATTGGATACCAGCAGTAAATTATACATAAGCGGCATGCTTATCTTGAAACCATAGAGCAAATAGTAACATACATAACCTCCAAAAATTAAGCTTATGGAAGCCCTCTCCCCATTTAGTAGTTATTTCGTACATTATGATATCCTTAAACTGCATCAAATGTTTTTAGAATATAAGATGCAAAATGGCTCATGTTAGCTTCTGGCAGTATAGGCTTCACTGTGTAACAGCCATGGTAACTCTGTTACCCTATAATAGTATCTAAATCTATTGTACAAATACAAAGTTTAATCTTATTCTTATTTAACGACATGCTCATTGCATTGAAAGATGTTAATGAATGCAGCCAACAGCCAGTATGCAACAAAGCAATCTACATTTATGATAAAACTGTTGTACACGTTACTTAATATCAAATATATTATACCACAGTTGTATTAAGTACAGTGTTATCACTTGACCATTGACTTTCATAATACCTTCGAAGCTTTGTTCGTTATAGTTTGCTACAAACTCATTATATAAACCATAAAATTATATTCGTTAGCTCATACACAGTTAGGAGATTACCCTGCAATATCAAAGTTTACTATGTTACCCTAATAAATAGGAGCTTCTATAGTAAGATAGGAACTTCTTTAGTGATAATATCAAAGTATTTCTTATTCTTACATGTCAATATATATTTTTCTTATTGAAAGCAAAGGACTAGAAATATGAACCTATTTTACAGTTACATATGTTGCTTTCTTTTATATTTATCATTTAAGTGTAATAAAAGCACTATATGAGTTTAAACTACTAGTTGATATAAATTGCTGCCATTTGAAGGCCCACTTATGCGAAATATGATGAATAGTGTCCTTAAAAGTATAAAGCATATTACTGGAAAAAAACTGATTGAAGCATGGGTGATTTAGAGGAAGATAATTGAATTAAAGCACATAAACTACCATAGAAGTTTTTGTATCAAATATGTAACCAACATTAAAAGAACTGCTAATTTTAATGGTCAAATTACTTTTCATAAAATGGTTTATGATATTGTTTATCTGAGTCGTAAAAATTCAGTCCACGTTTGACAACCTTCATGCCTACCCCTATAGTCATCATCTATTTTTTATCTAAAGCATGTCCAATTTGGCTGGATTTAATGTGAAAAATAAAATCAAATAAGCCAGCATAATTGATTTTGAGAGGGCTGGTTGCTTTGCTTAGTTTGTCTTCCTGGTGTCTCGTGATTGTTGTGTGGCTCTTCCTCGCAGTGCCATGGGATTGTCTGCAGTTTGTGATTGTGGTATTTCCTGATCATACTCACTATTTTTCTAACGCAAAATCAATCTGAACCATGAATATTCCATATATCATGTCACCCATTGTAAAATACTTTTTATCAAAAATAAAACACTTAATATTTATGAAAATGAAAGTAGAACTTTATCAATCAGTATTTTTTTCTGTCAGAACTGGATTGGTTGAATGTCTGTCATAACCTCTAAACGGTTTTATGTGACTTTTTAGTTACTGTAAAGGCGGCACCTCATGAATGCGTAATAAGGACTGGTCATCCTTACACATAGGTAAAAGCTGAAAATTAGGCGTGGTTTTATTAAAAAGTAATATTGCGCCATTGCCTCAGATTAGACGCAAAACAAGTTATTTAGTCCTTAAAATGCCAGCAAAATAACTGCATCTGAAAATGTCTATTTAACATAAGCATAGGGGCAAACATTGTGGACACAGATCAGACTGCTCATACAGGAGCAGTATGATCTGGGTCCTACAGGAGCAGTCTGATCTGGGTCCACAATGTTTGTCTGTGAGGCTTCAAATATTTTAGTGGATGGCAAAAAACATACATTTTGTGATTACGTGCTTTAAGGGTTAATAAATGTGAGTTCAGTGTGTATACGGTTAGGATTTTCATGAAATGCATGCTTGCTTGCGTGTCCCAAAAAGCTGATTAACTCTTTTCCAAACTATAAATAAAAGGAGATTTCTCTTCCTTAGCAGATGAAATAGGCAAACCTAGCCCAGATATGAATATTAAATTGCCGCCTTTACAGTAAGCGAAAAGTCTATTAATACAATCATATAGGCAAGACCTAGTTTTTAATTAAATTAAACTCCTGAAACATTTATCAATGGAAGTGTGGGTCAGTATATATACATGTACTTCAAACTGCTTTTATTGCCAAAGCAAACACTATGGATCCTAACCAGACTGCTCCAAAGATAAGTATTATCTGGAAACATAATGTTTGCAAATAAGGCTTCCAAAGAACACCACCAGATTAGAGCAAACATTTAGTCTGTTCTGAGTCTGACCTCTTGGCTCTCGTTTGTGGTGTCTTCTGTGAGTTTGTCACTTTCCCATTGGTATCCTGGGTCAGGTGTGGTACTTGATTGTATCGATTCCTGATCTTTGCACCATTACTTACTTTTAGAGGAGCGTAAAGTCAATTGTTAGTTTGTCAGGACTGAAAGGTAGAATGGCAGAGAGACGTACGGACGGAATCAAGCAATTCTATAGTACTTAAAACTGACTTTGATTAGTAGGGTGCTAAAAAGGGCTAAAAATTACCTGCCAATCCTCAGTACACCAAATTTAGACAATATGCATTACCCAGTACACCTTTTCCCAATCCCCAGTACCCTTTTCGAGACTAACTGACCATTAGTTTTGAGCCATATCTCCATCAAGTTTCAACATACGAGGCTGAAATTTTCAGCATTGATATTAAAATGCCATTGCAAAAATTTGGCCGATTCAGAATTTTAATAGTTTGCTTTCTTTGTTCAATATTATTCCTTTTTGGGGATAGGTGTCTAAATTTTGGTGTGAGCACGACTTTCATTTTGCGATTTTCACTATCAAGTTCAGTGTTTGATGCCAAATCATGCATACAATTTGCTAAATATACATATAGTGATTCTAAATCGACACACGCCAAGTACCGAAAAAAGTATTAAATAGAAGAAATTCCAGGTTTCCTTACCTTCGTTGTGTGTTTTTTCCTAATTCAGTGTAAACATCGGCTCATTTTGGAGCAATATCCTGTGTACGTTTCCACCCAGTGAGTATATAAGCAAACAGCTTGGACCCAGAACAGACTGCTCTAATCTGGGTACACACTGTTTGTCATACAGGCTCCTTAAACATTTCAGCAGACGAGAAAATCAGACCATGTTGTTGCGATTGGTGCATTAAGGGTTATTTATGTTCCAGGGCCAAGCCTTATGTAAGAGTGATAAACAGATCATCTGTTGTAAAATGTAGCGACTTGGAACAAGAATAGTTAAGGGACCAAATCCGTGCATTACAGTACAGTTGCCAGGAAGGTTCTATAAACCCCGTGTTTTGCAGGGATTTTTAATCCTTTTCACGGAAGAAAAACTAAAATCTCGCATGGATTTTGCGTGCGTATCGCGTGAACCTCGCACGAGTCCCGCGCGGTTTTTATTGCGAGTCGCGGGTATTTTCCACGAGACCCTCGCGGGTCATCACGCATGACACGGGATTCCTCCAAGAACGATCTTATTCAACCCAACATAAAAATATCACTCGTGACAGGCGAGGAATATGTATTATACATGTATGAATCACGTTCGATACGACAACTTGTAACATGCTTGAATGAATGAAAATATGAATAGAATCAGTCGTCTGAAAATGACAAGCAAAATTGTAAAAACGCACGCAAAACGTCTATTTGTTCATTAGCTGCTTGACATTTTTTGGTCTTTCGATAAGTGGGAAAATAAATTCAGCACAGACTGACCAGTTTTCAGTCTGTGATCAGGGTCATTATATCAACTCATTGAATAGCGTTACTAAGTTCAGAGCATTATGCAACTTCAAAAAGCGAAAGTAGACGTTTTCCTGGTAATTAAAGCTAAATATAAAGATAATTTATTAATGCCTCGCAAAGGTCTAGAAAAATCACCGTTTCAGTGGCGGGAATGACGGCCGCATTTTGTATCTTTCTAAATTTTTTTCCAGAATAAGAATGTATTCGCTCGCTCAACTTCTGAGAAAAAGCGCAGTCTCTTCACGGGCTACCAACTTTGGATGAGTCTGCACAAAAATGTCTCGCCAGAATCTTTACTTCTCTTATTCAAAACATAAGTTGATCACGCAATCGACGGTGGGTTTTATTGCATGTGCGAGCAACAAAAACTCAGACGAGTCTGCGCACCTTAGCATTCTCGCCAGAGCCATTCAAAACATAAGTGCATTTAGAAGACATCGACACGCAATCAACGGTGGTTTTTATTTCATGTGCGAGCAATCGGAAAGCTCAAACGAGTCTGTGCATGTGAGCAGTCTCGCCAGAACCTTTGCTACCCCCATTCAAAACATAAGTGCATTTAAAAGTCATAGACAGTTTAGACACGCAATCAATCGACTGCATGTGCGAGCAACGAAAGCTCAGACGAGTATGCGCATTTGAGCAGTCTCGCCAGAGCCTTTGCAACTCCCATTCAAAACATAAGTGCATTTAGAAGACAAAAACACACAATCGACGGTGGTTTTATAACCGTTTTGGTGCATGTTACGAATGCTCAAAGTCTGCGCATTACAGCAGTCTCGGCAGAGCCTCTGCCACGTCAGTACATTTAGCAGACGTAGACACGCAATTGTTTATTGCAGTTAAGAACCATGAGAGCACAGGTTTCCATTGGAATAAGTAAACGGACCCCATCCCCTCCAGGAAAAAGTTGGTTCTACCCTGAATAAAGTTGACCCCCCCTCCCTCTGGAACTTTGAACAGTTTTGTTTTCCTTGAAATTGGACCCCTCTGTAAAATAGTTAGACTAAAAAAAGCGATTTTTTGTCAGTATGTCCCGGACCCCCACCCCCTTACGACAATTCCTGGATCCGCCCACCAATGTCATCTGAGTCTAACTGTTCCTACATGTACTTCATTTCGTCGCCTCAAAAAAAAGCTATCTTCTTATGCGCGGATCCAGAAGGGTCCAACTTTGAGTTGTTTTTTTTTTTAATTTAGTTGTTGAGAGGAGAGAGGATCCAAATACCACAATATGCGGACCAACATCGGCCCGCCAGCGAAACGCCATTTAAAATTTAAATGGCGTTTCGTGTGCGTGCTGCTAGTGGCCCAACATTTAATGCTGAATTGGTAGCCTTGTGCTTTTTCAGGGGATCCGGACCACTATTGCTATGAAACCCTATATTTCTGTGATTTTTCAGGAGGGGGCGGGGTCCGGACCACCTGCCCCCCCCCCCCCTCTGGATCCGCACATGCTTCTTACCTGGAAATGATTTACTAACTAATCCATTAATCCGTAACTTTTTTTACTTTTCCATCAAACAACATGTTTTCTCTTATTCTCGGAAAAAACATAATATTATGGCATTTGGTTGGAAGATATTATGTCGACACTATAAAATTGGTAAAGAGAAATGGACGACCGAAGATCGTATACACATCCAAAAAGTCGTAACTGATATTGTCCCCTTAGATCTACTCGATAGAATCGCCTTGGAGAGGCGTTTCTTAGGAGTGCCCACAACACAAGAAATAAGTTTGACATGACCTTTGATGTTTGTAGTTAAAAAGTCTTTGTCGGCTTCAAACTTCAAAGCTAATAAATGACATGTATACTGAACGTGACAAAATGCAGTGATTGAATAACGGACAGTGTGGTCTGCTGATTTCAAGAATACCGTCATAGTGTCAAACAGTTTGGATCCAGATCAGACCCGACATTTTCGTGCCTGGTTTGGGTCCAACTGGGATGGTTAGCATGTATCAGCTTGCGCCACTAGCATGTGAGGAGTAAATGAGTGCATTTAGCTGACATGTACATTAAATAAATAATCATGGATATTTTATGGGATTATATTATGATAGATAAATTCACGGTAAGGAGATTTCTTTAATTGTTTTCCCAGATGTATTCAGTATGTCGACGAGTCGTCTCTTCGTCCGTCTGATCGTATTGGCAATGAAGGGGTACTTTATGCGCTCAACTCCACCTAAATCTCTGCACAGTCTGATCAGCGTCTTTGATAAATTATCTCTGGAAATTACAATAACTTACACCTTCAACATTGAAATTTCAAGATTCTATAGCTAGTCTCTGTAGCTAAAAAGGCTTTTTTGATTCTGACTTGGTCGGAAATTACGAAGCGTCTTTACGGATATGCGAATTCGGGGTTTCCGGAAAGGTTATACCCCAACCAGTCTGCTCGGCTTCAGAGACTACATAGAAAAATTAAATTTCGTTAGTACTATTAGATTCTTTCCAATTAGCGAAAAACAAGTGCTACCAGATTATGATTTGCAGAAGGGAAAGTTCTAAGTATTAAGGTGAAAAACTTATTGGATCGGTCGCGAGAAAACCTTATTTTGTTGCACACGAACAAGAGCGCATACCAGACTGCGCATCCGCAGTCTGATTCTCGAATTGGATAACCGCTCTTTAGATATTTCAGTAGTGCAAAATTTCAGTATAAGTGGCTGATCAGGCTGGTTAGAGCATGATTGGTCACAAACTCCTGTGGCAGGTTGATGACGATACGGAGAGCTGTGTGCGGACCGCCATTCCCGCATAAACTGATAATACAACCAGACCTGATCCCTTGATAATATTGAGTCCGTAATTATAAGTTTTATTTCTCAACAGAAATAAATATACTGTTGGTGCTCAAAAGAACCGTCTCAATGAGATGGTCATATTGTGCACCCAAAACACATGTGAACACTGACGGTACCCCCCAAGTAAAGTGGAGTTTTGTCGCAATATTTTATCACAAAACATCTCCGTAAAAAGTTATCTGTTTTTAACTGAACATCAAACATGCACTGTGTGTGAGGGAGGGGGGGGGGGGGCTCGGTGGAAATTTTACATGATGTGCGCAGGCTCATCTGAGCCTTCGTTGGTTGCCAAATTCGATAATAACACAAAATTCATGCGCTGGTTCAAATTTTGCATGTGCTTGCAGGAAGTAAAATGAACGATAAAGAGAGAGAAAAAAAAATGTTTTTTTATTTTTTTTATTTTTATTTTATTTGACACGTCAGTGACTTTTTACGCGTCGATGTTTTGTGATAGTGGTCCGTCCATGCATTGCAGATTATGTGATTCTTTCTTCCATCTTTCTCTCCCGACGGTAGTTAAAATGGGTTCGTCCAATCCTCCGTTACTCCTTGTCAAACGGGTTGGATCTAGATCAGGGTCGACGCTCTGGCGGTCCTGGCTACAATATTTTTGCAAATTGTATCTGCAGGCGACGCTATACTGTATTATATTTTGAAGGTGCTGTAAGGTTAGAGGAACCTTAGGTTGCTAGTTCGAGACTCAACGCCGGCAGAGGCACTGTGTTGTGTCCTTGGGCAAGACATGTTATCTGCTGCTTAGAACCAATTCAACCAAGTCTCGACATGACTGAAAAAATGTTTTATTACTGGGACAGTCACATAAGCCTAGCCAGCACCTAAAATCAGGCCACTATCTCGCCATTCCGATCCAAATGACGTTCCGCTAGTCCGATGATCCGAATGGCGTTTCACTGGCCCGATTTTACGTGCTTACTGGTAAGGATCAAAACAAACAAAGACCATACGATGACATTGCTGAATGTTTTGTTTGAATATGTTGTCTGAATATCGCATGTTCGCGAATTATACATTCCACCAAACGTATGCAACTGCAGGTGCGTAGAAAAGTTTTCGTTCGATTTTATTCAAACTTTGCATAATGGTTGTTCACATATTGAAGATGTGTACTTTCTTTTTGTTCACATTTCATGAATATTTTCTCACTTTTGAGGGGTGTTGAACTTAGGCATTTTTCCGACGAAAAATGCTTAGAAGGTGTCTGGGTTGTGTAATCTGTAACTCAAACAGTTTTTATTCCTTTATACTCAATTTTTTCATACGCATTGGTTTATAAAATAGATTTCAGAATTTTAAACAAAGAGCTTCGAAGGGCATTACAATTCGTAACTAGAGGACCTGAAGGTCCTGAGGCGCTCACCTGATCTCCTTGATAATGTTAAAATAGGTCAAGGTCAACTACAGCTTATAATGGAACAAATTTTGGTTTTACCATATACATTTTGGTCAAGTGATCTAAACAATCTAATGAATAATCCATCAAACAGCCCAGTGATTTCTGAGAAAAAGATGTTTAGATAGGTATGTGGCAGTCCAAATGAGTGGCCTTGGATAAAAGGTCACAGGTCAGCTTGACATTTGGTACTTAATAAACCATTGTCTCAATAGGTTTAACTATTATGAATTCCGCTCAGTTATAGAAAATGAACTTTTTAAGATTTTCTCCATAAAGTAGGTCAAGGTCAACCTAGATTCATCATTTGTGCTAACCTGCTACGGCTCACATCCCCGATCCTACATACCAAGTCCCAAAGCCAATGGCCTTTTGGTTCCAGAGAAGAATAGATTTAAAGAGTTTTTACCATATATGGGCATGGTGGCCATGTTAGTCACGTGACCATAACAATTTAAATAAGTTTTGGCTAACCAATCATAAGGAGTTGTCATATGAAATTTGGTTTCAATTGGCCAAGAAATGTCTGAGAAAACTATGTTTTAATATGTTGATGGGACTCCAATATAAGCGACCTTGGTTGAAAGGTCAAAGATCAACCTTGACCTTTGAAACTTATTTATAGACACTAAATTGAACATATCAAGTGAGAATAATGACTTTTGCTTCCACAGTATTCAAAAATTCAACTTTTCAAAAAATTTCCCATTCAAATGCATTAGGAAGCAAACTTGACCTTGACGTTAAGTAGGTCAAGGTCACCCTAGGATCATCATTTAAACAAATTTGGTAGGCCCCACATCCCTAAAACTACATACCAAGTCTCAAGGTCACTGGCCTTCTGGTTCTGGAGAAGAAGATTTTAAAAGGTTTTTACCATATATGGGCATAGCGGCCATCTTTGTCATGTGACCAAAATAGTATGTATAAATTTTGGCTGACTTATCATAAGGAGTCTTCACATGAAATTTGAGCCCAATTGGGCCAATGGTTTGTGAGAAAACTAAGTTTTAATATATTGTTGGGACCATAATATGAGTGACCTTGGCTGAAAGGGCAAAGGTCAACCATGACCTTTGAAACTTATTTATAGCCATTGTCTCATTAGTTTCAACATATCAAGTAAGAATAATCACTTTGGCTTCCACAGTATTCAAAAAATCAAATTTTCAAAAAAATTCCCATTTAAATCTATATGGAAGCAAATTTGACCTTGACGTTAAGTAGGTCAAGGTCAACCTAGGATCATTATTTGAACAAACTTGGTAGGCCCCACATCCGTGATGCTACATACCAAGTCCCAAGGTCATCGGCCTTCTGGTTCTGGAGAAGAAGATTTTTAAAGGGTTTTTACCATATATGGGCATGGCGGCCATCTTGGTCATGTGACCAGGAACATTTGAACAAACTTTGGTTCCCCCATCCTAAGGAGTCTCCATATGAAATTTGAGTTCAATTGGCCCAGTGGTTTTAGAGGAGAAGATGTTTGAAAATGTTGACGGACGGACGGACGACCGACGGACGACGGACGCCGGAGTCACTGGTATACTAATAGCTCACCTCGGAGCCTTCGGCTCAGGTGAGCTAAAAATACAGACCTCCTGATAAGAATGCGTAATTGATTAAAATTTATTATCTGCGTCGCCGAATCTGGCTTTAACACGTCATGTCACAAAAGCACGCCCATACAAAAGTTATCTCGAATTTGCAGAAGATAAAAAATCGTTTTTGCCTGCGCACTCATCGATGGCCTTACATGTACTGTGCGTCTGAGGTGGAGAGGAGTGAAGAGTCTGAGGAAATTGTAGATCTACATGTGCGCAGACTCGTCAGAGCCTTCCTTGATTGCAAAAGCTGGCTCAGAATTTTTATCATCTCGCTGAATAAAATCACCATGGGAAACAGAAAAAAAGTGTTGTTATTTGACACTTCATTCTTTGGACGTGTCGATGTTTTGTGATAGTGAACCGTATAGACCTTGCAAATGAAGTGATTTTTCTCGAAACGGCAATTAAATTTGGTTCGTCCATTGGTCTGCTATTCCTAACAGTTTTTGAGAGTCAAACGGTTTGGATCTAGATTAGAGTCGACGTTCTGTCGGTCCTGATCCTGGGTCCAATACGTTTGCAAAGAAGAAAGTTTGTCGTCGCTATACAATTTGTTAGTGCTGTTAGTTTAGTAGAGCGTCATGGCTGAAAAATTGTTGGTGACTGGGACATAAACCCAGTCAGCACATAAACGGGGCAACTACGGTCCACCAACGCAGCAGCAAAGCAGTGGCCCAATTTTACTGCTTACTGGGAAGGGTCAAAATAAACAAAGACCATACAAGAACTGTACTGAATTTTATTTTCAAGATTCTGTCTGTAACGGAAATAACTTAATTCTCGCATACGCGAATAATATAAAACCCTTGACGTATGCATGCAGATGCGTCTACGCATTTAGTTTGATTTACGCAAACTGATTTCAGTTTTTTTATTAGCCGCCTAGATTTTTAAAATCACATTAATCATTGGCAAACTCTACAAAATAATCGGGCCTCTAGATAAGAGTCTATAATTAACAATTAATTTTCTCGGTTCCCAACTACCCTCTTGGTAGCCCATGCGAGATGCTATATGCATTTAGTCACGTAGACATCTGGAAAAACGTGCATAAGTCAGCATATATCATGTACATGGGAGATGTATTTTAGCATCGTATAACGTTTTTTATTGAAATGCATGTTGATGATATTTGTTAGAATCGCATATCTAGTGATTTTCTAATGAGTATCCTTCACATGTACCCTCAAACTATGGTTGCGTTAAAGGAAATTATCGCCACATACTTCTGAGTCATGGTGCTAATTGTGGAAATGACGAAACCTCTCTAACCTTTTGCGCGCTGGGATAACTTTGCATACTTTTTGTGGCTTGTTTATTTTTTCTAAGTTAGCTCTAGGAAGACCATCAGAGTATCAAAATTTGAATGAGAATTAGGGCCTGATCTGGGTTCAAACTGATTGCAAATGCTTTCAGCTGGCGTCATTATCATATGCGAAGTTAATGAGCGCAATTGGCTTGCATTTCGAAGGTGTCAGTTTTTTTAAATGCGACATAATAAGGAGTAATTGGAAGATAATATAATGGTAAGGAGATTTCTTTAATTGTCCCTCATAATTGCTCTTTTCTTTTCTTTCAATCAGAGTGACAAGCAATGTTCTTTTCTTTCAATCAGAGTGACAAACAATACAGTGTAGATCGATCATCTATGGAGAATATTTTCACCCATCATGCGTGGAAATTGTAAAAATCCCCGCGCGAATTTTGCCGATTTTCGTGAGCTGCGGGAACCGCGAGAAACTTCGCATGGATTTCTCATGGCTCTCGCATGCGTCTCGCAGGGATTTTCCGTGAATTTTAATCCTTTACCCGCAATTTCTCGCATCACGCGAGTACGAAATTCATAGAACCTTCGCGGCGGGCGTACTGTAACAACATGTGACTTGCCTTGTTAATACATGGGTTTTGTGTCGCTTAAGACATGACTGTTAACCCTTAATGCGCCAATTGCAACAAAAGTCGTCTGCTTTTCTCGTCTGCTGAAACATTTAAGAAGCCCCTATGACAAACAGTGTGGACCCAGATCAGAGCAGTCTGTTCTGGGTCCACGCAGCTTGCTTCTATACTTAATTTGTCGGTAATGTTAGGTAATTATTTGCAGCAGACGACTCCAGCAGACGACATTATCAGATGCATTTTTTTCTTGGCACTTTAAGGGTTAAGACATGACTGTTAAAAGCATATAATACTGATTTTATGCAATAACAATGATTAATTCTGATGTTCAGGCAAGCGTTTCCCATCAGGACAGAACAGCAAGTTCAGACATCACTCTGTAGATGACGACTACTATGCCTATTATAATGGTCCTTACAACTACTACAACGGCTATGGGTATCCTGAGAAGTTTGGCATGCACTACAGTTCTCAGCCATCTTTGTTGCGATCTGCTGGACAGAGAGATAGCAAATACCAACACCCACATGCTCGCTACAGTGGAGGACAGGTAAAATAGTTTCATTGACCACCTTTATACAGGTTAATTTCAGATGGCTTTCCTCTTATCAATCTTTTTAGCGGAGCGCAGTGGCTTAGTAGAGCCTTACACTGGGGAGTGAAAGGTTGCTAGTTCCAGACTCATCGCAGGCAGAGTTACTGTGTTGTGTCCTTGACCAAGACATTATATCCGCAGCTTAGTACTGGTCCAACCCATTAAGATGCAGTTTTCTTTTCTCAGCATTTTGGGAGCATGACCAGACCCAAGAATTGGGAAATTTTCTTTGCACCGTTTTATACAAAATTGACAAAAAATTCACACGATATGATCAAATAACTATAAAAAAATAACTCCTTTTTCATTTCACTCAAATTTGGATTGCAAAAATACAATATGCTGTCACCTGTGGCACTGAGCAGTTTAGATGTCACAAAATGGCAATAATTTAATTTTTTTTTAAATTGTGTTCCTTGAATAGGGAATTTTCTCCTTAAAATTGGCGGAAAATATAATTTTTACCCTTGGAAACATGACCCAGTTTAGGTCGTCAAACCAGGCCAAATAACCCTGAGACAAGAGATTGTCCCGACATGACTGATTTTTTTTTTTGACTGGGATGTAAAGCATCAGAACAAACAGGTCAACAATTAGGCTTCCTGCCCAACAAATTAGCTGTGCAAGCCTGTTTAAAGAATGGCTATTTGATCAACACAATTTTAAGCTTAAAATTGAATGTTTGAGAGTAAAATCATCAATATTTTCTTACCCATAAGTTTTAACATGTTTTGGGTGCTCAAAAGAAACATCTTAAGGAGATGGTTCTTTTGAGTACACACAATATATGTTTTTGTTGAGAAATAAGATTTTTTTTTTTAATTAGGCACTTAACTAGAGGGCTGGTACCAAATTCTCATGGCACATTTCTCTTTGTAGCAGGTGAATGTAGGTTACTTGCAATATTACGAATTCATGCCTTCCTATAATGATTACTATGGCAACGATAACTACTACACAAACAACTATGGACAGACCAATAGTAGAAACGGTTCCAAGAAGAGTTACTATGAGAAGGAAGGAAGGAGTAACTCAAAAGAAGGAAAAGATAAGGAGGAGAAAAAGGAGAAAGAAGGAGAGAAAGACAAACCATTTACAGATGACTTTGTAAGTGGACATAGGTTTAGATAAACAAAACTTTTCAGCGTAAAATTGTAAATATTTTCTAATCCATAATTATAAGCATATGCTTTGGGTGCTCAAAAGAACCCAGAACATATATTTTGGTTTTGAAATAAGAAAGTCATTTAACTTATTTTTCTGTTACACACTCTTAACTAAAGGCCTCAGTGAATCTGTAACAAGTTGATTGATAATTTGAATTCTATGGTTTGTGAATTGGGTCATGAGTTTGAGCATCGGTCCCGCTCCCGTCACATACTTTCGTATTGATTATTGTCTCCTTTCCTCTGATTTAACCCTTTACTCAAAAGGCTATTTTTAGATCATGACATCATTTTCTATTTTTAGACAACATTGAAAAAAATCAAGAAAAATCTAAGATAAGTTTTGAACACTTTTGAGAATATTATGGAAAATGGAGCATTTGCTCCAAAAGGGCAAATGCTCCATTTTAAATAATATTTTCAAAAATCTAAGATAAGTTCTGAATGCTTTTGAGAATATTATGGAAAATGGAGCATTTGCTCCAAAAGAGCAAATGCTCCATTTTTCATAATATTTTCAAATACATGATATTTCAAAGACACCAAAAGGTGTTATTATGGAGTTAAGGGTTAAGTAGGACTGTTGTCAGTTATTGATGAAAGTATGTATAATTTGAATACTTGTTAACAGCTGAGGTGCCTGTGATAGGATAACTCAGACCATTCTGAAATGGCTGAAAAAATTGTAGAAGTTTTTGTCAGGACTGATGATGTGGGTCAAAACAGTTTGCAAGGTTATCAGCATACGGCAAGTTGCCACTTGGCAGTGACTTGCTGGAAAAGAGTTTTGAGTGCCAGTCAATACAGCATACTACAAAATATGAGAAATATTTCTTCATTTTTATGGCCGAAAATATGGTTTGATATTTCTTGTGAATCATCAGATAATTTGAAATACACATGTATGAAATACCAAGCCTTGTTGGGTAAATAGATTTTAAAATATCTCTAACTTATATGGGGGAGCGCAGTGGCTCAGTGGTAGAGTGCTTGACTCGAGACTGAAGGGCCGCGGGTTCGAGCCTCACCGGCGTCACTGCGTTGTGGTCCTTGAGCAAGACACATTTATCCTAGCTTAGTATTGGTTCAACCCAGGAAGACCCGTCCCGCATAACTGAAGATTGTTGAGTGGACGTAAAGAATCAAATCAAACAAAATCTCTAACTTATAAATAGTTTTAAGAGATAAGTTTTCTAGTAATTGCAAGGTATTATTGTTGTTGTAATGGACTATTATATAATTGCCTTTTGGCCTTGTAGAAGTAATTTTGTGGTTTAGTTTGGCTCATTGCTTCTATACATAGGATCAGTTGAGGTGTTCGTTAGTAAATAAACAGTCAAATAATGGTATTGTGTTTTTGTCAATGTAGGTCAGTTTCTTTGGAAAGATGTTGAATTAAATTACAGGCCTAAAGATCAACAAAAACTTGGGTGTAAAATTGTTAATATTTTCTGGATCTACACGAATTTCAAAAGAGGATATAGAGCACATGTTTAGATAACCATTTTTTTTGAGCTTAGATATGTGAATATATTCTTATCCATCAGTTTTAACATATACTCATGCTGAGAAAAAGAAGGCCACCCTTAGCTTCGTGTACGGTTTGCACATAATTCTCGAGGGGGGGGGGGGGGGGGGGCTAGGCATTCACCCACATGTCCTGCCAATCTATCAGACTGTTTGAAACAATTTTATCTTCCTGCAAGACGATGCCAGCAAAATGGTTATCTAAACAATGTTTAGATAACCATTTTTTTTTAGCTTAGTAATGTGAATATATTCTTATCCATCAGTTTTAACATATACTCATGCTGAGAAAAAGAAGGCCACCCTTAGCTTCGTGTACGGTTTGCACATAATTCTCGGGCGGGGGGGGGGGGGGGGGGGGGGGGGGGGGGGGCTAGGCATTCACCCACATGTCCTGCCAATCTATCAGACTGTTTGAAACAATTTTATCTTCCTGCAAGACGATGCCAGCATGGCAGCAATATGGCAAGGAACTGTTGCCAGCTGATCATGTCATATCCTGTGACTGGCCATCTGGGTCCCGATCGATCTCCGATCTACCACCTCTTGGATAACCTTGGCTTGTGGGTACATGATCGGATCCCTTCCCAGCCACAACCTTTCGCAAATTGGAACACTAGCTGGTTGAACAATGCCATTGCTTTCTACAAGGGGCGGCTGGGATAAAACCCCAGGCTTCTTTTAAGCATGTGCAAAAGGCTCGTCGAATGCACTCATTAAGGTGGCAGTCATACAAAATATGACTTACAATATGTAACTTTGTAATCATAACATATTCATGTTTGCATTTATTTTCAACAAAGCTAGTGAATTGAGGTGGCCTTCTGTTTATTAGCATGAGTATATGATATGGATGCTCAAAAGAACCGTCTCATTCAGACGGTTCTTTTGAGTACCCACAACATATGTTTTAGTTGAGAAATAAGAAAGCTAATTTTTTGTTACGCACTCTTAACTAAAGGCCTGATATAGACTATATTAGATGTTTAAAAAGGTTATGGTTATGGTGTGGTTATTAGGCTAAATACAGTTACTGAAATAAAAGAACTCCTAGATGGTGATTATTTCCCTTTTCCTGTGACAGTTTGAAAACTGATAACATCTTTTAGATAATATACTTATGTTGTCATTGTCGATTTTGTGAAGAAAATATATACTGATACATATTGCAATTAATTTACTTAACCCTGAGGCATTGTTTTACCTTGCATAGTAAGTTTACTGTTTATACAAATGAAAAGAGCATAATTTCCCATGAATCATGATAAGTTTGCCATAACTTACATAATAAGTCCAGTTATGCAAAACTTTTGAGTGGTAAATTGTAATATTTTCACACTTATCAATCTAAACATATTTTGGGTGCTCAAAAGAACTGTCTCATTGAGATGATTCATTTGAGTACCCACGACATATGTTTTGGTTGAAATAAGAAAAATAATTTTCCATTCACTCTTACCTGGAGGCCTGACTAAACTTGATCCACAAGGGCTCTTAGCCAGCCATGGCTAGGCATTCACCCACATGTCCTGCCAATCTATCAGACTGTTTGAAACAATTTTATCTTCCTGCAAGACGATGCCAGCATGGCAGCAATATGGCAAGGAACTGTTGCCAGCTGATCATGTCATATCCTGTGACTGGCCATCTGGGTCCCGATCCATCTCCGATCTACCACCTCTTGGATAACCTTGGCTTGTGGGTACATGATCGGATCCCTTCCCAGCCACAACCTTTCGCAAATTGGAACACTAGCTGGTTGAACAATGCCATTAAACATATTTTGGGTGCTCAAAAGAACTGTCTCATTGAGATGATTCATTTGAGTACCCACGACATATGTTTTGGTTAAAATAAGAAAAATAATTTTCCATTCACTCTTACCTGGAGGCCTGACTAAACTTGATCCACAAGGGCTCTTAGCCAGCCATGCTTAGAGCTTTAGATGAGATGCTTTCCATCAAAACTGTTGAATATTTAGTATGCTTCACAAAAACAGTAGAGGGAGCACAGTGGAAGAGTGCTTGACTCAAGACCGAGGGGCCGCAGGTATGAGTCTCACCGGCGTCACTGATGTGTCCTTGAGCAAGACACATTTATCCTTGCTTAGTACTTGTTCAACCCAGGAAGACCTGTCCCGACATAATTAAAAAAAATTGTTGACTGAGACGTAAAGAATGAAATCAAACAAAACAAAAACATTAGTACAGTACTCATTGAGTGAGTAAATTTGAGTTTGATGTCCAACCAACAGCTAAGGTCATATGGAGAAGGGGCCACAGCTTAGAGTCTCATCCCACAGACTGGAGAAGCCGGAGATCGAACTCTGGGACTTTTTGGTACAAGCCAAGTGGTTTATCCACTAGACCATAGCAGGTCCTATTTGTACTCATTGAAAAAGTCTCAATGAGACCCTCCAGTGAGTACTAGCAGTACATGAGAAAGCACATGATGTGGGTTCTAAACCACAAAGGCAAGTAGCTAAGGCTAGGGTCGGGGGGGGGGGGGGGGGGGGACCAAAAAAAGTAAATAAAAAAGCTCTGAAAATGACCAGTTGACTGGTCATTTTCAGAGCTTTTTTTTTTTAACATCTCCAGAAAAAAACAGTACGTGTAAAACTCGTAAGGTAAACCAACAGTCAGTATTAAATCTTTAAATATTTCATCATTTTCCTAAAATGCTGGACAGGACAGTCACTTTTAACAGTGTCACTCTCAAAAATACACAGACAGAACCTCAAAAGTAGATTATTTTTTTCAACGAAACCAATAATATTTAGAGTAGGTGGATAAAATATAAAAATAATTTTTGAAATTAAATTTTATTTTATTTCTACTTTCCGGAAAATCACAGTAGGAGGGTTTGTAAATCAACTAATAAAAAATTCTGGCCTAAGACTCAGAATAGTGTGATATACAGTAAAACCTATCTTAGGCGGTCACTCGCAGATAGACAAAACAAATGTCTTAAAGACAAATGGTAGCTTAGTGAAGGTCGAAAGTATTGCAGAATGCTTGAAAACCAAATTTTGGTCGTCGTTTTGAGTGGCCGGTTAAGTCAGGTTTAACTGTAATACTAACAGCCATGCTATAACTGAAAAATTGTTGGAAACAAGATTAAGCTCCACACCATGATCTGCAAAGTTTATTTGTAGCCATAGGTTTGGCTTAGCAAAATTTTTCAGCGTAAAATTGTAAATATTTCCTTACCCATAACTTTAAGCATATGTTTTGGGTGCTCAAAAGAACCGTCTCATAGTGATGGTTCTTTTGAGTACCCACTACATGTTATGGTTGAGAAATGAGACATTTGTATTTCTGTTATGCACTTTTAACTAAAGGCCTCTTTGTATCAAACTGGTTCAGTAGTGTAGTGTTAGGAGAGTACAACCCTCGGTATTGTACCAAATCACTTTAAGTGGTTCAATGCTGTCCCTTCATAATGCTATGTTTGGTGTCCATAGGTATGGACCGTGTTATAAGTAAACAGAGTTATAAAGGGACAACTTTACAAAGGAATTACAGTAAAAGCCTGTCTTGAGCGGCTACTTAAAAATAGACAAAACAAAGGTCTAAATGGTAGCTTCAATGAAGGTTGAAAGTAATGCAGAATGCTTCCCTTGGAGCATTCTGCAATACTTTTGACCTGCATTAAGCAATAATTGGTGCTGAAAAACATTTTTTTTTGTTCTTTTTGAGTGGCCGCTAAAGACAGGTATTACTGTACAGGAAAATATTAGACCATTTTATGGTCATTTTCCTATAATTCCCTTGTAAAATTTTATGATAAAAATGGAAGCCACAACAGGACTAAGGACCCTGTTATATTCAAATCAATGTTATTACTAGATGTATTATAAAGGGACAGCACTATTCTTTTTATGCATTTTTATTGCAGCCATCTTTAAATGGAGGACTTGAGAAACAGTCAACAAATGGCAGCAAACAGGTTAATGGTGCAGGGACAGGAGTCTGGGGTAAGTAGAGATTACTTGTAGCAGTAAATATGTAAGAAATTTACATTGTAGCCTTTCAATGGTTACTTAAAATTTGCAGCATACAATATTTTCAGACAGCAGCAGACAACACATTTAAATTAAGCTCACACTGAGTATGCTGGTTGTATCAGTTTTTGTGCTATTAATGTTTCAAAGTAAATCTATATATATACCACGGCCTCTGAGTAATGACCTTTGGATGATTCTATTTCAAAAGGTTGATGCGCAACACGTAAAATGAGCCAAACGGGCTGGAACGTGTATCAAAAGATGATAGTAAATGTAAGAAAAAGCCTGAAACCTCTTTTTCTAGATCCGTATTAATACCGTCACACCTCAAAGCTTTTTGTTTATCTAAAGTCACGACAAAGTATCCGTTTTTACATCCAGCTGATCTGGATCTACTCTGGTTTCAACTTATGGTATTAATATTTTAAAAAAAGATATGTGCATGTTGTACTTAGTAGGTTGAATAAGTTGTTTTTATACCCCCCGCAAACTTTGTTTGTAGGGGGTATACTGTTTTCACGTTGTCCGTCCGTCCGTCCGTCCGTGCGTCCGTCCTTCCGTCCGTCCGTCCGTAACGCTTTGTTTCCTTAATAACTCGAAGAGTCATTGCCGGATTTTCATCAAACCTTGCAAACATGTTCATATATGCAAGACAAATACTTTAGACAAAAAGGTAAGGGCTAGGGGCCAATTCTATTAGAGTTATTTCCCTTTGTAGTTCTAAATGGTTTTTAATATAGTGCTTTATGCTTATGCTATTATAGGCCATACACGGGCCGATCAACTTCTACCACAGCTTTTGATGGAACAATTTGATACTTTACCTATACAATGTAGACACATTGAACATATGCATGAAGGAGTTTGGTTTAGAAAAAATATTTTTTGACAAAATGACAGCTGTGAGAACTTAGACAATTTTTCTCTAATAAGGCTTTTGTATATGCATAGATGGTGCCTTCATTGGCCGATCAACTCCTACCACAGCTTTTTATGGAGCAATTTGATACTTTGCCTATACAATGTAGACACATTGAACATATGCATGAAGGAGTTTTGTTCAGAAAAAATATTTTTTGACAAAATGACAGCTGTGAGAACTTAGACAATTTTTCTCTAATAAGGCTTTTGTATATGCATAGATGGTGCCTTCATGGGCCAATCAACTTCTACCACAGCTTTTAATGGAACCATTTGATACTTTGCCGATACAATGTAGACACATTGAACATATGCATGAAGGAGTCTGGTTGAAAAAAAAAAAATTTTGACAAAATGACAGCTGTGAGAACTAAGACAATTATTCCCTTATATGGCTTTTGTATATGCATTGATAGTGCCTTTATGGGCCGATCAACTCCTACCACAGCTTTTGATGAAGCAACTTGATACTTTGTTGATACAATGTAGACACATTGAACATATTCATGAAGGAGTTTATAATTTTTGTTGGAACTTAGACAATTCTTCCCTTATATGGCTTTTGTATATGCATGGATAGTGCCTTTATGGGCCGATCAACTCCTACCACAGCTTTTGATGGAGCAATTTAATACTTTGTCTATACAATGTAGACACAATGAACATATGCATGAAGGCGTTTATAATTTTTGTTTGCAAAGATTCTACTCAAAATCTTCTTTTTAAAACTAATAGTCTATGTCGAATGGGCATCCCGTGTGAATTTTGTGACGATTTTTGGCGACCTATACCAAAATAATCGTTGGGTCATTTGTAATGATTTGAACCAGTTCGCCCATCTGAGTTCCGCGTCTGGTCTGAGTAATGACGTCATCAAAATGGCGGCCATAGTGCTACTTATGTACACATATAAGGCATCGTATTTAAAGCAATAGTTGAGGGAGAATTAATTGCTAGAAATGATTTTTCGTCTTTATTTAACAGGTTGGACGCCAAACAATACGAAAAAGATGTTTTTCATATTTTTTCAGACGCCTAGGGTCCATTTGGGGCTCCCAAATCGATAAATTTGACCCAGATCCCATTTCTTTTGTTTTAATCCTGTAGAAAATTCGTGCTAAAATTAAGTGATTTTTTGTTCTGGTTTAGTTAATTTGGGGCCATTCTATACATATATGAAGTGAATTAGGTTTTATATCCCTAGAATGGAAAAAATCTAATTTTGGGGATCCTTATTTCATTGAAATGGGCATAGAGCCGAATTATGGAGCTGTTATCGTACACGACGTTTGATCTTATAGTCTATGTCGAATGGGAGTCTTGTGTAAATTTTTTTAACGATTTTTGGTGACCTATATCAAATAGACTTTGGGGCATATGTAACAATTGAAACCAGTTCACACATCTGAGTTCTGCATCTGGACAGAATGATGACGTCATCAAAATGGCCGCTTAAGTGCTACTTATGCACATATATACATAAGTAATTAGATTCAAAGCGCTAGATATGTGGGAATTTCTTGCTGGAATCATTTTTTTTCTTTATTTGATCGATTTGGTTTCTACTGATACGACACTGACGTGTTTCTTTTTTTCTGATCCCAGGAACCCATTTTTGGGCTTCCGATTCAATAAAATTGACCCTGAACCCATTACCGTACTTGTTATCCCGTAGAACATCATGCTGAAATTGAGTGTTTTCTTTGTTCCTTTTGTTTATTTGATTTTTCGTTTGTGCTTAACGTCCCTACAACAGCTAAGGTCATATCGAGATGAGGTCACAGCTTAGATTCTCATCTGACAGACTAGTGAAGCCGGAGATCAAACACACGACCCCTGGTTTACAAGGCGAGAAGTTCAGCGGCTCCTTTGTTTTGATGAATTAGAGACCATACTATACCCAACAAAAAAAGAAACGCACCACTACGATTTTCCCATTTAGATCTCCTTTTAAAACGAAAATGTTAATTGTCATAAAATATTCATCTCTGATCAAATCTTACTAAAACTTGGGTGTGGCGTAGATGAGTATCTGTACCTTCCCTGTACAGGCACAAAACTCACCAAGGCGAATGGTAAACGAGTTGTGGAAGCGTTAATTAAATGCTACTGTCTACATTAAATTCCGAGTATGTTTTACATTTGCAAAGTATGAAAACGATACGTTGTCTTTATGTGAGACAACCAATGTGTTTATTGATGCATATTAGTTATTGCAAAATCCATTTTCATCAGTTAGGGCAATTTAAATTGATTAAAACAATGTTGAACTCTTTAAATGTTTTGTAAGGTTTATCTCCAGTGTGGAATCGTTATCCAAAGGGTAGTCACAATACATGAGCTACCTGGTTTAATTATCGCGTATGATTAATTAACAGATAGAATTTGCAAAGAATTAGTGTCTGAGTACAATTTGGTCTACTGAAATGATTCTCATTGCTTGAACTTATCCAGCAAGAGAGCATTATAAAAACGCTTATTTCTTGTGACTTTACAATTTGACCCCCACTGGGTTCATGACCAATTTTCTTTAACACATTTTTGACGCCAGATTGCAAAAGACGTGTGACGCAGCAGTACTTGACATACCTTTGCACTGATACAAACTAAACTGGCATATCCCTTGTGATCTTCCTGGGAGTTGAACAGTTCTAAGTGGTGCGTTTCTTTTTTTGTCGGGTATATATAAATTTGACTGGCCCCTGGAGCTATTTTGGGATACTTTTGTTTTGGGTTTAAAGTCCTAGTCAATTCTCATGGCCATATCGAGATGGTCAGTTTACCTTACCACGCTTTTTCCGGGGCAGGCTTAGACTAGGCAGTACTTTGTGCACAGGCTTTCACTTGTAACTGACAATATCCCTTCTTGAATCACTGAAAGAAGGAGAATGACGATAGGAAATATTTCATGATCAACCTCCACGAAAGAATTGGGCCCGGATCGAACTCACGATCCCTGTAGCAGCAATGGAACTCACTACCAATTGCTCTACAGGGCCAAGTCATTTTTGGGTTCCTATTTTATTTAAATTGACCCTGAATCTATAAATTCAGTTTTTGCCCTATTTGATTGTTTTGGAGCCATACTATATGAATTATTGATTGCTGGGCTCATTGACCTGGTGTATCAGTCAGGTGCATATGATGCATTCGCAGAGGTTTTGGTGAACAAGGAAAAATGGCATTTATTTCAGGGGGAACAGAGGAAGAACGGCCAAACTTTGAGGGGAACAGAGACAATATTTGGGAACAGGGAATATACATAAACAAAATTTGAGGGAACAGAGGAACAAGCCAATTTATTTCAGAGGAACAAGGAAACATGTAATCCCCCCCCAGAGAGGGCTTCGCATATCACTTAGGCGACAGAATACCACCAAAGTAATGGCAAACAATATAACTCGAAATTCGCCATTGCAATACAAGCAATGATGTTCAAACAAATGCTAGTGCATAAGCTATTTGTGGTGAGAAGTGACGCAAGCAGATTTACTGCAACCATTTATTACTCCTTATTTGGAGGTAATGTTGTTATAATAGGAACATAAGTGTCACCTTATCAACTCCAACATAATTTTCGTGTTTATGAATGTTTATTGTATTCTTGTTACTTTCCCATGTGGTATCCTGGGTCAGGTGTGATACTTGATTGTATCGTTTCCTTATGTTTGCCGTCTTTCTTACTTTCAAGCAACTGTATAGTGAGAATTGGCTCCTTCGTGGATTTCCATATGATGCTCTGATACTGAGATATTTTGACACGTTGAAAAAAAGAAAGTTTAGTTTCCTACGAAACATCCACTATCTTAACCTAGTAAAATTTCCAATGGTTGTTCTTGCCTGACAAGCAGGCAAATATATTGTTAGAGAGCATTCTTAGTCCCGTCTTCCAGTGGGACATGACCAAAGTTCCTGAAAGCTTCATGGACAGAAGAATCAGCGTTACTAAAATCTTTCCAACATAATATTTTACCTTGCCGGACATTAATCCACTGGCAGTAAATCAGCAATACTACTGACAAAAGTGAACGTAAAGATCTTTGCATGCTGACTTCGGCTGATCTAGACCTTAACCTATAACCATCGCATCAGCAAGTTCGCTTGCTAAGTATATCTCATCCTGACCTTTGACAATAAAGATCAAATAGGCAAACCGAAACCTTTTTTTCAGCTACACACCATAAGCAATTAGTGTGCTAAATATGAACAAATTCCATCAAAAATGAAAGAAGTTGGTGTTACGAGTTGTAAGACAGGTTTCAAGTAAACTTGACCTTGACCTTTGACTCCGAAATTATATCAGTAATCTGAAAACCTTCGTTTTCATCTAGACATCATAAGCAATCAGTGTGCTAAGTAAGAACACCTTCAGGCAAGACTCAAGAAGGCAGTTGGAAGGGCAGCTATATCCCTAACCGCAGAACGCCTGTAGTTGGCGAAGTGACCGCGTCACCGAGCGATTAGTGCTCTCAAATGTGGATCACAGCGTCCAGGGTTCGATTACTGCTTGACCTTTACATCACCTCATTGCACTCAGCTTTTTAGCCATCCATCCATTATCATAGCACGACTAAAATACTGTTTTAAAGGACATAAAATGGCAAGGCAACAATGCATGTCTTTGGTTGCTGAGAGCAAAATTCATTAGCACCATGGCTGGTACCATGAACGGCCATGGACATGTGTTCTGCACATTTCCCTTAACTTAGGTCAATATGTAACCAGAGTTAAATGAATATCCTTCAAGGCTTGGAATGAAGTTAGGACACTGACCTTGAGCACGTATAACGGAGACATGTGTTCTGTAATTTTCTCACTGAAGAAACCATTTAAGTTGAGCATATTTAAAAGAAACATAATGCAAACATGAAATCAAATGTTCAAATTATTGACCTTCAACTGTGACCTTGAGTTGGCATGGATGAAACATTATGTTTGCATACAGTCTCAATGAGTTGAATATTTGACTAAGGTTAAAATGAAAATACTTCTGATATAAAGGAAGGAATACAAAAGTTCAAACTTGTGACCTTAAATTTTTACATAGAGCTTTAGCCACAGTGCTGTCATACATTTTGCATATCCTCTCACTGAACTGGACATTTCACCAATATTTTATGAAATAATTTCAGGGTAAAGGCGATAGGGTGCAGACATAGAATTAAAGGCTCAAATTTGTGGTCATCACGACCATGTGGTCATTGTTGAATTACACACTTCGCACTTCATCTAACTTAGACAAATATTCGACCAAAATTAAATATAGGGTGGACATGAAATTCAATGTTCAATCCCATTACCTTCAACTGTGACCTTGGCCTTGAGTTTGCATGATTGAGCTATGTGTTTTGCACACCCTCGTACTGAGCTGAACATCTTATCAAAGTGTAATGATAATCTTTCAGGGGTTTGAGGAGATTTAATTTTGATATATTTGACCTTGACCTTTGACTCCAAAGTCATATCGGTAATCTTATTTTTTGTTGTAATATACACACCACAGGCAACCATTGTGCCTATTATGAACACCCTTAGTCAAAACATAAAAGAGGAGTACGTGTTACGAGCCATAAGTCAGATAGATTCTAAGTATATTTGACTTTGAATTTCGATTCCAAGGTCACATCGATAATCAGATCTGAGACCTTTGTTAAAGTCTATGATTAATAGCCAAATACTGTGCCAAATATGAACACCCTCGGGAATGTACAATATTGTGTAAATGTAGTTTCTATTAACAATCTGGAGTGGCACAAGCACTAAACTATAAAAGACTTTGTCTGGCTAACAAACTTCAATGCATATGCTATATATATTCGTATCAATAGCGCGATGACCGCCATTTTGATGACGTCACTATATACCCCAGATGCGCATCTCAGATGTGTGAACTGGATAAAATCGTTGCTAATGCCTCAAAGTTAAATCTAATATAGTTCGCCAGAAATCGTCACGGAATTTACATGGGGGCCAAATTTTGTCCTTTTTGACATAATGCTACAATGTGACTCATGCCCTATGCTCACGGGCAAGATGGCCTATTGCATTTCAAAGTAGAATTCTGTGTAAATATTGTTTCTGTTTAAAATCTGGAGCAGTACTGGCATTAAATCTATTATCAAAAACGTTTTTTTGCCAACACACTTTGATTTTTCTTAAATACATACGCATTATAATTGTGCGATGGCCGCCATTTTGATGACGTCATTACTCGGACCAGACGCCGAACTCAGATGGGCGAACTGGTTGAAATTGTTGCAAATACCCCTAAGTTTAATTTTATATAGGTCGCCAAAAATCGTCACGAAATTTACACGGGACCATTTTTTTGGCCCAATCGACATAGACTATAAGGTCTGCTGGTTTGAACTATAACTTGTTTGTCTTGGCATTAGGAAATTGTTGTCCAGTTTTCTTCATTTCATCTTCTTGCAGACCTCCAGATAAGAGTGTGTATTTGAAAACAATTTTCTTATTTCTCAACATATTGTGGGTACTCAAAAGAACCGTCTCATTGAGAAGGTTTGTTTGAGCACTCAAAAACACATGTTTAAACTGATGGATAAGAAAATACATGTAACGCAATTTTACACTCACAATTTTTGCCTAACTAGGCCCATGCTTCTTGTTACAGATAACCCTCCACTTGGTAAAGGCAGCTTGAGTAAAGGGGATGAGAACTCTGATACTAGTCAATCTAAAGTGCTAAGAGATTCAAAAATCTTTAAAAACCTTGTCCCTAATAAGGTAGGTGCTTCTTCACTTCTAGTACGATCAGCCTTTGCTGACGATGAGTTTAAAGTGGAATTCAGTGGTGAAATGGCAGATAAGGGCATGTCTACCATTAAAGTATGTTTTTAATTTATTTTTTTATTTCTCGACCAAAGCATATATTGTAGCTACTCAAAAGAACTATCCCCATGAGACAGTTCCACTGAGCACCCAAAATATATGTTAAAACTGATATTAAAGAAAATATTCACAATTTTACACTAAAAAATTGTGTTTATCTGAACCTATGCATTGGTGAAAGTTTTGAGGATTTTTCCTGATTTTAGTATTTTAAGGCTGACTTTCTATAGGAAGTCAGCCTCAAAATACTGAATTATGCAGATTATAATAGCTTCTCTGATTTCTTAATTGTTTATCTAAAGACAATTCACTCGGCCACATAGGGGTCTTTTCTCTCAGAATTTCTTGAAGCAGCAGCTAATCATCATGAACTGTTATACTCCACAGGTTGCTGTCAGCCAGGGCAATTAATTTGAAAATGATAGCCCTAGTTATAAATGAGAATGTAATAAAACATCTGTTTCCCCTTACAGCTGATAAGCTCAGTGCTTGTACACAAGGTTGCAGTTTTATTATTTTAAAGTCCATTGACCAGTTTGATATTGTATTAGTGAATATTAACTGTTTTGTTACAGATATATTAGTGAATTTACAAACATTTTGACAGCCTTTTTTCGGTGTTTTTATTCACAAAGAACAATGGTGGAATTTCATTAGTTTGACATTAATTTCTTGGTAAGTACCAGCCTGTTCAGGGGGTGCAATGTATTTGATTTTAGTTGTCATTTTGTGTGATTTTCATTGGTGCATGATTTTGCAGTTTCCGAGCAACCCTCACATATTTAATAATTAAAAGATTTACAGATGCTGTAAGTAGATATATCATAGTCTCTACCTTATATTTTAAATAGTAATATCACTGCATCAAAACAACACAAAAACGGCCTCCAGAACCGAATACGTTGCACTCCTATTATATGGGCCTGTCGCGAGAAAACCTGTCTTCGGGGTGTCCGACAAAGCGAGTTTCAAACCAGTCTCCTCAGCTACAGTGACTAGCTAGAAAATTGAAATTTCATCTGCGGCAAGTTTACATATAATACTTTCTAAAAAGTGAATAACAAAGGCCCTGATCAGACTGCGCGGATGCCCAGGCTGGTCTACGCCTGTGTTGTTCGCAACCCCCCGAAGACAGGTTTTCTCGTGTCGAGCCCCATGTTTATTTATTACAAAATATTTCACAGATATTTAGATTTACTCTTTTTCTACAACTCGAAATTTATAAGAAGCAATTGTTTGCATTTTCAGCTCGCCTGAGTCTATCTAATAAAGGCTCAATATTAAAGACATGACATCCGTAACATTTTGTTTTAAACATCTCATTCAAACATGAACCAAAATATTTTCATACTAAGTCCCCATAATAACCATGCCTACATTCACTCCTTTCTACTGAGCAGATCAGGCAAGAAAATGTTGGGCTTGATCTGGATCATAACTGTTTAAGACATTTGGAAAAAACCCGAATAATTTTAAGTCACAAAAAGCATGAAAAAAACAAAACAAAACAAAACACAGAATGCAGAGTTAAACCCACTAACTTTAAGTGTAACCTCGGATTAAATGTGGGAGATTGAGCAAATGCTGGCTATGTCATGTGTTAACTTCTCGTTTACTGCATTGATCAGTCAAATACTTACAGATATTGTGGGCCTGGTTCAGATCTACTAGTCATCTGCTGGTAACCTTTACAACCCGTTTTTACCAAGATCACACCCGAAAAAAATGTTAAGCATGATCTGGATCCAAACTGTTTGACACTCTGATGGTATTCCTCAAAGGTTTGTTTGAAAAATAAAAGATTTTGTAAAAAAAAAAACAGCAGCAGACGACAAAAAGTATGAAAATTAACACGTTATGCAGAGAGTTAAACCCACGTCTAACTTTAAGTGTAACCTCAGACTAAATGTGGGAGATTGAACAAATGCCATTCTGATTAAGAGACTGCGTTACATGCTAACTTATCATTTCATCGATCCGTTAAACACTTTCAGATGACTTTTAAGTGGCATTCTGGGCCTGGTCTTTGTCTACTAGAGTCATCAACTGACCTTTACAAATCGTTTTAACCAAGATCACACCCGACAGACTGTTTGATACGTTGATCGAGCCTCACCGGCATCACTGCGTTGTGGTCCTTGAGCAAGACACATTTATCCTAGCTTAGTACTGGTTAAACCCAGGAAGAACCGTCCCGCATAACTGAAAGATTGTTGAGTGGACGTAAAGAATCAAATCAAACAAACATAAACGTTGATGGTAGTCTTGAAAGAATTATTTGTAAATGATTATTTTGAATAAAAAATCAGCAGACGACAAAAAAACACGAAAAATAGCGCAGAATGCTTAGCCCACTAACTTTAAGGTAAACCTCAGGCTAAATGAGGGAGAATGAAAAAATGCCATTATGCTTAAGAGACTTATTCACATGCTAAGTAGTCGTTGCATTGGTCAGTTAAACAGGTTTAGATGACATTTAAGAGGGCCTGGATGGGGTCGGGGTATCTGAAACTTGCTAATCATTAAATATTCGCCACTTTATAGCTCTAGATAAGCTCAACCGCTGATACAGTTTCAAAATAAATTCACAAATGTTTCTCATAATGCCATCTACCAAAATTGCAGATATTTGGTTCCCCTTTGCTGTACAAAAAGGTGGCCAATGCTGAAGAAAGAAAAATCTTTTAAAATAATACCCCCCTTATCCACCAGTCCAAGCTTTAAATCATTTCACAGATTAGTTTCTCATCATGCCCTCTCACTCTCTTCCAAAATTGCACAAATGGTTCCATTCATTCTTACAAAAGAGCTGAAGGAGCTGTAGATAAGAAACCCATAAAAATGATATCTCTTCCTGAATCAAAATCAACATATTGTACAGAAATGTTCCTCATAATGCTTTCTCTTAGAACTCAGGGCTCAGTTTAGCAATACAGGACCCCAAGATCCTTTTGTTTTAACCATTAAAGGCAGTTCTATCTAACAAGCACCTACAATCTAAGATGTCGAGCAAAAATAATAGAAATAATGCACAATCCTGTTAACTTTGGTTTTACTATTAAATAGGGGTTCAAACGGGTCTAAATTTATATATACAGGCGTGTTAGCATTATGAATAATTGACAGTTCCCACTCAACCAATGGTTACTTCCGTTTCAAATATAGGTCAGCCATGTTGTAGGTCAAAAATCAATAGAATAGAAAATCTTTATCCTTTTTTACTCAGCAAGACTATATTTTCATGTTAAACCAAACATGTCTATTTTGAAATACATTTGCAACTGCCAAGGTACAATGAAGCAATTTTTTTAGAAAAAATGAGTATATCATTTTTCTTATTGATTTTTGACCTTGACCTACAAGATGACCGACACATATTCCAAAGGGACGTAACTATCAGTTGAGTAGGTTATATCAATTACAGGTGATACATGGCTTACAGAGATCATTAAAAGCATGCATATTATACATAGCATAAAATATATATCTGATGCCTTATAGACTCAGTTGCAAACCCAACAGGCACACGCACAGCCTTAAAACCAACGCTGTATCAACTTTAATGTTACATTGCATCAATATTGATATGGTGTTATTTCGACTTCATGTGCCTGCTGGGAAGGTTCGTCGCATTATTCATGTTTTTGTTATCATTTTGTTTCAGATTACCCAAATGGCGTATTATGAAGTTTACAAAGTTATTTAATGTATTCAAAGGATGTGACGAATCTAGTTCAGTTAATTATGTAGCATTTGACAGTTTTGTTAAATATATCAAAGAAAATGATGAAGTGAGAACAAGTAACATTAAACGTTCATTAGGCGGACTCCAGACTTTTAATAACATTGTATCTGTGCCAGTGCCATCCATTCTCAAATATTGCTTTACACACGCTGACAGTTTAAAATCTTGCAAATATATAGCTAAAGTTGTAGAAAATGAGTTATTAAGTACTGAATGTGACCAAACTATTTCATCTACACTAGATCTTTACAAACTCATTGCCAAAACAAAGTTTCTAAATAACCAGCATTTATACTCAGATGTCATCGTAGATGAAAGTCATATCAGCACACTTTTGATTGACCATAAAAAATATTTTAGCAATGCTGAATCATGGCAAAAAATACTTTGGTTTGAGAATAATTTCAGCAAGTCTGTAAACTACCAACTATACGAGGTTGGTTATGAAGAACTTGTGTCATTAAAGTTTTCAAGTTTTCAAAGTTTGCTTTGGTTTAAGGACTGCAGCGAAAAGTTAATAAATAATTCAAAGAAACACATCAAAGACAAACAAAAACGCATAGCAACTGCTGATACCTACAGTGATATTGAAGTTATTGGAAAGAAAAGACACAACCCTTCAATAATTGACAATGAAGTTTTTGCACTATTTCAGAAGTATTGTGATAACAAAATTAAAAATGTGATTATATTTGATACTGCAGAATCAGTTTGCAAAAATAGTATACAAGTTGTTGTAAGCACAAGTTCAAGAGAGCTTCCGTATGATCCTAAAGACCTTTCTGAAAGGGCTTTTTATTTTCTTAAAAGAAAGCATGGTTTAAATATTGATTGCATATATTTCACTCAGTCTGATCACTTAAAACAGTATGAAGGAGAAGATTATGTGCTGCGTTTCTCGCTGAGAGATGCGATTGCTTCACACAAAGTGCCTGAAATTTTCTTTATTTGGAAATATGATGATGTTGTAGATGACTCAGAAGACACAGAGATTAAAACTACCATTAAAGAATATTGTGAGGAATGCTATGACCAGGGAATCAAGCCACTGCAAATCGACAATTTTGATATACTGTCAGAATGGTTTCTTGAAACACCAGCAGAAATCCAAATATTGTTTGAAAATTTCATCAACAAGAAAAGTTCAAAGAAAGCGAAGAACCCTGATGAATTTGTGAGGCACAAAATTTCAAAGCTCTATCGGCTTCATGACATTCTTTTGAATATTTTCAATAGGAATTATATAGGTATTTACCAACAAGCAAACTCAAAAGAACTGTTGGTTGAATATAAAAGTGTAAGCTCTGTTTTTGATGTGACGTCATCAGTTGGTGCAACAACAAGTTTGACTGCTGCAGAAACAAACTTAAGAAAGAAGTCAAACGATGAATTATGTTATTTCAACACCTATCTGAAGCAGCATAAGTTAAAATATACTAGCTTTAGTGGACAAACTAATGAAGAAGTAAGTCTTAGACAATGTCATTTGATTTTGATGTTTGACAATCTAGTACGCTTAAAAACTACAAGAGATCATGCCCGAGATGACAAGAAATCTGACCAGTTGTTAACTTTACCTATCACACTCCAAGGGCTTCCACTAGATGCTGAGATAACAGACACTTGGCATGAAGCAGAATGTGACGGGAGTGAGACTTGCCTTTGCAAAAACTCAAAAGTGTTACAGAAGTCAGATATAAATGGTACGCTACTGAGTTTAACCTGTGTAGAAAAGACAGCTCATGATGACTTCTTTCGCTTGATGACATGGGGTTACTCACACCTTTGGAAAAAACTACCTGGTAAGTTTCTTTCCATCATCTTTTTCACCATCTTGTATTGGTAGTGTTAACTCAAAAAGTCAAGTTACTATGACAAGAAAATGCCACAATCACAGACTAAAGACTAACTGATGGCACCATGAATTAGAGACGCAGAACACAGATTGTCACAGCGCAATTAAAGTAAAGCAGGTGGCAGATCTCCCTCCTGGGTATAGTTACCAGTTTTCTCTATCTCAGTAAGATGATTGTTAAACTAAAATGGAACCCAATACCCCTACGACAAAACAAGGATTCACCACAGCACCAAAAAAACAACCAGACAACAACAAACAACCCTGCTCCCTACCATGCACTTTTAATACCCTCCCCCCCCTGACTAATTCAGAGGCAGAGGAACAATAGATATGAAACATGGACTAAGGGGGTGAGGCCAAAATTAAACTTTTTCGGAATATGGTCAAGTTCCATATCATATTAAAGGAAATGGCACATGCAGCAACGTGTGTGCAAATATTTTACCCATAAACTCTTGGCCCTGGGGTGGGGTCAAAAGTTTAAACATTTTTTCTTTTCTGAAAGTAGTCCTGTTGCATATCAAATTAAAGAGAAATAAGTGTAGACCAACACACAAGCTAAAACAATGACTTTACACACTCCCGACCTCCGTAATTGGGTTGAAAGGTCAGATATTGAAATTTTGCAGATACGTATATGCTTTTATTGAACTAAACACTAAAACATACTTGACAAGCTTTTGTTACAATCTGAATGATACCCAAGATGAATTATCTAACATTCATCTTTTATGCAGATGATGTTCTCATGCATATTCAAGACAGCCCTGCTGAGAGTGGTAGCTGCTTTGTGGATGTGTCTCCTCTTCCAGAGCAGGTAGGAATAGGAATACATTTAAAATTTAATTTTCTAAATATAGATTGAATGCTGGGAAGAGTATAAGTTAGTTGATAGTATAAAAATAAGCATTATTAGTACCTACAAAACTGGGCATATTTTTAGAATATATGTGGACTATGTGTAAGAACAATTTCATAATCAATCACCAGTCAAATACAAACTCATGCAAAGGCATCATAGATCAAATACTGTGAGATAGATCAGGTGAACGGACATACCCTGGTTAGATATATTAGGAACCAAAACCCTGGCCTCAAAACCAAAATGGACAATAACTAAAATGTCAACTATATTATTTTGTGCATAAATACATTGGGGCAACCTATTTTGGTACATGGATAAGTAAATATTGACCAATGTTAAAATATCGTTTGTGGATCATTCTCTTTGGACTGTTGTTTCATATATAGAATTAAAATTTAAATAATTTTCTTATGCTGTATGTATAATTTATACTGCATTTTATTTCTCAAAAATGTAAAAACAATTGTAACAAGTTTATACCATGAATACCTTAGGGCCTCATGGAACATTAGCGCCAGTGTTAGCTTAATGATGTCACCCTCATTAAATCAAGTCTTTACTTATAAACTTATACATGTAAACGAAATCATGCAAGACAAAAAAAAAATGATTTTTTATGGCATGTAAAGATTACTTCACTCATTTTAATCAGAGCGAATGCTAATCAGGATGAATTTTGGGGACCATACAGAAATGCATAGCTGCGTAAGTTAACAGATTCTTAAAGCTAAAGCGACCTTAAAACTATTTCACTATAAGGACGATGCCAGTGCACTGTTCGTTAATTTCTCTTCAGGGGCCTGATGCTGAAGATGCTGGTGAAAACGAGAGTGAAGAAGATATTGACTTGATAACAGTCCTGAACTCAGTCGAACAGGTAGATGATCCAGATGGCATATTGGATGTATCTGATATCGAGGAAGAAGATGGTGATGATATCCCAGAGCTTGAAATCTCAATGGAACAAGTGTCATTAATAGACTCTGATAGCCATTTTCAGCAGAACTATGACTCTATTTCTCTCTTACCTAGTAGTGAAGCTGTTCATACAAATTCTAGCAAATATGTACACATACCTACATGTACTAATGATAGTTCATTTAAATCAAACAGCGAGGGTATGACTTTGATAGAAGGTGTTGAACCAATAGAGTTTGAAACTGGCCAGCAAATTGAACAAGCAACTAGTTATGATAAAAGTGCTCAATCTACCAATGATATGGCATCACTTTTAGAGAATGAAAATCCAGTTTTGTCACGTTGTGAAACAAAAAAAATTCTGTCCAAATTTGGTTTCAATAAGTTTGTTGTACCTCCCCTTCTTTATAGACACCCACCACCTGCAATTGGCAGGGATGATGATTTGAATAAAATAAAGGAGATATTAGATATTACTTTGACAAAAATGGGATATTCAGCTGATCCAGTGCTGTCAAGGAATAGGATACTTTGCGGACCAGACAACAAGATAGGAAAAAGTCTGCTCTGTTTGATGAGTATGGATGATAAATACAAAGCCTTTCTACCAGAGTTCCCACTCCTTCATCTTCGAAAGTCATTGATAACAATATTATTCAGTGCTTATAAGGACGCAGGCATAATTCAGATTCTACAGTATATGCGGGATGATAAACGTGAAGACTGGAAGGCTCTGGTATCCGCCGATCATATTGATACAGCAACAAAACATGTAAAAAGGCTGTCCTTGTCTTTACACCTGGCATTTCTGGTGGAGTTTGCAAAGTCCCTGGCAGCAGAAGAACAAGAATGTTTTCTAAGTGAAATGGAGTCAGATGAGCCCTCTTCCACTGCTAATACCTGGTCTTCGAGGTTTCAAGAGTTCCTTAACAATGGAGCAACTAAAAATGCTACTTTTGCTTTGCATCTAGACATGATGAAACATTGTGACAGTGTTATAGCAATATCCTTAGCTGAGAGGCTGGGTGGACCCACTGGTTATTCGTTACTTCTTGCAGCCGTAAAAGAATCTCTTCCATTTCTGTTTGTAAACAGTGCCACATCATATGCACCATACTGTGTACGCTTGCTTTTTCATCACTACAGTGCTGGATTTTTTCATACTTGTTTAAAACAAGCACTCTTTACTACGCCAATTAAGTCAGGGAAAAGAAATTTTGCATGTGATACAAAGAGAGAGCTTGATCATGTTGATGCTGTGAAGGGGTTTAGATCAGCAACAAGTCTGTCTGCAGTAACCAGCAGAATGTCCCTTATTGATACCCTAAATGAGGTTAAACAGCAACGTACACACAAGGAAAAAAAAGATGAGGATGTTGATGATGATAGCCTTGGATGGATTTTAACTGCTGTATGTGAAGGTTACATCTTCCCAGCTGTGGACATAATTCTAAGAAAAGGTGGCCTTTCTACAGAGGAAAATCAAGTTCCATTCAATGTGTATGCAAAAGATATGATATGCTTACCAGCCTCAATACTAGATAGGTGCAGTGAGGGAACAGGAATATATTTAATGTATAGATTTTTGGCCAGAGAGAAACTATATGGCATAACTGAGCAAGACGTTCCATCTACTAAAGATGTTGTGGGTCCTTCAGAGCTTGTACTCAGAGCAAAAAGAAGTAAGGGCATAACCATAAAAAGGACAGTGAAATCCAAAGTTCAGTTAGCACAAACTCAGCGACAGATGAAGGAGACACAAAGATTAAAGAATGTTGCAAGAGAGACCAAGCTCATTGACTGTTTGTCCTCAGAGAATAATGCTTGCCAGTCCTTATTGAAACCTGATAGCAGCAAACCTAAAGTGATGAAGGCCATTGGTATGCAACGGGCATTGAGATACTTGATTATGTCTTGTATGGAAAAGCTAGCAAATAAGACAGCAGAGGAACTCAACATTGATGCTGTCATGAACCTGAATCAAAACAAAATTCCAAAAGAAATTGTTTCATCAATGAAAATGTGTACACTTGAGTTTGCTGGAATGAAGTTTAAAACTGGGAACATAAAGAATGGGAAAGAATATATTGAGTTAATTGAAGCAATGATTCAGGGATACCTCTCTAAAGCATCCTCCTTAAGCAAAATGGTCATATGTGAGGAGAAGTACTCCTTTACTCCAGACGACCTGAAAGCTGCTACCAGAGAGCAAAGAAAGTCAAAAATATCAACTGTGGACCACCTTAAAGCAGGTTCAGACATCATTAATGATAAAGTCTTCAACAAAGATGCAGTAACAAAGACAGTCAATGGAAAGAGAGCCATCAGTACTTATGTAGCATCAAATCTTCAAATTATGACTTTCAATTATGACTTTGATTTAATTGTGGACAGTGAATTGTATCTGACTTCGTGTGGCTGCAAAGATGATTGTTCTTGTGAACAATTTTGTACACCAATACAGAGAACATTCTGTACATCTGAAGAATCTGTCTGTAATCCAAGAGTGGAATTGCTACGCAGCATTCACCAGAAGAAAGGAGAGGCTGAAATGTCTATCCTTGATTGGTTGATAAGCTTTCAAGAGGCACTCCACGATGGTGAGACTGTTGTCAGTATAATAACATCTGGAGACATTGACGCAGTATACAGTCATATATATACAGTGGCCAAATACTGGAACAGAAATGAAGAAGGAAATTTTAAGAACCAGGTATTTGTCATTTTGCAGAAGCAGCGAGGCAAACATGATATTTACAACATAACCTCAATGATTCAGATCATGGAGAAATCATTTGACGACCAAACTATTGGGATAAAAGTAGCCTTGGCACTTTGTCTTGGGGGAAATGACTTCTTCCCAAAATGTCATCAGGTTTCCCATGAAACTGTCGTTAAGGCAGTGACAGAAAATACACACTTTAGGCAGAACCTTTTCAGCATTGCAGAAGGTGTAAGGATTAACATACCAGTTCTTGTCGAGTTATACAAAGCGTTGTACTGCCCCAAAAAATTCCAAGGACACAGTCTGTCATATGAAAATGTTCGAGCCCTTACTATAGGAAAAATTGCTGATGAATCAAGGAATGGAGGGTTTCGGACAAACAATCCAAGGAGATGGCTTCCCCCTGAAAGTTGTATTGAAAGGCTTGGCGAACTGTTTCAGCTTCAGATAGATTACATAGAAACGGCTGGCAAACATGATGCAAAGATGCCAGATTTTCTCAGAAGCAGTTGCCTGACAAAAACCTCTACAGGAGAAGTTGAATATGATTTGGGGCCAGAAGCCAAATTTACAGCTTTGAAAGACTTACCAGAAGTTAAAAGAGTAAGGAAAACGACTAAGCGACAGTTGAATGATACACCTCAACGAGGAGCACGTAGAAAACACCAGCTCATTGCATCCACACCGAAGAAATCAACATTTACGGCTCATCCCATGAATGATAATAACCAGTGACTGTGCAATAAATTGTACAAGTAAAATGTGCCTTCAGCATATGCATATAATCTATTATCCCCATGCTTTTAGCCCAATGTGCAAGGATCGCTCATGTGGTAGTCAGCATTATGTATGGAGAAACCATAATGTACGATGCTCAAAGGCAGGTACAAAGATTGGGAGGTACATTATTGAATTTTTTGAGTCTTCAAAGTAATCTTGAATCATTCAGATTTATTGATTCTTACGTGCTTAATCTCAATAAGAAACTTCTTTGTCCACATCATTGGTGTGACTGAGTTCAGGAGATAATTTAAACATGTTTTGAAGTATACTTTTTGCAGTCATTTGTTACACGTATGGTATTTTATCATATGGTTATATAACTATATATTATGATGATGGAGTTGTAAGTTATAGCCAGCGCAACATACAAGCTTGCCACTCACTGCTTCCTTTCAGAGTAACATTTAACATGTTTAAACTGTACGTGGTCTTTCATTAGAGATACCGTGTTAGACTTTAGATTGAGTGATCTCTAGTTTGAGAATCGGTAGAGGCACTGTGTTGTACCATTGAGCAGGCCAATATAATTGAGCAGGGACATGAGATTTCCAACAATGTGGTATGTGTGACCAGCAAAGGCTCAGACCAGCCTGTGCATACACGCTGTCTGATCAGAGCCTTTGCTAGTCGCTTGAATATTCTTTGAATATTAAGCTACTGACTGGGCATAGTTTGGAGTTTCTAAGCTTAAAAGGAGGCTGCACAGGCTCATCTGAGTCTACACTTGTGAAAATGCCACATTGTTGGAAATCACATGTCACAGCTCATATGTATTGTATCGTCTGTTTGGTTCTAGTGCAGCTCAGCAAGACATGAATGACTGAAAAAATGTTGACTGGGATGTAAAACATCAGCACCAACATCAACATGCAAACTTCGCTTCGTAAGTTGTATATACGGTACAGTAGTAGTGCAAAATTAATTCATTTAAATATAAATGTATACAGAAATGGTGCAAAGCGTTGGGCTCCAATCCAGTTGATGTAAATATATTTATTTAATTTTCTTCACTTAAAAATTTACTAATACGCACTATTGATGATTAAAGCGACAAGGGCGTAACATGTGACAATGGAAATTCATGACATTGTTGCTTTATTAATGACCAAGAATGAATTACCCTCGTCACGAGAAACATGTCTTTGAGGCAAATCCCCTTTATGGGGACAGGGGTGAAGCCCTGTTGTGGAAAAGGGTTATTGAACATGTCTCAGGGCTAATATAAGCGCCCAAGATTGTTGATAAACATTGTTAGTTGCATTTGCTTCCAACAATCAAATTAAATAGATTAAGGCCATATACTTGTGACCACTTGTGGTGCCAAGTTGCACGCACATGCATATTTGCGTACACGTACACGTTAGATCAGGGCCGACGTTTGGTCAAACCTGATCTGGGCTCTATCTGTTTGCAAAGACTATCAACAGATGCCAACAGTCTACGATGACAAGGAAAGTGTATAAAGATTGTGATGAAAAATAAATATCTTGAAGATAAATTGCATTCAATGTATATTTGCATGTTAGTTTTCAGGTAGATTGGCTACAGTCTGAACATTGAATTTGAAATTATAATAATTTTTTTCATTATCAAAAAAATCTAGTTTCTTCTAGTCAGATGTTTAGAAAATTGGTTAAGGACTGGAGCCAGTCTAGTGCAAAAAGTCTGAATGAACAATTTGCAGTTATAACGATTTTTTTATTATCAAAAATTCTAGCTTCTCTAGTCAGATGTTAAGACAAATGTTTAAGGACTGGAGCCAGTCTAGTGTAAAAATTAATTACATTGTATTATAGCGCGAAAACCTGGTCTATGGTGGTTTATATGGAAGGGATTCTCCGACATAATTCCATGTGTCCAATTTAGTTTTTGTTTTTTAAGATTGCAATTTTATTTCGTAAATTATGTCATTGTATCATGTGAATTGCCTTATTATAACAGCTTTGATCATCGGATGTTGCTTAAAAATTAAAAAATAGTACAAAGTAAACTATAAATAGCATCAACAACATTATAAAGTGACATGAAACAAGCATTTGAAGCATTGAATATTGTCGGTAATACCGCGCTTCTTTCTATGCTTGTATTTTGACGCCAGAGGGCGCGTTTTCATTTATAATCTATAGGATATCCCGAAAACGGTGCCAGGAGTCATTTTGACTGAATGTTTTATCCGAAAACTGTATCGATTCCTGATCTGTGCCCTTTTTCTTACTTTTTGCTAATTTTGAGATAAATATATCGAAAAATTCAAGACTTGTTGGTTTTAATTTTTGTCCTCTTGTAAATCGTTTGTTATAGGATGCACGATAAATTTCTTGCTAAAACATCCATGTAGAATGTCATATATGTAAACTTATTTGAATAAACCTTAACAAAAATGAACATCAACGAAAACATTACAAAAATGAAAATGTTTTAAGTTTAAAGGGAAGCAACCTAGTAGAAATACAAGTTAAAATTTTAAGAAAAGATTAGAAATTAACCCATTATACCAACTTTTAATAGCACAATATCTCATTATGTACAAGGTCTACACTGATGTATGTGGTATAAAATAACTATACGATGTTTGTCCACCTGTATGTAAGATTATTCACTCGCTAAAGCTTGTGGATTATCTCCAAATAGAGGCGGACAGGATTACATATATGAACGATGAAAGGAGACTATTCCGGCAGCAATGATGACCCCGCCAGCGAAAGGACATAACGCCATTTAAATGGCGTTTCGCTGGCGGGCCGATGATGGCCCACTAAAAAAAAGGTATTTGGATTCTCTCTCTCCCCTCATCAACTGAAAAAAGTTGCCAGAGTTGGAGCCGTTTGACCCCCATACTGGATGCGCGCATGGAGGAGGTACCCACAACATATTTAGAAGACGGCTTGTATGCCATATGATCTGTCTTCAAACAATGAAGCCAAACCTTTCTACATGTATAAAAAGGGAACACCTTCTTAGCATTTATTTACATCCCAACCCCAGGATCTGATATCATGAAATTTCAACTTAGCACAATAGAGAGCGAAGAAGGCTGAGATGAGTCTGTGCACATCCCTAAGATGAATATGGTCATATACTATAAACAGTTATGACTTTAATTCAAACTGTTATGACTTTAAATCAAACTATTGACTATTTGAAGAAAAAATCCCGCATGCACAGATCACGCTTTTTTTCAGAGGGGTCCAACTCTGACAATTTTGTTTTTATAGTTGATGAGGAGAGAGAGGATCCAAATACCATAAAAAGTGTGTCATCATTGGCCCGCCAGCGAAGCGCCATTTAAATTGCCAGCAAAACGCCATTTAGGTGGACCAATGATGGCCGAAAATCAAGAACGCTGGCTTGGAAGTCTTGTGATATCCAGGGGTGACCAGTATCGCTAAGGAGCCCTATAACTGTCTGATCTTCCAGGGGGTCCAGACCCCTGTCCCCTACCCAATATCCCCCAGTAAAATTTAGGACCAAAATCGCTAATCAGTAAAAATGACCCCAAAATCAGTAATCAGCAAACATTTGACAAAATCTGTAAAATATCTTAGAAGACATGCCATTTGGGCGATAAAACTAATTTTTAAGACTACTTGATGCAAATGACAGTCTGATCTGGGTCCACACGGTCTGCCTGTATGCTTATATGCAGCAGATAACTTTAGCAGATATATTTGCTCCATGGTCACTAATAAATGACTAGCCAGCCACTTCTTACCTCCAACAGTTTACTGTGTATACAAATGGATCTTTCCTTCTGGTTTGATGCAATAAACTTTGGAAAGGCCACTGTAAATACCTTGGGGTGTCAGGTTATAGTTTTTAAAAGTAGTGTTTTTTTGTCTGAAGATCTTTTTTACCTAACAAACAGTATAGACCTTGATGAAATGCCGCATAATGTGGCATTTCATCTGGGTCTTCACTGTTTATAAAAGTATCCATTTAGGGGTTTCACGTATACAAAGGGTTACATGCATTGCCAAATAATTAAAAGTATGTTACTGTCACATGAACGTGCTTGAACGGTAGTTTGACTTATTTTTTTCAGCACTAACAGCGAAATAAGCCACGAACTGACAAATCAATCAATGGCTTCAGGGTTTAGTGATCTGTGAATCAGAGAAACTTTCACCCAGTAGATCAGCCTGGATTTGTATCAACCAAGTCTAACCAGTTTTCGCTGTGTGCTCAATGGTACATGTATCTATGTCCATACATTTTCCATGCTTCATATTAATTGATGGACCTTGAAGGGCAATCGGACAACTGCGGATAGATCATTAAGACGGGTTACTGTAGAACGACATGGAATAATTTTTTTCCACCAAATTCGCTAACCGTTGAAACGCCCCATTCCACTATTAATTTTAGGGCGATTATTTGCTAATCAATAAACCCTATTGACACCCTTATTTTGTACTTGTCACATTTACGACCACCAAAGACAAAGTCTCACCAGGCACAAATCTGTTCATTTGGTGTTGTTATTTTTTTTATTAATTATGTCTAAATTATTTTACAATGGATGGGGTGGGGCGGGGTCCAATTTGTCTATTTTAAAGGAAGCTAAAAAAATTATATGGGCCGGTTAATTTTCCTGGGGGTAGGGGTCAATTTGCTTATTCCTATGAGAACCTATACATCTTATGATTTTCCATGTCAGGAGTCTCTGTCTCTGTCGAGCCCACCCCTCTGGATGATACTGTTTTTGTGGCTATTCCTTGGCTGTAACCAGTATTGGTCTGGGTTGGTTATTTTTTCATTTAATATCCAAGGTGCATCCGACTGCCAGGCTTAACTGGCATTCGTTCTGGGTTTAAAGCCTCTTCGAATACGCGGCCTTGGCTTAAAATATGATCCGACAGACAAGGAAAACAATTCACTATACCGCGGCGGCCACATTAAAAGCATTTAACCGACAAATGGTATATTATATTATTTATAACTATGATTTTTCAAATATATATGAGTTGACTGAGATTCTCATTTCGTTGAATTTTTTTTTCATATAGATAAACAGTCAATTTAGATGTAGAAAATTATAATTTATAAATGCATCAGCTCTACAACATGAAAAAAATAGATCTGCGATATATATGTCAGCTTGAAAAATAAAGGGAGGTAAAGTTAGTCAAGACAAGTATGGATATATATATTGTGGTATCCTGACCTAGTAAATACATAAAATGAGCTATGACATGATTTTTGTTTGTTTGATTTGATTCTTTACGTCCCATCAACAATCTTTCAGTTATAAAGGGACCGATCTTCCAGGGTTGAACCAGTACTAAGCTAGGATTAATGTGTCTTGCTCAAGGACACAACGCAGTGACTCCTGTGATGCTCTAACCCGTGGCCCCTCGGTCTTGGGTCAAGGTCTTGAGCCACTGCGCTCCCAGCTGTGACATGAGATTTCCAACAATGTGATACGAGCAATCAGAGAGGCTCAGACCATCCTGCGCAGTCTGGTCAGAGCCTTTGACAGCTGCTTGAATATTCACATGAACTGCCTAAGCTTAAAATTAGGCTACACAGGCTCATCTGAGTCTATTCATGTCAAATGCCACATTGTTGGAAATCACGTGTTGCGGCTCATATATTGATGTGTCCAAGCTTGTCCGGATGTGAGGCGGGAATGAATGAATGACCCAGTAATAGATCTACATATATTGTTTGTGTCCATGCTTGGCGGGACGGTACGAAGTTTTCTCATGCCTCACCGGTGTCATAGCGTTATGTCCTTGAGAAAGATACATTAATCCTTCAACCCAGGAAGACCCGTCCCAACGTAACTGAAAGATTGTTGACTAGGACGTAAAGAATCAAATCAAACAAAAAAACACATAGGGTTAATTTCTAGGTAAAAGAAATCATCCATAACACCGTTTGCAACGAGTGCTACTAGTTTGGGAGAAATTATTAATTTCCGATAATTCGGTGCGCCCTCTGGCGTCAAAAAACTTAGCATTTTCACTTTTGTATTATGACAATCCAGTCCTGCCTCATGACAACCTAGTTCTGCCTATTTACAACCTAGTTCTGCCTTTTGAAAACCGAGAAATGACATAATCTGAATCTAAATACGAGTGAAACGACTTCTAAATGACAATTTGCATGATATAATGACACAATTTACAAAGTAAAATGAGATTACCAACATACAAAAACAAACTTGTATGCATAGAGTATCGGCGGAAATTTTATTCCATAGGTTTACAGATGATTTGTTTTTCGTACTTCTTCAAAAATTCAGCTAAATGAAAATTTTAGCGTAAAGTTGTGAATATTTTCTAAATCGTTTTTTTTGTGTGTTTATTTTTGTGGTGTTCAAAAGAACTGCCTCAATGAAACTGATCTTTTGAGTACCACACAGTGTATGTCTTGGTTGACAAATAAGAAATTAATTGCTTCTTAAAGTATGCACTCTTATCTAGATATCTGCTCTTCATTAATTGTCCTTAAAGCGCCAATCACAAAAAAGTCGTCTGCTTTCCTGGTCTGCTGAAATGTTTAAGAAGCCTCTATGAGAAACAATGTGGACTCATAGGCGCAGTCAGATCTGTGTCCCGGCCATTTGCTTCTGTATAATTTAATTAGTCAGTAACATTAGGTAATTATTTGCAACAGACGACTTCAGCAGACGGCATTTTCAGGTGCATATTTTCTTGGCGCTTTGAGGGCAAAATATAACTTTTGTGTGCTCATTAGAAGCTCTTTTCTGAGGTACTTCTAATGAGTACCCATATCTAACTCGGTTTTACTGAAATAAATAACATAATAAATAAAAATTATTATCATTAAATTCTTTCACACCTCTAAACCTTATCAGTGAATAAATTTTTCTCTTGTCAGATTGTGTTGCTCTGTTTTCCAAAGTAATCACTCACATCTGGCAAATCTCTGGGATGGCAGATTTTATGGCTGTATCAATTACCCACGCTCATTTAGCTAACAGTAAACTTCCTCCTATCGAGCTGCTCAAGAGTGAGCTACCTATAGACCCCTGTGAGGCTATGTGAATTGACCATTTAAACATGATATTGTTATTATTTTATAGGCATCCTGCAAGATTTAAGATTTTAATTTCTGATGTTCGAAATTTTGAACTTTCACCCTTGCCTATGCTACCTTTCTTTTCAACCTCTGCATATGTTGGGGCTACTGTTAGGTTTTGGTTCAGTGATAAGAAATACCCTTTACATGGGAAGTAAAAAAGAAAAGAAAAAAATAGGGAGCGCAGTGGCTCAGTGGTAGAGTGCTTGTCTCGAGACCGAGAGGCGGCGGGTTCGAGCCTCACCGGCTTCACTGCGTTGCGGTCCTTGAGCAAGACACTTTTATCCTAGCTTAGAACTGGTTCAACCCAGGGAGACCGTCCCTGTTTAACTGAAAGATTGTTGATGGGACGTAAAGAATCAAATCAAACAAAACATGGAAAATATTGACTTAAATAGCCATGCATATATACCTTAATCGTCTGTTTGCACAGGCTTGAAATTGTTAGAAAAAAGAGTGCCTACTTGAAAAAAAGTAATTCAAAATATAAATCATCCTGAAAAATGTGGGTGGGAAAACACTCAAAGGCCTTGAAAAGAACTTGAAATTTACTTTTTTAGAAAGACTTAGCCTGATTTATGGAGACCGGAGTAGTTATAAAAGCAAACAGTTTTATACTAGATTATTAGCATAAGCTCACTTAGGTTTTGTGCATTTGAAAAGTAAGTCTGCATGTATGAAGCCTAAAACTTAAGCACACATACTGTATAATGTACACACTAGCAGATATTAAGAAAAATTGCCACCATAAAATACACATGGCTCAAAGGGGACCAAAGCTCCTAGTTGTTTTCTAAGAAATATGTGTGAACCCAATTTATTTGCTTGAATAATAAAATGGCTAACAGCTTTGAAGCGAGTTGATATTGTGTTTGTATTAGCTGCATGGAAAAAATATATTTGCCCAAAATATTCAGACATCCTCAGATTATGTATTCAGATTGCCCAAGAATTTGAACAGATCTTTTATGACACCCTGGTATTGTGTCTAAAAGGTTAAAAAGTAAACAGTTGCGTCTCTGTGCTTATATGATTTGATGATTTTGTTTTGAATATTTAGGGAACTGATAATTATTAGTTGTTGTGTTAAGGTACAGAATTATTAAAGTATTCATTCATAACTCATTGCCTACTAGTGCTGTGTGCTCAAAGCCTTCGCATACTGATTGGACCCAGATCAGGCCCAACAAAAGGAAAGAATTTTTGAAAAATGTTCAATCTGGAAAAAGTCAGCAGACAAAAAAAAGCGTGAAAAGTTTCCCAGGAGGCAATGAGTTAATGTTTGTACAGTATTATTAAGTATTTACTCTAAATATTTTGCTCCTATGTCATATCCCCTTATGTTGGCTGTCTGAACGCTCAGGAAGACATTTCAGTTACAGCTAGATACAATGTGCAAAAATTAGCAAAAAGTTGTACACCTGATCAAACTGCTCTTGATGAAATAGTTTGATCAGGGTCTAAACTGTTTGCTTAAACTCTAACCAAATATTTAAGGGTGAATATATGTTGATAACATGATATATATTTTTACCTTTGTTGCATTATGAGTTTGTTTTCGTAGAGAGCTTTCATATGATTTTGTTTTACTGCCATGTTGCAATGTTACTCCTACAATGCACCTGATGGGCAAATTGTGGAGCTTTTTCATGATTTGCCTATTTCTTTAATGATTTGCCTATTTCTTATTAGATTTTTTGATGGCTTTAAAGGTTTATGCCAGACTGAATGTGATGAAATTACAGACTGTTATGAAATGATCTTCTGATGATCTTCTGACAATCTTCCTTTTGGTGATTGTAATGTAGAGATAAGCATCGTCACTACAAGAAGATATTTGTATTAAAAAATTTTTTTATGCCCCCAAAGGAATTTTGGGAGGCATATAGTAATCGCACTGTCCGTCCGTCAGTCCGTCCGTGTGTCCGTCCGTGTGTCCGTCCCGCTTTCGTGTCCGGTCCATATCTACTATATTCTTTGAGGTAGGAATTTCAAATTAGGTGTGCGGATGCATCTTGGAATGGCAGAGGGTCGCATACCATTTTCGGGTCACTGTGACCTTGACCTCTGACCTAGTTTTTAGAATAATCGTGTCCGGAGCATATCTCTTATATTATTTGAGGTAGGAATCTCAAATTTGGTGTGTGGATGCATCTTGGGATGGTGAAGTGTCGCGTACAATAATTGGGTCACTGTGACCTTGAACTTGACCTCTGACCTAGTTTCTAGAAACTGCATTGAGTCTGGTGCATATCTCCTATATTCTTTGAGATAGGAATTCCAACTTTGGTGTGTGGATACATCTTGGGATGGCAAAGTGTCACCTACCATTTTCGGGTCACTGTGACCTTGACCTCTGACCTAGTTTTTAGAATAATCGTGTCCGGAGCATATCTCTTATATTATTTGAGGTAGGAATTTCAAATTTGGTGTGTGGATGCATCTTGGGATGACGAAGTGTCGCGTACCATAATTGGGTCACTGTGACCTTGAACTTGACCTCTGACCTAGTTTTTAGAATAATCGTGTCCGGAGCATATCTCTTATATTATTTGAGGTAGGAATTTCAAATTTGGTGTGTGGATGCATCTTGGGATGATGAAGTGTCGCCTACCATAATTTGGTCACTGTGACCTTGAACTTGACGTCTGACCTAGTTTTTAGAATAATCGTGTCCATAGCATATCTCATATATTATTTGAGGTAGGAATCTCAAATTCGGTGTGTGGATGCATCTTGGACTGACAAAGTGTCGCATACCATAATTGGGTCACTGTGATCTTGAACTTGACCTCTGACCTAGTTTCTAGAAACTGCATTGAGTCTGGTGCATATCTCCTATATTCTTTTAGATAGGAATTCCAACTTTGGTGTGTAAATACATCTTGGGATGACGGGGTGTCACATACCATTTTAGGTCACTGCGACCTTGACCTCTGACCTAGTTTTAAGAATTAATGTGTCCGGAGCATATCTCTTGTATTCTTTGAGTGTGGAATTCCAAATTTGGTGTGTGGATACACCTTGGGATAGGGGAGTGTCATGTACCAATTTTGGGTCACTGTGACCTTGACCTCTGACCTAATTTTAGAGTAATCATGTCCAGAGCATATCTCTTGTATTATTTGAGGTAGGAATCTCAAATTTGGTGTGTGTCTGCATCTTGGGATGACAAAGTGTCGTTTACCATTATTAAGTCACTTTGACCTTTAACTTGACCTCTGACCTAGTTTCTAGAAATTGGTGCATATCCTATATTCTTTGAAATAGGAATTCCAAATTTGGTATGTAAATGCATCTTGGGATGCCTGAGTGTCACAAACCATATTTGGCTCACTGTGACCTTGACCTCTGACCTAGTTTTCAAGAATTATTGTGTCCAGAGCATATCTTCTATATTATTTGATGTAGAAATCTCAATTTTGGGGTGGTGATTCCTCTTGGGATGGCAGAGTGGTGCATACCATTTTGAGTCACTTTGACCTTGACATTGACTTCTGGCCTCATTTCTAGGTTTTTGGTGCTATATTACAGCTATCTTTCCTCAAATGTGTCTTATGCTAGACCAATTCCTTTGGGGGCATTTGTCACGTGTTTGTGACATTTCTTGTTTTTTATGAAATTGAGCCAACTTTTGATTTTGTCATTTATTTTTGATTATAACAATGGCATATCAATTACAGTAAAACTTGTGTAAAATGGTCACTCTCAAATAGACTGAAAATTGGTTTTCAAGACCAATTATCGGTTAATGTAGATCAAAAGTATTGCAGAATGCTCCCCTTGGACCTTCATTAAACTACCATTTGTCATTAAGATCTTTGTTTTGTCTATTTTTGAGCCGCCGTTTTACACAGGTTTTACTGTAGTGTTCCAGATGACTAATGAGTAGTAGCCTATAGCATTGTAGGAATGAACTCTGCAATAATCAGGCTTCCAGATAAGATGTGGTAATAATTCAAAATTGATTTTCTTATTTCTTAACTTGAAATACATTGTGGGTACTCAAAAGAACGGTCTCAATGAGATGGATCTTTTGAGTACTCCAAAACATATGTTTCAACTAGTGGATAAGAAAATATTTACAATTTTTACGCTAATATGTTTGCTTATCTGGACCTGTGAGTATTGGTTGTGTTGCTTTATTCTTGTTTTTAATTGAATTTTAAGACGTAGCTTTTCCTTCTTTTGCATGGGAGAATATGTTTGCAAGTGCTTTAATAGTAGCAAATTAATTGTAATAATTCATGTTTGGTTTACATAACATTGATAAAATCTCACAGAATCTCAGCCTAATTACCTGGGCAGCGCCGTAGCTAAGTACACTGCTAGATTCAACCAAGAGGTTCCAATCCCACAGTGATGAGGTGTAGTGCAGGGTTTGCACAGGCTTGAAAAGTACATGAATATACAGGACTGTCTTGGAAAGTCCTTGAAAATTGAATCTGCCTTGAAAAGTACTGGAAAAACAATCAAAGGCCTTGAAAAGTCCTTGAATTTTACCATTTACAGGATTAGTCTTAAGAGACCTAAATGAGTATAAAATTGTGGTGTCTTTATTTGGTGCAGCATATGCTACACCAAATAAAGGCACCACAATTTTATAAATATTTTCTTAAACTAATATTTTATGTAAAGCAGTCCAACATTTCCAAAGTAGTATTTTAATGTGTTAATCAGTATTTTATTTTATATATGTTTTCAGACCTTGAAAACAGTAGGAAAGTCTTTAAAAAGTCCTTGAAAAGTCCTTGAACTTTACTCAAACTTGCCTGTATGAGCCTTGTAGTGGTGTAGTTTTATCTTCATTGCTTAGTACCAGTCCAACCGAGGAAAACATCCTGACATGAGATGTTTACTTTGACGTAAAGCATTTACCAGGTTTCCTGACTGAATTTGATTTTGTCAGGAAAAAGAGTTAATCAATTTTAGTTGATTGATTGTACTCTCAGTTCAGTTTGAGCTATTGCATTATGGTCAATTGATAAATAAAAAAAAATGAAAAGAAAAGGTGAACCTGTGAATAATAAAACATTTTTGTCAATTTAGACATGCTAAGTACAACCTTGGTCACAAGATGAGCAAGTCACGGTCACAGCTATATTTAGCAAAACCAAGTTTTTAGAGAAAGGACATTCAGTTTATTTGGTTCGGCCCATATCATTGATAGTTGGGAGGGTTTTTTAACCTTATGAATGTGCATACTGCTGTTAAGCATACATGACATGTATATAGAAGCTGCTTCACATGCATGTCCATCTGCACTGTGAAACTGATTTTTTGTGCCTAACAATAAGGAAATTTACCACTCACTTCCATCATTATATACTGAACTACAAAAGAAGCCCATCAGTTTTGTATGTCTAATATTTCTTTTATTGGTAAATTAAATAAATTAAGTTTATACCACATAAGGCACAAAATTTATTATCTCAGCTCCAGTATAATTTGTTTTCGGTACAAACATTTTTCTTTTGCTGTAATATGGTGGACTGTATTTTTAGAATATGCTGCCCGTGCAGTAGTATGGTTTGATGAAAACGCCTGCAACTCTCTACATGTAAAGTGGAACAGTAGACTGATATTTTGCCATCCTTAAATTTTTGGAATAAGTAATGCCGCACTTAAATATGGATCAGAGAAACCAGGAGATAGGGATGTTATCAGCTGGTGCTTCTCAATGCCATGTTGCTAGTGTAATGAACTGTAACCAGAGCACATTATCTGACCTTTGGAATCGCTACCAGCAACTGGGACACGCTAGGGGCCGTCCCCTCAGCGGCCTTCCTCACATGACGACAGCGCATCAAGACCGATACATGCGTCACTGTGTCGTGGAGTTGAATCAATTGGGCGGTGGTGGTTTGATGGTTTGGGCTGGAATAAGTCAGAACTTCAAAACAGACCTGCATATTGTACGTGGCCGATTAAATGCGATGACCTATCGTGATACTATATTGCAATCCATCATCCTTTTGTCATGAGAAACAACGGTCTCACATTGCTGCAGCAAGACAAAGTGAAGGGTTCTCTTCACTGACGAAAGTAAATTTAACTTAAGTTATTCTGACGGTTGACGCAGAGTGTTCTGGCGAACTGGTGGATGTTTTGCTCAATGTTGTGTTGTGGAGCTGAATCGATTTGGCGGTGCTGGTTTGATGGTTTGGGCTGGAATAAGTCGGAACTTCAAAATGGACCTGCATATTGTGCGTGGCTGATTAAATGTGGTGACCTATCATGTTACCATATTGCAACCCATCATCGTTTTGTCATGAGAAACAACGGTCTCACGTTGCTACAGCAAGACACCGCCAGACCGCATACGGCTAGGATAACTACTGACTTTCTTCACCAACAAGCCGTCAAGGTCATGCCATGGCCTTCAGTAAGCCCAGATCTCAATCCGATCGAGCATCTATGGGATGAGCTTGGGCAACGCGTCCGTGATCGTCCAGTCTCGCCTCAGAATCTTCAACAGCTTGAGGTTGCTCTAAATCAGGAATGTGCGCATATTTCCCAGAATGCTGTGCGACGTTACGTTCATTTGATGCCATCTCCTTATGACGCAGTCATTGCTGAAGTAGGGGGTCATACCCGCTATTAGACAGGTTTAATTCAAGTGACTGATTTAGACAAAAACGAGATGATCATAATCCAGGGAAAACCTAGTGACTGAAACTTATCATTTTTCTGAATGTCCCCTTGTGTAAACACTGGCATAATACAGGACCGAATTTAAGTAAAACTGAGACATTTTTCAAAGAATTGGTGCAGAATTGATTGTTGAAGAATATGAAATTAAATATGTTTTCATTTCTTTTTTCTTTTTTTGATAATTGCCCCGAAAAAGAGACTGATGGGTTTCTTTTGTAGTTCAGTATAGTCAAAGACAAAAGTTCCACTAGTAAGATTGTTTGTATATCACAATTAAAAGAAGGATAACACCTCTCACATTACATGAGTGCACAGGTAAGCTATTGAATTCTTTCTATTGAAAAGAAGGAAAAGCTGCGGGAAAATGTTAGAATCCCAATGACGTTTGTTGACATTGCTACATGTATTGTTTTAAAGAGCTCCATGCCGCGGCACATGACACGAATGAACGGAAGTTATCCCAGGGAGCAAGGCCCTTTAAGTAGCATAAAACCACCCACCCCTACCAGTGCTCATAACCCAGGATTCAGCAAAGAGGTATATTCATTTCATAGCCATAATCCAAATCATTAGTTTCTTCTTTCTCAATATAAATACTGTATTGCTGTATTGGACCTAATAAATGTAGTTTCCCCTTAACTTTGCATAATGCAGTCTACACTGTTTGCTAAGACAGAAAGGAAATACGATTTTATTTGGTAATTATAACCTGTGACCCTTCAAATTAAACAATGAACCATCCCAAGTTTATTTATCAAATCAGAAAGAATTCGTTACTGCATAAATGTTTAATTAGTTTTTGGCTGACCAATATCAGTATTTACAATCATGCTTTGTGACATCAAACTATTTAGACGGATGGCTGAGAATGGGTTTGCTCCCCCCCCCCTAGGGAATTTTGCAGACATATCCTATCTTGTAGAGAATTGAAAGCCGAGTCTTTTAAGAGATGTTTGCACTCTGTGCTCCGGGGCGTTAGTCTGTAAGAGCCTGTAACATACGTTACTTAATAAAACTAAGAAAAAGTAAATTGAAAGTTTGGGCTACAAATTAAAGACATTAAAATATTTATTTTTAAAAATCATTCATATAGTCTGCATACTGGATATCTTAACTACGTATGACAGCCATTTTAACAAAATTGCGGCTTCCTAAGGTGTCATATGCGTTACATAAATCAGATAACCCTTTAAAATTTGCAAGTGTGGCTTAGATCATTTACATTCACAATCTCTCTGTGTGTTTTGCAAAATGTTTTTAACCATGTCTGACTAGCTTATGCAATTGGCTCTCAGAAAAATTAAAGTTTGTTTCCCTAGCTTAAATATTTTTTCTGAAATAAGCAATTAAACAACCCTACCCCTACCCAGTTTTAAGGTGAAATGTTTGGTATTAAAACTAAAGTAAAAATAGTTAAAAAATATTTGCAGTTGATGAATGTGTTTCATTGTTTGGGATTTATTTGCTTATATGAAAAGACTCATAAATCTGCAAGTTTGTTGCAAAATTTTTAATATCAGAGGCTGTAACATATGTTACCTGATGTAATAAATGGGCAAGCTCATTGTCTTTACGTAAGATATGCCTAAAAATGTTTTAATCTCCTCGAGGGAATTTTGCAGACATATTCCTTCTTATAGTACAACTCAAGCTGCATCAAATAAGGGATGTTTGCACTCTCTATGTTGGGGCGTTAGTCTGAAACAGCCTGTTACATGTGTTACTTTATAAAATAAAGGAAATGTAATTTAAAAGTTTGAGCTAAAATTGTGAAAAAACTCGCAGCTGTTGGATATCTTACATTGTTTAGGGATTTTAAACTGGCTCCTATGATAAAGACTTATAGATCTGCTAGTTGTCATCAAGTTTTAAAGATCAGAGAGCGTTACATATGTTAGCGTGATAAGTAAAATCATCAAACAGTATTTTGACTTCAAGCTGAGTAAGGGCCTGCTCCATCCTAATCCCCTTTGGAATTCTGCAGACAAATAACATCTTATGTAACCATTCAAGGTGCATTTAATAAGACATGTTTGCACTCTGTGAGTGGGGGCGTTAGCCTGTAACAGCTTGTTACATATGTTACTATATCAATCTGAGAATAAGAAATTTGAATGTTTGAGCTACCAAAAGAAGACAATAAAATTATCTAATAAATTGACATTCTTATAGTCTTTATACTGGATGTCTTTACTACATATGGAAGCTGTTTAACATTAAAACGGCTAACTGTGGTGTTATGTGCGTTACATGAACCTAATTATTATTTAAAAGCTATAATTGTGGCTATCGTCATGTAGTTAAACTACTACTATTACTTGGTTTTAAACTGTTTTATTAGATTTTACAAACATATACTCAATTGATGAATAGGAAATACCAAGTTTGCTTTTCTAAATTAAATATATTGTCTTATAGGAGCTTAGATACACAGCCCTACTCCCAGTTTTACAGAGAAGCGAATTTTGTTATTACCGTTTGAGTAAAACACATAAAAGCGATTACAGCGTGTGGATATTTTTCATTTTCTTAGTCTGTCTTGCTCATATATCTACAAGATGTCATTAAGTTAAAGATCAGGACACTTAATGTGTTCTTATAAGTCTTTGGTGCCAAAACACCAGAAATTATATTCATTTCTGATTATCAAGCCCATGGACTGGTGTTACAGATGTTATCAATGACCTTTTGGACACATTTCCTAATACTGTGTATATAATGCTAAATATAGAGCCACAAATAAAAAGATACTTTTACATTTTTACAAGAAAATACAATAAATGAAATGGTCCAAGCTATTTCTCATCGATTTAACACTCATGTTAAACGTTTGTCGTTGTCTGCTTCTGTGGTAATCATTATTATCACACGCCTCCTTGCAACTAGTAGAATCATCACACAATATTTCAATCATTTACTGTTATTCAATTTTACCACCAGTCCACTCAAAATTGATGAGCCATTATCAACTTTCCAATTTTGCAATTTATGGCTTGGAACATTCGGAAACTGATATGAATTCCTAATAGTTTGCTCTTTGAGTATGTGTTTCAAGTGATACTCTGCAAGTAGGTGAAAGACTAAAGCTTTACAAGGAGGAAAACTATGCCATTAAGAGCAATGAGTACCTGGACTGATGTACCTTGATATTTCTGTGATAAAGAATCATATCTTAGCTGGTTAACTTTAATAAATGTAGTCTTTCCATACATGCAACCCACATATTTTCATCTAATAATGTCTCTGAAACTTATTATCTTTCCCCAGGGATTCAAAAACTTATTTGAAGTATTAGTACTTCTGAAGTTCTGAAACCGAGGTAACTCTTTCCCTTCAGATAAACAAACTAGATGTATCACAGCAGGTAAAGCAATGAAATGCAGGATGAACAGAGCGCAAATTAGACCCTTTCAATTCAATGATGCACTAAGTCTCTAGGATAAGAGCGCTATAGGATGTAACATATATAACTCGTCATAATAAATAAGCAAGGGCATTGTCGTGACATCCTTTTTGATTACACAGTCAGAGGCAAGTGTTTTCAATTTCAGTGTTTTCAATGGATCATGAAATGAGGCACCTTATCAACTTGTTTACTCTGTATAAATCTTACATAGAGCATAATATAGAACAACTGGTTATCCCATTCTACCTATAGTCCACTTTCCTACTTTTGAATGCAACAGCTAATGATATGGCTGCAAAAACTGAGAAATCATAGGTTTTACATTATTTTAAGACATGCTTCAATGTACTGACATAAAAAAAACGACCAACTGCAAACACAATTGATGGCAATGTCCAACTTCATATTCTTTCTCTTATACCAGATAACTTTCACGGTGTAACAGAAATTGTTTCAGACGGTCTGCCAAAACCATCAAGAATCAACATTGTAACTAAAGAAAACTTATAAAGTACTTTGGGCGCAGCAAAATACTATTGATCTAAGACCTGAGGACTTAAGCACCAAAAGACTGGATAGGTTCCATGGCAAATGATGCAAAAAAGCAGCCTATCAAATTTCTGTTTGACCAATGTCAGAAATCTTAAAGTATTCTTAGAGGTACACGGTAGAGACATAGATTTTGCAAAATCATAGCAAAGTTATAATTTGACTAGCACGGATGCAGAGGCAGCTGCAGTTAGATTGCTCTTGCCACTTCACAGGAAGAGATATATACCAGAGTCATACTCCATTGTATGCATATATGTGAAATGGCATTAAACCCATATTTAATCAGGTGTTTAATCCCATGACACTGACATGCTGTTTCTGCTTTTGAAGAATGCTAAGGATTCAAGTTTGGCTGGGTCAAGTTGTTTGACGATGGCACTGGCCACACATACAAAGAAAATTAAGTCTTTTGATGGCTAAAGAGGATCACACGAAATGCTTATAAGTGATGTTTGTCACAATTACCAATTTTAAAAAGTAATCTTAATTAATGTAACACATATAACACCAGAGGAAGCTGTATATTTGTTACAAAATCTTTGCTTATGTATCAAAGGTATTCAGCATGCAAACTACATGAATAATTCATATAAATAGATAGTTTTATGTCTTCTTTCTGTTTCTCAGACTTTCAATTCATTTATTCTTAAATTGATATGGTAACATACGTATCACACCATTACAGGCTAACCCCCTAGTTAAAAGAGTGTAAACATCTCTTATTTGATGCAGCTTGAATTGTTCTTTAAGGTAGGATATGTCTGCACAATTCTCAAAGGGGTGGAGAGGAACAGGATTGTACTCAGTTTGCAGTCCTAATATAATGCCATGATTCTACTGGTTGTGATTAAATGGGTGATTATTTTGCAATAGAAGCAGACACAATGATAGACATTGTGAGGGTGACTTGAATAAAGATTGTTTTTTAATAATTTTATTTAATATGAATATTTATTAAATTGTGTCATTTAAATGAGAACTATTATTTTCTATCTATATGTCTATATATTTTAATATTATAGGCATTAGGAAATATGTGATTAAAAAGGTTATATATAACATAGGTAACACAATTCCATGGGCTTGTTATCAGCAATGACTGTAATTACTTAGACTAAAGCACCAGAGGCTAGAGATTAATGGGAAAACATGTGAAAAAGGGTATTTTTCTGAAATATCATCTCTTACTTCCAAGAAAATTTCCTAGCTCATTCATTATGCCATGTAACATACGTTACATACTTTAATCAGTGCTCTGATCCTGATGTCAAACTTGCAAATGTATGATTCTTTATTGCATTAGCAAGACAGTGCCAAAAATGTAAGATATCCACGAGCGTCAAATATTGTCATATATTTTTCTTCAATAATAGATACCAAAATTGGATACTTAAAATTGGGGGTAGGGTTGTTTAATAGCTCATATAAAACAATGTATTTGAGATAGAAAAGCAAACTTTGTTTTTTCTATTAGTCAAATGAGTATTTTAGTAAACTAAGATTGAAAACACTTGTAAAAATGCACAAATCGTCTGTAAAATGAATGATGTTAGTCACAATTTCAACTTTCAAAGGGAAATTTAATCTATGTAACGCATATAACACCATTGAAGGCTGTAATTTTGTTTAAAATGCTGCTTTTATGTAGCTTATGCATCCAGCTTGCAAACTACATAAGAAATTTGAATAATTAGATGGTTTAATGTCTTCTTTCTGTAGCTCAAACTTTCATTTTGATTTTTTCCTTAGTTTGTTACAGTAACATATGTAACAGGCTGTCAGAGACTAACGCCCCGGAGCACAGAGTGCAAACATCTCTTAAAAGATGCGGCTTGAAATTTTCTTCAAGATAGGATATGTCTGCAAAATTCCCTAGGGGGGGGGAGCAGGACCTTTTTTAGCTCGAAGTCTAATTTTGGAAGATTACAAATTGTTGCTTTTGCAAAAAAGTTATAACTGAAGTATGAATAGCAGGCCTACAAAAAATGCTACCTTTTGTAAATTACCCTTAGACCATGTATTAGAATAAATACTGTCATCCACATCTCAATTAAAATTATATATTGCATGTGTTTCTGTTGTTGGCTGCTTTAAACAGTTTAGTTTTTGGTTGCTTTTAGTTTTTTGACATGTAAAAACGTTAATCCATTGTCTTCCATTTTAATGCCCTCAACATGAGAGAGCTTTGTCTACAAAAACTAAGCACATTATATAAAAATTGATATTTTTTCACAGTATTTGTCTAGCATATAATATAAAAAAAATATATATTAAAAACTTAAACAAATCTTTCCTATACAATTGTACAATGGTTGGTCGAGCTTCAGACTTGACGACTGCCCTGGCCTAAAAGTGTTATCTGTGTATTCATGAAAGAAAGGTTTCATGATTATTCCTGAATTCAGTATTTTGAGGCTGACTTTCCATAGAAAGTCAGCCTCAATATACTGAATTAGGCAAATAATGATAGCTTCTCTGATGTAGTTTCAGTTTATTTAAAAGACAGTTATCATTTTAAACTTGAAATTGTTGATATTTTATAGGTTTCTTGCAATTTAAAATATTTGAATTTCTAAAGTTCCTGTGAGTTTAAAAATTTGATTTTCTACAGTGTTGAATTTCACCCATGTGGATTGTATCTAACAAACAATTTTTTATGTCTACAGGGTTCTGGACAATCAACAACACCGCCAATGGATATTCTCAACACTCATTTTTTTACGCAGCCAAAGACACTCTCAGACAAAAAGAGAAGCTTCCTGAAAACCTTGCGACAAGAAGACAACGAGAAACACCATTCAGATAAACGAAATGTAAGAGCAGATAGGGGAGACAACTCTGGTTCTCTCTTCCACAGTGTGGGAAATGTTCTTTTGATAGGATATTCACATGTAACTCTTCATGCAAGCATCAACTTTTGTCCTCTGCTGATAACCTTTGCAAACAGTTTGGACCCATATCAGGACCTGATCTGGATCCAAACGGTTTGACACTCTGATAGTGTTCCTGAAATAATTTTTTAAAAGTTAGAACTTGGCCCCTGCCCATCGGATCTGCCTTGCAGCTGAGGTGCTGGAAGATTGTAGCAGGGATTCGGTGTCGGGTATCTCAAGTCTGGTAAAAGTCCCTCAAATTCGATTCAAAGGCAAGGTCTTGACATGACTGAAATATTCTTGATCCTCAATTCAAACAAATGAATGAATTCATTGAATTTGTTTGTTTTATGAACTTGGCCACAATCAAGCACAGGAGGGTCATTAGAGGCAATATTTTCCTTATACAGCAAAACCTCGAAAATTCGAACTCCCATTTTACGAAATACTCGCTAATTCAAAATAAATTTGGTGTACACTGGATTCAAATAAGAGGGCCTATTTATGATATATTTTATTAACTGTCTATAAGAACATATGTTTTGGGTGTGTAAAAGAAATGTTACCATAACATACGTTTGATAGAAAAAATATGATAATAATCATTTCTGGGGTATATATATTTTTATATCTTTTCCCTTTAAATTCGAACTTTCGTTACTCTTAAATAAAACCTAGTTAGTTAGACTTCAAATTTATGAGATTTGACTGTATCAGAATCATATTGGGTATGAATATTATTAGTATTGATTATTTTAGTATTTGAATTTCATGATTTTTAGAACTACACACATGTATAAAGAAGGCAAGTTATTATCCCCCCCCCCCCCCCCCCCCCCATCAGGGGTATGATGTTCGTGCCCTTTGTCCATCCATCCTTCAGAAACCTATGTTCAGAGCAAAACTCCTTAACCCTTAAATATATTGACTTGAATAGAACATCAGTTTGTATAGGTCACTTGCCAAAGAATTTACACAACCATGAAATCCTCAAAAATAATTGCTTCTATAACTTTCCTTGCTAGGGGCAACTCTCGTCATCTGCTGGTATTCTTTGCAAACAGTTTGGACCCAGAATGGTCCTGATCTGGATCCCAACCGTTTGACACTGATAGTGTTCCTGATATAATTTTTTGGAAAAAAGCTAACTTTGAAATAGAAGTGCAGATGACAACAAAAGCATGAAAATTACCTGACATGCAAAGAGCATGGGTGAAAGTTTTCAGGATTATTCCTGAATTCAGGATTTTGAGGATGACTTTCCATAGAGTCATCCTCAAAATGCTGAATTAAAGAGATTGTATTAGCTTCTGATTTATTTTCAGTCTGTCTAAGGAAAACTGACCATTTAAGCTTGTAATTGTGGATATTTAGTGGGCTTACTGCAAGTTTTAAGATAGAAATTTCGAAAGTTCAGGATTTTGGAAATTTTGAACTTTCACCCATGAAAGAGTTAAGATACAAGAAGGATCAATCTGCAATTTGTTATGACTAAATTGTCATGACCATATGAGCCGCGACATTAGATTTCCAACAATGTGGTATTTTGACGTGTAGACTCAGACAAGCCTGTGCAGCCTTCTTTTAAGCTTAGAAACTCCAAATGGTGTTCAGTCAAGTAGCTTAACACTCATAGAATATTCCAGCGACTAGCAAAGGCCTCGATCAGACTGTGCATATGCACAGGCTGATCTGAGGCTTTGCTGGTTGCACATACCACATTGTTGGAAATCTCATGTCGTGGCTCATATGTGGATGTGTGTCATTTACATGAGTTTGGTATTGTAGGTTCGGAAGTCCCATGAGGGTGAATTGGTAAATGGCATCGATAGCTTGGGTATTGAAGACGAGTCCCATTTATTATCAAGTTCGCTAGAAGCTGAACAGAGGTACTGTATGTTTTTCATTTATAGTAGATGTGGGTGATGGGGAAGTTACAGAGGATTTAGTTGAGTGCACATGTCTTATTGGATTTATTAAACCAGTTTGGAGATATGCTGCGAGGCTTGCTGAGCATTTCATCGCTTTTTCGCAGGGAGATTTAATAAATTCAACAATACAGAAGCACAAATGTTAGATTATATTATTTGACATTAAAATTACTTTGAAATGACATTTTTTATGGGTGTCAGTACATAATGTTAATAAATATGTAAACCACTACTGGTTTATTGATTTTAATACATGGCGTTATATCACACCTAGATGTGACGTCATATGATAAATAACTGTTCTAACCCTTACTTCACCAATCATGATTGTAACAGAGGATAAATTTTGTGACATGTTTCTTAATTATTGGGTGTTGTTGGAGTGGGCGGTGAATAAGGCTTGACATTTCACAGCGGTTAATTCACATGCAATGTCAATCATTATTTGGTTGCTTGAAAGTCTATAAGGAGTAAAAATCATTCAGAAATGCTGTAGTTTGTTTACATGACAATTAACGGTATCTTGTTACTCAACCTGCAATATTATTTTTTGTCTACTGTATTAGGCAATATTGAAGCTCATCTTACAAGAAACTTGTGTGAGTGCATTTTACAACATTTATGGGGAAATATGCCGCATTTCGGAAAATGTCACCAGATTCCTGAAAAATGTCTTTCATATTCTTGAAGAGCGATATTTAGGGTTGGCATCTCTGCCACATAGTTTCGTGAGCCACCTCAAAACAAAATTTATTTTTTATTATAAGATAGCAAACAGAGCAGACCCTGAGATGCCATTGTCTAGGCCTGTTTGCTGATGTCTCGGTTATACATTGACAGTCATGAATGAATGACATTATTCTTGCACACCTGCTCAGGGTTTCCGCTGTTTTTACCCATATGAGAAAATTCAATCTCACCCCCTTACCAACCTGTGGGAAGGATGAAAAATGAACAGCGGCACATCAACAGACATGTGACATCATTGTTATGTTAAAGTGATGTCATCAACATGTTATGTTGCATCTCACTGTACTCAGGTTTTTAAAATATTATAATGCGGTATTTAATGGTGAGCAAGAAAAAGAATCCATTATTTGTATGAGGATGGGATAGAAAAATCTGTCCCTCGCGATCACCATCCTCAGGATGGATTTTTCTATCCCACCCTTACACATAATACTGTCGTGCCAACCAAGAGTGACAGTGATGTAATACTTTCAGGGCTTATTTTCACCATTTTGGGACAATGACCCATACCCCTGGAATTGGGAATTTTAGCGCGTAAACGCCCAAATTGGGATTTATTAGTGCTTTTAGCAATATTGTCAAATCATTTATATGAATTAATCTGTACTGTTAACTTATAAAGTATTATATTATGAAGACTGTGCAATGTTGAATCCACTCATTTTTTGGAGGGTACAGGTACCCTCTAGGGTAAAATTTTGGGGGTACAAATATTTTGGAAGTTACATGGAACCATGAGAATTCCGGTAGCCACACATTTAGAAAGGACAGAGTAGGCCTAGATTTCCCATTAACTGCTTAAAAAATGACTAATACCACTATGCAAAAACCCACACATAACAAATTTAGGAAGGCTCCCCTCAACAGAACTTGCTTGAAAATGACTACAGAATTCGCTTGAAAATGACTAAGTTATCACACTGAAAAAAAATTGGGCAGGGGTTCCCCTATACATAATGATTTTCCGTTCACCCCCAGCCCTTTTCCCAAGCCAACATAAAGTGGGGGATAAGACAGAAAAACTGAAGAAGTGGGGTGGGGTACTTGGAACTACAGAAACTTACACCAAAGTACCAGCTCCTTCAGATTTGATAGATAAGAGACAGTAAAGATAGTCACAATAACATCTTACCTCTTTAATTAGTCCTATTCTTACACCCTGATGAACCAAATTAAACTAGCTATTTATTTTTATCAGCAGTTTTGGTATTTATCTTTTTATGCATCTTGAGAAAAGTTTTCAATATTGCACATACAGGGGAAATTATCTGTTGAAACAAAGAAGTAAACTATGGCTGGTATGCCGATCGTTAGAGGGCACAACACCCCTGGGTCCTGAGAATGCAACGGCAGGATTTACAACGTAGTTTAATACACGAACGACATGCCAAAAGTCGGAGGAAAAAAATATAAACATCCGTTTCACACCACGCTAATTTTCGCAAATGAGAACCCTGATTACACCTGCTGTACAAACAATTTTAAGCCGACATTTACTCGACAAAACAACAATTATTCTTTGAACTTTTTTCCAACTTGAAATTGGGAATTTTCCTCCGAAAATTGGGAAAAAAAGATACTTTTTGGCGTTGGGAATATAGCCGAATAACGGCTATAAAATTGGCCAAAAATAAGCCCTGACTTTGTTTACAATTGCTAAGTTAAACACCAACGGGTACACTTCACTTGAGCTAATGTGAATCGATACATCACTTCAGTATTAATCGAATCCTGCGGATAGGATTAATACACAAGTGATCTACCGATTATAAGTCCCTGATAACTTTGTAAACAAAACATGAGGTCACTGCCACTCTTAACTGGGGGCCTGTAATAGATTCTTCTATATTCGTCAGATTGTTACGTGAGATGGGTTGGAATGAAGCTGACCAAGAAGAGTATGAAATTACCGAAGATGAGAAAAAAGAGTTCCAAAATCTCTCGAAACAGGTAAATTGTATTGGATCGCAAGTTATATAAAGAAGTGACAGCCATAAGGCGTGCATTTTCCCTAGTTGGCCACAATAACGAACACCAACCAATATTTCCAATGTTTATCAAATCCGCATGTTAGGCTTAAATTAAAAATACCTGTGTTAAGGGCAACCCAACCCTACCTAAATTTACTGGTGAAAACTAGAATTTTTTTCAAATTTTCTGGAAAATATATAATTTTATGCATTTTGAAAGGAGAAACGAAAAAAAATAGAAAAATAAGTGACTCACTTATTTTTATCCCTTATTTTTTTGTCTGTCCTGAGCCATATCTCAGTACCTATTGGTCAGATTTAATTCATTCTTGGTACAAATGATTAGTACCATGGACTCTTGATATCCTACAAGTTTGGTCAAAATCGACTCCTTAACACTTGTTTTATTTGGCCTTGTGGATGTAAAATATAATCACTAACTAACACAGCAACTCAACATTTTAAAAGGAACAAAAAAAACAAATTTTGGTTTTCTGCTTCCACTCTTCATTTCTACATCTTCATGCTGGATATCGTTTGGATCGAATTGTAAGTGAATGCTTTGCTACTTTTAAAAAAATGATGGTGCCGAAATGTAAGGATACAAGTGCCTTTCAATTCGGGTTTTCTTTCAATACATTCATACTACATCTGTATGTAAAGGTGACATTTTGTCATTGGGAAATTGACCCATATCATTAATCTTTATACAAAACATTGAACAAGACACTTTATCCTCTGCTTAGGCCAAATGATAAAAATAAGTGTGTTTCTGGTAACAGGTCTGAAAATTTTATGTGGAGTAGGCAGACATATTTTTTTAAATTTTTTATCAGGAAAAGTGATTTTACAAATTTTGAAAGGAGTTTCGCCGTTCAAAAAGCATAAAATTATATATTTTTTTCGAGAAAACCTGAAAAAAAATCTTCGTTACACCAGTAAATTTAGGTAAGGGCCGGGTTACCCTAAATTGGGTTTAGTTCTTCAACCCAAGAAATGTCTGGACTTGACCGAAAAACTGAGCGCAGTGGCTCATTTGTAGAGTGCTTGACTCGAGACCGAAGGGCCGCGGGTTCAAGCCTCACCGGTGTCACTGCGTTGTGGTCCTTGAGCAAGACACATTTATCCTAGCTTAGTACTGGTTCAACCCAGGAAGACCCGTCCCTATATAACTGAAAGATTGTTGATGGGACGTAAAGAATCAAATCAAAGAAACAAAACAATTGACCAAAAATTGTTGACTGATATGTAAAGCACTAACTCGAACAAACATCCTTTTAAATGGTAAACTGTAATAAGAAAAATTCCAGTTGATACTATTTGAAATCTTGAGAACTGCTCCTGTAATTTTCATTTATTTGTTTCATTTGATTCTTTAATTCCCATCAACAATCTTTCAGCTATAGAGGGACGTGTCTTCTTGGGTTGAACCAGTAATAAGCTTGGATTAATGTTCTTGCTCAAGGACACAACGCAGTGAGGCTGGAACCCGCCAACATTCTGTCTCGAGTCAAGCACTCTACCACTGAGCCGCTGCGCTCCTTAATTTTCATTTATATAGTTGATAACAAAATATAAGGATGATCCTAAGATAATATTTAGGGCTTGTCAATAACATTTCTACTATTAATAAAATTCGTGCTTTTTCAGGTGCAGCAGCAGCGTAATGGTATTGTCCGAAGTATTCCAAAAACCTGGAGCCCTAAGCATATCCCTATTTATCAGCCACCAGCCCAGGAACTGAACGAAACATTATCCTCCTCCGATTCAGATTCAGATGACGCGGAGTTTTAAAATTGGATGCAAAGTCGTGTTCATGTAATTAAGTTCCTAAACTGTCTGTGGTAAGACGGTATTCTGTACAAGCGCTTGTGATGTGACCGCGCCGGAAAGAAGTCATTTCCGTCACGGATACAATGAACTTGGATTAACTGCAAAATGGAAGAGTTGTGCATTGGAGTCGTTAATATCACAATGTTAAGTTTGAAAAGCATTTTGAGAAACCCTTGCTACACCGTAACATAAAACGTTCCCTAAAATTTTGGCACCATTGTGCTTTACCATACTTTTATGTTCAACAGGTTGGGAAAGTTCAATGTACGAGGCTGGCGCTGTGTCGACTTGGCAATCAGTATAAATTACAGGGCCCATAGATGAGGAATAAAGAGTATTCAAATCCCCCCCCCCCCCCCCCCCCCCCCAGATAAGAGTGCGTAACAGAAAATTATTTTTCTTATTTCTCAACTAAAATATATGTTGTGGGTACTCTAAAGAAGCATCTCGATGAGACAGTTCTTTTGAGCACCCAAAACACATGTTTAAACTGATAGATAAGAATATAATCACAATTTTATGCTAAAGTATTTACTCCCAGTCATAGCTATTAGGTAGAGATAAACAAATATGCCGAGCGTAAAAATGTTGAAAGTATTAAGGTATGTTTCGAGTGCTTAAAGGAGATGGTTCTTTTGATTACCCACAACAGGTTTTGGTTGAGAAATAAAAAATAGTAATTTATAATAACGCACCCTTACCTAAAGGCCTGATTATAGCAAGTTATACTGTATACCTAATAGTTGTCATCAAATGCTCAGCTATTTGGTTATAAGTAAATATCATTTGTAATTATGAATTAAATTTCAGTTTACAACAAAATTTTTGAGTGTAAAATTAAAGATATTTTCTTACCCATCAGTTTTATGGTGTTTTGGGTGCTCAAAAGTACTGTCTCACTGAGACCGTTCTTTTGAGTACCCACAACATATGCTCTGGGTGAGAATTCAGAAAATTGTTTTTTTTTTGGTACGCTAGTGTAAATTAAAACCTGCAAAACAAGTTTGGCATTGCATTTAAATTGTCCGGGGAGGATGATTTTAAAGGAAATTACGCCATATGCCAGAAATAGACCAAAAAAAAATACAAATGTGATATGTTGTATTAACCATTAGTTACATGTTCAGACAGGTATCGTTTATGGAACCTATTGCACCCAGAATGGCTAAAACTGGAGTTTTGACCATTCGGAGTGCAAAAGGGTTAAACTAACAAACAAATTCACTAGTCTAAATGGTATTTTACCAACTCAATTTAATTTCTAAGCATTGATATAACTGAAATATTCTTTACTCCCCGTTTCAAGAATGCAGAAATACTCTTTACTCCCCATTATATATGGTGCTTTATCATGTACTGTATGCTCAGACATTGCTGTCCAAATTTTCAGGGGGAGTTCGGTTCATTATTGCTCATTTTTTCGCGTTGAAGGGAGTTAACTCTGGGTAATCAGGAACTCTAACCATTTTACTTACGCTACGCTAGATCTCCTACCATAACCTCATTATTGTATTGCAATGGATTCGCTTGTGTGACCTATCTATAGCACAGACTAAAAGCTTCATATCTTGTTCCCGTATATTATATATCGCTTGGATAGAGATATTTAAAGCACAGAGTGATGTTTTTATATCATTGTTTTTCGCGACATCGGAATATTTGTACATGTATCTGGAATACAGTGCACTAGTTAAAGGAGAAATATTTTGTTATAGCTGAAAAGTATATTTTTTTTATGAAGGGGGTATCCAGATAGTTATTTTTTCATTTCTCAGATAATGGGTACTCTTTTGGAGTTTCCAAACAGAGGCAATTTCAATATTTCCGACAACTTGGTTTATAGCCAAAATTTTGTTGTTTTTAAATGTAAGGCAGGAAGCCCATAGTTTAAGAAAAACAGTTCTGACAAACTTGTATTATTCATTCGTAAAGCTAGTTTTGAATTGCCAATTTTACATTTAGATCTTTAAGTGGTAATTCCCCACCTCCATTAACTCCTATACCTAGAGTCGTCTGCTGGTAACCTTTTCAAACAGTTTCAGGGAAAAAGACTAACAGGGGCCCAGTAGCCCAGTGCCCCTAAATTTTGGGCTGGGCCCCTAAAACTAAATGTTTAGGGGCCCAGCTTGCCCCTGAAAAAAGGGTGTATGTAAAGGTATGAAGTCTTGTCAAATCTGATCTAGCTGTTGGAAGTTTACAAATTTACATTTAGCTGATTCCAAATGCGGTTAATATGTTGATAGATTTTGAGGACTAAGTTCTGACTTCAATGTTGAAATGAGTTTAATTTTCTGCCAAATCCTGGGCCCCTTAGTTTTGGGCTGGGCCCCTTATCATTTTGTTTTAGGGGCCCAGCTTGCTCCTGGCGAAAAAATATTAGTCTGTATCCCTGAGTTTGGACCCAGATCAGGCCGGACAAAATGTCGGGCCTGATCTGGATCAAAACTGTTTGACACTGGTGGTATTCCCAAAGGAATTTTTTCAAAAAAAGTTGATTTTGAAAAAAAAATCAGCAGACGACTAAAATAGTGCGAAATTTCCCAGTAGGCGAAGAGTTAAGCAAGCAGATTTTGCTCTGCTTACGGCAGGTTCTTGCCGATTTCCTTTTCTTAGGGGTACATTTGAATTTCCAACCGCTTCTATTATAATTTATGAAAGTAAGCTTTCAATACCAGGCCGCGTAGCACAATCGGTAACGTGTCTGGCAACAGATGCGAGTCTGACTGCATTTCCAGGGGACACGAGTTCGATCCCGGCCTGGTCCCATTCTTTCGTGGAGATTGAGCATGAAATAATTTCTATGTTCAATCTCCTCCCTTCCGCTGAAACATTCAAGAATGGTTGTTGTCAGTTGCAAGCGAAAGTATGTGCATGAAGTACTTGTTAACTACTTGTTCAAGCTTGCCCAGGAAAAAAATGTGGTTAGATTAACTGACCGTCCCGCCATGACCATAGCTGTTGACTTGGGACGTAAAGCAACAAAACAACCAATCAAAACAATAAGCTTTCAATTTCTTAAAGTATGTTGTTTTTGCTCACTAGAATTGTCTCGTGGAGGTAATTCATTTAACCACAACTCGTTGAGTAAAGAAATATTAAAGAAACAATACATGTCTTTGAGCTATCCTAAACTACTTCTCCTTTATGAAGTTCGCTGGAATAGAAGTGTAAATAAGTTCAAAAGTCTCAGTATTCATAATAGCGACTAATTCAGTGAATTCACAGATAAAAGATGCACGAGCTGTACCTAATAGAAAATGCCCTCAAAGCATAGGCAAAAAATTCTTAGCGTAAGAGTGTGAATATATTCCTATCCATCAATTTTAATATTTGTTTTGGGTCTCATTTAGCACGCAAAACACATCTTTGATCAGATGGATATGAAAATAATCACAATTTCATAGGTTTAGATAAACAAAAGATTTCAGCGTAAAATTGTAAAAAAATTTCTTACCCATAATCTTTAGCATATGGTTTAGGTGCTCAAAATATGCGTCTCATTGAGACGGAAGAACCGTCTCATTGAGACAGTTCTTTTGAGTACCCACAACATATATTTTGGTTGAGAAATAAGAAAATTGATTTTTGATTATGCACTCTTTTCTAAAGGCCTGGGATATGAAAATAATCACAATTTTATGCTAATTTTTTGTTTGTTTATCTGTACTTATGAGAGCTGCTCAGTTGGGCAGGTTGATTTGGGTATTGATTTTCTGCATATGCCTAAAGGGGATTTTGATTTGTTGCGTTTCGTGTGTATGAAATTGTGTACATTTGCTTGGACTAGGAAAGTGATTCTTTGGTGTAAATATGGAAGTAAACAGATTCTGATTGAGAAATTTTATAAAAGAATGTGACATTTTAATTGCCTTGTTGAAAAGGACGTCTTGGGAGTTAACCATAGTACCCTGCTACAGGTGATTATTGCAAATTGTGATAATTCAGGCAAGTCAAGAGGCTTTTTTTTCACCTCCAAAATGGCGATATTTTCCTGACATTTCTATGAAAATGTTTGGACCAGCAAATGAGATTTTGGTACTTATACAGAGATGCCAACCATTCCGACTTTTGCGGAATCATACCGATTTTTTAAGGCCGATTTCTGTATTATGATTTTCGACGTCAAAGTTCTGGAAAAATAACAATTTCAATATGGTACCAGGGAGTGAGTCCTACTGCTACACGGATTTACCTTATCACCGGTAGAAAAATAAAATAGAAACTGGTTTGTGCATTGTTTATTGGATTAAGGTTACTTTGGCGGGTAAAAACTTGTGAGTCTTTGAACCCATCTGTCATACATTCAAAATGGATTCCCCCAGCAAAAAAAAACAACAAACATCATGTGGATGCAGAAATTCATCCAATTATACAAATCTTTCGCCAGTACTGAAGCCAGTTGGAAGCTGGAGGAAAATATGCATGCTTTCAGCTATGCATTTGGGGGGGAGGAAGAGGGTAACATACTAGGCTGTCTTGTGCGAGTGCATTTTTACAACATTTATGGCAAAATATGCGGCATTCCTGAAATTTTCCCCGGAATCCTGAAAAGTGTCATTCATATTCCTGAAGTGTGGCATTTAGGGTTGGCATCTCTGCATAAAGTCATTCCTTAAACATGCATGAACAGCTATCTGGTGTGGCTAGAGGTCTAAATTTTGGCCTTAGCCTTCATCAAATTATGAAATGGCTCATTTATTGTGGTACATTTCAACTCCTAGCAGGTCTTCAGATAAAAATGTGTAATTCCAAAAAACAAAAACCTTTTATGTGATCTCACAAGCCTGCCTATCCCTACAATCTTACCAAGGCTTATGCAATTTGCAAATACTATGGAAGTATAAGGTTCAAGCCAAAAAAGAGATATCGTGCTCCTTTCGATAGCAGTGCAATCTGACAGTTTTAATGAATGATTTTACACCTGTCATAAGTACCTTCATCTTATGGGCTCGGCCATATCACTATCTTTTGTATTACCCAGTGCTATGTGATGCTAAAATCACAGGTTTAGATAAACATAAATTTTCAGTGTACAATTTTAAGTATTTTCTTACCCATCATATTTAACATATGTTTTGGGTACTAAAAAGAACCCGTCTCATTGAGACGGTTCTTTTGAGCACCCACAACATATGTTTTGGTTGAGAAGTAAGAAAATTAATTTTTTGTAACACACTCTTAGCCTGTAAAATCAACGTGTACCAAGTTGTAAATGTGATTACAGGATGCATCTTTATTAGGGCTAACTGCGGTTGTCCTCTGAGGATGGGTAATGGTTAAGAAATCAAATATGCACTTGATCATCATAAATTTACTGTTATAGTTATGACCGCAATGATTATTTTTTCAGGACTGCAGATCAAGCAGATCATTACACACAAAATACGTCTTCAATCATTGGTCCTGATAGGTTTGAGCCATATTTGTTGCCAACCCAGAAGATGGTGTTTTCTCATGTCAAGGCCCATACAGTATTATAAGGGCCTTGTCATTTTGTTAGATGCACAGTGCACACAACAGGCATATCAAATGTAGCATGATCACTGATCAGCATAGGGCCAGTTAAGGAAAAATTTTCAGCGTAAAATCGCGATTATTTTTTTATTCATCAGTTTAAACATGTGTATTGGGTGCTCAAAAGAGCCGTCTCAATGAGACGGTTCTTTTGAGTACCCACAACATACGTTTTGGTTGAGAAATAAGAAAAATAATTTTTTGTTACGCACCCTTATCTGGGGGCCTGTGATCAGTGCCCTTTTCCCCTCTCTGGAAAGTATAACTAAACTACATGCAAAAAGAAAACAATATTCTAGCTGGTCTCTGTTGCTGAGCAAAGCCCGAAGACATGCCCATTTAGTGACATGCTCACATATTTTGTCATCATGACATGCTCACATATGGGACTCGACGGTTTTCGAACAGCGAAGGCACAAACCAGCCTGCGCATCCGCACAGTCTGATCAGCGCCTTTGTTATTCGTTTATTGGAAAGCATCATATTTAAACTTGCTACAAGCGAAATTTCACAATTCTAGCTAGTCTCTGTAACTGTGTATGTTGGTTTGTGTATGACCTGGTCGGAAACCCCCGAAGACAGGTTTTGTCACGTTGCGGCCCATATGTCATTATGACCTGTGTAGTATCTGGTGCCTGGATAATCATTGCAGTCACTTACTGGTGCTTTATTCCAGTTTTTGAGTCCATTTTCTACATTTTCCTATCTCCTATTAAGGTTTGCTTTAAGAAAGCAGATTCTCTTAGTGATCCTTATATGGAACAATGTTTCCCCCATGTTAGAAAGTGTTTCAGAGTCTATATTTTTGGAATAAAATCATGATGGTTAATTTCTAAGAGGTTTATTTATAGATACATAAGTACTGCCATTGTTGCAAGAGACGACTAGTAGACCAGTAAAGGTTTGCAAGATTCTTGCACATTGAATTTGAAGAAAGGCAAGAAAAAAAGGCCTTTTTTTATATCGCCACCTTTTGTTGCCGTGAGCAAAATAATATGCAGTTGATATTTTCAATGAAACCATGCTCACACCAGATAGATGGTGATCAAAACTGTTGTGGTGGTTGGTAGACTCAAGAGTTATAAGCCTACAGAACAGTGTTTTTGATTTCAAATTGTTCATTTGTAAATACTGTTTCTAAGGCTATTTATACATCAGGGCCTGGACTTACAATGCCTCCTTAAAGTTAAGGAAGACTTGAGTATTGGTATTTCAACATGCTATATTAGATGCTAAATAAATTGTCATTATCGATGCAGTACTTGTGGTCAAAGATATCATTGTGATCTACAGAAAAAATGAACTTATTTTGATTTTAATCAGTTTGAAACGTTATTTAGCGCATCCTGAAAAATCAATCCTTAAGTCTTCCTTAACTTTAAGGAGGCATTGTAATTCCGGGTTCAGGCCTCTAGATAAGACTGCTTAATTCAAAATTATTTTTCTTATTTCTCCACCAAAACATATGTTGTGGGTACTCATAAGAAGGTTCTTTTTAGCACCCAAAACACATGTTAAAAATGAACAGTAAGAAAATATTCACAATGTTATGCTCAATATTTTTACTTATTTTGACCTATGTATCTGTCTGTCTTCACTCACAACACTTTGATATCCGTCTATTTGGTGTGATACTTGTGATTTGTAACCTTGTGTGATACTATGGAAATGTACATGTATTGAATCATCGGTGGTATACAATAGTATTTTTCTCATTTCTGGTTGAATATATTCTTTTGTTGTGAACTATACAACCCTTGTCAGCCCTTTTGGTTTTTAAATAGGTTTGTTTCAGTTTAACGTTTGGCTATTTTCTGTATATCTGAAAGCAAATCTTAGAGCCTCAAACGAGGGCCAAATATGTGCTCTATGCCCATTTAAATAATCAGCATTCCTATTTTTGAGAGAAACTTTGCTTGTTAATTACTGTTAGCACACAAGTATCTGAGTGATGAGTAAATTATGTCTTGTTTACACTACATGAAATTCTGATTTCCATTCGGTTCAGTGAAGTAATTTTATTAATATGGATTATGAAAAAAATGGATCCTGATCAGCTGGCTTCGTCTGAAGCCAGCTGACCTGGATCTACACTGTTTTCAAAAGAGGGTATAGGTTTTTGAAGAAAAACGAGTTAACACAAGGTGCACTTATTAGGTGGCCCTCGCCGCGAGAAAACCTGTCTTCGGTGGTTTGCGAACAACAAAGGTGCAGACCTGCCTGCGCATCCGCGCAGTCAGATCAGCACCTTTGTTATTCGCTATTTGGAAAGTATCAAATATCAACTTACTATAAGTAAAATTTGAATTTTCTAGCTGGTCTCAATAGCTGAGGAGACTGGTTTGAATCTCACTTTGTCGGAAATCCTGAAAACAGGTTTTCTCACGACGAGGCCCAGGTCAGAATGGTACTATAGAATCTAAGTAGCATGCACAGGTCTCTTGCAGCCAATGTGCTCACTTTAGAGAAAGTAGATTTTTCTTTTCAATGAAACAAAAAAACTGCTTTCTTAAAGCAACCTCAAGTGAGTAAACCCGCAAAAGCAACATTATTGATACAGGTGCTTGCTTAATTGATATAGGATAGTTGAAGAAAGAGGTACAGTAAAACCTGTGTAAAACGGCCACTCAAAATGAACTAAACAAAGCTTTTTTATGACAAATGGTAGCTTAATGCAGCTCAAAAGTATTGCAGAATGCTCCCCTTGCATTCTGCAATACTTTTGAGCTGCATGAAGCGATAATTAGTCTTGAAACCATTTTTTTGTATTTTTGAGAGTGGCCGTTTTACACAGGTTTTTCTGTATACTGCATTACTCCAATAATCTCACTGGGAAAGCTATCAGAAGTCTTAAAAAATGACCTGTTTATGGTAAGTATGGACAAATATACCTGAAATTCCGGTTTCATTTTAACCCTTATACTGCTATATTTTTTACGTTCAGAAAATGTCATCTGCTAATTACATCTGCATATATTCAAATTTTATTATGGAAAGGAAACACTTTGAACCCTGATCAGACTGCCTCCATAGGAGCAGTCTGATCTGGTTATACAGTAAACCCTGTGTAAAACGACGGCTCAATAATAGACAAACAAAGAGTTTAATGACAATTGGTAGCTTAATGAAGGTCAATAGTATTGCAGAATGCTCCCCTTGGAGCATTCTGCAAAAGTTTTGACCTGCAGTAAGCGATGCGATAATTAGTCTTGAAAACTATTTTTTGGTATTTTTGAGAGTGGCCTTTTACACAGGTTTTTCTGTATATTGTTTGCAATATAGGCCACCAAAGTATAAAGCAGAAGAGAGTGCAGGACAATTGCAGTGAATAGGGGCAAAAGGGCTATTTTGTATGTTATATGGCCATGTTTTAAACGTAAATATTGAAGAATCACATTATCATGTATGTTGGAGTGGTGTTGGCAGATCATGTGGCTGCCATAATAATCAAGTGGTCTGCTTTATTGAACATGAAATCATTTGTCAATTTTTTTTTTTAATTTTTGATGTAATTATTTTCATCGTGTAATTGCGTAAATTGTTGACAAAATCTTTTACCCCACATAAATTACTGTTTGCCCCCACATATATGATCATTTGCCCCATATGAAGTACCGATTGCTCATAATTTCTCCAATAATACAGTTTTCCTAGTTTTAGGTAACACAACTATGTGTAACATTCTGAGATACCCCCTCATATATGGCATAAGTCCTGGTTAGCTAAAAGTTAGCATAAAATGTTCATTTTCTGCCCTCAACCAAAGTATATATTGTGGTTACTGTAAATTCAATTTTTTTTGCTAGGATTTATTTTCGTGAAACTTCGCATATGCGAAGTTTCTCGGAAATAAAACCCTCGCAAAATGGAGAAATATCTCTGCCGTTTACTGATGTAGGTAAACCATGCACCAGTTGCGATTTTGTAACATGGCAAACATGTCTCGACCATTTTAACCTTTTTTTTTTTGAAAATAAAATTCTCGGGAACATTTCTGAATTTACAGCAAAGAAAGATCTAAAAAATATAAGAAAAATCTTCAAAAGTATAGCTTAGCTGGGGCTATGCAAATTGCACTTTGTCTGTAATGTTATGTTTGTTGATTTTTGCTATTCTTTTAATGCAAAATTTAATTTGTGCATTTGCAGGGTTTGCACAACAATTAAATGCACAAAATTAGACTATCAAAAAATCCACCAAAATAAAATTCATCCATCAAAATATTCTTTAAAAAATTTGTTTAAACATTATTGCATATTTTATATGAAAGGATAATAGTTCAAAGATTACTGCTTGCGAAAATTTTTGTTTATCTAAACCTATGGTCAAACCAAATTATACAATTTTATTACATTACATCATAGTAAAGTCTACATGACAATCAGTGTAGATCCTGATCAGTCAGCTACTTTCAAAGCTGACTAAAGAGGATCTACTTTGTTTGCAAGATTGCCAAAATGTTAGTTCAGAAAACGGTTTGGAGAACATATGGGCCTTGACGCGAGAAAACCTGTCTTCAGGGTTTCCGACAAAGTGTGATTCAAACCAGCCTGCTCAGCTACAGAGACTAGCTAGAAAATTGAAATTTCGCTCGTAGCAAGTCTAGATATGATATTTTGCAACAAGTGAATAACAAAGGCGCTGATCAGACTGCGCGGATGCGTAGGCTGGTCTGCGACTTTGTTGTTCGCACACCCCTGAAGACAGGTTTTCTCGCGTTGAGTCCCATATTTGACATACCAGCTGTGCAATACATTTATGTCAAATATTTTTGTTCTAAAAACTTTTTTCATCACAATGTTCAAAAGGTTTAAGAAATTGTGCCTAAGAAATTTGTTTAACTTTCTCCTGCCAATAGTTTTGTCCTGAAAATGTTGTCTACCAGGCCCGTAGATAAAAGTGCATAATTTAAAACTATTTTCTTATTTCTCAATCAAAACATGTTGTGGGTACTTAAAGAACTGATTCATGTAGAGGTGGTTCTTTTGAGCACCCAAAACACATCTTCAACTAGACTAGAAAATATTCACAATTTCAAGCTCAAATATTTTTTTGTTTATTCAGATGCAATTCAGACTAATTTTATCATAAAAGCAAATTCCTATGAATATTGATTAGGCTGCTCCTTAAGGAGCAATCTGATCTTAGTCCATGTTGTTTACAATATACCAAAGTACATTAGCAGAGGACATTTGTCGTGAACGTTGGGGAAAAAGGTTAAACCCTCATGAATATTCATGTTAGGCTCCACCCACTATGATTAATTATATAAATAAACTTTCATGTGGGTACATAGAACAGAGAAATTACTTGTCAGATCTACTAGTGTAGGATCAGATATATCATATTTCCATTAGTAAACAGAGTAGACCCTGATCAGGCAGCTCTTACAAGAGCTGCCTGATCTGGGTCTGCTCTGTTTGCAAAAGCGTTAAAAGATGTCTATGAGGTGAAGGGTTAAACCTGTTTTAGGGTCTATTTGGTTGAAAGAGTTGATAACCGGCCTTAAAATGACTGAGCAGGAAAAGAGTTTGTAGGGTCTTTAGTCTATTTTGGAAAATTGCTCAAGACTTATTTGTAATTGTTAATAAATTGTGAACGATACCGATGAAGTGTTAATAATAAATTGTGAAAGATACCCATGCAGAGATCTGGTTCTGTTTAGAATTGCTTAGTTGTCTTGCATTTTCTTGTCCAAGTTATGGATTGTAGAGGCTGTTAATTGGGAGGTTAAATTTAAACCCTAATGCGCCAATCACAACAAAGTCGTATGCTTTTCTCATCTGCTGAAAAGTTTAAGAAGCCTCAATAGCAAACAGTGTGGACGCTGTTTGCTTCCATGCTTAATTCGTCAGTAATGCTAGGCAATTATTTGCAGCAGACGACTTCAGCAGACTACATTTTCAGATGCATATTTTTCTTGGCGCTTTAAGGGTTGATACAGTGCAGTCCCTATATAACGCAAATTTGGATATTACAAGGGCATGTTGTAGCTCTGTATTTGTACACCATTGAATTTTACAAAGAAATTATAGGAAAATGACCGCGAACATTCTATAAATTCCTGCGCAGGGTTTTCCCTGACACACAAAACTGTGTGTTTTTGCGTATTTTCAATCAAAATGACCCGCAAAAAATTAACCAGTTCGTCAAGCAATTAAAAAAAATATTTTGTAAGTTTCCTCGCCAGTGAAATTGTACTTTTAAAATGCATCAGATTTCCTGTGGCAAATTATAGCTTTTGTTTGTTTGATTTGATTCTTTAGGTCCCATCAACAATCTTTCAGTTATGTAGGGATGGGTCTTCCTGGGTTGAACCAGTACTAAGCTAGGATATATGTGTCTTGCTCAAGGACACAACGCAATCTAATTATAGCCATTTTCTATAAAAAAAAAAGGTACCAAATCTAATGCGTGTATTTCATCAAACTCCCTGACAAAGTTGTCTGTCTCCTTAAATATCTTAGAGAAGAAATGACCACTAGGTGGCTAGGGGATGCAGCTGTTGGGGAGTTAAATACTGCATAGCAACCACATATCGCGTTTGGCATATTCAGTTGTTATTGTCATGTCATTATTGTCCCAGATTCGAAATCATGGCACAACAGTTTTTTTTTTTTAAGAAGTCTGGAGAATCCGACTTGCAGAAGAGCCAGTCATTGAGTGGGACTGATAACGCAAGCCCTGAAGCATCAAGCTCTGAGCCTCTTGCCAAAACACCAAAGGCCTCCTCTCCATGCGGTTTCTGGGACGATTGGATGAAACGTTTCAGCTGGCTAATCCTAGAGGCAAGAGGATGATGGCATAAGTTACTGTTTGATAGGGTACTTCGACTTGAAATTTTAGGGGGACATGCATTATGTTCAATGACCAAAATGCATGTGTACCTAAAATTTGAAATGATCCCTAATTCTAAACCTAGGGCAGGCTCCCAGATAAGAGTGTAACAGAAAATTATTTTTCTTATTTCTCAACCAAAACATATGTTGTGGGTACTCAAAAGAACCATTTGGATGAGACAGTTCTTTTGAGCACCCAAAACTCATGTTTAAACTGATGGTTCAGAAAATAATGGCAATTTTACGCTAAAGAAATATGCTTAACTGGCCCTTTGTTAGGGGGACATGATGTCCCCCAAATGAAAAAGTAAAGGAAAACCCTGCCTTTGTAAAATTGTCCCATTATAACATAATTCATTCATAACCCGGTCCATTTCTATGGACATCAAATGTAACGTTACTAAGGGACTACACTATACATACATTTAAAATTGCCAAAATTAAATATTTTTTTTAAACTAAAAAAAATTAATTATCCATCAAAAGACTCCGCTCTTGAAAAGTGAAACTTTTTACTTATGTGACCACCCAAGTATTAGCAGGGATGAGAACAGTCAGTCATTCTCAATCAGGAAAATATGTCAGTTGACTCCAAAATGGAGAAAAAGCGATTTTAAATCACTTATTAAAGGCTTAAAATAACAAAATATCAATAGAAACCAGTCAGTTTATGCTTATTTTATATCTAAAATTGAGTTTTAACTTCATTCAAACATAAATTTCAACAAAAACAACTGACATATAAATCATATGCCAGTGCTCAATCAGGAAATCCTGATCAATCCTGAACTTTCTCATCCCTGTATTAGGTGTGTAAGTTTTCTGAGAGCTTTGCTGTTTGCACACACAAAGAATGAAAGTAAATAGCAGTCAGAAGGCTCAGCCCAAATCCTGGGCTAGATGCATTGGACAGCTGCACACGCACATTAACTCTCCGTGCTAGTGTGGGAGCGCAGTGGCTCAGTGGTAGAGTGCTTGACTCGAGACCGAAGGGTAGCGGGTTCGAGCCTCACCGGCGTCACTGCGTTGTGGTCCTTGAGCAAGACACATTTATCCTAGCTTAGTACTGGTTAAACCCAGGAAGAACCGTCCCGCATAACTGAAAGATTGTTGAGTGGACGTAAAGAATCAAATCAAATCAAAAATCAAATCCGTGCTAGTGTCGCCTTGTCGTCTGCTGATAACCTTTACAAACAGTTTGGACCCAGATCAGGATCGACAAAATGTCGGTCCTGATATGGATCCAAACCGTTTGTCACTCTAATAGTGTTCCTGAAAGAATTATTTGAAAAAGTTAATATTGAAAAAAAAAAGTCAGCAGACGACGCCAAAAGTAGAAAAATTACCCAGCATTCAGCAAGAGTTTATTAGAATGACAAGTGCATGGGCGATAGTTTTAAGATTTGTGCCTAAACAATAGCTAAATGACTAGAATCTGCTAAAAAAACATGACTGCCAGGGGTGCAGGACCAGTTTCATTTTCCCTTTTATACCTATATGTGGGTGAAAGTTTTGGGGATTAATCCTGAATTCAGGATTTTGAGGCTGGTCAGTTTCAAAATGCTGAATTAAGGAGGTTATAATAGCTTCTTTGATTAGTTTTCAGCTATCTAAACACAATCATTTTAACTTTAAATTATCCATTTTTGTAGCCATCCTGCAAGTTTTAAAATTTGAATTTCAAAAGTTCAGGATTTTGGAAATGTTTAACTTTCACCCATGCCTATATAAGAAGCATCTCTATGGCCAGAATTTAAAGCATTTTGGCTGAAATGGTTACTTGATGACTTCAGAAATAGCTAAAACAAATTTGATCATTCAAAAGATATGGCTGCCAGGGAGATTGACTTATTACAGTTACCCCTGAAACCGATACTCAGAATTGAAAACAATTTGGCAAGAATGTTTTCTAGGCGATCTTTACAAGAATAGCGAAACTGAATTAATCTGTCAAAAACCTGTCAACCAGAGCTTGTATACCAATGACTCCTGCATCCATACATCAACATTTTCTCTGAAACGACTAGGCAAATTAAAGGAGACAAACACAAGTTTGTTCAAATGGTCCTGGTCACATGACCAAGATGACTGCCATGCCCATATATGGAAAAATATTCTCTAGAACCAAAATGCCTTGTACCTTAGGTTGACCTGGACTTATTTTACAGCAAGGTCAAATCTGATTCCTAATTTCTAATCAATTTTGGGTGCATAAAAGAACTGGCGAGTTCAATTCTGGCCCGGTCTCATACTTTCTTGGAGATTGATCATTAACAAATTTCTCAGTCATTCTACTCCTTCCACTGATTCAAGGTTACAAGCAAAAGTATATGTACAAAGTACTGGTTAACCGCTTAGTTCAGATTGCCCAGGAAAAAGTGTGGTTAGGTGAATGGAATGTCTCAACATGACCATAGCTGTTCACTGGGATGTTAAACCTCAAACCACACACACATAATACTTGAAAACGGTTCATATCAATGAACATTATTTACCGGGCCGCGTAGCGCAGTTGGTAACGTGTCTGGCTACAGATGCGTGTCTGACTGCAGATCCAGGTGTCGCCAGTTGGATCCCGGCCCGGTACCATACTTTCGTGGAGATTGATCATGAAATAATTTCTACGGTCACAACAACCCACAACTATTGCATTCATACTTTTTGAGTTATTGCATTTGTGGCCAGACAAAACTGGGACAATAACTACAGTAAAACCTGTCTAAAGCGGCCACTTAAAAAAAAGACAAAACAAAGGTCTTAAAGGCAAATGGTAGCTTAATGAAGGTTGAAAGTATTGCAGAATGCTCTCTTCGAGCATTCTGCAATACTTTTGACCTGCATTAAGCGATGATTGGTATTAAAAACAATTTTTGGTCTTCTTTTTGAGTGGCTGCTTAAGACAGGTTTTACTGTAAATCTCTTGTGCTGCAAGCTCATTTAACTTTTTTCCCATTTAGTGGCTACTTTAGTTGTCTGCTGATAGCCTTAGTTAACAGCTTGGATCCAGTTCAGGTCCAAACTGTTTAAAACTGGTTGTACTCCTGAAAGATTTTTTTAAACTTCACTTTTATCAAAAAAGAATCCGCAAACAAAAAGAAAAATATACCTGCAAAATGATCTTTTAAGTAAACGGTAGAAACTGATGTGAACATATTAAAAAAAATGGGCTGTTTTTGTCTTCTTGTGTGCAGTCTTCACTGAAGAGGGGATTTCTCGGTAACATCCATATACATTGGGTGAAAGTTTTCAGGATTATTCCTGAATACAGGATTTTGAGACTGACTTTCCTTAGAAAGTCAGCCTCAAAATCCTGAATTAAGCAGATTCTAATAGCTTCTTTTAATTTAATTTCAGTTTATCTAAAGACAATTGACCATTTAAACTTGAAATTCTTGATATTTGTAGGCAAACTGCAAGTTTAAGATTTGATTTTAAAAAAGTTCAGGTTTTTGGAAACTTTGAACTTTCACCCATGATTTTGCTTAAACTTGGCTTTCTATATTTGTTTCTGGGTCTTTTTGTCCAACTTATTGACATAATCTCCCTTGTTTGTGCACAAATTGACTGACATTATCTCCCTTGAGAAACAAGTGCCTAAATGCCTCAAATTGTGTTTAATTTGCAAAAGCAGGGATGAACTAATATTTTATGTTTGCTGTCATCTATTTTTAGACCACCAATCAAAATTTGTGTAGATTTTGCCAACTATCACCTGGTGCATGATGTGGAGATAAATGTCCCTCAACCGATGGGAGGGGGGCAAATTTCCCCCAACCGATGGGAGGGGGGGCAAATGTCCCCCAACCGATGGGAGTGGGACTTTGGTTTTTATTGCGGATCCCATCGGGGTTGCTGTACACTATATCGCAAGAACGAGTTGGCCCATTCCAACCAAATTTTCCTGGATTTGGTCATGATGAAAGAGTTGATAAGGTTCTTGTGACTATGATCCACAGGTTTAGATAAAAAAAAAATGGGCGTAAAATTGTAAATATTTTCTTACCCATATAATTAATTTCAACAGATGTTTTGGGTGCTCAAAAGAACCATTCTTTTCAGTACCCACAACATATGTTTTGGTTGAGAAATAAGAGAAATAGTTTTTTGTTGCGCACTCTTAACTAAAGGCCTGCCATGACCCAATTTTCTAGGTCACTGTTGGATAAAGCCAAAACTTGATTGTGTGCTCCTTATCTGCAAGGTGAATAGCGGATAAAGTCTGCACATATCAGCAGACTAACCTGAGCCTTCACTGATGCAACAAGTACCAAAATCTTGTAAACAACACACAGGCTCCAGATTTAAGTTTGTAATTGGAAATTATTTTTTTTATTTCTCAACCAAAACATATGTTGTGGGTACTCAAAAGAACCATCTCACTGAGACGGTTCTTTTGAGCATCCAAAACCAAAACATACATTAAAACTAATGGGTAAGAAAATATTTACAATTTTACGCTAAATTTTTTTGTTTCAAAATCTATGGGATTGATGTTAGTAAACTATGGTCTGCAGTGTTATGAGCATCACATATGGATCAGTGAGCAAGATTTCGGTACTTATTGCATCAGCAAAAGCTCAGGCAAGTTTATGGATATGTGCAGACTTGCCATAGCCTTCACTGCTTGCATACACAAAGTATGGATGTAGATTAAGGTGCATACCAAAATTTAGACCTCTCGTAGCTGGATACTTCAACTATTATCAAACGAAATCAAAAACAAATAACCGCAAAAAATATTTTGAAGCCTCTGAAGGTGAGGCGAAATGATTTGACTTATTGTAAATATTATTTTATAATTGCCCTCCACGGCTTGTTAGAAAATTTCTGTAAAACATTCCTTTTAGGATAGGAAATTAAGTGATTTTGGTGCTGTGCCATTAGATTGTTCATACCATGGATTTAGATATTTTATCTTTATTCCATATGCATCAAAACCTATTTTTCCGAAGAAAAAGTATGCGAGGTAAAATTTGATAAGTTTCTTTAACCTGTTCTGTTCTCCTTTTCGAACCTGTATTGTCTTCAGAAAGAACAAATATAAAGGCATGGAATTTTGGCCCTTCTGAGTGAAATATTATTGTGTAATTCATAGGTTTAGATAAACAAAATTTTTGAGCGTAAAATTGTTAATATTTTCTTATGCATCACATTTAACATATGTTTTGGGTGCTGAAAAGAAATGTCTCATTGAGTCATTTCTTTTGAGTACCCACAACATATGTTTTGGTTGAGAAATAAGAAAATTATTTTTTTTGGTTAGCACTCTTAACTTAAGTCCTGTGTATGGTTATAAAATTTAATAGTAAGTTGAAGTTATGTACCATTTTGTTTGGCAACTGGTATGTTTACATTTCATTGGTTGCTATGCTAAGTCTGTGGATTGAATTTGTTGGAAATTACATGGTAGTTCATTTTCCAATATTTTGTAGACTGATTTGAGAATTTGTCTTCTCAATTTTCCCTTAAAGCACTCATCTTAACTCTTTGCCCCCATGGTAATTTTTCATGCTTTTTTGTCGTCTGCTGTTTTATTATTATTATAATTATTATCAAAATTAACATTTTTGAAAAATTCTTTCAGGAATACCATCTGAGTGTCAAACAGATTGGATCCAGATCAGGCCCGACGTTTTGTCTGGCCTGATCTGGGTCCAATCTGTTTGCCAAGGTTATCAGCAGACGCCACTAGGAGGCTAAAAGTTAAATGAAATGTATTTTAGTAGAAAACTTGTTAGAAAAGAAAAATTTGCCTGAGAAAGCAGTATGCCTGCTCAGCTGTAAAGAGTATCATTTTTACCATACATATACACACATACAACAACACAAAGTGTGTGGCATTTTCAGAATTCAGTAACCACTTGTCGCGTTTTGATTTTTTTTGTTCAAAATAATCTATTCTCAGGGGAGACGCAGTTTAACCCATATATGGCATGGAATCTTTATACTGGTTTCACATGTAGACACCGGGGACCAGTGTTTCAAAGTTCCGTTAGCTTAACTCGCTGCCTTATGCAAACTTTAATGAACCAATATTTTTTATGGATTGTCATGTTTTCTTTGCCTTTAACTCTTTGCATGCTGGGTAATTTTTCATGATTTTTTTTGTCGTCTGCTGACTTTTTTTTTCTAAATTAACGTTTTAAAAAAATCCTTTCGGGAACACTTATCAGAGAGTCATAGTCTGGATCCTGATCAGGACGGACATTCTGTCGGTCCTGATCTGGGTTCAAACTGTTTGCAAAGGTTATCAGCAGACGACAAAAGTTGCCGCTAGCAAGGAGTTAAATATTTGTATAAAAAGAATTTATGGTGTATAAAGTTATTTGTGGCTCATTACATTTAACCTTTAATGATCCACCTATGATTTGCAGCAGGCGTTTCAAAGTAAAATTTGACGTCTGCTGCAGTGTGATATGTTGCTTTAAGGATTAAGCTAACTGTGTTTTGAAAAGATGGTCCTAGGATTCGCAAATATTTCATGAAGGTGAAGAAATATTAATAAAATGCATTTTGCAAAGAAATACCAATTTTTTGGTGTTCTGTTTTCCTTTTCTATCCCTGTATGTATGATAAGGCCAAGTAAAAATATCTTTGTTTAGGGTAGCTCTAGCCTAAATTTACTGGTGAAACCTAGAATTTTTTTCTAGTTTTCTGGAAAAAATATAATTTTATACATTTTGAAAGGCAAATGCCTTTCAAAATGCATAAATTTTTCTTTTTTTTTCCAGAAAAAAAAAATAATTAAAAAAAAAATATGTGTGCCTTCCCTACCTAAAATTTTCAGACCTGTTTCCCGAAACACACTTATTTTTTTATTTGGCCTAACTCGGTTGAGATGGATGAATATAGTCTGTGTTATATCTGTGTTAGTTCTGTCAAAATTTCTATCCATCTCTACGAGATCGGTGGATGAGATAGATGGGAAGTCATAAAGTAAAAAATAAAATTCTGATTGTTCGAAATACTTGTTTTCAGGATTGTTCCTGAATTCAGGATTTTGAGGCTGCCTCAAAATGCTGAATTAGGGAGATTATAATAAGTTCTCTGATTTACATTCAGTCTGTCTAAAAACAATTGACCATTTAAACTTCGAATTGTAAATATTTAGTGGGTATACGGCAAGTTTTAAGATTGAAGTTTCGAAAGTTCAGGATTTGGGAAATTTAGAACTTTCACCCATGTATTTTGAAATAATTTGGGACACATTGGATTTTGAGAAAAGGCCCTATTTATGAACTATTTTAATAACTGTCTATAAAAACATGTTTTTGGCGCGTAATAACCGATTGAGATGGACTGGTTGTTGAATTTCTATCTTGCATGATATAGGTGTTCGAGCGTACAGTGAAATCCATCTATCGATGTTTGGAATTGGATGGGTACAGTCAATCAGATTTCTATCCCTGGTACATTTAGATTCTATTGCTGTCTATGATATCAATTGAGCTGTGACACATGATTTCCAACATTGTGGTATGTGCGACCAGCAAAGCCTCAGACCAGCCTGCGCGTACGCAGTCTGATCAGAGCCTTTGCTAGTCGCTTGAGTATTCTAAGATTGTTAAGCTACTGACCGAACGTCATTTGGAGTTTCTAAGCTTAAAAGGAGACTGCACAGGCTCGTCTGATTGTCAAATTGTTGGAAATCACATGCACTGGCTCATATCAATTAAATTTATTTCTTCCATATCTGTACAATATCACATAATCAGTGAGATGTATGTACACTTTATCCCTGTATACCGTTGTTGTGATGGGTCAATACAGATTCTATCCCTGTCTGTATGGTATGGATGTTTTGGATTTCTACCTGTCTGTATGATATGGGTGTTTGTAATGGAAAAGATATTGTCAAGATTTCTGTCTTTGTTTATATGGTTTGGAGTAAATAAGTACTGTTCGGTTATATCCCTGTATGTATGGTACTGTTGATTTAGGAGCCACTGTGCTGTAGTGGATAAACCACTCACCCTGTAAACCAGGGATTGTGGGTTCATACCCTGGCTTCTACAGTCTGTTGGATGAGGCTAAGCCATGACCCTTTCCCCATATGACTAGCTGTTAGTGAGAGGTTAATCACAAACATATTTTAGATAAATGGTTTGGTCAGATTCTATCCCTGTGTATGATACTGGGGTTTGAGATGTATGGGTAAGGTCAGATTTTATCCCTGTGTATGATACTGGTGTTTGAGATGAATGGGAACAGTCAGATTCTATCCCTGTATGTATGATACTGGTGTTCGAGATGAATGGGTACGGTCAGATTCTATCCCTGTATGTATGGTACTGGTGTTTGAGATGAATGGTTACATTCAGATTCTATCCCTGTATGTATGGTACTGGTGTTTGAGATGAATGGGAACAGTCAAATTCTATCCCTGTTTGTATGATACTGGTGTTCGTGATGAATGGGAACCGTCAGATTCTATCCCTGTATGTATGGTACTGGTGTTTGAGATGAGTTGGTACATTTAGATTCTATCCCTGTATGTGTGATACTGGTGTTTAAGATGAATGGGTACATTTAGATTCTATCCCTGTGTATGATACTGGTGTTTGAGATGAATGGGTACAATCAGATTCTATCCCTGTATGTATGGTACTGGTGTTTGAGATAAATCGCAGGGTTCCCACCATCAAGGAAAACCTGGAAAATGGACAAAATGAATTCCATGCATGGAAAAATCTTGGAATTTGATATTTTGAAGAAAAACCTGGAAAAATCATGGAATTTCAAAAATTTGAATTATGGAAAATCATTGAATTTTGAAAAAAGTTGAGGAGATATTGAAGCATGTGTAGCAAGCACTAAATGAATCGGGTTCACATGATTTATCTTGGCTTCAGAAAATTTTCCTATTACATAATTTAAAAGCTGCTTAAACAGATAACTCTTTAAGACTTTTAATAATTATGTTTGACTAAGTACTATAAATAAAATCAGATAATTTTTTACACATGTTAGGCAAAATATAGGATTATCGGTTTTTCAGTCATGAATAAATAAATAAAAAAAAATTCAAACTTAAGAAATTTAAGCACTGAGAAGTTGAAATGGTGGTGAATGCAGACTTTCAAGGGGGCCCTACTTTTCTTACTTTTTTGTTTTGCTCCTATTTTTCCCTTTCCTTTCTTGAAAATGCCCTACTGTCCCTACTTTTTCACTTTAAAATGTCATTTACGTGATAAAAATACAGAAATTTTTCCTCACTTGCTTTGCTCGCTTAGATTTATTAATTAATGATTAGGTTTTCTAAGGAGCAGACCGGTAAAACATTTCAAATTTCTAACCAGAAATGTCACTCTTTTTTCCTTGTATGATTGTCACCGCTATTATCAATCTTATTTAGTGTGAAATTTCTTATTTTATGTTTATCTAACAACTCATTGAAATGAATTTTGTATTTGGAAAATCCCTACTTTTTTACACTGATTATCCCTACTTTTTCACTACTTTTTACAAAATGTTATCCATACTTTTCCCTAATTTTTTTGAAGGGCACATAAAAGCCTGTGAATGAATGCCTATAAGGGGTTGTTGGAGGCCTTAATTTATAAAGTTACTATAAATAATGCAAATTTTATACAGAAAGAAAGCCGTGCTTAAATCGTTGAAAATGAAAAACTAGAGCTCGTAGTCGATGGGGCGCCATCGCAAATCCCCACGCTAAAGTTTTTGATTCCCCCAGCACCCCACAGTCCCACCCCGTGGCATGACCTTGGCAACAGAATGAAGATTCTGTTCAATATGTTTTCTATCTTTTATTTGTGAGACCACACACAAAGTTTGGTATAAAAATCTTTGAAATTGACATGTTAATGATATTTGACCTTTTGACCTTGCCCCAAGGTCACCAGTTTGACCCTAGGATGAAAATGTTACTTGCATTTTGTTCTGCTCGTCATCCCCGTCGATTTGATATGCTACATGACAATGTTTGAAAAGAAAAATTGTTTGACCCCCTGGGTACCCCCAGTGCCCAAAAGTCCCACCCCTGGGGCATGATCCAGGTGACAGAATAAAAATCCCGTCTGATATGTTTTGTATCTTTCATTTGTGAGAACATGCACAAAGTTTGCTATAAAAATCTTTGAAATTGACATGTTAATGATATTTGACCTTTTGACCTTGCCCCAAGGTCACCAGTTTGACCCTAGGATGAAAATGTTACTTGCATTATGTTCTGCTCGTCATCCCCGTCGATTTGATATGCTACATGACAATGTTTGAAAAGAAAAATTGTTTGACCCCTTGGGTACCCCCAGTGCCCAAAAGTCCCACCCCTGGGGCATGATCCAGGTGACAGAATAAAAATTCCGTCTGATATGTTTTGTATCTTTCATTTGTGAAAACACACACAAAATTTGGTATAAAAATCTTTGAAATTGACATGGTAACCCAAATTTAATGATATTTGACCTTTGACCTCATCCCTAGGTCACCAGTTTGACCTGGGATAAAAATGTTACTTGCATTCTGTTCTGTGCGTCATCCCTGTCGATCTGATATACCACATAACCATGTTTGAAAAAATTTTTTTTTGACCCCCTGGGCACCCCCAGCGCCCCAAAGTCCCACCCCTAGGGCATGACCCAGGGGACAGAATAAAAATCCCGTCTGATATGTTTTGTATCTTTCATTTGTGAGAACATGCACAAAGTTTGCTATAAAAATCTTTTAAATTGACTTTGTAATTGAAATTAAATGATATTCAACCTTTTGACCCCTACCAAGGGCCCCAGGGGGCGGGGCCAAAAAAAAGTATGACGTTGCACGCCCCATTCATGTCAGTAACTCACACACCAAATTTGGTTGAATTTCGTCCAATGGTTTAGGAGATAGCATAACGGACAGACGGACGGAGGCGATCACAATATCCTCTTCCCTTTTTTAAAAAAGCGTGGGGATAATGATCATGGAAATTCATGGAAAAATCATGGAATTTCAGTTTTGAAAACTGGTGGGACCCCTGAATCGGAACAGTCAGATTCTATCCCTGTGTATCGTACTGGTATTTAAGATAAATCGAAACAGTCAGATTCTATCCCTGTGTATGATACTGGTGTTTGAGATGAATGGGTACAGTTAGATTCTATCCCTGTATGTATGGTACTGGTGTTTGAGATGAATGGGAACAGTCAGATTCTATCCCTGTATGTATAGTACTGGTGTTTGAGATAAATGGGAACAGTCAGATTCTATCCCTGTATGTATGATACTGGTGTTTGAGATAAATGAGAACAGTCAGATTCTATCCCTGTATGTATGATACTGGTGTTTGAGATGAATGGGAACAGTCAGATTCTATCCCTGTATGTATGGTACTGGTGTTTGAGATGAATGGGTACAGTTAGATTCTATCCCTGTGTATAATACTTGTGTTTGAGATGAATGGGAACAGTCAGATTCTATCCCTGTGTATGGCAATGGTGTTTGAGATAAATGGGAACAGTCAGATTCTATCCCTGTATATGATACTGGTGTTTGAGATGAATGGGTACAGTCAGATTCTATCCCTGTGTATGGCAATGGTGTTTGAGATAAATGGGAACAGTCAGATTCTATCCCTGTATATGATACTTGATTATGAGATAAATTGGAACAGTCAGATTCTATCTCTGTATGTATGGTACTGGTGTTTGAGATGAAATTGTATGGCACTGGTGTTTGAGATTATGTGTAGTCTGATTCTATCCCTGTATGTATGGTACTGGTGTTTGAGATAAATGGGAACAGTCAGATTCTATCCCTGTGTATGATACTGGTGTTTGAGATAAATGTGAACAGTCAGATTCTATCTCTGTATGTATGGTACTGGTGTTTGAGATGAAATTGTATGGCACTGGTGTTTGATATTATGTGTAGTCTGATTCTATCCCTGTATGTATGGTACTGGTGTTAGAGATAAATGGGAACAGTCAGATTCTATCCCTGTGTATGGCACTGGTGTTTGTGATAAATTGGAACAGTCAGATTCTATCCCTGTGTATGGCACTGGTGTTTGAGATAAATTGGAAGTCAGATTCTATCCCTGTGTATTGCAATGGTGTTTGAGATGAATGGGAACAGTTAGATTCTATCCCTGTATGTATGGTACTGGTGTTTGAGATGAATGAGTACAGTTAGATTCTATCCCTGTATGTATGATACTGGTGTTTGAGATGAATGGGTACATTCAGATTCTATCCCTGTATGTATGATACTGGTGTTTGAGATGAATGGGTACAGTCAGATTCTATCCCTGTATGTATGATACTGGTGTTTGAGATGAATGGGTACATTCAGATTCTATCCCTGTATGTATGATACTGGTTGTTACGATGCAGAATAGATGGAACAACAGAATCAGTGATGGTTGCGTATACGCACAAATACGCAAAGGTTTAGGTATGCACCTGGTCACCTATTCGAACCATGATACGGTACCTTTTCTACTAATAGTCCCAATAAAAGGTAGGTTTGTCTGAGATGGAATTCATTGTGTCTATATTTATCAACGCTTGCACGATTTCCTTACTTTTCTTGAATATCTGTGAAATCTTGTGCATTTTTCAATATATAAAGGATGGAATTTCCCATTCTTGTAAGGGGACATTTTAAACATACCGTTGAAAGGTTCGATATAGAGACACTATTCATTATTATAAAAGAATCTTGTGTCCCCTCCTACGTTGGAGGCTGAATGTTGGTGAGCAAAAATGATTGTTACCTGAGGGCACTTATTAGCTGTCCCCCTCAGGCCACGACCAGCGTGGATCAGGCCCAATAGTTACATCCAACCACGTAGAATAGCCCGAGTTGGAAGCCAACCGGCTTGAATTGTTATAAGTGAATCTGACATCCCAACGTGGGGATACGATCAGGAAGAACCACTTATACTAATCCTGACGTCTAGAACGACGATCAGTATTACGCGCAAGAAATACTATGCGAAACCAGTGATGACCAAAGTACAGGTTCGATCACCTCAGCGCCGATGGTCTGAAGTAGACAAGTGCGGCTAAGAAGACATAGTGTTTGCGAGACGCGTGAAATATCAACAGTTATAGTGTTCGCGGGACGCGTATAATCTCGAGATTTCTCGTCAATACGAGAACTGAAATATTAAAGGGCCCAATTTTTTTTCCTATGAGAACTTAAGCTATATGTTAATCATATTCTTTACGTCTTTTATTTCTGACTGGTTGACGTACATCTAGAGCAGGACACTCCAAGATTGATTCTAATTGAAATGATCTTGGAGTGGCAACTTGCCCTAGTATAGGATGGTCAATTAGCCAGAAATAACAGCGTAGGTGGTGGCATTGTATATTAATGTGTTGTTGATGTTTTCTTAGTACATAAAGTACTGAAAAGTTTTTGCTAGTTGTGTGCATTATTTTTCCCTGGTAGCATCGTCATCGCATAAAGGAATTTTCCAATAAGATTTCCCCTCTTCCTTCCTGACCAGCTTTATGTCGTAACACTGGTGTTTGAGAATGATGGGTACAGTAAGATTTTATCCCTGTATGTATGATACTGGTGTTTGAGATGAATGGGTACATTCAGATTCTATCCCTGTATGTATGATACTGGTGTTTGAGATGAATGGTTACATTCAGATTCTATCTCTGTATGTATGATACTGGTGTTTGAGATGAATGGGTACATTCAGATTCTATCCCTGTATGTATGGTACTGGTGTTTGAGATAAATGGGTACATTCAGATTCTATCCCTGTATGTATGATACTGGTGTTTGAGATGAATGGGTACATTCAGATTCTATCCCTGTATGTATGGTACTGGTGTTTGAGATAAATGGGTACATTCAGATTTTATCCCTGTATGTATGATACTGGTGTTTGAGATGAATGGTTACATTCAGATTCTATCCCTGTATGTATGATACTGGTGTTTGAGATGAATGGGTACATTCAGATTCTATCCCTGTATGTATGATACTGGTGTTTGAGATAAATGGGTACATTCAGATTCTATCCCTGGGTATTGTACTGGTGTTTGATATGAATTGGTACATTCAGATTCTATCCCTGTATGTATGGTACTAGCCTGGGTTCCAGTCTGATCATTTTTCTTCTTTTCTTATTTTTCCATTCCTCAAATCAATAACAGACAACAGATACTTCTGATGTCTTATCTTTTTATTATCTTAATTCTTAGAATATTTAGTATATGAAATATTGACAAAAAATAAATTGACAAAACAAAAACCAATATTGACGACTGGACCCAGGCTAGTATGGTACTGGTGTTTGAGATAAATGGGTACATTTAGATTCTATCCCTGAATGTATGATACTGGTGTTTGAGATGAATGGGTACATTCAGATTCTATCCCTGTATGTATGATACTGGTGTTTGAGATGAAAGGGTACAGTCAGATTCTATCCCTGTGTATGATACTGGTGTTTGATATGAATTGGTACATTCAGATTCTATCCCTGTATGTATGATACTGGTGTTTGAGATGAATGGTTACATTCAGATTCTATCCCTGTATGTATGATACTGGTGTTTGAGATGAATGGGTACATTCAGATTCTTTCCCTGTGTATGATACTGGTGTTTGAGATGAATGGTTACATTCAGATTCTATCCCTGTATGTATGATACTGGTGTTTGAGATGAATGGGTACATTCAGATTCTATCCCTGTATGTCGAGATGAATGGGTACGGTCAGATTCTATCCCTGTATGTATGATACTGGTGTTTGAGATGAATGGGTACAGTCAGATTCTATCCCTGTATGTATGATACTGGTGTTTGAGATGAATGGGTACATTCAGATTCTATCCCTGTATGTATGATACTGGTGTTTGAGATGAATGGGTACATTCAGATTCTATCCCTGTATGTATGATACTGGTGTTTGAGATGAATGGGTACATTCAGATTCTTTCCCTGTATGTATGATACTGGTGTTTGATATGAATGGGTACATTCAGATTCTATCCCTGTATGTATGATACTGGTGTTTGAGATGAATGGTTACATTCAGATTCTATCCCTGTATGTATGATACTGGTGTTTGAGATGAATGGTTACATTCAGATTCTATCCCTGTATGAATGATACTGGTGTTTGAGATGAATGGGTACATTCAGATTCTATCCCTGTATGTATGATACTGGTGTTTGAGATGAATGGGTAAGGTCAGATTCTATACCTGTGTATGATACTGGTGTTTGAGATGAATGGGTACGGTCAGATTCTATCCCTGTATGTATGATACTGGTGTTTGAGATGAGTTGGTACATTCAGAATCTATCCCTGTATGTATGATACTTGTGTTTGAGATGAACGGGTATATTCAGATTCTATCCCTGTATGTATGATACTGGTGTTTGAGATGAATGGGTACATTCAGATTCTTTCCCTGTGTATGATACTGGTGTTTGAGATGAATGGTTACATTCAGATTCTTTCCCTGTATGTATGATACTGGTGTTTGAGATGAATGGGTACATTCAGATTCTTTCCCTGTGTATGATACTGGTGTTTGAGATGAATGGGTACATTCAGATTCTTTCCCTGTATGTATGATACTGGTGTTCGAGATGAATGGTTACATTCAGATTCTATCCCTGTGTATGATACTGGTGTTTGAGATGAATGGGTACATTCAGATTCTTTCCCTGTGTATGATATTGGTGTTTGAGATGAATGGGTACATTAAGATTCTATCCCTGTGTATGATATTGGTGTTTGAGATGAATGGGTACATTAAGATTCTTTCCCTGTGTATGATATTGGTGTTTGAGATGAATGGGTACATTAATATTCTTTCCCTGTGTATGATATTGGTGTTTGAGATGAATGGGTACATTCAGATTCTTTCCCTGTGTATGATATTGGTGTTTGAGATGAATGGGTACATTAAGATTCTTTCCCTGTGTATGATATTGGTGTTTGATATGAATTGGTACATTCAGATTCTATCCCTGTATGTATGATACTGGTGTTTGAGATGAATGGTTACATTCAGATTCTATCCCTGTATGTATGATACTGGTGTTTGAGATGAATGGGTACATTCAGATTCTATCCCTGTATGTATGATACTGGTGTTTGAGATGAAAGGGTACAGTCAGATTCTATCCCTGTGTATGATACTGGTGTTTGATATGAATTGGTACATTCAGATTCTATCCCTGTATGTATGATACTGGTGTTTGAGATGAATGGTTACATTCAGATTCTATCCCTGTATGTATGATACTGGTGTTTGAGATGAATGGGTACATTCAGATTCTTTCCCTGTGTATGATACTGGTGTTTGAGATGAATGGTTACATTCAGATTCTATCCCTGTATGTATGATACTGGTGTTTGAGATGAATGGGTACATTCAGATTCTATCCCTGTATGTCGAGATGAATGGGTACGGTCAGATTCTATCCCTGTATGTATGATACTGGTGTTTGAGATGAATGGGTACAGTCAGATTCTATCCCTGTATGTATGATACTGGTGTTTGAGATGAATGGGTACATTCAGATTCTATCCCTGTATGTATGATACTGGTGTTTGAGATGAATGGGTACATTCAGATTCTATCCCTGTATGTATGATACTGGTGTTTGAGATGAATGGGTACATTCAGATTCTATCCCTGTATGTATGATACTGGTGTTTGATATGAATGGGTACATTCAGATTCTATCCCTGTATGTATGATACTGGTGTTTGAGATGAATGGTTACATTCAGATTCTATCCCTGTATGTATGATACTGGTGTTTGAGATGAATGGTTACATTCAGATTCTATCCCTGTATGTATGATACTGGTGTTTGAGATGAATGGGTACATTCAGATTCTATCCCTGTATGTATGATACTGGTGTTTGAGATGAATGGGTAAGGTCAGATTCTATACCTGTGTATGATACTGGTGTTTGAGATGAATGGGTACGGTCAGATTCTATCCCTGTATGTATGATACTGGTGTTTGAGATGAGTTGGTACATTCAGAATCTATCCCTGTATGTATGATACTTGTGTTTGAGATGAACGGGTATATTCAGATTCTATCCCTGTATGTATGATACTGGTGTTTGAGATGAATGGGTACATTCAGATTCTTTCCCTGTGTATGATACTGGTGTTTGAGATGAATGGTTACATTCAGATTCTTTCCCTGTATGTATGATACTGGTGTTTGAGATGAATGGGTACATTCAGATTCTTTCCCTGTGTATGATACTGGTGTTTGAGATGAATGGGTACATTCAGATTCTTTCCCTGTATGTATGATACTGATGTTTGAGATGAATGGTTACATTCAGATTCTATCCCTGTGTATGATACTGGTGTTTGAGATGAATGGGTACATTCAGATTCTTTCCCTGTGTATGATATTGGTGTTTGAGATGAATGGGTACATTAAGATTCTATCCCTGTGTATGATATTGGTGTTTGAGATGAATGGGTACATTAAGATTCTTTCCCTGTGTATGATATTGGTGTTTGAGATGAATGGGTACATTAATATTCTTTCCCTGTGTATGATATTGGTGTTTGAGATGAATGGGTACATTCAGATTCTTTCCCTGTGTATGATATTGGTGTTTGAGATGAATGGGTACATTAAGATTCTATCCCTGTATGTATGATACTGGTGTTTGAGATGAATGGTTACATTCAGATTCTATCCCTGTGTATGATATTGGTGTTTGAGATGAATGGGTACATTAAGATTCTATCCCTGTGTATGATATTGGTGTTTGAGATAAATGGGTACATTAAGATTCTATCCCTGTGTATGATACTGGTGTTTGAGATGAATGGGTACATTCAGATTCTATCCCTGTGTATGATACTGGTGTTTGAGATGAATGGGTACATTCAGATTCTTTCCCTGTGTATGATATTGGTGTTTGAGATGAATGGGTACATTAAGATTCTATCCCTGTATGTATGATACTGGTGTTCGAGATGAATGGGAACAGTAAGATTATATCCCTGTATGTGAGTAGTATTCCGACACCAGGCTTCAAGGTCATAGCAGGTCAAAGGTCACATTGTACTAAATGTGCGCCTATCCGTTTATGTGTGGTATTGGTGTTGGAGGTGGACAGGTAGTCTAGATTCTATCCCTGTATGTTTGATACTGGTGTTCAAGATGAATGGGTACAGTCAAATCTTATCCCTGTATGTATGACACTGGTTTTCCAGATGAATGGGATCAGTCAGATTATATCCCTGTATGTGAGTAGCCTTCAGACACCCTACTTCAAGGTCAAGGTCATAGCAGGTCAAAGGTCACATTTACTAAATGTGTGTGTATCCGTGTATGTGTTGTATTGGTGTTGGCATTCAGATTATATCCCTATATGTGAGTAGTCTTCAGACTGAATGTTTCAGATACCCTGTTCAAGGCCAAGGTCATAGCAGGTCAAAGGTCATGTACACTGAATGTATGTCCACTCCTTAACCCCTGGTCAAATTCTGGAAATATTTTATACACATGAAAAACACATGCAGATAATGTGCAGAGCAAAAATTAAAGATGCTCTGTGTCAGCTCATAGCAGCTGGTCAAAGGTCACATGTACACACATATCTCTTGATTTCCTGGTCTGATTCTTGAAATATATCTCACAAACATGCCCAACTCAATGATACAGCATGCAGAGGTTTCAGAAATCCTGCTTCAAGGTCAAAGCAGAAGGTCAAAGGTAACATCCATATGTCTTTCCGTCGAAGGACATTTAAATTTTTTAATATCTTGAAATCATAGAAGTCCAATTATGATTATATTTCACTCTCATGCCTTCAGTGAAATGCCCTCAGAGTGAATGTTTCATACTCCCTGTTTCAATGTCATATCTGGTCATACATACTGAATTAGTGTCCACTCCATATCTCCTTGGCCATTGATCCAATTCTGAAAAGATTTTACACACATGCTCACCTCATTGAGACAATATGCAGAGTAATCGTTAGACACCCTGCTTCAAGGTCGAGATCATAGTGAGAGGTCAAAGGTCATATGTCAGCAGGTCGCACATACTGAATTAGTGTCCACTCCATATCTCCTTAGCCATTGATCCAATTCTGAAAATATTTCACACACATGCTCACCTCATTGAGACAATATGCAGAGTAATAGTTAGACACCCTGCTTCAAGGTCAAGATCATAGAGAGAGGTCAAAGGTCATATGTACAGAACTTGGGAGTTTGCTCCATTCTCCTAAACACCTGCTCAGATTGTTAAATGATGTTGCACCTGGGAGTGAAATAATGCCATGCATTATCGATAAACTACTATGGGGTTAACAGATTTTTGGGAAACATTATGAAATGACGCTTTTAACGTCACGCAAAAAAACCTACAGTTTCGCGCCAAAAATGAGACTTCAAAATAGTTTTAATCTCATATGATAAATAGAACCTTACATTCGTGCTCAGTATTATTGGATTTATAAAACTTGTTGCAAAAAAGAGATAAAATGCTCGGCAAGCCTCACATTTTATCGCTTTTTCCCCAACTCTTTTAATAAATTCAATAAAACATGAGCACTCATGTAAGATCCTCTATTTTTCACACACATGTCCACATCAATGTTAAAACTTGCAGAGTGAAGGTTTCAAACACCCTGCATCAACACCATAGCAAGTGGTCACAGAATTTGTGTCTGCTTCATATTTCATGAATCCCTGTAGGTCCGATTCTGGAAATATTTTACACACATTTCTATCTCAATGAGCAGACATTCAGAGTGAAGATTATCATGGGCGAAAGTTAAAAATTTCCCAAATCCTGAACTTTCAAAACTCGAATCTTAAAACTTGCAGTATGCCCACTAAATAGTCACAATTTCAAGTTTAAATGGTCAAATGCCTTTAGACAGACAAAAAGTAAATCAGAGCAGCTATTGTTATCTCCCTGATTCAGAATTTTGAGGCTGACTTTCTGTGGAAAGGAATAATCCTGAAAACTTTCACTCATGGATTATGCTTGCCCATTTGCAAGGTCAATAGTCATAGTGGAAGATCACATATACAGACTTTGTGACTGTTCCATATCTCATGAAAATTTTCCACACAGGTCTCCACTTCAAAAAGAGAACATACAGAGCCCCGCTAGATCATATTCATAGGGGGTGGGGGTGTCAAAGGTTATACATACAGAAATGGTGTACACTTGATAGTACCTCTCTTTATTGACCAGTTCTCAATAGGATCCATGGGTGAAAGTTGAAAATTTCCAAAATCCTGAACTTTAGAAATCCAAATTTTAAAAATTGCAGGATGTCTGCAAAAATAGGAAATTTAAAGTTAAAATGATTGTGTTTAGATAATCTGATAACTAATCAAAGAATCTATTACAATCTCCTTAATTCAGCATTTTGAGGCTGACTTTCCTTAGAAAGTCAGCCTCAAAATGCTGAATTCAGGATTAATCCTGAAAACTTTCACCCATGAGGATCTGATACTGTAAATTCAGAAATTTTCGCGAGGGTTTCATTTTCGTGAAACTTTGCAGATGGAGAAATCACTCTGCTGTTTACTGATGTAGGAAAATCATGCACCGGTCGAGAATTTTAAACATGTCTTTTAACTTTTTTCACGAAAAATTATTCTCACAAAAAACTCTGAATTTACAGTAAGTAGTGATTATTACCCATTTTCATTTGGGCCACGTGAGAAACCTGTCTTTGGGGTTTCCTACAAAGTGAGACTCAAACCAGTCTGGTCAGCTACAGAGACTAGCTAGAAAATTGAAAGTTTGCTTGTAGCAAGTTTAGATACGATACTTTCCAATAAGTGAATAACAAAGGCGCTGATCAGACTGCACATGCGCAGGCTGATCAGACTGTGCACATGCGCAGGCTGGTCTGCACTTTTGTTGTTTGCAAACACCGAAGAACGGTTTTCTCGCGTTGAGGCCCATTTTGTGATAACAGACTTACTGACTGATATACTTACTAGATATGTTAAACCTGATGAGTCAATGACTATCTTTAGGTAACTGCCAAAGGTCAAGGTTGAACTTTCAGCCAAGGTAGCTTATGTTAGATTGCAAACATATTTCTCTCAGAAACCAAAGGGATAACTGAAGTCAATTTTCTTTTAGAAATCCTTTCCATGTGAGAACCTTAACCCTTTGTATACTAATGGATTCATCCATCTGGTTTGATATAATAAACGTGGGATAGTCCATTGTACAGATCTAAAATTTTCTCTGAAGATCTTTTTTACTTCCTTAACAGTGTAGACCCTGATGAAATGCCGCATCATGTGGCATTTCATCTGGGTCTTCGCTGTTTATAAAAGTACCGGTTTAGGGGTTTCCCGAATACAAAGGGTAAATATGACTCGGGGTCATAGCCACAGGCTTTATCATGTTGAAGCCCACCAAATAAAACGTAGAATTAAGAGATATCTGGCCTGGTTACTTTATTTTTCAGATTGCGAATAACAAAGGTGCTGATCAGACTGCGCAAATGTGCATGCTGGTCTGTGCCTTTGTTGTTCCGAAACAACACAGTCTGGGTTTCTAGCATCGAGGTCCATAATGATGTTGAAGCCAAGGCTTCCTGGCTTCCGCCTGGCTACGCGCCTGTGACTATAATTATGGCCCAGGTAACATGACCAAAGCAACTGCCATTCCCATGCTAGGTTAAAACTTCAAAATCTTCTACCTCTTTTTCTTTATATAAAATGCAAAATGGTAAATACTCATGGCCTTTAGGTGATGGAGGCATAAAATAAAATAAAAAACAGTGTCTTTGTAGCACATTTTATTACTTAACTGCATTTATGAAGTGTCTTCTTTATGTTGCACATTTATGTAGAATTGCTGATGCCCAATTGGACCTATTTATACCAGTGACGATTTCGGCAAATATTGGAAAACTTGGCAATTATGGCTAAATTTGGCCAACAGTATTCCTATTGGTTTTTGATTGGACAAGTTCAAGCTTTTTCAATAAGCTAATAAATTGTCCCTAACACAGTAGGCTGACCTTGTGCCAATACCAAATTAATAACATAATAATAGTAGAAGCCCCTTGACCAATAAAAACACTATTCTAACACACCTCGCCTATAGAGTCAATGCATAAAAAATCGTAATATATCAAAAAATATTTCACAGTTTTGAAAGTGTGAGGAAAACATGCGCTAGCTGATGTCATTTATTACTGCAAAATGACGTCAGTCGTATAGTTAGATGGTGTAATGTTGTTTTTACGCTTGAAAGACGTTACAAATACATGCAAACATATGCAACACTGTCCAACTATTGGCGCAATGGCGGAAAGTTTGATGAAGCTGAAGACTTCAAATGTGTTTTCGTTGTTTATTGTGTGTTAGAATCGAAATAGATCAGCTCTAGTGCGTGAATGATTTGATCTTCTTTACAACTGACCTCCAAACAGTGAACTATTACACGACAATTCACTGCTAGAGCTGATCTATTTCTTAAATATTAAATTTATGGTTAACTTTGTTGGCCGAGTTCAAGTTTTTCTATAAAGCTAATAAATTGCCACTAATCTCATAATTTCCTATATGGGCCTCGACACAAGAAAACCTGTCTTCGGTGGTTTGCAAACAACACAGGCGCAGACCAGCCTGCGCATCCACACAGTCTGATCAGCGCCTTTGTTATTCGCTTTTTGGAAAGTGCCATATTTAACCTTGCTACAGGTTGTGTAACTGGCCCTGGAGCCAATACACCAGACTTTGATAATAAGGCAGCTGTTGCATTTTGAAATGCTTGCTTGCTCCCAATGTCATAACTCTTCAGAAACTCCCAGTACTTGTGTTTTCAGCACTATCAAGATGTGCTTGAGCTATCAATCTCAATGCATCAACTCCCCGGTACTAGTGATTTCAGCACTATCAAGATGCCACAAGAAGGTCTTGGGTTTCTTCTTCTAAACCAATCTTTTTCATGACTCCTCGCAAGGTCTCCACAGTGGTGGCCTCAGTAACTTCCTCCTACAAAACAACCAAAATGACCAAAATTGAGTTTTACTTAAGGATTGACATATCGATTTTTAGCTTGCACTGTATGATGCAAAACATTTGGTTTTTTAATGTCTGTGAAGCCCGAAGGGCTACTCGGAGACATTAAAAAGCTGATGTTTTGCCTCATCCAGTGCAAGCTAAAAATCTGCATTTCAATCGTATTTACATTTAATATTATCAATCAAAGATGCCGTACAATCTTACACCCAGCCCCGCTTGTTACCCTTTTAAAATATTTATTTGTAACCGGGGTGTTGGAACAGGCATCCAGCTAAACTCTTGTATACTACGTCATGTCAATATGTTAATTAGGTCATGGTGATACGATTATTACATCACACAAACACAATAAGCAGAGCCAGTCATTGGCTGACGTTAACATTAGTCTGCCCAAGGCCTGGGTCAGATCTTAAGATCGTTCAATGTTTTGCATCAAGAAATGCAAACATCTGGAATGTTAGGTTTCATCTAAGGCAAATACAATGTAAATGGAAATACATCAGTTTGAGATGCATTGATACTAGGTGATGGCACTATAGGGCAGCCATGTTGTAGGTCAAAACTCATTATAGCTAGTGGAGAATTTTGTTCTTTATTTTATTTTTGGAATATCACAGAAACAAACTAATGAAATCCATGTAGATTATTTGTTTGTGTAGATGCTTTACATCACAGTCAACAATTTTTCGGTCATGTCATGGCATTTTTCTGTCTTCCTGGGTGCAAAGGATTAAGTGTCTTGCTCAAGGGCAATCTATAGTAGTTCCAGTGAGTCTCGAACTAGATCCTCAATCCCAAGTCATACACTCTATCTCTGAACCACTGCACTCCTATCCCAATACAGATTAACCCTGAATATACTGTTTGCTTATCATGTCTGCTGCAAATATTCAGATGCTCTCCAGACTACTTTAACCGTGGAAGCAAACACTATGAACCCGGCTGATTGGAATCCAAACAGTTTCACTCTCTGATGCTGTTGCTAAAGTGTTTTTTTTTAATTGAGTTTTGAAAAAAATCCGTAAACGACAAAAAAAGCCTTCAAAATTACCCAGCAGGCATAGACTTAATGCAGAATGCAACTCCATATGATTTCAGGCCTCCAGATAAGAGTGTGAAATTAAAAGTTTATCTTTCCACCAAAAAATGGTGTGGTACTCAAAAGAACTGTCTCAATGAGACGGTTCTTTTGAGCACCCAAAACCTATGTTTAAATAGATGGGTAAGAAAATAATTACAATTTTACGCTAAAAAAATCCATATCTGGACCTATGATATAACATACCATCCATAAAGTAAGGACTTTCACAGCATGCTCCTCATCAGTAATACTCTCAGTCTCAAAGTACTCTATGTCGTCCTTGGGAAATTTCAAGGCGGCCGCCAGTTCCTTCCATCTTGGGCCCACCTTGGTACCCAGCGTCAGGGCCAGCTTCTTATTCAGTTTGATTTCTTGAGAAGTTTCCTCGGCTGTGTCAAAATAAAACAGGCCCCAGCATTATAAAACTTTTTCATGCTCAACTCAAATGAGCATGAAATTTCAACAGCTCACAAGAACTAAAATGCTGAAAAATAATTTTTTCTTGCTTTCAAACGCTCAGATGTTGTATTTATCATGCTTGATCAAATTCATGCTCATTTGAGTTGAGCATGAGATAAGTTTTATCACCTCAGGACCAGGCTTGGATTTCTTTTGCTCCGGTATTCAGTTTAATTTACTGTTGAGTCCTTATCCTTGCTTTATCTCCTTGTTATATCTTCATTTATATGTTTTGGGAGATGATGCATTGATAAGTTAGGGGTCTTTCATGCAAACCAAATATCTATGTGTCTTGATCCACATCTGAATTAAGGGTGAGGTTGGCGCCGTTAAACCGGTTTAAGCCCTCCAGTAAAATATTTTACTGACCGTTCCAAGGCGGTACTTCTTTTGTGGATCTTTTATGTTTTTGTTCTGTCTTGTGTTTGCTATGTCTTTGCGCGTGTCTGTTTATATGTGCTTTGTGGTCACCTGCTGGGAAAGGGCTGACCTCTTGGCTCTCGTATGTGGTGTCTACTGTGAGTTTGTCACTTTCCCATTGGTATCCTGGGTCAGGTGTGGTACTTGATTGTATCGATTCCTGATCTTTGCACCCTTACTTACTTTCATTATTTGACTTAACAAGCACACATGCTCTTTCCTATAACCATGGGTGAAAGTTCAAAATTTCCAAAATCCTGAACTATTGAAATTCAAATTTTAAAACTTGCAGTATGATATTTCAAGTTTAAATGGTTAATTGCCTTTAGATAAACTGTAAATATATCAGACAAGCTATTATAATCTGCCTAATTCAGTATTTTAAGGCTGACTTTCTATGGAAAGTCAGCCTCAAAACCCTGAATTCAGTAATAATCCTGAAAACTTTCACCCATGTGAACTGCTTATTTCCAGTCAATCCAGTGTTGAATTTTCATTATCATTATGGATACACCATAGGGATGGAAAACTGTGTGGATCCTGATCCGCTGGCTTCATCAAAAGCCAGCTGATCTGGATCTACACAGTTACCAAATTTTGAGAAAGTTATGTGCACAGTACACTTATAAGGTAAAATATCTTATAATCTAGCGTGACTTGATATTAGCTTGAGTTTTTTTACCCTCCACACTCCTGCATTAACTGATAAAATCATAAAGAAACAGACCTCTTGATAAGAATGTCTAATTATCCAGGCAAGCCTCATATTTTATCAGTTTTCCTCAACTTGTTTGATAAATTCAATAAAAGAAGAAATCATGTAGGATCCTCTATATTCATCTTTTCTGCAGACTGAGACTAACCAGAACAAACATAAACTAGAATTGTCAGAGAATCTGACTATAGCTCCGCTGTAGCGCTTTTCATGCTATAAAGAACCATCAATCAAGGGCCATAACTCTGTTACAAATTCGTGAAAGATGACAGGTAACAATCCCATCCTAGATCTTGCCAATATAAATGCATATATAAAATTTGGTGAAATTACTTCCATTTGTTCTCAAGATATTGAGCAGAAAAGAAATTCTGATATCAACAAGGGCCATAACTCTGTTACAAATTTGAGAAAAATGACAGGTAACAATCCCAACCTAGATCTTGTCCGTATCAAACCATATGCAAAGTTTGGTCAATTTTGTCCATTTGTTTTGAAAATATTGAGCAGTCGCAAAATTCAGACATTAATCAAGAACAAACATACATTATTGTATAAAAATCTCTGCTTCACCCTTTTAACAGTCATGTTTCAACCCACACTAACCCATGTATTAACAAGGCAGTTCACATGCTGTTAATACATGAATTGGTTAACTTACACTCATTCCAGGCCACTATGCCATAAACATAAGCAAATAGGGTTCAACAAAGATCAATTGTGTAGGGACAACTCTGTCAACATGACACCATAAACTAGAAGTGCAACTGCAGAAACTGGATGTTTCGATACCGTTATAATACAATGACGAAACATTTTATGACAGCTGATGTGTTTGTCAATCTTATAAATGGCTTGGCCCTGGAACACATACATTAATAGAAACACCTATTGACCGTGAGATGGCAACAAAATATAGTGCCATACTTTTCGTCAAATTGGGTGAATATAATTTTGAATTTATGCGATAAAAGCGATTAAACGTAGATTTTCAATGCAATAACATTTGCCAGGGAAGATGATAAAAACCTTGGGCTTCATCCTCCATTTTTAACATCTTCCTTGGGATATCTATACATAGATCCAGATAAGGACAGTTTTGAGCCTTAAATTGTAATTATTCTCTTACCAATCAATTTAAACATGTGTTTTGGGTGCTCAAAAGAACTGTCTCATTGAGATGGTTCTTTTGAGAACCCACAACATATGCTTCGGTTGAGAAATAAGAAAAATAATTTTCCATTACGCACTCATGCCTGGAGGCCTGTAGTCTGTATTGACCACTTAAGCTGATTCTCGATGGAAGCTGACTGTTTGAGATCATCATTTCCCTGTGCTGCCTTAATTTTCTCCTCACCTTTTCTTACTTCAATATTCATCTCTGATTTTTTTACCATTGAATTTTACAAAGGAATTATAGAAAAATGACCATTTCATGAGCATTTTTCTATTATTCTTTTGTAAAATTGCCTCTTTATAAGTTAACACAATTCACTTATTTTACAGTCCATTCCTATGGACCAAAAACATAGCACTATAAAGGGACTGCACTGCAGATTGATCACTCACCCTGATTCTCGATGGACGCTGACTGTTTGAGATCATCATCTTCTTGTGCCTCCTTTATTTCCTCTTCATCATCTCCTACTTCTGTCTTCATCTCTTCTGATGCCTGAGATTAACGAGAAAGCAAAAAGTATTATAATATAATCTATAAATAAACATCTTCTGATTGGCTCATATGGCTATCCACTGCCCCTGATATAACTACATATTGCAAGGTTTGCCGAAAGTGACGTTGCAAAGCACACAGCACGAGGTAATATTGCATGGCTTACGAGAAGTGACGTTAGAACGTCAAGTAATTCCTCATTATCCACCTGTAACGTCAATGGTTTTAATGGTCCAAAATGACAGGACATACATTTATTATATTATAAAACAATTGTTGACTTATGCTTCGGTAGACATTGGGTGTTATTTGTTTGTTTGATTTGACTCTTTACGTCCCATCTACAATCTTTCAGTTATAAAGGGATGGGTCTTCCTGGGTTGAACCAGTACTAAGCTAGGATTAAAGTGTCTTGCTCAAGGACACAATGCAGTGACGCTGGTGAGGCTTGAACTCCCGGCCCCTCGGTCTCGAGTCAAGCACTCTACCACTGAGCCACTGCCCTTCCTTTTCTAACGAGAAAGCAAAAAGTAATGTAAGCAGTTGATGTCTCTTTATAATGCTGAAGCAGCAGCTATAAGTAATATGAGCAAATAACTAAACTCAGGCCCCCAGATAAGAGTGCGTAAATAAAAATTATTTTTCTTATTTCTCAACCAAAACATATGTTGTGGGTACTCAAAAGAACCGTCTTGATGAGACGGTTCTTTTGAGCACCCAAAACAAATGTTTAAACTGATAGATAAGAATATAACCACAATTTTACGCTCCAGAATTTTGCTTAACTGGCCGTATGTAAACTGCAGTGAAAACACACCAAAATGTCATAACAGATTAATTGCCACCGAAATTTAACTCTTTGCATGCTGGTTAATTTTTCATATTTTGGTTGTCTACTGACTTTTTTCAAAATTAAGTTTTTAAAAAATTCTTTCAGGAAGGCCATCAGTGTCAAACAATTTGGATCCAGATCAGGACCCACATTCTGTCAGTCCTGATCTGGGTCCAAGCTGTTTGCAAAGGTTATCAGCAGATGAATAGAGTCACGGCTAGCATGAAGAGTTAAAAAAAAACTGTGCTAAAATTCGTTTGACACATTAGGCTTAATATGTGAACATATACAGGAACCCAACAACACATGCATCCTCGAAGAAAACACAGAAATACTGTCGGGAGTGAAAGCTAACCAGGCTAGATCAAACTAATTTATGTAATTAATAGAATAAAGTTTCAAGGCAAACCTACCACAGCTTAAATAAAATTTCAATTTCTGAGCAAACTATTGGTTTCTTAAGGCTATTCAGGTTACCAGTTCTGAAATCTATCTTATCCTGATGTGACGTCACATCTGGGAGTGAAATAACGCCATGCATTAAAATTGATAAACTGATTTTCGGGTACATGTAACGTTATGAAATGATGTCCATATTAGTGTCACATAATATGGCAAAATCAAGACGTTTTCACACCAAAAACGCGATAATGAAAATATTTTAAAGTCATACGATAAATAGAACCTAACATACGTGCTACTGTATTATTGAATTTATTAAAATTGTTGCAAAAAAGTGATTAAATGCTAGGCAAGCCTAGCATTTTATCACTTTTCCCCAACATGTTTAATTAATTCAATGAAACATGAGCACAGGAAGTGCAGTGGTTCAGTGGCAGAGTGCTTGACTCGAGACCGAGGAGCCACAGGTTTGAGCCTACCGGCGTCACTGAGTTGTGTCCTTGAGCAAGACACATTTATCCTTGCTTATTACTGGTTCCACCCAGGAAGACCCGTCCCGACATAACTGAAAAATTGTTGACTGGGACATAAAGAATCAAACGAAACAAACATAATCTTACGGCTAGACAGGTAATCAGTTATACAAATTGTTGACTGAAATCTACCATATCCTATCACATTAAAGAAACTACAAATGGCTGTGTGTTATCTGAAAAATAACCACTTTTGTTTGTTTGTGTGAGTGCATTACGTCCCTGTCAACAACTGGTAATTCTTTGACAGAGCTGGAGGGATTATCTGACTATATGGGTGAAAGTTCAAAATTTCTAAAATCCTGAACTTAAGAAATTCAAATTTTAACAATTGCAGGATGCCTACAAAAATGAATAATTTCATGTTTAAATGGTTAATTGTGTTTAGATCATCTGAAAACTAATCAGAGAAGCTATCAAAATCTGCCTAATTCAGCATTTTGAGGCTGACTTTCTACCTAGGAAAGTCAGAATCTAAATCCTGAATTCAGGATTAATCCTGAAAACTATCACCCATGTGACTACTTTGCTACAGTGCAGTCGCTTTATAATGTTATGTTTGGGGTCCATAAGAGAGGGTCATGTTATAAGTGAATCATGTTATAAAGATACAATTTTACAAAGGAATTATAGGAAAATGACCATTTCTGGTCATTTTCCTATAATACAATTGTAAAATCCTATGGTAAAAGAAAATTGGGAGCCATATAATGACCGAGATATATACAAATCCATTTTATAATAGGGTGTGTTATAAAGGGACTGCACTATATCAACAGCATTATACCTAATTTGTTTGTTTGATTTGATTCTTTACGTCCCATCAACAATCTTTCAATTAAACAGGAACGGGTCTTCCTGGGTTGAACCATGACTAAGCTAGGATGAATGTGTCTTGTTCAAGGACCACAACGCAGTGACGATGGTGAGGCTCGCACCCGCGGCCCCTCGATCTCGAGTCAAGCACTCTACCCCTGAGCCACTGCGCTCCCTTGCAATATACCTAGTAAAACTTCAACTCACCGGTAATTCCTTGGCCAGTTTTTGTAACATCGTATTCAGATACTGGTTCAATGGCAATGCTGGAGTGTTAGTGTGGGTAAAAAACATGGGACTTCTTCTAGCTAACAATCTCAGAGCCTTCCACTGGTATGTGTTTTCATTGGTTAATCTGAAATACATGGGAACCAATCATATTTCTCCTAAATTTTCATTGGTTAATCTGAAATACATGGGAACCAATCATATTTCTCCTAAATTTTCATTGGTTAATCTGAAATACGGGGGAACCAATCATATTTCTCCTGAATTTTATTGGTTAATCTGAAATATATGGGAACCAATCATATTTCTACCGAATTACAATACATGGGCTAGGAAGCACACACCTAAAACATTTAAACTTATTGCATGATGGGAAATTTTACTATACTTGTCCTCTGATTTTTTTTAAATAAACTTTTTTCAAAACATTGTTTTTCAGAAATTTGATCAGTGTCAAACAGCTTGGACCTGACATTGTCGGACAGAAAACAGAGTTGGTTTTTAAGGTAGTCACAGTGGGGTTTAAAAACAATCCTAAGCACACTGAGTGCTTCTTAATCCTAAAGCAACAATAATGCATGCAGCAGTTGACAGATGTTTTAAAAACATTTTGGGATAAAAACTTAAAAAGACTTGACATTTCATGTAAAATGTCTGCCTGCAGTATGGAAAGACAGCCTCAAAATCCTGCTTTCAGGAATAATCCTGAAAACTTTCACCCATGCATGATTTCTTAAGAAGCACTTACTTGTATTGTTCTTCCACCTGAGACTCTGGGTCATTCTGTTCTATTGCATCAGCAAAATAATCTTCCAACGTAGGTAGAAATATTCTGAAACACAAAAATTTAACTCTTTGCATGCTGGGTATTTTTTTATGATTTTTTTTGTTGTCTGCTGACTTTTTTCGAAATTAACTTTTTCAAAAAAAATCTTTCAGGAACACTATCAGTGTCCAACAGTTTAGATCCAGATCAGGCCCGAGGTTCTGTCGGGACTCATCTGGGTCCAAACTCTTTGCAAAAGATCAGCAGCAGACGCCAAAATTTGCCATAAGCAGACAAAGAGTTAAGTAAGGCTATTGAAGCCACATAGATTTCAGCGATGGAAACCAACATAGCTGGGACATTTTGGCCCACCACATTTCAACTATGGACATTTCAGCTGGTATGGGAGCGCAGTGGCTCAGTGGTAGAGTGCTTGACTCTAGAACGAGGGGCCGTGTGTTAGCGCCTCACTGGCGTCACTGTGTTGTGTCCTTGAGCAAGACACATTAATCCTAGCTTAGTACTGGTTCAACCCAGGAAGACCCATCTCTTTACAACTGAAAGATTGTTGATGGGATGTAAAGAATCAAATCAAACAAAAATTTCAGCTGGTATCATGTGCTGACTCATAATATGATATTTACGATGAAAGTTGAATAATATTTTATCATATGATGTCACCTCTGGTAGTGTAATAATGCCATGTATTAAAATTGAGAAAACATGATTCTTTTTTTTTTTTTTGACTTAAAGTGTTTGGTAACATTATACCAATGTGGCATATCGGTAAATGTTCTAAAATTACGAACACTAAAAAATAATTATTTTTTCCGCTGTTCGTAATTTTAGAAATTATGTTTGTGAAAAAATGCTAGTGTTCGAAATTTTAGAATGTGGGCTTTATCATGAGAAAAAACAGTATATATGCATGTCAAAATGTGGTAGAAACGTGTTGAAAACACGGCGATATGATTCTGTGCTATCTCCTCTTTTTTCTTTTCTTTAATCTTATTAAAACCGCCGCTAAATTCATGCGGACTGAGTCAGTAAAATGTCCAGCGTGTGCGGTATTCGCTAAGTCGAGAGCCAGGCACGTGCATATTATGTCACTCAATTTACTTACAAGTCATAAAAGTCCACTGATTTAAACTATTCGATAAGAAGGGTCTCTTATGTTCACTCGTCTGGACTACCGATGAATAACTACTTCAGAAATCAAAACGCTTTCGCTCGCTCTGCCGACTTCGAATTCTAGTTAATATTGTACCTCGGACCCAGTAATTTTGGGTCCAAGATTGTACTCAAGAATTGAAACCGCTAGACATCTCGTACGATCAGATTTTTTTTGTGCAAAGATCGACACAAAACTGAAATACGTAGACGAGTTCCCAGAGTAAAAAAAAATCAAACAGAACACACCTCTCTCTCTCTCTCTCTCTCTACTTGTCGATCCGCCGATGCAATGTTTACTTTGACGTGCCTGCACCAGTCTCTCTCTATATATATTTGCAAACACGGTTTGGATCCAGATCAGAGCCAAATGGTATTCAGGATAGAATGTTTCGTCAATTTAAAAATGTGTGCATGCGATAGAAAGTACATATAGCGTTAATACTGTGGAATGTCTGACTTTGCCGTACAAAAGCCGATGCGCACGATAAGTTTGGGTTTGGGTCCTCATCGGAAGCAGTTGTAACAAGATTGATTGACCGACCCAAACACCGTGTTTGGATATTCTAAGAAACCAAGCCAAAACAAAAAATTCGTGTGCAAACACCGTGCAGTCTCTCTCTCTCCCTCTCTCCTTTTTAGACCTGCTATCAAAGTTTGCAGATCGTCCGACGTGCCTGATCAGGGGCAAACAAGCATACCAAGAGTTATAATCTAGTCCGACTTTGCGTCCGATGATCACGGAACATTTCAGACAAGTACCCTCTTTCAGATGCATGCCATGGGCGGATCCAGAGGGGGGGGGGCAGGGGGTCCGGACCTCCCCTGAAAAATCACAAAAATTTAGGGTTTCCTAGCAATATTGATCCGGAACCCCTAAAAATCACAAAGCTACTAATGGTGGGCCATTGACACGCCAGCAAAATGCCATTCAAAGGCGTTTCGCTGATGGGTCGATGGTGGTCCATTTTTTGTGGCATTTCGGTCCTCTCTCACTACTCTGAGAAAATGTTCTGGATCTGCGCATGCATGAAGTGCGTGTGAACCGGCTCGATTGAAATTAAACTGTCGACAGACATAATTTCATGATATTTTGGTACTTACAACGTGCGACAAAACTCAGACGAGTCTACACAAGTCTGCATTCTCAATCCAGCATTGATGGCTCTGGTATGTCACGCATCACCGCTTTTATGTTGAATGGATTAATTTTGTGTCTCACGACTCAAACCACAACTTGGAAAAAGGCCCTTTTGTATATAAGTTTGTATAAGCAAACTAACTTCGCAAATTTACTCAGTTGTTTAACGCTGTGGTTTGCATGGCTTTTTTTAAGTAGTAACATCTACTGTTACTTGCAAATGTTCAATTTTGACGACCAGGCAGCGTATGACCTAAGTCCTTCATGGTGAACATAAGCTTAGTTGGGCGTTTTCTCGCGGTAAATGTAACTCCTAATCCTTGCCCGAGGCATGTCTGTTTAATGTCTGTGACCATGCTAATGACCATTGCTGAAGAATTCCGATGGATCGAATACCAGTGCATGAGATTTCCAACAATGTGGTATGTGCGACCAGCAAAGCCTCAGATCAGCCTGCGCCTACGCGGAGTCTGATCAGAACCTTTGCTAGTCGCTTGAGTATTTTATGATTGTTAAGCTACTGACTGATCACCATTTGGAGATTCTAAGCTTAAAAGAAGGCTGCAGAGTCTCGTCCGAGTCTACACTTGTCAAAAAGTCAAACTGTTGGAAATCTCATGCTGCGGCTTATTACATTTCGCCAATGAAGGGTTTTAAAAGTATTTGAGCCTGCACTGTTTTCCGTGGATGACAGCCTTAACCAATAACCATGAACTTTGTCACGTTCGTGTAGAAAAGTCCGTGCTTTTAATGCGCTCTTGCCTTTGATCTTATCTGAAGGCATGTATCGCACAATTAGCAGACAAAAAGTATAGTCTTGCGCTCGGCATGCGAAAAAGAACGTCACGTGCCAAGATTACCCGTTTAAGTAGAATGGAACCTTCCAAATGTCGCTGTACGGTATAAGTAAACCGAGCATAAACGGACATCGATTTTCCGACGAAATTAACTTGTGTTCGTAATTTTGGAAATTCACTTTTCCAAAAAAAGGTCAGTGTTCGATTTTTTAGGATGTTTTGAAAATTATTTTCGGCGATAATTTTAGGTGTTCGTAATTTTAGAGTGTTCGAAATTTTAGAACATTTACCGTATATGGCAAAATCTTGACATCTTCACGCCAAAACTGTGATTTCTAAGTAATTTTAGTGTCACATGACATTAAAACAGAATCTATCATTTATGCTCCTATATTATTGAACTTATTAAACTTGCTGCAAAAAAGAGATAAATTGCTCAGAATAGTCTTGATTTTGTCTCTTTTCCTCAACTTGTTTAATAAATTCTTTAATACATGAGCACTCATGTAAGATTCATTATAAAATCACAAACTAAAAATCATGTTTGTGAAACACTTGGCCCCTATTAACTCTTTGCCTCCTAAAATTTTTTTTGAATTTTTGCCGTCTGCTGATTTTTTTCAAAATCAACTTTTTTCAAAAAAATATTTCAGGAATACCATCGGCGTGTTAAACAGTTTGGATCCAGACCAGGCCGGACATTTTGTCGGGCCTGATCTGGTTTCAAACTGTTTGCAAAATTATCAGCAGACGACACTCGGAGAGTTAACATGCTTGTTACGTACATTAGGAAGGTATTCTCTTTTTAGACAAGATCCATGGATCTGGTAGTTTTCTATGGCATTTCATCAAAAGTTTCATCTAGTAATTCCACCTCTGATGATCCATCTGTTATTTTGTTTGTTTTATTCTTTATGTCCCATCAAAAACCTTTCAGTTATGTAGGGACAGGTCTTCCTTGGTTGAACCAGTACTAAACTAGGATTAATCCATCTGTTATCAACTTACCATGCTTTAAGGCTGAACATCTATTAGGGCTGGCTAATTGAAGCCAGAACAGTAATCAATTATCGGTCCAGTCTTTTGTATTTTTTACTGATTAGTAATCGCTGAACCTAGCTAATTGAAAATGGGAATGTTCAGCGCTTCTTATTGAAACTGCAGGGGGGCCCAGTGGCTTAGTGGTAGTGTGCTTGACTCGAGACCGAGATGCCGCGGGTTTGAGCCTCACCTGCATCACTGCGTTGTGTCCCTGAGCAAGACACATTAATCCTAGCTTAGTACTGGTTCAACCCAGAAGGACCCGTCCCTACATAACTGAAAGATTGTTGATGGGACATAATCAAATCAAGCAAACAAACATCTGATGATTAATCTGTTATCAACTTAGCATGCTTCAAAGCTGAATATCTATTAGGGCTGGCTAATTGAAGCCAGAATGGCAATTGATTATTGGGCCAGTCGTTTGGATAAATTACTGATTAGTAATCGCTAAATGTAGCAAATTGAAAATGGATATGTTCAGAGGCTTCTTAATGTAACTGCTGATCCATCAAAGTTTCATAACTGAATTTTGGGCCGGATAATGCTTTGCCCTGACCTATTAAACAGTTAATCTCAAGTGAGCAACCCATGGGCCCTCTTGATATTTGTTTGTGTAAATGCTTTATGTCAAGTCAACACATTTTCAGTCATGTCGGGAAGTTTTCCTGTCTTTCTGAATCTGGAAATACTTTATAGTTCAGTAAAGCCTGTGTAAAACAGCCACTCAAAACTAGACAAAACAAAGATCTTAATGACAAATGGTAGCCTAATGAAGGTCTAAAATATCGCAGAATGCTCCCCATGGAGCATTCTGCAATACTTTAGACCTGAATTAAGCCATATTTGGTATTGAAAATCTATTTTTGGTCTTTTTGAGAGTGTCTTTTTTACAAAGGTTTTACTGTACTTCCTAAAAAGAGTAGATATGGTTTACCTTTGTTCTGACTTGCAGGCATCCATGTTGCTAGGGTTGAGATTCCAGAGAGCTGTTAGTTCAGGTGTACCCATCTTAATCAACTTGCTTCCACCCTGAAGGTCATCACCAATACATCTTCTCTTAGACCTGTTTTGAAAAACAGTAAAACCTGTGTAAAACGGCCACCCTCAAAAAGACCACAAATTATTGTTTTCAAGACCAAATATCACTTAATGCAGGTCAAAAGTATTGCAGAATGCTCCAAGGGGGGAGCATTCTGTAATACTTTTGCCCTTCATTAGGCTACCATTTGTCATTAAGATCTTTGTTTTGTCTATTTTTGAGTGGCTGTTTTACACAGGTTTTACGGTACCATATTTTACCTGCATGCACGCTCATACATGTGCGCACTGAGTACTGGGTACTTCACACTATATGAACTGTACTGGGTAGTTCACACTATATGAACTGTACTGGGTAGTTCACACTATATGAACTTCTGATTTCAAGTCAATCCAGTAGTTTTGTTTGATTTGATTCTTTATGTCACAGTCAACAATTTTTCAGTTATGTCGGGACGGGTCTTCCTTGGTTGAACCAGTACTAAGCAAGGATGAATGTGCCTTGCTCAAGGACACAACATAGTGACACAGGTTCAATCCAGTGGTGTAATTGCATTATTATAAGGATAAACTGTTTGGATAAAAAACAGGGTTGATCCTGATCAGCTGATTGTGATCTACGCTTTAATTATTTTTTTTTTTTTTTTTTTTTTTGGGGGGGGGGGGGGGGGGATGGGGGGGGTTGGTTTGATTCTTCAGTAAACCAGCACTTCTTGCACATACTTTCGCTTGTAACTGACAACAACTCATCTTGAATCAGAGGAAGGTAGGAGAATGACAGTAGAGAATTTCATGATCAATCTCCGGGAAAGTATGGGACTGGGCTGGGATCGAACTGGCAACTCCTGGATCTGCAGTCAGACACTTTTGCGCTAACAAGCCCAATAATCCAGTGGTGTAATTGCATTATTATAAGGATAAATTGTGTGGATGAAAAACAGGGCTGACTCTGATCAGCTGGTTTCACCAGCTGGTCGTGATATACACTTTTTTTAAAATTTGAAAAAGTTCTATGCACAGTGCACTTATTAGGTCAAATATGATGCAACTCAGGCCTCCAGATACGAGTGCATATTGGAAAACTATTTTCTTTATTTCTCATCCAAAACATATTTTGTGGGTACTCAAAACAAATGTTTAAATTGATGGTTAAGGAAATAATTACAATTTTACCCTCATAAAATGTCCTTATCTGGATCTATGGCAACTTCAAGAAAGTAAGCTTTTCTCTTTCAGTGACAAAGTTACTCTCATTTACTCATAGTTCATTATCATGCTCAATATTTTTATGTACTATGCTCCTGCCCAATTTTATACAATCCACTTGTAGTATTCTAGTAATTAGCATGTATTTATAGGTAGACTTGAAAACAGTGTGAATCCTGATCAGCTGGCTATTCAGAAGCCAGCTGATCTGGATCTACACTGTTTTCAAAACCGCATAATATCTACTGTAAGGTAAGCATTATAAGTGTTAACTAATTTTTACTTCTGACTTGGATAGATACTTCACAATATCATATTTTGGGTTACAGTCCCTTTTCACATAATCCTATGTTTTTGTTTGATTTGATTCTTTACGTCCCAGTCAACAATTTTTCAGTTATGTCGGGACAGGTCTTCCTTGGTTGAACCAGTACTAAGCAAAGATAAATGTGTCTTGCTCAAGGACACAACACAGTGAGGCCTGTGAGGCTCGAACCCATGGCCCCTTGGTCTCGAGTCAAGCACTCTAACACTGAGCCACTGTGCTCCCTACATAATCCTATGTTGAAAATTCTCAGGTGTACAACACAGAGCATCAAATACTATTGGTATGCCTCCTTTTTAATGTTTTTTTTAAAATGTAAGAATAATCTTGTAATGCCATTGCAGACAATGCATAACCTTTAAATAAATGTGTTAAACATGAATCTTGATATACCCAGGTAAACAATGCATCAAACCCTTTAACCAATTTCATATTGATGGATCATCCTATACTCATTGATACAATAAGTATGGCTTTGTCCATTTTATATTGCAAGGGGTTGCCAGTCAAAAAATCTATAAAATGATGTTTTACCATCCCTGAATATTGTTTATATCTTAGCAAGCAGTGCAGACCCTGATGAAATGCCGCCATATGCGGCATTTCATCTGGGTCTTCACTGTTTGCCATAGTACCTGTATACAGGTATCCAGTATGAAAATGGCTGAGCAGATTTATAATGTGTATCAAGTATTTAAAATCTAACCTTCTTGGCATCTTTGGCGGCTCTTTGGGAATTTCTTTCTCATATTTTGGACAGCTGTCATTCTTCCAGGAATTCCAGCTTTCTTCCCGACTTAACATGTGCTGAAATGAACATATGTGCATAGGTGAAATCCTGAACTTAGGAAATTCAAACTTCAAACTAGTACAGTAAAACCGGTCTTAAGCGGCAACTTACAAATAGACAAAACAAAGGTCTTAATGGCAAATGGTAGCTTAATGAAGGTCGGAAGTATTGCAGAATGCTCCCTTTGGAGCATTCTGCAATACTTTTGACCTGCGTTAAGCAATAATCGGTCTTGAAAACCAATTTTTGGTCTTCTTTTGAATGGCTGCTTAAGACAGGTTTTACTGTAAGCCTACAGGTAGATTAATTTTGCTGAGTGGATGAGAAAACTGGCCTTTAATATTTTGCATATTTTACCCTTTCCTTCATGAATATTCATGCTAGGGACCACCCACTATGAATAATAATTATATAAATACTTTCACGTTTGTACATAGAACAAAGAAATTACTTGTCAGGTCCACTGGTGTAGGATAATATCTAATCATATTTGCATAAGCAAACAAAGTAGACCTTGATCAGTAATCGCTAGGTCTGCTCTGTTTGCAAAAGTGTTAAAAGGCGTCTCTCAAGGGTTAATCTTGAGATATAATTATTACATGCGATTTAAAAAGCTTATTTTTTATTCATAATGTCAGCTTGATCTTAAACATATTCTTTGAGGCATCTGGATTTCCACTGCACAGCTGTCAGGCCTTTAGTTAAGTGAGTGTATTAAAAATTAATTTTCTTATTTCTCAACCAAAACATATGTTGTGGGTACTCAAAAGAACTGTCTCAATGAGATGGTTCTTTTGAGCACCCAAAACATATGTTAAATCTGATTGGGAAGAAACTATTTACAGTCGAACTTTGGTCGCTCGAACTCGCCTGTCTCGAACACCAGCGATCAGTCGAACTCGCTCATCGGTCCCGGCAATTTCCCTATACATTTAATGTTAAAATACACCCCAGGCTCGAACAGTGATGGCTCGAATTCTCAAACTCAAAGCACGGTCCGCAGGGCATTTTTCATGTAAAAATGCTATGATGGCTCGAACCAAATGTTTCTTTACATGAATCAGTCACACGCTTGATTTAAGTTCATTATTATTTTCATAAGCGCTCCGTGACAATGGTGATTTTACCCTTGGGTTACCTAACTGACGAGCGGAACGTGTGAAGCAACAATTAGCGGCAATTTAGCAGATCAAAGATTTGAGTAAGTTCTCACTTGTCATCACTTAGTAGGGCGGCCGAAAATAATTAAAGACAATGAGATGTTTTGTAATCAAGAATTCGCGCGTCAAAATTAGTAAAACATGCCTGGCTGGATAAAGACAGGCATCAGATTGTGCAGCGCCGCGGTACACTCTAATCCGCGTCTTTGTTGCAAACATCCTGGGGAGTTTGTCATTTTTTCATGTTTTTATTCGTTGTTATTGAGACTTGCACATTGTGAATAAAAAAATAAGAAACAAACTTGTTTTTTTCTTTTATTGTTCTGAAGGAAACGATAAACAACCGAACATAAACTGTAACGAAACATAAACAGGAACATTCACCCACAAGAAGACAAACGGTACAGCTTACTCGATAGCAAATGCATTGATCAGCCTGCGCATATGCGCATGCTAATAAATGTATTAACTTTCAACACATTCATCGGCTCTAGCGCGCAAAGGGCTATTGATTAGTGACAGGTGTCACGTGCGCTTTGCAACTTTGACCGATAAAAAACGTGGTGTCCGTGATGACATAAAGTACACATGAACCAACTTGAAAATTGTCAGGCAAGGTATGGCTCGAACACATGGATGGGTCGAACTCGCACCGACGGTCCCGACGAGTTCGAGCCATCGAAGTTCGACTGTACAACTTTATGCCTAAAAATTTTGTTTACCTAAACCTGGGGTTGTAAAGAAAGGGAAATCTACCCATATAACAGACATTAGTGATTAAGCAATAAATTGATTATTGTAGTTTTATTGTAGAAAAAAATTATTTTTTGTAGAAAAGGCGGTCCTTGATTTGGATCTTTTCAACATGAAATTTCAGCTTTACTGTGAAGGACGGGTCTCCATTGTTACACAAACTCTTAATTAGTATTAGTTTACCCTTCTCTTATTCTCTCTTTGCCTACTAGTGTCTTCTGCCGATAACCTTTGCAAACAGTTTGGATCCATATCAGGCCTGACATTTTGTCAGGCCTGATCTGGATCCAAACTGTTTGACACTCTGATAGCATTCATTAAGGAATTTTTCAAAAATGTTTATTTTGAAAAAAAAAATCAGCAGACGACGAAAAAGCATGCAAAATTACCCAGTGGGCAAAGAGTTAAAAGAAGTATTTGCTTTTCTGAGAGGAGTGATATATTTGCATTGTAAATCTTTAACTTTAGATAAGACATTTTATTGTTTGTTTGATTTGATTCTTTATGTCCCATCAACAATCTTTCAGTTATAAAGGGAAGGGTCTTCCTGGGTTGAACCAGTACTAAGCTAGGATTAATGTGTCTTCTTCAAGGACACAATGCAGTGATGCCAGTGAGGCTCGAATATGCGGCCCCTCAGTCTCGAGTCAAGCACTCTACCACTGAGCCACTGCCCTCATTAAGATATGATATACCTCGACCGTTTTGGCGAACTGTTCCCCGTCTGGTGGTGTTTCTTTAATTAACTGGTACAGTGACTCCTGTGTTGTTTTCATCCAGGATACCATTTCTTCTGTGGTTACGTGTCCAGATCTGAAACAAATTCACTTACTGTCATGCCAACCAAGAGTGACAGTGATGTAGTATTTTGTTTACAATTATTAAGTAAAACATTAACCTGACACTCCATTTGACCTAACGCGAATCGATAGATCACTTGTGTATTAATCCTATCCTATGGATAGGATTAATACACAAGTGATCTATAGATTCTAAGTCCCTGTTAACCTAGTAAACAAACATGACGTCTCTGCCACTCTTGGCTGGCATGACAGTACATACCATATTTGACCAGATAATCAAGTCAACACACCAAATCCTGTTGATTTCTGGGGCGTATTAGGGTGGACAAAGAACGATGGACACGCAGATAGACAAACAGACAAATGGAGGGAAGCATTCAACACCCAAATCAATTATGATAAGGCCCAAATAAATATTGAATTGTTTCTCAGGCCATTTTTTTGAAAAACAGACGCGGCAGGGTGGGTTTTTATTTTAATTTTTATTCAGCAGAAAACAGATGTAGCAACTCTTTTTTTTCCTTCGAAATTCGAACTATATTTTTTTAAAAGTTGTGCTTTGACGGTTATTTCATTGGATATTATTCAAGTCAGACCATAAAACTTGATAGTGATAGCCTCTGCACATTGAGTAGATTTGACTTCATCACCAATGCATAAAACTTACACTGTTGGGGCCTCGATATCTAACAAAACACAGTATAAAAACATCGAGCGGAATACTGGAAATGGAGTCAAGAATAAACTACCCAACATTACCCACAATGGACCACAACATCCGGGTGAAATTGCATGGTCGTTACATTTGGAGTTTTGGCCGTTTTGAGCAAAAACACATTAAACATTGATTTTGAAACCAGAAAACTTACCCTTTGAATTTTACAGGAGCATTTATATACTGGAAGAGTATAAGGAACTGAACCAGTACATAGCGCCGGAAATTACTGTCATTCAATTGAAGATCCAATAACTGAAAGAAAAAAAATACTGTCATTTAATTGGAGATCTATCCAATAACTAGAAGAAAAGAATTACTGTCATTTATTTGGAGATCTGTCCAAAAACTAGAAGAAAAGAATTACTGTCATTTATTTGGAGATCTATCCAAAAACTAGAAGAAAATAATTACTGTCATACAGTTGGAGATCTATCCAATAAATAGAAGAAAAGAATAACTGTCATACAGTTAGAGATCTATTTACTGAAAGAAAAGAATTACTGTCATACAGTTGGAGATCTATTTACTGAAATGAAAGAATTACTGTCATACAGCTGGAGATCTATTTACTGAAAGAAAAGAATTACTGTCAAACGGTTGGAGATCTATTTACTGAAAGAAAAGAATTACTGTCATACGGTTGGAAATCTATTTACTGAAAGAAAAGAATAACTGTACTTCAGTCTTCCTCTGATTGTTTCAAATGCAGGGTATACCATATGCATCCAAATCTCACCAAACAACAGCATTGGCACTCTACGGTAGAGTCTCTACCTACAGTTGTAATTCAATGACATTGGCAGAGATAGATTCCAGACATGTCAATTCTGACAGTATATATATATCCTAAACAGGGCTAGAGAAATCTTCAATCCCATTCTGTCCGAACATCAGCCGAAAAATTGTTTTCCAAACCAATATTAGTCAACACCCCACCCCCCCCTTTCACACACACAAATTCCATAGTTTACGAAAATATTATGCCATTTTATGACCCAGCCGGTAGTTGCATGCGCAGGTTAGACCGGCATCCAATAAAACAGCTTTTTGCAATAACTCACTGTAAAATATAGTCAGCAGACAGCTGTTTAACAAGTGTTAAAATGATTTTGGATTGTTTACATTTCCAGCCGATGTATAATTGACCCCACAAGATTTTAAAAAGAAAAAATCTTTCTTCTTTTTTTTTTCAAAAATGCAACTTTGATTCGGTCTCAGTTAATCATTACATCCAAAACAACAAATCCTTTAATAATTTTGTTTGCAACAGACGTAGCATAAATTGCAATCTGAGTCAGTTTAATTTTGTAAATTGGGCCAGACCATATGCAAACTCAGGGATAACACAGTCCCATATGTGTAAAGCCATTCTTTTAGATGTGTATTTGTAGGTATCTTGTGAAACAGGTGTCATTTTCTACAGCTCTCTTTTGCGTATACCAGCAGCCCTAGCTCTTGTCAGACTGCGCACATGTACAGGGTCACATGACCGTTTGCTAACCGCCAATGCAAATAAACCAGCCCAATTAGCGAGTCCAGCTTAGTGAAAAAACATGTTTATTCTACCACAGGCAAAAGAAAATGACCCATTTATTGACCGCTTGAGTTGACCATGTATATTGAATTACAAAACATGCCAGATAGGGATGTTACATGAGAAAATTATGGACCGTCTTTTTTTTCCATGGAAAAAGGGAACTAATTCAGTCTGAATGGTCATAATTTGATAGTAACCAGAATATTTTTCGATTTTCTGTACCCCTGATCCTAAAGAACCATTTAAGATCAATTGAAGCAGGACTTTAGTTAAGAGTGTGTAAAGAAAATTTAATTTTCTTATTTCTCAACCAAAACATATGTTGTAGGTACTCTTAATGCTCTTTTGAGCTCCCAAAACATATGCTAAAAATTATGGGTAAGAAAATATTTACAATTTTACCCTAAAATTTTTGTTTATCTACACCTGTGAATTGAAGTCCATTTAAATTTTCATAATGTCATAATCTGCTCTCCAAAACCTGAATTAATTAGCTGTTATTCAAAGTACTGTAAAATTAAATATTAAAATAAAATTGTTTCTTAATTTGAAATTTAAAGTATCGTACCTTTTCACTTGTGAGATATTTAGCAAAGAATGTGTCTGGTTCCAGATTACGTCTTTGTTTCAGTTTCTTCTTGGAGGATTTATTGTCATCCAGTTTAGAACTTGAAAAAGCTGCTAACACTGAATCAGAGTTCTGTGGAATAAAAGCATGATCAGTGACACAATGCTTTCATTAAACCATGAACACTCACATTCATATTAACCAATTAACCCTTAAAGCGCCAATCGCAACAAAAGACGTCTGCTTTTCTCGTCTGCTAAAATGTTTAAGAAGCCTCTATGGCTAACAGTGTGGACCCAGATCAGACTGCTCCTATAGAAGCAGTCTGTTCAGGGTCCACGCTGTTTGCTTCTATACTTAATTTGTCAGTTATGTTAGGTAATTATTTGCAGCAGACAACTTCAGCAGACGACATTTTCAGACGCATTTTTTTCTTGGCACTTTAAGGACTAACCAATTAAAAGCCAAACAACAAATTATTAATAAACAGAAGACAGCAACACTAGCCTTCAGCAGGCCTAAATGTAGTTTACTGGTTAAATCTTCGCCCTTGATCATGCCCTTGTTAAAGCTCATAAATGGATTAGTTCTTATGGAGGCATCCTCCAGACTTTCCAGCCTTTTATTTTTGCAACAGTGGCACAATCTATCTATCACAAGGAATCAAAAAGCTTAACAAATCTGCCAATGTTTAGGCTGCACTTCATGAATATGCATTTAAAATTCTTCACAATTATACTAGGTAGACTGGACTGGTTGTGTCTAACCCTTAACTTATAGATAAAAAATTTCAGTAGGTGATATTTTCAAATTTTGTTGCTGGATTTAGAGACCAATTCAGATCTTGTCAGTATAATAGTTACATAAAGTTTGGTGAAATTCGGTCCATTTGTTCTCAAGATATTGAACAGAAACAAACTTTTGGCTTAAATCAACGGCCATTACTTTGGCACAAAAGCAGGAAAAATGATGTGTAACAATCCCAACGTAGATCTTGTCAATTTGAATGCATATATAAAATTTGGTGAAACTCTGTTTATTTGTTCTCAAGATATTGAACAGAAACAAAATTCTTGGCATAGTTCAAAGGCCATAACACTGGTATAAATGTGTGATAAATTAATTGCAACAATCCCAACGCAGATCTTGTCAATATGAATGCATTTTTACAATTTGGTGAAATTCTGTCCATTTGTTCTCAAGATATTGAAAGGAAACGTAATTATGGCGTAAATCAAGGGCCAAAACTCTAGTACAAATGAGTGAAAAATGATATGCAATAGTCCTAACGTAGATCTAGTCAATATGAATGCATATATATAATTTGGTGAAATTCGGTCCATTTGTTCTCAAGATATTGAACAGAAACGAAATTTTGGCATAAATCAAGGGCTATAACACTGGTACAAATGTGTGAAAAATGAGGTGTAACAATCCAAACGTGGATCTTGTCAATATGAATGCATATCTAAAATTTGGTGAAATATTATCAATTTGTTCTCAATTTAATGAGCTGAAACAAAATTTTGGTGTAAATCAAGGACCAAAACTCTGGTACAAATGTGCAAAAAATGATTTGTAAAAATACCAAAGTAGATCTTGTCAATATGAATGCATATATAAAATTTGGTGCAATTCTGTCCATTTGTTCTCAAGATGTTGAACGGAAACAAAATTTTGGCATAAATCAAGGGCCATAACTCTGGTATTAATGTTGGAAAAATGACATGAATCAATCCCAAGCTAGATTTTGTCAATATGTATGCATATATAAAATTTGGTGAAATTCAATCAATTTGTTCTCGAGATATTGAGCAGAAATGAAATATAGGCCTTAATCAAGGGCCATAACTCTGGTACAAATGTGCGAAAAATGACGTGTAACTATCCCAAGCTGGATCTTGTCAATATGAATGCATATATAAAATTTGGTGAAAATCTGTCCATTTGTTCTCAAGATATTGAGCAGAAACTAAATTTTGGCGTATATCAAGCGATAGTTGATCCCATACGCGATATTCGGTCCAAATTCGAACATAAAATAATGTAAAAAGTGATATTCAGTCCAATTTTGAAAAAGGAAAATAAATGTAAAAAAGCGATATTTGGTCCCTAATTGAATGTAAAAAAATGTAAAAATGATAACTTGGTCCAATTTTGAATGTCAGAATAGCATTTTAGAATGTAACAAATGATATTTGGTCCCAATTAGAATAAAAAATGTAAATTTTTTATATTAAGCCCCATTTTAATGCCAAAATAGAATTTTGAACGCGAAAAAGCGATATTTGATCCTAATATGGAATTCACATAGGAATTTAAATGTAAAAAATGAGATTTTGTTGCAATCCATATGTAAAAAATGTAAAAAAAAGTAATTGTAAAATTTTGAATATAAAAATAGGATTTCAAATGTAAAAAAGCGGTATGTTGTCCATGGCCATAACTCTAGTACAAATATCTGAAAAATGTTGTATAACAATCCCAAGCTAGATCTTGTCAATATAAATGCGCATATAAAATTTGGTGAAATTCTACCGATCGGTTCTCAAGATATTGAGCGGAAACAACATGTCCGCAGTATTAAGGGTCATAACTCTGGTACTGATTTCCATAAAATGACATGTAACAATCCCAAGCTAGATCTTGTCAAAATCAATGCATATATAAAATTTGGTGAAAATATGTCCAGTAGTTCTCAAAATATTGAGCGGAAACTAAATTTTGGCGTAAATAAAGGGCAATAACTCTGGTACAAATTTGGGAAAAATGATGTGTAACAATCCTAAGCTAGATCCTATCAATATCAATGCACATACAATGTTTGGATAAATTCTATAAAAGAGTTCTGAAGATATTGAGTGGAAGTGTAAAAATTATGAGGAATGAACGGATGGACGGACAAATGAAAGGAATGACAGACATCCCAAATCCTAAATAGCCCCCCTTTTTCAAAGCAGGGCTATAAATGGCAATTTTTTCACAATTGCTGATCATTTTGGTGGTGAAGTACAAGTGTCTATTTTAAGATATTTCAAAGTCTGTTACAGGAAAACCTGTCTAAAACGGCCACTCTAAAAAAGACTGAAAATTGGTTCTCAAGACCAATTTTTGCTTAATGCAGGCCAAAAGTATTGTTTGTTTGTTTTGTTGTTTCACGTCCCAAGTCAACAGCTATGGTCATAGCGGGACGGTCAGTTCACCTAACCACACTTTTTCCTGGGCAAGCTTGGACAAGCAGTTAACCAGTACTTTGTGCACATACTTTTGCTTGTAACTGACAACAACCCTTCTTGAATGATTCAGCGGAAGGGAGGAGAATGACCGTAGAAATTATTTCATGATCAATCTCCACGAAAGTATGGGACCGGGTCGGGATCGAACTTGCGACCCCTGCATCTGCAGTCAGACTCGCATCTGTTGCCAGACACGTTACCGACTGGGCTACCAAGGGGAGCATTCTGCAATACTTTCAACCTTCATTAAGCTACCATTTGTCATTAAGATCTTTGTTTTGTGTATTTTTGAGTGGCCGTTTTACACAGGTTTTACTGTACTTACAGTAATAAACAGCTTCCACAGGTTTTTGTCATATAGCTGTGAGGGTTTCCTGAAGTAGTCCTGCAGTGCCCAGAATTTTCGGTATAAACTGTAATCTATAGGAACATTGCTAGGCTTATCCCTCGTCTCTCCTTCTTCTACCTCCATGCTTTCATCTTTAGACTCCTCCTACAAATACAAAATGGGTGTGGTTATAGTTGTCCTGCAGAGCCTAGAACTTTCGGTATAAACTGTAATCTAAAGGAGCATTGCTGGGTTTATCTTTCGACTCTCCTTCTTCTACCTCCATGCTTTCATCTTTAGACTCCTACAAATACAAAATGGGTGTGGTTATAGTAGTCCTGCAGTGCCCAGAACTTTTGGTATTAACTGTAATCTAAAGGAACATTGCTAGGTTTATCTTTCGACTCTCCTTCTTTCATCTTTAGACTCCTCCCACAAATACAAAATGGGTGTGGTTATAGTAATAAAAGTAATCCATATATGAAACTTGGAAGCAATCATCTCCAACTTTGTACTTGGTCTGTATTTTAAAATGCTTTACTGTCCTGTAAACTTTGAATGAGATTGATGCATCCCTTCAAAAGTCATTGATTGTAAACCAAAAATGTGGCAACGCCAACACCTATGACACAAAAGGAGACTTGATCCCTTAGTGTCTACCATGCTTTGCATGTAACACAAAAAATGACATGGGGAGCGCAGTGGCTCAGTGGTAGAGTGCTTGACTCGAGACCGGGGGGCCGCAGGTTCGAGCCTCACCTGCGTCACTGTGTTGTATCCTTGAGCAAGACACATTAATCCTAGCTTAGTACTGGTTCAACACAGGAAGACCCGTCCCTACATAACTGAAAGATTGTTGATGGGATGTAAAGAATCAAATTAAACAAAATAAACAAAACAAAAATGACATGGCAAAGCTACTTTTGTATCAACCCAGAGCTTGTTCAGTTTTAACACACAACAAATTCTGTCTGCTGTCTTATCTTTTGACTCTTTGTACACTAGTGGGTATGGTTAAAATACATGTATAAGCAATCTATTGGTAAATTGCTGGCCTACTACTACGTATCTACTTGCTCCATCTCTTTAGAGTCTACTTAACCCTTGCCCTGCTAATATTTTTTGTCTAGAAAATGTTGTCTCCTTACTCCTGCTGCATATATTCAAAATTTAATGCACTTCAGACGAATTTTATCACCAAAGTAAGCACTATGAACCCTGATCAGACTGCTCCTAAGGAGCAGTCTGATCTGGATCCATATTGTTTGCAATATAGGCCACCAGAGTACAAAAGCAGAAGAGAAGGTAGACGATAAATGTGATGAATAGCAGGAAAATGGTTAAGGTACAAAGTAATTCTGGTAGGGGGATAATGACATACCTTGACCTTAATTTTAACTGTCTCAGGCTCTTTGTTGTAGGTAGTCACATTTTCAAGGTTGAATTGGCTCATCAAGTTTAGAGCTGAAAAATAATACTTGACATGTTAACCCTTTACTCCATAATAACGCATTTTGACGCCTTTGAAATATCATGTATTTGAAAACATTATGGAAAATACTGAAAATACTGAAATTAGGCAGATAACAATAACCATTTAAACTTGAAATATTAATATTTTGAAGGCATACTGCCAGTTTTAAAATTTGAATTTCAAAAGTTCAGGATTTTGGAAATTTTAAACTTGCATCCAGCGCCCTAGATAAGCTTTTGGGTCAATTGGGTATTTACGCAACCTGGTTATCCTCAATTGCGTACTTGCAAAAACTATTGCGTATTTTCATATTTTTTTTACGTCACGTTTTTTTCTGTGATTACACGTTTTCTTATTGCATGAAGCCATCAGGAATGTGCTTGCATATTTATTCACTCCCATCGTCTGCCTTTCTAAAGTATCAAACTCGCGGGTTTTATTGTACCTGAAGCAAATCTCATCCCCTTGTTGACATTCGAGCGTGTAAAATTTGTAAAGTTTCACTTTCATCTTTGTGCTTTTCCCCGAAATACTGGATGGGGCACTGATATTTTGATAAAACTGGAGTATATTGCGCGCTCGCTAGTAAAAATAAAATCAATACCCGACTGGCATTTGTTTATTAGCCGAATGGAAACGAAATGGACCAAATGATATGCAATGAAATCGCATGTAACTGCATACCGATCGTTAGAATTGCTTTTCAGTGCGCACACATTTAATTTTAATGATTTTAATTGCGTATTTACGCAAATACGCTGCTTATCTAGGGTGCTGCTTGCACCCATGTCTATTGATTGTGAGTGGAGTCCTGTGTATGAGCTGCATTCTGGCTACATGCTTTCTAAAGGATTATTCCCTTGAGTGAGGAGCCTAGTGGCTTAGCGGATCAAGACTCGCTGAAGGCACTTTTTTGTGTCGCTTGAGCAAGACACTTTGTTCTAGATGCTTAGTGTTGGTTCAACCCACTGAATGTTTCAACTTGACTGAAAACCAATTGAATGAGACAAAAAGCATCAACAAAAGTAAAGGTTTAGATAAACATTTTTTCAGCGTGAAATTGTAAATATTTTCATACCCATAATTTCTAGCAGATGTTTTGGGTGCTCAAAAGAACCGTCTCATTGAGGCGCCCACAACATATGTTTAGGTTGAGAAATAAGAAAATTATTTTTCTGTTATGCACTCTTAACTAAAGGCCTGAAAAGCAAAATTCTCCTTGAGTAGGGCTGTTATTATATTTAGAAATACATAGTCTAGGTATTAAGCAAAAGGTTTATTCTTCAAATTGGGATAACTTCCTTACCCATATTAAAGTATTAACATGATTTGTGTGCTCAAAACGAAAAAAAAAACACTTTCATTGAAATGTTTTTTATGAGCACTCACAGTCCTTTAGTTAAGAGTGTGTATCAAATAATTACTTTTCTTATTTCTCAACCAAAACATATGTTGTGGGTACTCAAAAGAACCGTCTCAATGAGACGGTTCTTTCGAGCACCCAAAACATATGTTAAAATTGATGGGTAAAAAATATTAACAATTGTACGCTGAAAATTTTGGTTTATCTAAACCTATAGCTCAGAACATATGTTTGAGATGAGAAATTAGAAGATAAGTTTCCTTATCTGAAGGCTTGAAAAAGGTATTTTTGCAAGTCAGCCTCAAAATCCTGAATTCAGAAATAATCCTGAAAATTTTCACCCATGAATAGAAGTCTTATAACCCATCTGCTACTACTAATTTCGGTTATGGTGATGGTGTGCCGTGGTCCTTCACTCATTTATATATCAAGCACTCACGACACACCCAGTTTATGCACCCACTTAGGCTTTAATAAAGGAGTTATGAGTGTGTCCTGTCAATGTCCTACGCCTATTCGTATTGAGTAAAGGTGTGGGGCATTGATGATTCAAATTTTGAAAAAGTACCAAACTTGTAGGGGTCTACGTGACAATTCTTCCATCTGCACAATGTCACCCCTACTGTCCTGAAAGTATAAGTTATTCGGCCTGGAAGGGCTAGGAGGTGTATTATTGTTTGTTTATGTTTGCCGCTCTTATATAGTGAGCTATATTATAACCCATCTGAATAACTACCAGTCATGCTAAGTGGATTGACTCTAAGTAATGTAGACAAAGATCTTTCTATAAATAATAATTCTAGAAAACGTACCTGATTTCTCTGACAGGGGAAATAACCTTGACAGGAACAACTGTATTCTACCACAAAATACTGTATTCTGGGACTTAGACAACCTCCGCAAGATATCTGAAAATACACAAACTCTAAAAAATGTCACCATCATATGCACAATCAGATTTTAACCCCAAATTCACCACTTTTTTTCTAGCAAATTTCCTGGCAGAACATATTTTAACAAAGGAAAGAATACTGATAGTATCAAAAAACACTTCATTCACAGAAAGGAAAACTTAATAGGAACTATAAATGGTACTGAAGTTAAAATAAAATTACAGTCTGTATCTTCATTTATCTCTTAATACCCATCCCATCAAAGTATATATCATGAATACAGCAGAGGCCATTTTGAATTGTTCATTATGCATTTTCAACAGCCATATATATATATATATATAAAAAAAACAGGCTCAAATTTCCAAATAATAGAGATAACAATGGATTGGCCTCTCCTATCTGTCACAGTGCAAAGTCAATCATTTTTGAATCCATGCCTCGATTTTACAAAGATCTTTAATTTTTGAACAAATAATACATTAATGTTGTCGATTCAAGTGTTAGTTGACTTTGGTAAAGTCAAATATGTAAGAACTATTTCTTCCAATGCTATGCAACGGGGGGACATTTTGATACTCCGACATTGATTTTCCGCTGACCTTGCGAGGGTGCACTAATTTAAATATTTATTATAAATCAACCAATGAAACAACTGCAAAGATTTATTTTCGCAATCACAGAGGATAAATATAGAAATGAGATTATGCAAAAATATCGGGTATTTTCGGCAGTTCATAAAGTCAGAACCTTGCTCAAAGATTGGCCAACTTTGAGATTGTTTTTTTCTGAAAATTTAATAGAGCACTGAAAGTTACTAGTACCAGGCTTTTCTCAAGGGCTTCCCCAACAAGATAAACTTAAATTTAGTATCCTAGACCTTAGCGCATCTGTGCGCAAACGGTATTTATAGCAGTACTATCACGAGGATATTGCATGTAAACTATACGGCAAAGCATCGAAACCGTGGGAATGTGTATTGGACAGTACACAATTGTGGTTTATCAGCTGATTGATTTTTGACAGAAAAAAATATACCAATCAAAAATGTTTGAATTAGTGTAGCTTTGTTATTTCTTAAAGGATTTTCATAATTTAAACGCCATTTTCTTTGTCATTCATTCTACTTTTAGCATGTGTTTTCAGATTGAAAAAAATCAATTAATACTAAATTCCATTGTTATTGTTACAAATAAAATCTGTGCCTGGGGATTGTTTTAACCTTTACAAAACAGTGCTGACCCTGATGGCATACAATGTTTTGTAGATGCATTACTGAATGCGCCAATCGCAACAAAAGTTGTCTGCTTTTCTTGTCTGCTGAAATGTTTAAGAAGCCTCTATGGCAAACAGTGTGGACCCAGATCAGACTTATAGGAGCAGTCTGTTCTGGGTCCACACTGTTTGCTTCTATACTTAATTCGTCAGTAATATTAGGCAATTATTTGCAGCAGACAAATTCAGCAGATGACATTTTCAGATATATATTTTTTCTTGGCACTTTAAGGGTTAATTCACAATATTTATCCTACAAATTCAGACAGACAGCCCTGGTCAAACAGTTTTCATATTGACTTGTTCTAATTTTATGATAGATGTGCTAAGAAGTTAACAGGTCCCAATATTTCTGATAATTCTCTTGGTGGCCAAAGAATATTCTTACCGTTACACATCCTTAGCAGGTAATTTTTCCCAGCATCATAGAAACCCTCCTGAAAATCAGAAAGGTACACTAAGATAAGAATACATATATTAGCATTATCATGTCAATACTTCTAAAAACAAGGAGATACTAGCTTGTAAATACAATTTGGCCTCCCTATAGAAAGTTATACTATTTATGAGCCACGACATGAGATTTTCAACAATGTGGTATGGGCGAACAGCAAAGGCTCAGACCAGCCTGCGCATACGCAGAGTCTGATCAGAGCCTTTGCTAGTCACTTGAATATTCTATGAGTGTTAAAGTACTGACCAAACATCATTTGGAGTTTCTTAGCTTAAAAGGGGGCTGCACAGGCTCCTCTGAGACTACACTTGTCAAAATACCACATTGTTGGAAATCTCATATCACCGCTCATATATGTGTAAAGTCAAACTTTAAACATGCATGCCATGCTATCTAGTGGGTCTAGATGTCATTCATAGCCTTCTTCCATATTTTGTGTGCTCCAGCAGTGAAGGCACTGACAATACTGCCAAGACAAAGTATCTGAGCCTTAGCTGGTAGCCTATCAGGACTGCGTAACTAAAATTTAATTTTCTTATTTCTCAACCAAATCATATGCTGTGGGTACTCAAACGAACCGTCTCAATGAGACGGTTCTTTTGAGCATCCAAAACATATGCTAAAATTGATGGGTAATAAAATATTTACAATTTTACATTGAAAATTTTTGCTTATCTAAACCTGTGGCCTATGCAATAAATACCACAATCTCATTAGCTGATTGCTTAAACTTTGTTACTTACATCATATTTCATAATTTGTTGATTTGATTCTTTACATCACAGTCAACAATTTTTCAATTATGTCCAGACGGGTCTTCCTGGGTTGAAACAGTACTAAGCAGGGATTAATGTGTCTTGCTCAAGAACACAATGCAGCGCTACCAGTGAGGCTCCAACCCGCGACCCCTCCAACCAACTGAGCCACTGCACTCCCACATCAAGTTTCAATATTGATTTTCATATGGGCATCGATTTAAACATTATACACGTATGTCTAACCAACAGCTTTTTTGCCACATATCAAGGACTCAGTGTACACTAATATGAGCATTGATTTTTTTTTAGGTTGATTACATTAGTATGGGTGGACTGAAGATGCATGTACTTACACTCTTCAAAACACTGACCCGATCCTCAACAAGACTAAACATAATTTCACACTCATCAAGCGGTATCACATCAAACAAGTCTGCTAACATCAGAAATGGTACAGTCAGAGAGCAATGATCTGAAACATATGTACAGATAGGCTATTATTATATACCTATAAATGATACAACTTAAGAACTGCATGTTTTCTGGCCATCTGATACAGAAAGCCAAATCAACGAACTGAGGATTTCTGAATCCATATCGCTATCCTTTAAAACGAGGCTAACTTCGGCTACCTGCTTTTGCGGCGATGTTATGTAAAGTAAATTACAAGCATAGAACAAGATGGAAAACATGATGACGTAATGTCATATTATATGACGTAAATATGACGTGACAAAACGTAATGGCAAACGTTCCCGCAATTTTTCTGGATTAAAGACCAAAACAATTTATAAAATCAAAATAGTGTCAGAAAAATGTATATAATAAACATATTATTATAAAAGTATCTTGATCTTGTGGATAAGGCCATACCATTGGATTACCCGAGACGTGAAGCGTCGAGGGTGATCCAATGGTATGACCTCCTCCACTTGACGTGATACAGCACGCCAGATCAAGTTACTATTATAATAATGTTTATTTATTTAGCATAAACATGTGATTATGTTCTTAACAATCAGTTTTAACATATCTTTTGGTTGCTCAAAAGTAAAGTCTCAGTGAGACATTTCTTTTGTAATCACAACATATGTTTAAATTGAGAAATAAGAAATTCAGTTTCATATTATGCACTCTTATCTGGAGGCCTGCTGTATATGGAATTTACCTCTAAATATTTATTTTACATTTAAATATGGAATTCACCTTTAAAGATGGAACTTGACTCTAAATACGGAATTTGACTCTAAATATGGAATTAACCTCTAAATATGGAATTACCTCTAAATATGGAATTTACTTCTATATATGGAATTTAACTCTAAATATGGAATTTATCCTTTAAATATGGAATTTACCCATTCAATTATGGAATTTACCCATTAAGTATGGAAATTACCCATCAAGTATGGAATTTACCCATTAAATATGGAAATTTAACTCTAATGTGGAGTTTACCTCTAAATATGGAATTTACCCTTTTAGATATGGAATTTTCTCTATAAATATGGAATTTACCTGTTAACTGTGGAATTATGAAACAATTTGCAGGTATGTAATTGATTGACAGCTTTTCATGTGAGTAAATGAATAAAAATAAAACTGATTTGTATGCAATAGTTGTCATTTTAACATTTATTAGCAGGATATATCTGCCAAAGAGTCTACACATAAAACAAAACGTCAAAGTTTGCTGCCACCAAGTTTTGAGTGTTATACAGTATTTGATCCCTTCTTTAAAAACTTAACCTCAATGCAAAAGCAAGATTTTGCCCAAAAACTTTAGCAAGTAAGAAGAGTAATCACTTTTAACCCATTTAAGCTGAATGGACTTCCTCACCCTTATCAATTTGACAATTCCATTTCTAATTTAAGGGCTGTTGGGTGGTATTTAACATTATAATTCAAATTTCCATAGAACATTAGGTTTATGCAAACAGTGAAGAACCTGATCATATGCCGCATTTTGCGACATCTGATCTGGTATCTGCACTGTTTGCCTATGTCCCACAAAAAAGATGCTAGGCTTACATGGGTTAATTTTAATCATTTGTTAAAATAGGTTAAATTTGATCACTGACTTACCGTTAATTGCAGACTGTATAGCTAATTTTACTATAGATCTGTAGGTCTCACATCCTTTCCTTTCAGCCTGCATAGAAAAAAATAGAACATTACAATGATTTTAAAATATTCCTTACATGTCATGGGCCAGCCATTGGCTGCAAATGATGAATGCATAATTAAGACTTGTCTACTTTTACTTTACACGCCTACCAAATTATCAAATCCTTAACCGCCCATTCAATAACAAAAACAATTGGATTGACGTCCAGTTCGGCATTGGAAGTTATAAAAGGGTAAACAAACTTTGTATTTCTTCCAATTTAGATTAAAATATTTTTTTTGAGACAGTTGTTGAAAAGTCGGAAAATGTCATCAGTGATTTTATTTGGCCATTTTATTCCCAATAAAAAAAATGGCCTTTATTTTCCAAATTTCACGTATTTTAGTACTTATTTTCCCAATTTTTATGATATATTTTCCCAACTGTGAAAGGGTAGCTTCCCAAAATCCCAAATAAAATAACTGGTCATGCAGCCACCCAAGAATATCTATGTTTGCTGAGTAACTTTCATGTGCATATTTGTTGAATCACTTTTTGCGTGGTGAAGGGGTGTCAGTAGCCGTGCAAAACACATGGAAATTGAGGCAAAGACTGTGATTAACTCTGCGTTGGTGCAATGCTAGAAGTTTGGCATGTCATTTTTTTAACACACGATGGACACATTTGGTCGTATGTGCGGTGACCCCTTTGACTGACAAAACAGCATAAGTGATTAATCAGTGGACATATTGTCTAAAATTCATGGTCGGTAAAGCATTTGCTCGTTGGGTAGGCGTGCTTTAGGCAAAATGAATAACATAGCATGGCTTAATTCCAATAAAAATTTGCAGTGATTTTATATATTTTTAAGGAGTCACAAGTCTGAGTTTCCAACTTATGATGTACATTCGTGTATTTCTCTCCATTACAATCATTCTTATCTTAACAAACAGTGTAGTTCATCTAGGTCTACACTGTTTGACAAAGTACTTATTTACTAAAAGGGTTAAAATGCAACTGATAAGAGTGTGTAACTGAAAAAAAATCTTCCTCGTTCAAAACATATGTTGTGGGTACCCAAAAGAACCATCTCATTGAGACAATTCTTTTGAGCACCCAAAACACATGTTTAAATTGATGGATAAGAAAATAATCACAATTCTACACTCAAATCTTTAGCTTAACTGGTCCTATGGTAAGCACACATTGGGACAAAGCAACAGCCATCTGACAATTTTAACCGAAGTCGAGATGACTATCGACTTCTGCAGAAATGGGAGCAAGTTGTAATTTTTCGAGCTTATGACAGGGCACCAAGTTCAAGCTGCTGACATCCCCCCCCATGTGTGACTGTGGCCAGGGGCAAAAGACAAGTTCAACAGAGCACATTCTGAAGCAATGCCAATGACTGAAGCAAGAGAGGAAGTGTGCGTGGCCAACATCAGTTCAGACCAAACTTTATGGAAGGAGGGACAACCTGAAGGAGACGACATCCTTCATTTCTGGCGCTGGCATGACTGTTTAGAAGGCAAACGCTGGTAATCATTTTTCATGATTTACCATATTCAATCTAATAAGTACTCAAAATTCTACAAATGAACACCGAGTACTCTAAGGATTGTTTACAGCATATTAACTCTTTACTCCATAATGCCTGTTGATGTATTTGAAATATCATGTTTTTGAAAATATCAAGGAAAATGGAGCATTTGCTCTTTTGGAGCAAATGCTCCATTTTCCATATTTTCAAAAGTATTCAAAACTTAACTTAACTTAATTTTTTCTTGATTTTTTTTTTCAATGATGTCTAATAATAGAAAATGATGTCATGATCTAAAAATAGGGTTAACTTCTGATTTCCAGTGAATTCAAGATTGCAATTTATTAAGTAATATTGATTTATCATGCAGATAAAAATAGTGTGGATCCTGATCAGCTGGCTTCATTAGAAGCCAGCAAATCTGGATCTACACTGCTTTCGAAAAAGAGTTCAGAATTCAGAAAAAAGTTTTGTGCAATTATTACCGAATATGGTATGATAAATATAATCTTGCCTTTTCAAATGAAATTTATGGTAACTTGCTAATACTTCTGTCATAAACTCATCTCATGTCAGAAATTTTATACAAACTTAACCCTTTACCTCATAGAGGCGCCTTTTGACGCCTTTGAAAACAAAGCAGACCCAGATGAGGCAGCTCTTATAAGAGCTCCATGATCAGGGTCTACTCTGTTTGCTTATGGAAATATGATTTATATGATATTACACTAGTGGACCTGACTTGGCCGCATAGCTCAGTCAGTAACGTGTCTGGCAACAGATGCGAGTCTGACTGCAGATCCAGGGGTCGCAAGTTCGATTCCCACTTGGCCCCATACTTTCGTGGAGATTGATCATGAAATAATTCTCATTTTCCTCCCTTCTGCTGAATCATTCAAGAAGGGTTGTTGTCAGTTATAAGCAAAAGTATATTCACGAAGTACTGGTTAACTGCTTGTTCAAGCTTGCCAAAGAAAAAGTGTGGTTAGGTGAACTGACCGTCCCGCCATGACCATAGCTATTGACTTGGGACATAAAGCAACAAAACAAACAAACAAAACTAGTGGACCTGACAAGTAATTTCTTTGTTCTATGTACAAACGTGAAAGTATTTAATGAATTATTCATAGTGAGTGGAGATTAGCATGAATATTCATGAGGGAAAGGGTTAAACTGCACTTACACTGACTTCTCTGAGAACGTCTCTGAATGCCTGGTCTAATGTAGCTTTCTTCTCCGCTTCACTACAAAATCAGAACATAGATAAGTCAGCACATGAGATTTTGATTCTTTAACCCTTTGTGTACTAATGTATTCTTCCTTCTGGTTTGATACAAGAAACATGGGATAGTCAATTGTACATATCTAGGGGTGTCAGGTTATATTTAAAAAAAATAATATTGTATTCTTTTGTTTGAAGATCTTTTTCACCTTTACAAACAGTGTAGACCCTGATGAAATGCAGCATAATGCTGCATTTCATCTGGGTCTTCACTGTTTACAAAAGTACTCGTTTAGAGGTTTCCCGAATACAAAGCCTGAAAGGGTTAAATCGCAGAGTCCAGTGACTCAGTTGATAGAGCATTAGACTGGGGATCGAAGGGTTGCTAGTTCAAGACTCATCGCCGGAGGAGTCACTGCGTTGTGTCTTTGAGCAAGTCACTTTATCCACTGCTAAGTACTGGTTCAACCCAGTAAGACAGGAAATTGTCCGTAAATGACTGAAAAAACTGTTGACTGATATGTAAAGCAACAAAACAAACAAAACAAATTTTTTAATATTGCATATGCTATAAGTCAACCTTTAAACATGCATGTGCAGCTATCTAGTGGGCCTAGAGGTCAATACTTTTGTCTGAGCCTTTATCTACTTTGTGTGTACCCGCAGCCAAGTACCAATCTCTCATGTACTGGCTAAATTTTAAAAACAAAATGAGTACAAGCATTTCATTAGGTGATACATTGAACTACCGGGCCACCAGATAAGAGCGCATAATAGAATTTTTTTTATTTCTCAACCAAAACATATGTTGTGGGTACTCAAAAGAACCGGCTCAGTGATTCAGTTTTTTAGGGAGACTCCCACTTCTCCCTGGGTCCCATTGAGGGCGAAATTCCAACCCCAAGGGCAACAATTTCGTCCTAGTCGCTCTCTAGCCTATTCCCTGGATAAGCATCAAAATCTCATGAACTGGCCAATTTAATATGTATATCTGTATAATACCTTCCATGGTACTCCTGCATATATTTTATACATGGTCCCAGTGAGCCATCTTCTGTTGACTTATACACTGCATCCTGTAAAGAACAAATCAACTCTTTGAATGCTGGGTAATTTTACATGCTTTTATGTTGTCTCCTTGTGTGTTTTTTTTCTCAAAAGTAACATTTTCAAAAAATTCTTTCGGGAATACTATCAGAGTGTCAAACAATTTGGATCCAGATCAGGCTCGACATTTTGTCGAGCCTGATCTGAGCCCAAACTGTCCGCAAAGGTCCTTAGCATAAGACACAAGCAGGCAAAGGTTAACATACTGTGCATTAGGTCAGGTCTCATTATCACAAAGTTTCTCCATGCCTGAAAGGCCAGCTGTCACAGCTTATAAGCCCTTTTAACCCATTTAAACTGTATTACTTTCCCATCCTTATCAATTGGGTGAGTCAATTTCTAATTTTAGGGTTGCCAGGTTGTATATTTTAATTTCCTACAAATTTTAATACTGACATGACCCGCTTATAAATGTCTGCCTATAGATTAACACTTACAAGCCTAATTAACTGACTTTTCAAAGACTGAGACCTTCCAGCCTATGCATTTTTTGTTTTATTTTTGTGCAAAAAACCCTAAAAACCTCACAGGATCTTGTAAGAACAGCTGACTTGTTTCCAGTGATTGGTTAAATAGCATTTAATTCTCCCAAATAAAAAGTCTCCCTCATTAACAACCAGTAAAATGTGTTGTGCACGCCATGAAGCAGACAAGGTGGTCTATGAGGCTCAGGGCATGGACCACAAGTCGTCTGATATCTTCTGCCTCGCCAACCAGATGAGGAAAGAGAATAATGATGTTGTATAGGTGACAAGTCAGTGAAGAATGACGCTGGGGCAATGTCAATGAGCGAGGAGGCAAAGCAGAATGCATGGGCCGAACATTATGAAAGGCTTTGCGACATTGAAATTGACTGGGACCCTGATCACCTGTCCAACGAACTGCTGTTAGAGGGGCACCCTATCACAATCACTATTGACATGGTGAAGAAGGCCATCTCAAAGATGAAGTCAGGCAAAGCTGCTGGTCCATCAGGCATAGTGGTGGAGATGATCACAAGGTTGGCAATCGACTGGTCAATATGCACCAGTGGTCAATACTGGTTTTAACCGGTCATTACTGGTCGATTGGTGGTCAATTGAAAAAAAACATGGTTGATGTGAAGATACTTAGCATTATAGTACTGCAGATCTCAAGGCTGTCAGAGGGGTCTACTGGTCAGATCTTTGCAACATCTAGTGTTATATACCAAATGAAAATGTGGGGTCTCTAGTTTTTAAAAGTAGTTGATGACACCTCTGATTCTGAGTACTAACCGAGTTATCTCCCATTGAATTACCCCACCCATTTTGAACGTATTATAAGGGGTTATGATCATTAGCTTGTTAAATAATTGAGTTGAAGCATCCAAGACGAAAAATATACCCATCATTACTCAAAACGGTACTTGAAAAAGTAGAAAAGTTAATTTTTGATCAGTGAAATTGGCTTTTGAACTGTTTTGTTGGTCTTTTAAAGTTAAAGTATGTGTTAAAACTCCATTGAATAAAAATATATTTGAAACTTTCAATTTAAGAATCTGCCCATTAGTGTTATGTCCTTAGAAATGACTAAACATTTAAAGAACACTTATTTATCTATGTTATCAGGGTTTCTAGATTCCAATTTCTGTATACGGAATGCTCTGGGAGCAATAATAAGCATGTAAATACCCCACCCACCTATTACTACTGCAGATCTCATGGCTGTTTGAGGGTGACCTTGGTCATATTTTGCTAACATCTGGTGTCATATACATGAACATATACCAAACAAAAATGTAGGGTCTCTAGTAAATAGAAATAGTTGATGACACCGCTGATTCTGAGTACTAACCGAGTTATCTCCCCTTGAATTACCCCACCCATTTTGATCATATTATAAGAGGTTATGATCATTAATTTGTTAAATAATTGAGATGAAACATCCAGTAAAAACATGCCCATTGTTGCTCATAACGGTACTTGAAAAAGTAGAAAAGTTAAGTTTTAGTCAGCGAAATGGGCTTTCAAAATGTTTTGTTCATCTTTAAAAGTAAATTTGGTGTCAAAACTCCTCTAGATAAAAATATATTTGAAACTTTCAATTTAAGAATCTGCCCATTAGTGTTCTGTCCTTAGAAATGACTAAGAATTTAAAGAACACTTCTTAATCCGTGTTATCAGGGTTTCTAGATTCCAATTTCTGTATAGGGATATGTTTTGGGGACAATACTAAGCATGTAAATACCCCACCCACCTATTACTTCTGCTGATCTCAGGGCTGTTTGAGGGTAAACTTGGTCAAATTTTGCTAACATCTAGTGTCATATACATGTACATGTACCAAACGAAAATGTAGAGTCTCTAGTAGATAGAAGCAGTTGATGACACCGCTGACTTTGAGTACTAACCGAATTAAGTCCCCTTGAATTACCCCTACCCATTTTGATCATATTATGAGAGATTATGGGTATCAGTTTTGGAATATAATCAAAATAATGCATTCAGGAAATAAATATGGCCATCACTATTCATAACAGCACTTGAAGAAGTAAATAAATTAAGTTTTAGTCAGAGATAAAGGGTTCGGAATTATTTTCTTCGTATAATTATAGTTATATCCTATTTCAAAACCCAGCAACTTTGAATAAACATATATAAGAAACTTTCAACTAAAGAAACTGCTCGCTAGAGTTATGTCTTTAATAATGAATAATAATTTAAAGATCAGTGCATCAGTTATGTCAACAGGGTTTCTAGATTCTAATTTCTACAAATAGAATGCTCTGTGGCACCTACTAGCATGTAAATACCCCACCCACCTATATGATGAGGGGAAACGCTAACGTTGATAAAAGTCTTATAATACTAAATCACCCAAAACTTTGTATAGCCTAAATACGAAGAGAATAATTTCTGACAGTGTAACTGTATTGCAAGTGCATTTACATGATCTTTCTTAAGATTGTCAAGCACACCCAAGAAAATCATTTTAGGTCACTAGTGGCACCAATAACCATAACTCTTGCAAGGCTAAACACAATTTACCTTATAACTTGAATATATGTTACCATTTATACCTGAAACTTACTGGGGCTAATATACTTAGTACGCCAAACACAATTATAATGCATTAAACTATCTAGATACTCTAGCAAGAGTTACTGCCCTTGATTATTTTTACCATTGTTTTGTATGGAAAAATGCAGTAAAATGATAATAGCTCAATAAGTTAAATTTGAAAACTTATTTTCAAAATAGGATTAATCTATCCTGAACCAATACTATGCCAAACTGCAGATCAAAATTTGTTTCTGCTACATATTTCTATTCTGCTGTCCCTTAATGGCAAGACTCAAACATAGAAAATGGATCTATAATCGAATTTTCCTCCAATAACTTGCTTACTGAGGATCTGATTGCAATAAAATATAGGAGACATTTGGTTTTACACATCTTTACAGGATCTTTTGTATTGCTTTAGTGATATAAAATACTGCATGGAACATGCATTATTGCCCTTGATTTTGCGTTTTAAGATTAAAAATCAATATAATAGGCCTTATAAATAAATGAATCAATGGTCCCAAAATATTGGTGAAATATTGAAATTTCCTTCATTTTATATAATTTGATGGCGTTTGCATTTGTTTTCCTGTATCACCCAACATAAATGTGTATCTGCATTTTATTCTTTCATCAAATCAGAGTAAATGATCATTGACAAAGTGAGTGAGGTACGAATATACTGACAATCTTAATGGCTTCAAATTTCATCAGAAATGATGACTATTCTAAATCTAAACAGTATGTAGCTTTAAACTTTTCTATATATAGATATTATGTATCATCCTCCTGCTTTTCTTAGATTTTCGTCTATGCTTTGGAAAACTCTAAAGTCTTTTTGTATCTTGTTAGTTTTAGGTACCCTTACAATTTAGATAAACCAAATCAATTTGCTAAACATCCTTTTCATGACGACCCTGCAAGACATACTGTAACCTACAGATTATTTTATTAACCTCAAATGATAACCTTACTAACTCACATTTTCTCGTCAAAAGTCCGCTCTATAAATTAACAATGAGCTGATTTTAGTCTTTCTTACTACATGTACTTTAATTTCATACCACTTTCAATTACCTTATTGCAATTGAAGTTATACATTATTCATATTTTCCAAGAACATGTTTCTAAAATACACCAAATAAACAGGGCCTGCAAATGGTTGACATTTTTTCTATCAGAACTAGATTATAACACACCAAGATGTAGACAAAATATTGCATGTGTTGAATCTGAAGTCATTGGTAGTGATGACAGTACAATCAAAATTATGTTGAACCTGTCCAGTTCTCAGAAAATTTAGTATATACAGTATGTATGATGTTTCTCTAATGGCAACGTTTATATAATGGAAACCTCACAGTACTTTGATGCTATTCGCGTTTGTATTCCAAAATAGGTGACGACAATAAAGCATAATTAAAGAGAACCACTGGACGATATAGATGGTTCTAGAACTAGTGGTTTCAGAGAAGATTTTTTATGTTTTAACTATACAAGCCAATGTAAAACATGTGATCCCCCTGGGTGGAGCCATTTTTGAATAAACTTGGCAGCTCCAGGCCTTGTGGGTCAAACAAGAAGGGTTTTGTGTTTTATTTAAATAAACCTATATAGCCTTCGTGGCTTGGTTTTGTCTGCACGGCCATTATTTGAACAGACTCAATGGAGGTCTCCCTTGTGATGCTACATACTAAATATAATGGCGTTGGGCCATGTGGTTTCAGACAATATTTCTTATATTTGCTGAAAAAAAAAATAAAACCAACGGCCATAGTTTGAACAAACTTGGTAAAGTAGCACTAGGTGACGCTACAACTCTGTGAATATTGTTTTATGCTTTCCCTATTAAAGCCTATGTAAAACACGTGGCCCCCAGGATGGGTCCATTTTGGCAACATGGGCATAATTTTAATAAGCCTGGTGGAGGGGTCTACTAGATGATACTAAATACCAATTATCAAGGCTGTATGCCAAGTGGTTCCAGACAAGAAGATTTGTTATGTGTTCCCTATATAAACCTATGGAAAACATGTGAATCTGGAGCGGGCCACTTTTGGCCCTAGGATCATAATTGTAAGAAAATTAGTAGAGGTCTACTAGATGATGCTACATATTTAATATCAAGGCTCAAATGGTTTCAGACAATATTTTTTCATGTTTCCCATTTTAAAAAAAGCAAGTGAGTATGGTCAGGAAATACCACAATCACACTCTGCAGACCAGCCCACGGCCAATGTAAAGCATGTGAACCCAGAGGCGGGACAATTTGTGGCCCCATGGGCATAATTTGAACAAAAAAGAAAAATATCTACTAGATAATCCTACACAAAATATCAAGGCTATCAGCCTTGTGGTTTCAGACAAGAAGATTTTTAAAGTTTTCGAAAATCTATTTTTACCCATGTGACCTAGATATACTATTTCATCAATTATTTGAGAGGGCCATATAAGGACTATTCCTGTCAGCCAAATTTGTTCAAATTCAAGCCATTATTTTAGGGTGAGATATCGTTTGAAGCAATTGTTGACCACGCACGACGGACAACGGACATCCAACGATCACAATAGGTCACTTTGAGCTTATGACTCAGGTGGGCTAATAAAATATACTAAATATTGTGATTTTAAATTTGTCTATTTGACCTTGACCGTTGACATTTAAATAGGTCGTAACACAAATTTTAACTCTGATATACAAAGAGTGTAAACTATTACTTATTTTGATGAAACAAAATTGACGAAATATGGAAATTGAACTATTTAATATAGATAAAGATTTTTTTATGAAAAGTTTGCATATTCCTTTTGCATTGAAACTATTTGCAAACACACTCAGCCACAAACACAGCTTTTGGTACATGTTTCATTGGTATGATAATTTATTTTAAATGTTGTTTTCCAACCAATACCACACAAGTAATAACAATATTGTATTAACGTGTCCTTATGAATAAATGCAATGCTCTAGACCAACTGTATACAACATAAGCATAATCCTCCATAACGGGTGTGTACGGTTCAAGGGCCGTAACTTTGTAAGTACTCATCTTCAACAATGTCATCAACTGGATTCTAAAGTCGTACATACAGACAAATATTTTGGTATATATGACGCTTGATGTTAGCACAATCTTACCAGCAAAGTTCATAAGGAGAGGATTGACGGCCAGTCGTATGTGGTAGTATAAAGCGGTTATCATCTTGACGTGATTCAAACTGAGGCAGGCCGTTACGGAATAGCGCACGCCTCGCTTGATTGGGAGTATTTATTCCCCCTTGGTGACAAAGAATATGTGGAATTTAAGTATGTTAGACTAGTACTTATAAGTTAAGCTTCAAACAGGCACAAACTATACTTTTACTAATAAACAGATACATAAAATACGCGTTTTTGTGATTTGGGGGGTATGCCTATTTGACCTTGACCTTTGACCTTGAATAAGGTCACAACTTAATTTGAAGCTTGACCTAAAACGAGTGTATGCTGTTGCCTACCTTGATGAAAAAAAAGATGAAACTTGCATTTTGAACTAAGTTATGGTTAAAAATTGTGTTTATGAAATATTAGCTTTGCCCTTTTACATTGACACTATTTACAAAAAAGACACACGGACAAACACACCTTTAAGTATCGTACATGTTGAAACTATATTTCAATGTTGTTTTATAATCAAATACCATATTAATCATAAAAATATTTCAATTATGTATGTTTATTAGAAATAAATGCAATGCTATCTGCCAACTGTATGCAAAATTTTAATAATCTGTTATAATGGGTATGTACGGTTCAAGGGCCGTAACTCTGTTAGTACTCACCAACGACGATGTCATCAACCGGATTCTGAAGCTGGACATACAAACAAACATTTTGGTATTTGTCACTAGATGTTGCACCGATCTGACCAGTAAAGTCCTTAAGGAGAGGACTTTTGGCCAGTCGTCTGCTCTACTATTAGTTATCCTATTTTACTGGACTCTATAAACAGACTTAAAATTCTTTCAATATAAGATAGTACAGGCTTAATTGAAAATGTGTTTCATGCCTTGCTATTGCTTTAAAAAATGTATGATGCGTAAAACAAACAAAAATGATATGTCAATAATTTTAGATCTTCATTCTCAATCAAACTGAATCATTACCACAACTTTCAATTTAGACTTTAACTTATTTTCTATTAACCCCCCAAAAAGTAAAGCAAACGCAAGTTATGAAATAAACTAAATTTAAGAAACTTCTAGCTTTTTCAGTCATAAAAAAATTAAAATCAGTGACTAATTAAATGAAAGAAAGTACAAAAAATCAATCAATCCTTCAAATTAATCATGAAAGAGGTCATCATGTACGAATATGGCATTGCTCTATTAGTTCAAATGCAAATTGAATTGGCTTCTCACTTGAAAAGACAAAGGTGTGAAAATGGTGAAAAAACACTAACTGTTGAGCAATATATCAAGGAGTTAATTTTAACTTTTGATTACCCCCAGAACAAACAAAAGTGTCAAAATACTGGACATGTCTCTCAGACTGAATAAGGTGTGTCCAATTTATAAGACCTATCCAATCACTGAGCTTAAAATGCATAGGCTAATTCACTTGCACCTGTGTTAATATAGAGGTGTGAAACTATGGTCATTCTCTTATCTGCTTTTATCAGTTAAGTGTCATAAATTAGTGTTATTGTCTCAAAATGAGAAAAAAAGACCCTGTTAGGCTGTATGGTTGATGATTAAAAAAGAATATCAAGTGTTAGGTGCTGGACTGTAATGCAGAAGTCAATGCTAAGGTGAAAAGTGCCCTTGGCAGGGCAGAAACTGTCCGAAACAGTACTTTTTTTTTCTTTTTTCAATAAGTAGAACATAAAATCCGACCTAATAACTCAATCCACCTCTAAAACGGCCCCTTAAAATTTTAAATCGACCACTCAGATTCATATTGACCAGTATTGACCACTTTTTGGCATATTGACCGGGGCGGTTTTAACCGGTTAAAACCGCTGGTTAAAACCCGGGGTGGTTTCTACCGCCCAACCTTGGATGATCAAGGCAGCAGGTGGTACTGGTGCCACCATGATCCGTGATCTTGCTACTGCGATTATCCGTGATGGCAAGGTCCCAACTGACTGGGAGCAAAGTTTCATTGTACACCTTTACAAGGGCAAAGGTGATGCTCTGGACAGAGGCAACTATCGAGGCCTCAAGCTGAATGAGCAGGCCATGAAGATCCTAGAGAGGATTGTCGTTGGTCCCATAAGACAGGTGGTGTCTATTGACGACTCCCAGTTTGGCTTTGTCCCAGAGAGAGGCACTACGGATGCAATTTTTGTAGTCTGGCAGCTGCAGGAGAAATACCTAGTAATGTACAAGAGGCTTTATATGGCCTTCTTGGACTTTGAGAAAGCATTTGACTGTGTCCCTCTGAAGGTTATCTTGTGGGTCCTGAGAAAGCTAGGTGTCGAGGAATCGATTGTGCGGTTGGTCCAGGGAATGTACGCTAATGCGCGAAGCCGGGTTCTTGTTGGCAAGGCTTTCAGCCGAGAGTTTGAGGTGAAGGTCGGGTCCACCAGGGATCCGTACTCAGTCCCTTACTCTTCATCAGGCCAAAAAAAAAAATAGTTGTGTTTCAGATGACCCTCAGAAAAAAATCAGGGTCGGTAGGTAGGGAATTTTTTTTTTTTTTTTTTTGAAAGAACAGCAGTTTAGGGGGTTTCAGAATTATGTGTAGTTATTTCATATTTAATACTTGTTCATTAATGTTTTAATGCATTTCCTTGACTAATATACATTCAGAAATGCAAGTGTTTCTTGTGCTGTTTTGTGGTGATTTGCGGTGGTACTATCTAGTTTTGGGGTGGTTTTGGGTGTTTCAATGGACCGCTCATTGACTGACGGTTCAGGCCCAATTTTCAATACAATCACATTTTTCAAGACAGGTCAAGACAGGAGCAGGCCATATCCTTTTGGATCGGCTCATTTTAAGCTCAACTGTCAACAGAAATTAGCAATTTAAATCCTTTTTAGTCCGAAACTGGTTCTGTCCGAATCAGTATTTTCGTAGCGAAACTCACCTTTCCTTCTCCGGATTGTCCGGTGACGGCCACTGTAGTCCCTTTTTCGGCTGCAGGATGATAGTTCCGCCATAAGTGTGACATTGCTAACGAATGGGGGTATGAACTAAGGGTCTTTATTCCCGCAAAATGCGGGCATTTTTTCAGATTTACTTGAAGGATCGCCGCCGCCATATTTGTTGATCTTCGCGTAGAATAAAATCCGGTACCGTTTATATTTCACGGGACTGCCTACAAGTACTGGTAATCCGGTAATGGGCGCAAATACAAAAAATCGAGAAAAAAGTTTTACGGTCGGCGGTCTATGGGTAGGGTCGGTCGGGTCATCGGAAACACAACTATTTTTTTTTTGGCCTCATTGTGCTGGAGGCCTTTAGCCTTGTCATGTGAGTTTCCGGCTGGTGTTCACTGGGAGGACAATATGCAGATGACCTTGATATCATTGGTGACCTACAGGAATGTGTCAGGAGGCTCTTAATATGGAAAGAAGCCATGCGGGTTGGTCAAGATCAGGTGTCCGTAGAATTTTTCGGTGTGTTATCAACTCATATCTAGATACAGGTTAAAGAAAAATACAAAGTCTGTTGTTTGAAACACTTAGGGGAATATGCTGAAGCTTATCAGAAAGCAAAAAGTTTGGTACGCAAGCACTTTTTTTCTCACCAGCCTAAGAAAGTGTCAAAAAAGCCCTTTTTTAAGCGTCATCAGTTTGCACTCAGAATTTGAACAGATGACTCCACGTTAAGCAGGTCTTTAAATGAACAAAATTGATAAGGTAGAAATGAAGTTATTCTCATTTTAGCCAAACTACTCATTCGTTATCAATTCCCGTTTTTATACCAAAGGTAATTTATTTTGGCTATCCAAAAGAAAATAATGCAGAGGATTCTAACAATTGGTGCAATTCTGAGGTCATGTTGTATAAAATAACTCAGAGTAATAAGGATAAAACTGTCCCTGCCTTTTTTAAAAAATCAGGTAATCACAAAGGCAAACGAAAATATTCAGACAAATTTTTGTAGTGTCCGTGACAGTCAAATATCTTGGCAGCATGACATGGGATTGAGAAGTTTATCTGTTCATCTTACAATGCTTCCCCCTGTCTACTTTGATTCAAGCTATGAAATATGTAGTCCTGTATTTGTTAGAGATTTTTTGAGGCAAATCCTAAAATGTAGTGTCCGTGACGGCTGTAGTGTCCGTGACAAAGACATGTAATATCTGTTCAGATTGGTTAAATATCAGGCTCATTTAAAAAAAAAAGGGCCAGGGTCATATGTTAATTTGTAAAGTGAAAGTAGTTTAAGTGTTTTATTGGATTTGATTTTTGTTCGGCTGTGTGTGTTTGTTTCAGATACCTGATAGTACAATTCTCACATAAGTATCAACACTGCAATATGACTTTAATATATATACTACTTCAAACTTAAGTAATATTCTATATCTGAATCAACTTAGGGCATTGTTTATGCTTACAAATGGCCTTGGCTCTGTTTATTGATACATATTCAATTGTCACGGACACTACAGAAAAGCCAAAATTTCACTGCAAGTACAGGTTAGCAAGTTCTAACTAATGTCAATACACATATATCGTCTATTAAAGGCCTGTTAAAAATTGACATTTCACAGAGGTGAACAAAATGTTTAAAAACAATTTTGGTAAGAGCATATTGTTAATACAGTGTATATGGTTCTGTGCTGAAGTCCTTTTAATGTGACTTTCGAACATGACAAGAGTGTGAGTTGAGAGGTGTGGAAACGTTTTGCCTTGATAAAAGTAATAAAATAAGTCATTTGAAATGTTTCAACTTTTGATTTTCATTCACATTAATGCTTTTCTCAGATTTGACTTGATTTGGTAATTAGAACAAAGTATTGTCTATAACCTTTAGAAATGAAATAGAATTTGATCATGTAGCTGATCAAAAAGTGATATTTACTGACAAAAATAGATCTCTGAGTCTCCAAAATTAAGATTTCTTTTACACTTCTTAAAGACTGGCACGATTCTATTTAAATCTTTACGTAAATCAAAAGTAAGCATAACACACTTAACACAGCGATCCTTTTTAAAATAACTTCTGATAGAAATTCTTAAATTGAATGAAGACTTGTTAAACAAAGAAAATTGTAAGTATATGAGTATTTTTTTACATTGATGAACTTTAAATACAACTATAATTATAAGTAGTTATAATATCCCATTTTTCAACAGCTTAAGACCAATGTGTGCATCGTTAAGTGTCAAATAAAACATTATGAAAACTTAAATCATTTTTGCCGTAGTGTCCGTGACAGTTAAATGCTATGATTTTAAGTCTGTATGTTCATGACATTGCCCAAACAAGGAAGAACATCATCAGGTTTTAAGCCTTTAATGTCTTTTTATATCCATTTTAAAACTTCTCATCTCCATTTTTTTTATTTAAGCTCAAATAATTGGAGATTATTTGTAAAGATCGGTTGTTTTTAAACTGGTATCTTATCCATAAGCATGTGCATTATGTAATCAGCAACTTTTGTAACTTTGTTAATACTATTAAAAAACTGTCCACTTGTCTATAAATGGAACCAGTAATATTGTTAGCAACATGAACTATTTATAAGTTTTAAATGCATAAAGTGTCCTATACATAGAAGTACATGTAGTGTCTGTGACGGACAACTGGTATGGCAAAAAGTGACATTTACAAATAGTTTGGTTGAAAACTTCAGGAAAAGCAAAGGTATTTTGTAGGTATAGCCATTGTTATGTGACTTAAATGGAAAAAGTCCTTAAAAGTAACCATGAACCAATGTTATGACAACTGCAAATATGTGATAAGGAGATTCTAATAATGTTCGAATGTACACCTGATCTTGACCTCTCCGTGTAAAATAGTCCTTAAATGTTGCGGTTTATTGATTTATTATTGTATTTTGTTCCATTCTATTTAGTTTGAAAGCTACATACAATGATTTGACCTAATAATGAGCTTAAGACTATTCAGATGATACTGTTAGCTTTACTTGTAGTGTCCGTGAGGCATAACAGTTTGTTGGGAAATTGTCTTCATTGCAGAAATCTGTGGCACATATACCCAAAAGAACACAGTTTCAAAATAGATATATTTTTAAATATTGAGAAAATAATGAAGATTTAGAACAAATCCTCTTGCAATTTACTAAATAAAAATTGGAATATGGTAACATGAAAACACATGAAGAGACCGATTTTCTGTATCTTCCTGAAAGTCTCCGAAATATTGAAAAAACTAGACTCTGTTGAAAAATACATCCAAATTTTCAAGTTATCCTTCTCATATTTTCAATCTAATAAGCATTCATACATCTAACTGAGTTTTCTCTGATGCTTTGAGGCTTCAGAATTTATCTATAACACCCTTATGTAGTGTCCGTGACAGTTAGATGGTATGTGCATTCAAACAAAAATTGAGAAAAAGCGCAGGGAGTCTAAGTCATGGAATTTTCTGGAAAGCTGCTCCATATATTAAGAAACAAAGATTTGAATATTTTAACAAGTTTCTGAAAACTTTATTTTTTTGTCTAAGTGCAAGGTTCAATGGACACCTGATCTTGACTGACCCGATGGAGAAGAAGGGGTTGAGGGTAAATGCTGGAAAGACAAAAGGACATGATCTGTGGTACAGGCCTGGACCTCTTGCAGAGTTCAGGCGAATACCCATGCACTGTCTGTCTGACTCTTCATACAGGAGTAGGCAACAACTGTATCTACTGCAATGGCTAAAACAACTGACACCAAATCATGATTATAGGTGTGCACCGTGCATGGGAAATGACTGCCCTATTGATGGCAGACCACAGAGTGAAGTCTGGGTTGGACCTGTTAATTACGAGATGTAGCTTCAATCTGCTACCTGGGTGACATGCTTTCTGCTGGTGGAGGCTGTGTAAAAATGGTCACTACTCGTGTGAAAACAGCCTAGAAGAAGTTCAGGGAGCTATTACCAGTTCTAATAACCCGCCACCTCTCCAACAAGACTTGTGGCCATGTATACAGCTCTTGCCCTAAGACTTGCATGCTCTATGCCAGTGAAACTTGGCCACTGACCAAGATGAACCTGCAGCACAATGACAGAGCCATGACCAGACAGATCTGCAGTATCAAGCCAGAGGATGTGGCCATGGTAAGGTACAGCGAGCTACTGGCAAACCTTGAGCCTGAGGACCTAGACCTCATTTTGAGAGAGAGAAGGCTTCGCTGGTTTGGGCACGTGGAGTGGCCTAGTGGTGCAGTCAGAACAGCATGTGATATACAAATTGGTGGTAGGCAAGGGCAGGGAGGCCCAAGCTAACATGGAAGAAACTGATGGAGAAAGTGGAAGCTCACGAAAGTTGACCCTCAAGAAAGGAGCAAAAGCTGAAAACAATAACATTGGACTGGTCTATACAAACAAAACAAAATTGTCACGGAAACTAATGACATCGCGATTATCGCAAATAACTACGAAAACTATCGGTCAATATAAAGACAAGAATGAACACATTCTTTATCAATCATTGAGAGTATGTATTTTTGAAGCAGGTGAATAAAAAACAAAGGTTATTTGCCTTAAACTCCTGTCTGGCCTCACAAAAATCAAAAACCCTGGTAGTCGCCATCTTGGAATTGTCCGGCAGTCTCCGGTATATTCCGTATGAGAAAAACGACAAAACGTCCCCAAGTCAGATGGTCCGCCCATTCCCCTCACACACATAATTAGGCAACAACAAACAATGATCTATACGGCAGCACTGTGGGGACATGTGAAAAAAATATTTATCTCGTTCCCACAACATAGGAACTCGTTCCCACGACATAATTATCTCGTTCCCACGACATAAGATCTCGTGCCCACGACATAAGATCTCGTGCCCACATGATTATCTCGTTCCCACGACATAATATCTCGTTCCCACGACATAATATCTCGTTCCTATGACATAATATCTCGTTCCCACGACATAATCCACCAATCAGGCCTTATGATGGACGCCATGCATTCTGTGTCTGTGGCTTATTGGATTGCTAAATAAATAAAGGGTTACGCTGCAGAGGCAATACAGCATGTATTGAAACAAGAACATTAGATTCGTTTATGTTTAAGACATTAAAGAAGATGTTAACTATGTACACGCAGCTGTTAATTTTGTACAAAGACAGCTTTCTGGATTAGGACGACTTAATGGCTATCGTATGATGTAGTCACGTTGTAAGGAATATGGAATTAAAATGAAAGATGCTAGCTTGATACACACTATTTGGATCCAGTCAGGGTAGTTTTAGGCGAATGAGAAGGGTTACCATGCTTTGACCAAAGTTCATATGGCATATAGACGGATATTATATTGGGCTGTGTATAAGTGGGTGCATATGTGAACTTTCTCTCAAAATTATATGGGTAAATGTTTATCAGACCAACAATTACCAAAAACTCATTGGTAGCCACTTTTTAGAAGCTGCAGTTACAGCCAATAGTGGATGCCCCTCGAAAAATAAGGACAGACTACGGAACATGAAACGGAGATGTATGCTATCAGCATTTCAAACATTTCTAAGGCGCAACAATCCTGATGATGACAGACAATACATGTATGGTACAAGTACAAGAAATCAAAGGACTGAGAGCTGATGGGGTATTATGCAATTTTGGACTGAATTGTTCAAGCACCTATTAAACAAGACAGCGGGAGTTTCACTGGAGAATTTTTGGACAGGAATCTTGTATTGTTCTGTTTCATATCAATAATTTAGTTAAGGTTTACATATATATAGAGTTTTTTACTGTTTAAGATGAATGCCAGATATATTTCGTGAATTGCAGTGAAAAATCAGTATTTTTCACGAGTGCGTAGCACGAGTGTATCTGTTGATATTTTCACCACACGATATATATTTGGTAAAAGAAAAGTAAATTTTCTGGTCGTTTTTGTCTGATTTGGAGGTTTCAGTGTGTTTATAGGGAATAATGATGGGGTTTCCCCATAGTTTACACCTGGAAATTGGCTTAGAAGAAAATTTTAACGAGTGAAACTAAAGACGCCAGCCTTTTAGTGCGCAGGCCTAAGGATTGACGTAATGTGCAAACTAACGATAGCCAAGCCAAAAACGTCCTTTGGTTTGAAATTGACGTCATAACGCTGGTATTGTTATATCATTAAGAACCTTTTTGAAAAAATTCCAGTCCAAGAACTATTAAAGAAACAAGACCAAATTCTGCTTTGGACCTGCGTCGCCGGTGCACATCTTCAATGTGTGAACAATCATTATGCAAAGTTTGAATATAAAGGATTAAAATCTGTTTTAAATACAGATTACACACAAATGAACAATGTAAGCATTCCATAGGCGATGTAGACTTAATAATGTCTAAGTTCAACAATACCCAAAGTATTATCAAATGTGCACAAAATAAAAGGTGCCCACATGTTCAATGTGTGAGCAATCATAACATATTAAGTTTGAATATGAAGGAATGAAAACTGCTGGAGTCACAGACATCCCCTAAGCATTTCGGATGGATAAAATATCTAAGTTCAACAGCCCTAAAAATAAGAAAATATTAATCAAATGTGCACACAATAGGAGGTGCACATGTTTAATGTATGAATAATCATTATGCAAAGTTTGAATATTTAGGAATGAAAACTTCTGGAGTTACAGATTATACCAGACACCCTCTTAGAATTTTCCAGAAAAAATGTCTAAGTTCAAGACCCCGAAAATTGAATTAAAAATTTATGAAATGTATACAAAATAGAAGGTGCACATCTTCAATGTATAAAGAATCATTGTGCAAAGTTTGAATATAAAGGAATAAAAACTGTTGCAGTTACAGATTACAAAAACCCGACACCCCCTATACTTTTTGGAAGGAAAAATTGTCTAAATTCAACATCAGTAAAAAATGAGAAAATATTTATCAAATGTTCACAAGATAGAAGGTACACATCTTCAATGTATGGCCAATCATTTGGCAAAGTTTGAATATAAAGGAATTAAAACTGTTTGAGTTACAGATTACACAAACTAGGCACCCCAAAAGTGTTGCGGACAGACTAACAGACAGACTAAAGGACAGACAGACAGACGGACGGACGGACGAAGTGGACCCACTTCTAGACCTGCTTTCGCTAAATCGACGCAGGTAAAAAACTTGTTTGGCTGTAGTGAAAAGATATGTAGATGAGATTCTTGTGCGCAATTTTAAAGGTTAGCATAATTTTGCACGTTTGACGTCACACATGATCTACATGATGTCATATTTATAATGACGTTTCATAATGTGTCTATCTTCCAAAAGTCAACCACATGAGTTGGAGTCTGTACAGATCCACCACAGACTTCACATTGACTTGCAGCCACCTGTGAAGTTTCATGACGTAGTTCCAATATTTCAAAAACCGAGACATTTTTTTTATTAGAGATACATTGTCTATATATACGATGTACCAGCCTGTGAAGTTGCATGCCATACTTACAAATGCTACCTGAGATATGATTAAAAATTGTCACAGACCAAGGTAAATAAACCGCTGACATTTTGCAATAAATGGACAAGCCAAAACAATGGTTTTCATTCTTCACACTTCATAGTTTGAAATAAAAACGTTATTCAATGAATGGAAGACAACGGAAAGGGACAATTCACAGTTCATACTAAATGGTCTAACTTAACTTCATACTTCCAAGTTTACACTTCACAGTTCACCCTTCAAATTTTATTCTTTAGACGGCTTACTTCAGACTGCAAACTTCGCCCTTCATAGTTCACATTTCATACTTCACCGTTCAGGATTCGCACTCCATACTTCGCACTCCACGCTTCAACCCTCAGTGACTGTCTCCAATCTTTAAACACGTGACTGTGACCTATTACTGATTAAAACGGCGAGTGTTTCTGCTTTGGTACGTTTTATAAAGTGTGAAGTATGAACTATTAAGTATAAAGTATGAAGTGTGAAGTCAGAACTATAAAGTGTGAAGTATAAAAAGTGAACGTTGAGTAAGAAGTGTGTACTGTGAAGTCTGAACTATGAAGTATGAACTGTGAACTTTAAAATGTCTCTTTCTGTTGTCTTTCATACATTATTTAACGTTTTTAAAGAAAACTATGAAGTGTGAAGTATGAATTGTGACCTTTGAATGACGTGTCACTATCTGTCTGTCTGTCTGTCTGTCACACACCCACGTGTACACACACACGTGTACACACACACACACACACACACACACACACACACACACACACACACACACACACACACACACACACACACACACACACACACACACACATTTTAGAAACACACACACGTTTTAGAAAACTATGAAGTATAAAGTATCAAGTCTTAACTGTGAAGAATGAAGTCACCACCGTTTTTTCGTAGTTTTCATATTAAATGCGTCGATTGATTCCATTTTTTTCAGTTAGTATCATGTGTGCGCCTCAACGCAATGCACACTGTATTCAGTCTATGGAACAGTGAAAATCAGCTTCGTCAAGCTTCATCAGAGGCCATACAATTGTGTGCAGAAGAAGCAGAAGAGTTCCGCCCTACCATTCGATGTAACGACGATGTCTTCCATCATGAAAGATAAAAAAAATCGGGTGCCAGCTTCTGATGCCCAAGAAGCAACAGACATATTATCAGCTTAAACTATTAAAGAAACACATCTGGATTTCAACTGCATTTATATAGAAAGGCAAATCTTCCAGTGAAACGGAGACTGGTCAGTGATTTTTAACATTGAATTTTTATTGAAGAAATATCAATTTTTATGGGAACTGCAGTTTGAGTCTTTTCAGGGTTTTTCCATCTTTTACTGAAAATGATAGGCTTAAAACCAAATCACGAACATCAAGATTGAAGACAGAAAGCCTTGGCTGTTTCCTTCTTATGTTGAAGTAAATGGGCTTACTTTGGATGTCGATTAATGGAAGTAAACGTTCAGATGAATATGACGAATGTCAAAAAAGGCAATGCTAAATAAACGATTAAATTTTTTCAATACATTACGAAAAGAAAGGATACAACCTAAAGGAAACAACATTCTCCGACCCACAGCAGTAAACCCGACCTCTTGTGACTGGAGCTTTGGAGTATGGGCGGTAGTGCTGATATAAGTGACAATTACTGGGACTCAGAGTTGTAGTACAGATCTCAAGTGACAGGCACTGGGACTCGGGATAGTAGAACTGACCTTAAGTAACAGGTACTGAGATTCATAGCAGATTACCGACCTCTAGTGACAGGTACTGGGGATCAGGGTAGTGCACTGATCTCTAGTGACAAGTACTGAAAGTCAGCATCAGATACTACGACTCCTAGTATTAGTACTGACATATATTGTGACAGTTACTGTAACTCAGTGTATTAATACGGACCTCTAGTGACAGGTACTGGGGCTCTGGGTAGCAGTAAGACCTCTAGTGATAGTTACTGAACTTAAGGTAGTAGAATTAACCCCTAGTGACAGGAGCTGGAACTTAGGACAGTAGTTCTGGCATCTTATAACAGTTACTGTGACTCTAGCAGAAGTGAAGTTTAATGACAGATACTGTGATTCAGTGTATTATACTTTCTCTAGTGACAGGTTTTTGGTATTTTCTACTGATCAAGCCAAGGCGATGCTTCTTTTTTGGATCTTTTTTGTTATTTATGTTTTGTGTTTATCATGTTTTCATGTCTGTTCATTGTAGCCTTGTGGTCACCTGCTGGAAAGGACTGGCCTCTAGACTCTCTTGTATGTGATGTTTTATTGTGTTTTGTCACTATCCCATATTGTATCCTGGGTTAGGTGTGGTGCTTGATTGTATCCATTTCTGATCTTTGCCTTCTTTCTTACTTTTAGTACAAATCACTAGGAATCGGGGTAGTACTAATAGTTTCGACCTCTAGTGAAATGTACTATGCTAGCAGTGCATGCCTCTAGTGACAGTTTCAGGAACTCTGAGCAGAAGTACTGACCTCTAAAGACAGATATTACTACCAGGGCTATTAGCACTGTGGCAAATAATCGGACTTTGGGTAGTTTACTAACCTTTAGTTCAAGGTTAGTGTAATGACATCTAGTGACAGGTACAGAATCTCAGGGTAGTGTACATTAAATACCTGAATTTTTATACTCTAAAAATGGTACCACTCACTAGGGGCTATATACAGCAGATCAAAGGTCAATCTTAATGAGGTGATTATAAAAGGAGATCCAATAGAGGGCCTATGCTCTTTGTTTCTCCTTCATGGTGTCGTAGCTTGGCATGTAGTGTGTGATTGTGGCATTTCCTGGTCCAGAGACAGATACTGAGATTAAGGGCAGTATACTTGCATCTAGTGACAGGTACTGAGACTCAGACGCTAATGGTAGCTACTGGAAGTCTGGACAGTAGTGCTGACCACTTATGACAGGTACGTGTTCTGGCATCTAGTGACATGCATTGAGTTTGAGGGTAGTGTGCTGACACCTAGGTACTGGAGCTCTAAACAGTAGCTGTGCTCTAGTGGTAATCAGCGTATCAATACAGACCAGTACATTGTCTCTTGTCTCAGGGTAGTGTACTGACATCTAGTGACAGGTACCTGGACTTATAGTAGTAGTATGAACCACCTAGTAACAACGAAGGAAACTCTGAGTAGTAGTACTGACCGCTAGTGTCATGTGCTGGTACTCATGGTATTACTGCTGACCTAGACTAGCTACTAGTCTGAGAAATAATAGTTTGATTTTTTTTTCTGTAAAAGTTAGGAACTGTTTGTCCCATTTGGATAGCAAGTCCACGTTTAACACCTTGGCTTATACGAGGGGTGTTCAAAAATACGCGGACAGATGCTGCCATTCCCTCAGTTTTTTACTTAACAGCGCGAAACTTGCACATAATGATGCCCAAAGAATTCTGTATTCAGAGTATCACTTTAATCACATTATCTTTATGCATGATAAATCTATGGTTGTTATGGTAACGTCACCTCGCAACACCCGGCCCAAAATGTAACAGAACGCAAACTTGTGTCCCTCCAAAAATGACGTCTTTCACTTGCGTCTGATCCAATATCGTCTCCAAATTTTAGCACAGTATGGCGCCAAATCTTGGCACGACGTCAGTGACGTCACATCAACGTATGACGTCATTTGAGCGTTAGCGGCCATTTTGTTTATACAAAGTGGATCAAAATGAGCGTCGAACAGAGAACAGCGATTAAATTCTGTGTTCTCAATGGTAAAAACAGAAAAGAAACTATGGAAATGTTGGTCAAGGCATACGGCGATGCTGCAATGAAGAAAACGGCATTGCATAAGTGGTATAGCTCGCGGTATGAAAACGAATATGAAAGTGTGATGGACGATCAGCGCAGCGGACGTCCGACGTCAATAACGTCGCAGAAATTTCAGGAAATCAAAGAACTCCTGGATAAAGAAAGACGTATCATGATTAGAGAAGTTAGCCAGCGGGTAGACTGTAGTGTTGGGACAGTGCATACTATAATTCACGAGAATTTAAATATGAGGAGATTATGCGCAAGATGGATCCCTAAAATGCTGTCAGAGTGTCAAAAAGCACAAATGGTGGAGTCATGCCAGCGTTTTGTTCAGCGATTCGAAGCAGAAGGGGAACATTTTCTCAGTAGGATTGTGACCGCAGACTAGACGTGGATCAGTCTATATGAACCAGAATCAAAAGAACAGTCTACAATGTGGAAAACTCTTGGGTCTCCATCACCAAAGAAATTTAAAGTCAGTCGTTCAACGAAGAAGCAGATGTTCATCATGTTCTTTAACATCCACGGCGTCATCCTTAGGCATGCCGTTCCGCAAGGACAGACGGTCACAGCAAATTACTACTCAAAGGTAAGTTTGAAATTAAACAACATTTAACATTTCTAGATAAGCATTATTTATAATATGGAAACATTCGATAACATGTTTAGTAGATCGCTTCCTATGGTTTACATTTCTTACCAACAGGTACTGAACAGAGACCTCCTTCGAGCCATGCGGAAGAAAAGAGCACCCCTGTTGCCGACCATGCTGTTTCATCATGACAATGCGCCTAGCCATCGGGCTTCTACGACTCAGGAAACGATCAACAGACGGTCCATTGAAGTGCTTGGTCATCCTCCTTACAGCCCTGATTTTGGCCCCCTGTGATTTCTTCTTGTTCCCCACACTGAAGAAGATTCTGCGAGGCCGACAATTTGACGATGTTGCAGATTTGCAAAGGGCTGTGCAGTCCGCAATCGCTTCCCTTGGGCCATTGGCATACAAGAACTGTTTCTATTCATGGGTTAAAAGGTGTAGAAAGTGCATTTCATTCAAAGGGGAGTACTTTGAAAAGGACGAATGCCTTTAGACAGAAATTACGGAAAGGCTAAAATAGCTATACATAGCTAATGTTATCTCTGTTTATACTCTCCGACTTAAAATAAAATTTGTCTAGGTATTTGAAAAAAACAATCAATAATCACTCTGGGATAACGCGACGTCAACGTGACGTTGGATGACGTTGGGCCCGGTGTGACAACACAACGTTACTATAACAACGGACGTTTGATCATGCTTGAAGCCAATTGTATCAAATTTTCATTGGACATTCAGAATTCTCTGGGTATCATTTTGTGCAAGTTTCACGCCTTTCAGTCAAAAACTGTGGGAATGGCAGCATCTGTCCGCGTATTTTTTGAATACCCCTCGTATTTATGTTAATTTTGAGACGAACGAGTAGACTAGCCACATGGTGTACATCTTAGATTTTGTTGATTTTACACTTTTGTAGATATTTTTTTTTAACGCCTATAGACCAGGCTAGTGCTGACCGCTTGCGACAAGTACTGAGCTGATATCTAGTGGCATGTACTAAAAATATGGTGACCTCAAGTGAAAGGTACTTTGACTCAAATGACTGGTGAGGGCCTCACGTGACAGTAACTGAAACTCTGGGCAGTAGTATATACCGCTTATGACAGGTACTGGTACTCAGGTTATTTGTATTAAACTGTAGTGACAGTAACTAGAACAGTATGCAAAAATAGTGACCTCTAGTGACAGATATTGGTACTCAAGATATTGATACTGACCACTTTTGACAGGCGACTGGACTCTCAGAATAGTGTTCTGACATTTAGTAGCAGGTATTTTGACCCAGGCTAGTGAACTGACCCGTAGTGACATTACTGGAACTGTGGGCAGTAGTACTGACAACTGGTCACAAACAGAATGTTAGTACTGACCACATGTGACAGGTTATTGAACTAAGGGAAGTATACTGACAACTGTAAATTTGAGCAGACACATTGATTGCTAGTGACATATACTGGTACTCAGGATGTTAATACTCGCGACTTGTGACAGGTACTGAGATTGAGCTGTGATGTCAGCTTGTGACAGATACTGACGCTCTGAGTATATCTCTAGCGGCAACTACTAGATGTCTAGGCACTCGAACAGACCTATAGTGACATGCACAGACACTCAGGTTATTAGTTCTGACCACTTGAAATAGGTACTGAACCTTTGTACAATAATGCAGTTTCAGATACAAAACCAGTAAACTATGATTTTAATCATATATACTTGATAGGCTTTAAATATCAATGAAAGAGAAGAAATTGCTTCTCTTTTTTCGTGTTCTAATGACCAAGGAACTAGTTATGAGCACAAATCTAAACTAGCAAGAGCGTTAAATTACAAAGTTTCAGTACCATATTAGGTGTCATCAGCTACAAGCATTCAGAATGACCCCCTGATTGTATTTCATGTCTTGTATTTAACACTGTTACACAATGGAAAAATGACACTAAAATGTTGTTGATTTGGTACCAGTAAAATGCATTTAAGCCCTCCGGTAGCTTAGGCTGCTGTCCGTTCTAAAGCGGTGGTTCTGTTGTTGTTGACTTTTTGTTTATTATTATTATTCCCATTGTGGGAGTCTGTACTGTAAGCCCAATGTTTACTGTCGTCGCCCTGGGCCCTGTCACCTGTTAAACTAACGGTACCGGGAGCCAACTCACGACGGTAAACATTGAAGGCATTATAATTGTTCAATGTTTTGTTGTATGTTACTTTATGTCCATTCTAGTATTGCAATCATCTTGATGGGGAAGAGAGAGCTGGTTGCTTTACTTAATTTGTCTTCCTGGTGTCTCGTGATGGTTATGCAGTTCTTCCTCGCGGTGCCACTGGGTTGTCTGCGGTTTGTGATTGTGGTATTTCCTGATCATACTCACTTACTATTTTTGTTTTTCTACAGCATAAATTTAATGTAAATCATTTGCATTATTTTCTGCCAGATTCAACATAGTTGCAATAAAGCATATATATATTGTTCATTGGGAGAAAACAAAACTTATCTTTATTGTAAAAATCATCTCAGATAATGGCTATAGATGTACCACAACCTCTAAGTAATAACCTTTGGATCATTCTTTTTCAAAAGGTTGATACGTAACGCATAAAATGAGCCAGTCAGGCAAGAACATCTATGTGTGTAAAATTATGATAGTAAATGAAACCCTTATATATATATCCGTATTTTCAATATTGTAAATACAGTCACGCGTGCCCTGTTTATCTACTGTTCAGAATGTTATAATTTGTCTCTCGTAGTAGTATAGGCCCCACTATAGCGCCTTTGACGTCACTTCCAGTCCAAGATGGCGGCCCCCATGACTTCCGATCCAAGATGGCGGCCCCCATGACGTCAGATCCAAGATGGCGGCCCTCATGACTTCCGGTCCAAGATGGCGGCCCCCATGACTTCAGATCCAAGATGGCGGCCCCCACGACACCAAGATGGCGGCCCCACGAAGTCAGATACGAGATGGCGACCCCTGTGACGCGTTTGGTTACACCTGGGAGGGTGAGTCAACGCCCTAGACCACGAGAAGGTAGCGTCACGTCCTAGAGCGCGGTGTCGTTCTTCTATATACAAGGGTGGGGGGCCTCTCATTTATTTCCGGGTGGTTTTTTTTACGAAGTTCAGAAGGAGATCCAGTCTTTAATGGTGTAGCGGGTCGCAGCGCTCGGTTTATCCCGTTCCCCGGGTGGACCCTTTTTTTTCAGCACGGTCCTTTCACGTCTTTTTCCACGTACTGATCGGCTTCGTAATTGGGTCGTAAAGGCTGAGAGGGATATGATTGTCTATCAACGTAGAACGGGCTCCTCGCCATGCATATGGCGTCGGTCTAACTTAGGAGCATATTGCGCAATTATTTGCCGTTCGTCCTTTAGTATCTTAATGAATTCCAGTCCAAAGTTGCTGTATTACGCCCTCTGTCCATTATACTATCCTCTCCTTTTCACTTAAGCTCCGATTTTGCCATTTCTAAAGCTTGGGCTACTGGGGTGACCAGGTTCACTACGGGTTTTTCCTTTTGTCTCATTTCTTTCAACTCTCTGTATTTCCGTCCACTACCCACAATATAATGACCCTGACTGTCGCGTTCCGCGTAGCCATCTCTAACATCCAGCAAGTGCTGATACCATTTGTCGGGATCCGACACGTAAGGAATCCACTTCTGCTGTTGGTAATCGTAAACGAGTCTAGTGCCCATCTCTTTTGATCGATTTCCTCCTTCGTGCTCGAGTTATTCTTACGCTCTATTCATACCAACGGGCGAGAGTCTAGTTCACTATCCTCAAGCACCTCGATTAATCGCTCAGCAGCCTCTCTGGCTTCGCGCCGTAGTTGTCTACATCTCATCCGAAACAACAGTTCATCAAACAAAGCTATACACATAAAAGTAATGGCGAACATATTTACGCCTACGCAATACTTAATCCCTTTTCTTAGTTACCAGTTTTGATAGTCATTCGGGTTACACTCGGAACACCGTAATGCCCCTAACTGATTCATGTGATCACTTTGCACGTAACAGGATACGACCCCGTCTAGTTCGGGTAAGGCCCTTCCAATTTCTGTTAAGAGTTCTTTGACGGCAATGTATTCTGGGGGTCTCAGGTATAATCCCTTTTTCGTAGGTATCACCTCTTCTTGCGGCTTCCAATACTGCCTTATATCCATACATGCGCTGCCCTCGGTGATGGTACAATAGACGTTCCCTCCAAGATGACTCTTATAGTTTTGTTTCTCTGTCCTCGCTTGATCCGCGTATTCTAAGTAATCCACCCAATTCTTCCATCGCATCAAGGTTAAGCTGATACCTTTCTTGGTCGGTTTGTCATCTTTCCATTCTCTCAGGTCAACACGCAGTTCACCTTTCCATTCTGTGACCTCGATAAAGCGATCGTTTCCGAGACTGAATCTGCATCTAGACATGTTTACTGTTTGACTGTCAGAATAGATATGACTAGATTGCTGCAAAGCGCCTTATATTATGAGAGGTCTCTTCTGATTGGTCAATTATCCAGCCATCCGATTGGTCAACCTCCTCACTCCTGATCCCTCCTCCTCATTCTCCTTCACGACGTAGTAGAGTCCTCTTGGTCTTCAGAGGCTTTCTCGGTTTCTATATTATGATTCGGCCATACGTCCATAAATAAATCTTTTCTGAGTTTGATGGCTTGTCTGATAGAGTCCGCCTGATTCATATCGTGTTGGTTCTTAAACGTTTTAGCCGATTCCAGTATTCGCTGTTGAACAGGATCCTCTTGTAGCTCGTAATAATCTATTAGAAATTGAGCATAATCTCGTCTGAGTTTTTTGCGGAGAGAAGGCAAATCATCATTGGCTGCGAGATGAATAGCTTTATCCGAACTAAAACCTCGCTCTTCATAAGCATTCACTTTAGCTTTTAACTGCTCTACGTTCTCCTGTCTGATCGGATTTTGAAATCTCCTGTTCCAGATGTCGAGTTTAGAGCGCTCATCTCTTTGTTTTCTTCGTTTACCTGGAGGGCTGAAATCGCTTACCCTCCTATTCCATATATCCGGTTTATAACTTTCATCTCTTTCTTTATCCGGAGGGCTGATAGAGCGTATATAATCTAGGGATTCCACACTGTCAGCATCTTCATCATCAGAAATATCTCCGTCATCGGGAGACTGTTGATCGACAAATATGTCAGTTTGTAGTCTGTCCTGTTCGGATGTACTCGATTTAAGATCTAGGACGAGGTAACCATAAGGTCTTGTCGTGGCATCTTCAAATTTCCTCATAAATGTGGCGCAAGTGGACGGATAAATTCTTCTTGCCAAGGTCGCAACTTGTTGTCTGTCGATAGGATTATTAAACAAGACCAAATATTGCGTATTTAAAGCGATATCCCTGCAAGCTCTACCTTGAGGAAATACGTTTTGAGTCAAATACACGATAGATATATTTCTGTGGTGACTGCCTTTCGTAAAAAGGTCGGCAATTCTCTGGTCACACTTTGCTTCGGTCATTAGGTCATCAAAAATGATTAGGTTCCTTTTTGAGGGATCCATAAACTGAGCATTATCTAGATAGTCTGGGATACCCCGTATAAATTCTATACATGGAATTCTCTTCTGAAGGTCTTCGTACAGGGGCTGCCATTGTCCAAAACACCATTAGATTCGTTCCGGTGGCGGTTGTACTAACAAGGAAAGTAACAGTTTTCTAGTCCATTCCGTTTTCCCCGATCCACTGGGTCCAGTTACCATCATAGAGAATGGGTGTCTAAATGTCATTTCCTTCAATGGTTGTGACTGGTCGGTATATTTCCCACTGCCATGGACATTGCGTTCATGTCTTTGCAATGCATCACGCCTACTATAGGACTGGTTGCAGATCAAACACCTGATCATTTTGTCTCAGTTAGTATTATTTCTCTACATTCATACGGGTGTCATCCTTCTTACGATCATTGGATCATTGTTACCACCACCACCGACACCACCACTACCCACCACCACCACCACCACCACCACCCACCACCACCACCACCACCACCACCACCACCAACCACCACCACCACCACCACCATCACCACCACATGGTGGACCATTGTTTCCTGACTGTACATTCACTGTATCCTCACTGTGCCCCAATGTATACTCACTGTACCCCACTGTACTCTCACTGTAACCCCACTGTATCCTCCCTGTACCCTCACTGTATCCCACTTTACCCCAACTGAACCCTCACTGTACCCTCACTGTGCCCCCACTGCACTCTCACTGTATCCCCACTGTATCCTTCCTGTACCCTCAATGTATCCTCCTTCCCTCCTCCTCCTCACCCTCTCCTCCTCCCTCCTAATCTCACTGTACCCAAACTAAACCCTCACTGTGCCCCAATGTACCCTCACTGTATCCTCACTGTACCCTCACTGTATCCCAACTGAACCCTCACTGTATCCTCACTGTGCCCCAATGTACCCTCACTGTATACTCACTGTACCCCACTGTACTCTCACTGTAACCCCACTGTATCATCCCTGTACCATCAATGTATCCTCCTTTCCTCCTCCTCCTCACCCTCTCCTCCTCCCTCCTAATCCCACTGTACCCCAACTGAACCCTCACTGTGCCCCAATGTACCCTCACTGTATCCTCACTGTACCCCACTGTACTCTCACTGTATCCCCACTGTATCCTCCCTGTATCCTCACTGTATCCTCCTTCCCCCTCCTCCTCACCCTCTCCTCCTCCCTCCTAGCTCCATTATGAATTTGAACTATCATGATCACTGTTTTTTACGGCCATTATACTCGTTGTAGAACGTTCTATCATTGTAGGTTCACCGGTAATTGTGGGTTGACCATGATTATATAATGATTAAGCATAACAGTTTCGCTTTAAACAACCAGTCGTCAGCATTTACGCTATGTATAGTCTTAAGATGATGTACTATATTTAGCACATCCTTTCTATGGCATATTGGACACTGGAACTTGTATCTATGAGGCATAGTTTTGATCTGTTTTTAAACACCATTTAAAACGAAACTTTATGTATATCAGCTTGCTGGGCAAGCCTTTCCTTTTAAATCGAAACTTTTATAATACAAACGCGAACCTTCCTTTAAAAACGACACTTTTATGTATAACCTGGCAAGCCTTTCCTTTTAAATCTAAACGCTTATAATACAAGTGCGAGCCTTCCTTTTAAAACGACACTTTTATGTTTCAGCTTCCTGGGCAATGCTTTTCACGAGTTCTTATAACGCGAAGATGAATCACGCTATAAAAAAAAAAACGTGTGGCGTTCGAAAACACCAGTTTACAAACGTTTGAGCTAAATAGTATCATTTAAACTGTTCAATTTGCATGTTTATTGTTCGACTGTCATATTAGCTATGACTCGATTGCATGCGATGCGCATTCTATAGCGAGAGGTTTTTTCTGATTGGTCAATAATTAATCATAGTAATATCGTTATAAATGTATATATAATAAGCCATACATTTCGCAATTCGTCTCTAGACTATGAACAGACGATACGTAAGTTGAATTTAGGGGTTAATTGTCTCATGTACCTACCTGTACACGAGCAGCGAAGGCTCTGGCGAGTCTGCGCTGATGTACCAGCTTGTGTTAAGTCGTTGATGAATACTTTTAAGAAATCTTTATGAGCGTAGGACGCCTAGTCACTGCGAGAGTTAGGAAAGCTCTGTAATGCGATCATGAGTCGACTATTTAATGTCTACATACGATGATGTCATCCAAAATGGCCGTCGCCCATGCGCAAAGAGAGCATTTAATTAAACAACATCTATATCCGTACTTTGTACATTAGTTCTCAGGTAAATATAGACTCTAACAAAGGCGAAGAATGAGAAAAAATCGCATTATTGGTGTATTTATACACCCTAGACATTTAGCATGAAAAGGGCGAAATCGCAATCGCCTTTCCTAGTACACGCTATAGATACATCAAACGTCTGGTCCGATGGACAGGCTCATCTGCTTGAATAACGCACTCTGATCAGTAAATTCGATGTTGAACAGCGAAGACCCAACGCAATGATACAGCAAAGTCGTCCGTATTGAAAAGGTGGGTTTTCCGTGGGCCTGTCTCAATTCCTCCTGAATTGTAAAATCGATAAGCAATTTCATAACATGGATCAAAGTGAATGCAGCCGGTCAGATCGGGTCAGCAGCTGATTATATTGCTGAATGAATTGAGCCTGTCTCATCTCAACATCGAATTTACTGATCAGAGTGCGTTATTCAAGCAGATGAGCCTGTCCATCGGACCAGACGTTTGATGTATCTATAGCGTGTACTAGGAAAGGCGATTGCGATTTCGCCCTTTTCATGCTAAATGTCTAGGGTGTATAAATACACCAATAATGCGATTTTTTCTCATTCTTCGCCTTTGTTAGAGTCTATATTTACCTGAGAACTAATGTACAAAGTACGGATAAAGATGTTGTTTAATTAAATGCTCTCTTTGCGCATGGGCGACGGCCATTTTGGATGACATCATCGTATGTAGACATTAAATAGTCGACTCATTATCGCATTACAGAGCTTTCCTAACTCTCGCAGTGACTAGGCGTCCTACGCTCATAAAGATTTCTTAAAAGTATTCATCAACGACTTAACACAAGCTGGTACATCAGCGCAGACTCGCCAGAGCCTTCGCTGCTCGTGTACAGGTAGGTACATGAGACAATTAACCCCTAAATTCAACTTACGTATCGTCTGTTCATAGTCTAGAGACGAATTGCGAAATGTATGGCTTATGATATATACATTTATAACGATATTACTATGATTAATTATTGACCAATCAGAAAAAACCTCTCGCTATAGAATGCGCATCGCATGCAATCGAGTCATAGCTAATATGACAGTCGAACAATAAACATGCAAATTGAACAGTTTAAATGATACTATTTAGCTCAAACGTTTGTAAACTGGTGTTTTCGAACGCCACACGTTTTTTTTTTATAGCGTGATTCATCTTCGCGTTATAAGAACTCGTGAAAAGCATTGCCCAGGAAGCTGAAACATAAAAGTGTCGTTTTAAAAGGAAGGCTCGCACTTGTATTATAAGCGTTTAGATTTAAAAGGAAAGGCTTGCCAGGTTATACATAAAAGTGTCGTTTTTAAAGGAAGGTTCGCGTTTGTATTATAAAAGTTTCGATTTAAAAGGAAAGGCTTGCCCAGCAAGCTGATATACATAAAGTTTCGTTTTAAATGGTGTTTAAAAACAGATCAAAACTATGCCTCATAGATACAAGTTCCAGTGTCCAATATGCCATAGAAAGGATGTGCTAAATATAGTACATCATCTTAAGACTATACATAGCGTAAATGCTGACGACTGGTTGTTTAAAGCGAAACTGTTATGCTTAATCATTATATAATCATGGTCAACCCACAATTACCGGTGAACCTACGATGATAGAACGTTCTACAACGAGTATAATGGCCGTAAAAAACAGTGATCATGATAGTTCAAATTCATAATGGAGCTAGGAGGGAGGAGGAGAGGGTGAGGAGGAGGGGGAAGGAGGATATAGTGAGGGTACAGGGAGGATACAGTGGGGATACAGTGAGAGTACAGTGGGGTACAGTGAGGATACAGTGAGGGTACATTGGGGCACAGTGAGGGTTCAGTTGGGGTACAGTGGGATTAGGAGGGAGGAGAGGGTGAGGAGGAGGAGGAAAGGAGGATACATTGATGGTACAGGGAGGATACAGTGGGGTTACAGTGAGAGTACAGTGGGGTACAGTGAGTATACAGTGAGGGTACATTGGGGCACAGTGAGGATACAGTGAGGGTTCAGTTGGGATACAGTGAGGGTACAGTGGGGTACAGTGAGGATACAGTGAGGGTACATTGGGGCACAGTGAGGGTTCAGTTTTGGTACAGTGAGATTAGGAGGGAGGAGGAGAGGGTGAGGAGGAGGAGGGAAGGAGGATAAATTGAGGGTACAGGGAGGATACAGTGGGGATACAGTGAGAGTACAGTGGGGGCACAGTGAGGATACAGTGAGGATACAGTGAGGGTTCAGTTGGGGTAAAGTGGGATACAGTGAGGGTACAGGGAGGATACAGTGGGGTTACAGTGAGAGTACAGTGGGGTACAGTGAGTATACAGTGAGGGTACATTGGGGCACAGTGAGGATACAGTGAGGATACAGTGAATGTACAGTCAGGAAACAATGGTCCACCATGTGGTGGTGATGGTGGTGGTGGTGGTGGTGGTTGGTGGTGGTGGTGGTGGTGGTGGTGGGTGGTGGTGGTGGTGGTGGGTGGTGGTGGTGGTGGGTAGTGGTGGTGTCGGTGGTGGTGGTAACAATGATCCAATGATCGTAAGAAGGATGACACCCGTATGAATGTAGAGAAATAATACTAACTGAGACAAAATGATCAGGTGTTTGATCTGCAACCAGTCCTATAGTAGGCGTGATGCATTGCAAAGACATGAACGCAATGTCCATGGCAGTGGGAAATATACCGACCAGTCACAACCATTGAAGGAAATGACATTTAGACACCCATTCTCTATGATGGTAACTGGACCCAGTGGATCGGGGAAAACGGAATGGACTAGAAAACTGTTACTTTCCTTGTTAGTACAACCGCCACCGGAACGAATCTTATGGTGTTTTGGACAATGGCAGCCCCTGTACGAAGACCTTCAGAAGAGAATTCCATGTATAGAATTTATACGGGGTATCCCAGACTATCTAGATAATGCTCAGTTTATGGATCCCTCAAAAAGGAACCTAATCATTTTTGATGACCTAATGACCGAAGCAAAGTGTGACCAGAGAATTGCCGACCTTTTTACGAAAGGCAGTCACCACAGAAATATATCTATCGTGTATTTGACTCAAAACGTATTTCCTCAAGGTAGAGCTTGCAGGGATATCGCTTTAAATACGCAATATTTGGTCTTGTTTAATAATCCTATCGACAGACAACAAGTTGCGACCTTGGCAAGAAGAATTTATCCGTCCACTTGCGCCACATTTATGAGGAAATTTGAAGATGCCACGACAAGACCTTATGGTTACCTCGTCCTAGATCTTAAATCGAGTACATCCGAACAGGACAGACTACAAACTGACATATTTGTCGATCAACAGTCTCCCGATGACGGAGATATTTCTGATGATGAAGATGCTGACAGTGTGGAATCCCTAGATTATATACGCTCTATCAGCCCTCCGGATAAAGAAAGAGATGAAAGTTATAAACCGGATATATGGAATAGGAGGGTAAGCGATTTAAGCCCTCCAGGTAAACGAAGAAAACAAAGAGATGAGCGCTCTAAACTCGACATCTGGAACAGGAGATTTCAAAATCCGATCAGACAGGAGAACGTAGAGCAGTTTAAAGCTAAAGTGAATGCTTATGAAGAGCGAGGTTTTAGTTCGGATAAAGCTATTCATCTCGCAGCCAATGATGATTTGCCTTCTCTCCGCAAAAAACTCAGACGAGATTATGCTCAATTTCTAATAGATTATTACGAGCTACAAGAGGATCCTGTTCAACAGCGAATACTGGAATCGGCTAAAACGTTTAAGAACCAACACGATATGAATCAGGCGGACTCTATCAGACAAGCCATCAAACTCAGAAAAGATTTATTTATGGACGTATGTCCGAATCATAATATAGAAACCGAGAAAGCCTCTGAAGACCAAGAGGACTCTACTACGTCGTGAAGGAGAATGAGGAGGAGGGATCAGGAGTGAGGAGGTTGACCAATCGGATGGCTGGATAATTGACCAATCAGAAGAGACCTCTCACTATATAAGGCGCTTTGCAGCAATCTAGTCATATCTATTCTGACAGTCAAACAGTAAACATGTCTAGATGCAGATTCAGTCTCGGAAACGATCGCTTTATCGAGGTCACAGAATGGAAAGGTGAACTGCGTGTTGACCTGAGAGAATGGAAAGATGACAAACCGACCAAGAAAGGTATCAGCTTAACCTTGATGCGATGGAAGAATTGGGTGGATTACTTAGAATACGCGGATCAAGCGAGGACAGAGAAACAAAACTATAAGAGTCATCTTGGAGGGAACGTCTATTGTACCATCACCGAGGGCAGCGCATGTATGGATATAAGGCAGTATTGGAAGCCGCAAGAAGAGGTGATACCTACGAAAAAGGGATTATACCTGAGACCCCCAGAATACATTGCCGTCAAAGAACTCTTAACAGAAATTGGAAGGGCCTTACCCGAACTAGACGGGGTCGTATCCTGTTACGTGCAAAGTGATCACATGAATCAGTTAGGGGCATTACGGTGTTCCGAGTGTAACCCGAATGACTATCAAAACTGGTAACTAAGAAAAGGGATTAAGTATTGCGTAGGCGTAAATATGTTCGCCATTACTTTTATGTGTATAGCTTTGTTTGATGAACTGTTGTTTCGGATGAGATGTAGACAACTACGGCGCGAAGCCAGAGAGGCTGCTGAGCGATTAATCGAGGTGCTTGAGGATAGTGAACTAGACTCTCGCCCGTTGGTATGAATAGAGCGTAAGAATAACTCGAGCACGAAGGAGGAAATCGATCAAAAGAGATGGGCACTAGACTCGTTTACGATTACCAACAGCAGAAGTGGATTCCTTACGTGTCGGATCCCGACAAATGGTATCAGCACTTGCTGGATGTTAGAGATGGCTACGCGGAACGCGACAGTCAGGGTCATTATATTGTGGGTAGTGGACGGAAATACAGAGAGTTGAAAGAAATGAGACAAAAGGAAAAACCCGTAGTGAACCTGGTCACCCCAGTAGCCCAAGCTTTAGAAATGGCAAAATCGGAGCTTAAGCAAAAAGGAGAGGATAGTATAATGGACAGAGGGCGTAATACAGCAACTTTGGACTGGAATTCATTAAGATACTAAAGGACGAACGGCAAATAATTGCGCAATATGCTCCTAAGTTAGACCGACGCCATATGCATGGCGAGGAGCCCGTTCTACGTTGATAGACAATCATATCCCTCTCAGCCTCTACGACCCAATTACGAAGCCGATCAGTACGTGGAAAAAGACGTGAAAGGACCGTGCTGAAAAAAAAGGGTCCACCCGGGGAACGGGATAAACCGAGCGCTGCGACCCGCTACACCATTAAAGACTGGATCTCGTTCTGAACTTTGTAAAAAAAACCACCCAGAAATAAATGAGAGGCCCCCCACCCTTGTATATAGAAGAACGACACCGCGCTCTAGGACGTGACGCTACCTTCTCGTGGTCTAGGGCGTTGACTCACCCTCCGAGGTGTAACCAAACGCGTCACAGGGGTCGCCATCTCGTATCTGACTTCGTGGGGCCGCCATCTTGGTGTCGTGGGGGCCGCCATCTTGGATCTGAAGTCATGGGGGCCGCCATCTTGGACCGGAAGTCATGAGGGCCGCCATCTTGGATCTGACGTCATGGGGGCCGCCATCTTGGACCGGAAGTGACGTCAAAAGCGCTATAGTGGGGCCTATACTACTTCTCGTCGATAAATATTCAGTGTAATTTAAAAGTCTTTAAGCACTATGTTCGTTTGGATGCAGATACTCACTCTGTTAGGGTATTTCTGCCAATTTAAACAAAATGAATTAATAGTTTCACATAGTTCAAATACCATGATAATCTTAAAAATCGCCCTGAACAACAATAATAATCGAAAGTAAGCTGCACGACATTTATTGGTGACATTGATTTATGCATTTGTAACAAAAAACACAACAGAAATTGACAGCTGAAGATATTCATTCCTTAAAAAAGTCATAATCACTCAAGACAGGAACAGTTAATATATTGGCACATGCATTGGTATAAGGCATGTAAGGTAAACGGCCATATCCATCCACTGCCTCGGACGATGAAATCTAAGCCTTGGACTTGGGTCAAACCCAAGAGAGGGTATGGTATCTAATCCTGTCACAAATCCTAATAAATTCTGCAATCCAGTTGGTTCATCTGAAAGAAGAATAAAAACGCAATGAGCAACTGATGATTTGACTATTAAAATATTGAAAATTGATATATGAATAGCGTATTGGGTTCTGGCAGAAAGCAGAAATCGATTTAATCTGATGCAAGGGGACGTGAGAGTTGACACCTTATATACTAATTATCACAGCCTCGATGAAAACGAGCCTGTCATGTACCAATTTGATAGGTTCTCTTTATTTTTAAAGTGTCCATTTTTCTAGATTATTCGTTGTGCCATTTCGAGTTGGTAGAATTTTTAAAACTTCTTTTTGTAATAATGGCATTCTTTCATTCTTTCATATTCTTGTCGTTAAAGAACGTTGCAGAAAGCAGAATAAGTCAGTGCTAGGGAGCGTGGTGGTTGTGTTATTACACATTTACTCTCCTGAATAGAATAGACTCAATGAAACTGAGTCTGTTGTTTTCACATTTTTAAGGTTCTCTTAATTTTTAACGATCCATATTTTCCATATTATTTTGAAGTTATTGAAAAGTATGTCAATTTTAGAGACCAATGCCATGTCAAAAATATTGCACATCTCAAATATGGAAGCCTTGTGCCAGGCTATTAAAATATTACGCCCAAGGCATTGCTGTTTTTATTTTGACAATCAAACAGAGGAAAAAGCGAAAGTCTGATAATAAGAATTTAGGACAACTGACCAAATTCAATTGTCAGAAATTGTTATGATTCTATGCGTCTCTTCCGGTGATAAATTCTACATTGAGGACACAGGAGCTTGTCACAACACCTTAGAATAAAAAACAGTAGAGCTTTGTTTACTTTTATATTTTACAGATACACGCCTACTTATTCTAAAAAGGTATGACCAGTTCTTGTGATTGAGGTTTATTCCAGCCTGGCGATGTAGTGTCTCAAATAAGACATCCATGAAACCTGACCATGCAAACTTTGCACACTGTGCAGCCTAGTATGAGTTGAAATAACTCATGGAAATTTTTAATTGCAAGCGCTATCTTGTTTTTCTTAAACTTTGGAAATGTTATCAGGATATTATATCTTACATGGCTTTGATATCTGTAATAAAACATGTATTAGGTTGCCCCTTTGTGTAGCCAGTTAATATGTTTTAAGCAATCCATAAAAAGTACCCATCACATATGCGTCCAAGTCAGTCGTCTTTTCGCTTGTAGTCCAGTCAAACTAGCGATAGTTTTAGCCAAACCCAAAACAAAATGCAACACAAAGGACAACTATTCCTATGTATCATATAAAAAAGGGCAAAATCTGAAGATATGAAATTGGCTTTTTCGCATGGTTTCAAGACATAAGGTCTGTCTGCCTGTTCAAATATACTGGTTGTATGCTCTATTTTGATTACAGAAAAGTTTACTTACTGGTCAAGAATTGCGTTCAAACATATTTAATATTAATTAAGGAGATATATCTTTCAAACGCTCATACGTGCATGAAATTTTTCCTGTATAAACAAAAATGCTTTATTATCAAGGAGACGGGTACCTTTGGCAACATTGTTGATGAACACTTTATACATCTCACATAGATCACTTTACGCCACACCATACAGCTTTTGAGCAATCCACAGCATGCTTATCAGTCTTTCTAGAGTCACTTCCTGGTTTGATACCGTTTGCAATTTTGTGATACGCTGGGTGAACTTTAGAGAAAAAACATTTGCATGAGCATAAACTGCAATTATCTGACTACAATATTTAGATGTATTTTGACCCAAATAGAATGTATTTCTGTTATTATTTACATTTTTTTTCATTTTGACTTTGAAAAGTTCAAGACCAAAAATTGTAAATATATATTTTCTACCAAAAAATTGTACATTTTGCGCGAAAATACTTCTAAATATTGCAGATGGATAATTGTAGTTCATATTCATGCAACTGTAGCTGTACGTTGGGGCGTAAAGTGATCTGTGTGAGATGTATAAAGTATTCAAACAACAACGTGGCCAAAGGTATTTGTTTCCTTGATAAAAAGCATTTTTTGTTTATACAGGAAAAAATCATGCAAGTAAGAGCTTTTGAAAGATATATCCCCTTAAGTGCTTCTTGGGAGATTTTATAATATTGTGTTAGTTTAAAACGGTATCGAAAAACACACCCACTAGGTTCTGCTTTTTTACAATTATTTTATTGTAGAATTATGATTCTAGTGATGAGTTTTGCAGTATAAATATAACATTGTTTGTTAAACAAGATAAGATTTACTTTTGATAAGAAAATAAACACTATCACTAATATCTCCTCTGACCACAGCAGTAGATAACCGACAATGTATAGCAATAAAAACTTCAAACGAACAGTATAGAAAAAATACTGAGCAACAAAATAGTGCAGTTGATTTGCCCCGTTATAGGTTAGAGGAAAATTTTACCTTATAAGTAACAGCTGAATAAAGGTACATTCTTACGTTCTATCAAAAATTTGCTAAAGTAACATATATAGCCATATAAAATATGTCATGAGGTCCAATGTTTTTCAAACTGTTGTCTTAGACAGTTTATCATATGACGTTACTGTTATTCAGTGAATAACGCCATGTCATAAATAATGTTATGACCACACGTTACATGACACTTTCGGCGGGATCAAGTAAAGTCATAACAAAGTCCGTTACAAAAATGCAAATTTTCATCAAATAAACAAACTTTGAAGGCGATAAAAATTGCATTTGAAAGTTCATATTATGTTTATCAGATTCTTACACTCTTGGTCATTTCATTTTGAATTAATTGAACTCGCCAAGGGCTCATTTAATATATTTCATATGAAATGATCACTTGTGTAAGATCTTCTATGTAAAATTGAGCCCAAGGTGCTACGTAATGGTGAATTTTAACTTTTGTAATATTTATCTGAAGAGAAATAAAATTAACCCATACAGTTTTTTAAAATCGATCAACTATTTTGCGTATCCAGTTAACTGTTAACATAGTCAGCAACACAATAAGGCTAGTGCTATTTGTATATTAAGGTGCAATGTTTAGAAAGTATGGGAAAGTTGAGTGTATATCTAATTTTCTACGTGTCATTTTTTCAATAATTTCCAAAAGAAATCATATTCTGTCACATTGAAACCAATATAAATCTCTGACTGTCTCTTTTGTCATTTGTATTATATGTGTGTATCATATAGTATACTAAATGTTGTCTTATCTGACAGCTAGTAGCAAAAGTCCAAATTTCATTGACATTAGATAAAATATATGTTGAGCTCTTTTTTGTAATTTATAAATGCTTAAATGAAGATTTGACCAGCTATTGAGAGTTTGGTACATATCAGCAAATGCGTCTTTTAATTGATCATGCTCACGCAGTGGGCTAGCTTCTAAAGTCTAGTCTGAGCCTTCCTCTCCATCCACACTTTGTGTATGCGAGTAGCAAAGGCTCTGGGCAGTCAACAAATTTGCACATAAGCGACTGAGCCTTCATGACCTGTTATTGCTATAAGTACCAAGGTCAAATGTTTTGGTTTATTTGATTTATTTTTTGCGTTACTAGTTATAATCTTTTCATTTATTTGAAATCTGTACAGAATTAATAAGATGTAATATATGTATCAATGATATTAAATGTTCTTATTTGGCATGTTTAATATAATATTTTATATAAAACAATGTTTCCCTGTTAGACTAGGTCTAAATGACTGAAATAATGCAGAAATAATACCCTTTAACAAAACTGCCAATACATAATTAAAGTACGAGGGTCAGTCTAAAATAACCAAGAGGTGGTTAATATATTTTGACTGGGTTTGGCACATCTGACAGACACATAATACATATATAGAATGAACCTGCATGCTTCATTGCATATAAAACTTGTTGTCTTTTCAACTTCAATATGTTGTTGCTATGCAACCGAATTGTTCTATGTTTTGTTGTACGTTACTTTATGTCCATTCTAGTATTGCAATCATCTTGGTGGAAAGAGAGAGCTGGTTGTTTTGCTTAATTTGTCTTCCTGGTGTTTCGTGATGGTTGCGTGGCTATTCCTCGCGGTGCCATGGGGTTGTCTGCGGTAAGTGATTGTGGTATTTCCTTATCATACTCACTTACTACTTTTGATACTCACCAATGAATAAACGCCTAAGATTTATGCACCAGAGGCTAGATACTTATAGGAAAACATGTGAAATATATTCATTTTTTCCATAAATGTCATCTCTTACATCAAGTTAATGTTCTTGCCCATTTATTATGCCATGCAACATATGTTACGGCCCTTAACTAGTTTCTTCGATGGTGTTCTTAAACCTGCAAAATCTATAGAATTCTTTATTATAGGAGCAAGACAATCCCAAATATGTAAGATACCCAGCAGCAGGAATGTTTTATATAGATTATTTACATAATACCTACCAGATTTGGCTCCTTAAAACTGGGTGTATGGTTTGTTTAATTGCTCATATAATACTATACATTTAAAGTAGAAATGCAAACTTTGGTTTTTCACTAGGCCAAATGAGTATGTAAGTACAAAATAATCAAATTATTTTTTTAAAAAAAGCACAGACCAGCTATAAAAGTAAATGTTATTGGTCACAATTTACAATTTTAAAGGGTAATCTAATTAAAGTAATACTCATAACAAAGTAGGTAGCTGTAATTTTGCTCCAAAAGCTTTTATATTTAGCTAAAGTAGCCAGCATGCAGACTATATGAGTAATTTAAATAATTAGACAGTTTAATGCCTTCTTTCTGTAGCTTAAACAGGGTTGCCACTCAATATCCATTTCAAAATTCCCTGACTTTTCACTGACTTTTCCCTGACTTTCAAACGTTTTCCAGACCCTTTTGGAAGGCCAATTTTAGCCATTTTCATCCATCGACTATTCGAAGATTTTGCACAAATATTTAAACTTGCTGATTTAATCTTTAAAGAAAAATCTAAAACCATAAGCAATTTATGTTCAGAAACATTCCTTTTCTAATATTGCTTACAAATTATGGAAACTAAAATTTCCAGAAGCCTGTTAACTAGCATCTTTTTAGGAAAACTTTGAAATTCCCTGACTTTTCCATGACCTGGAAAATTTTTCATTTTCCAGAACTTTTTCCCTGACTGTGGCAACCCTGTTAAACTTTTAAGTTTCTTTTTTCTTAATTTTATAGGCCTATGATAACATATGAAACAGGCTCTCAGAGACTAATAATACCCAGGCGTACAGAATGCAAAAATTCTTAAAAGACACAGCCTGAAATTCCGTTTAAGATAGGATAAGTTTGCGAAATTCCCTAGTGGGGAGCAAAAACATTAGCAGCCATCAGTCTAAAGGTGAGCCACGAGAAATTTAAACTTTTGAAAATATTTATGCTGGAAAATGGAGTGTGGGTCTTGACCCCAACACCTTAAGATCTGCGCATATGATACAAACAGGGAAATAAACATGCATCAATGCAGAATAAAATTCGTTGTGAAAAGAATTGAATCATACTAGTATTGTCTTGATATAAATGATCACGAATCAATGTATTGTTCGTTCTGTTGATAGCGCAAATACCAACAGTTGGACAGTTTAGCTGCATATTTGATCATAATTATGAGATATTTTATTATTATTTCTCAATTAGGCGATTCGAATGAACAACATAAGCATAAGTTTTACGAGAACAGACCAATTATGTGTTTTGGTTATCATAAATACACACACCTTTTCTGGTCTACTGATAAGCTGGGTATTTATCATGTTTATGTTAAATATACGGTATTTTGCATGCAAATTATAGTTATCGAGAAATTATTTATTATCAAAGTCAAATAAAACATTGACTTAACCATCATGTGTTAGTCTGCAGCCTGTAATTTCTAAGACCCCTAGAAAATGGTTTTGATGGCATTTTTTGTTAATGCTCGGCATCCATGCTAGAAATACTCTTTGGGGTATGACAAAGTGCCCCAGGGTGGATGCCACGTCTGAAACTTCAAATAAAGGTCACAGCAAGGTCAAAGGTCAAATAGGTGCATTTTCTTATTAGAATCGTCATTAGGTCTTTTTTACATTGCTATAGATGGTATCTAAATCATTCTTATTATGTTTAACATGCTGAAAACTAAAAGTCAGATATAGAAATGTTGAAAAGAATAGTTTGTGGAATATTATAGCTATTATGGGATAGAAAAATACACTTTCCGCAGAAAAATCAGTGATTTTGGAGTAGCTTTTTTCATATTTACAGTCTATTTTTTTCAACGACATTTTCAATCATGCCTTAGTTATAGACCACTCACAAGCAATGCTTGTACATTGTATTATTTGATTGGTAATAGGGTCTGCAATATATATTTGAATGCTGTTTTATTTTGCCAAAAACACAATAAATGTGTGTGTGTGGGGGGGGGGGGGGTAGCGATTCACAAATCTGGACACAGATTGGCTCTTGGTCATGTGAATTATATGAGTTGTCTGGAAAAAGTACGTTTGATTCGATTCTCTACATCCCACCAACAATCTTTCAGATAGAAAAGGGACGGGTCTACCTGGGTTGAGCCGGTGCTAAGCTAGGATTAATGTTGTTTGCTCAAGGACACAACGCAGTGAGGCCAGTGAGCCTCAAACCCGCAGCCCCTCGGTCTCGAGTCAAGCACTCTACCACTGAGCCACTGCACCAGCAAATGACAGAAGACCCCAATTTGAAATACCTAAGATATATTTATCAAGGTGTCAATCATTCATTAATGATGTAACGATGCATCTTGATCGCTAATTTTGTGTGCTCTTTAAAAGGCCTCACTATTCATGTATCCAGTTGATTAATATGACCATGCCATTCCCAAGTTTTGACAAAGGCCCCAAAAAGGTTATTCTTCAGAAAGTTCCTCTGAAGATGACATGAGGACAGAACACTCATTTTAAGCCTATTACTTGAACTGCTTTATGCTGTCATAAAATTTCAAACTTATGGGTGATCTGATGAAGACACCTGGTCACGCTGATCCGTTGTATGGCAAAAACCAAGAGCACGTTGAAAAGATCATTCCTGGGAGAGTGTTCTTGTTTCTTAGTCTCCTCTTTGAGGGAATGAATATTTTGGCGGGTTTGATGGAGGCCCTGTTGGAACCGTGATGCCATAATGGCTATAAAGACGTAATATATGGTGTGTCAAACCACAATACGTTTGACACCAAAGCATATAGGTGAGGAGAGAGCTGGTTGATTTACTTTAACTGCCTTAACGATGTATTGTGACTGTTAGTGTTATGTTATCTCTGTCTTCCTTGCAGTGCCTTTGTTTGGCCTACAATGTGTGATTGTGGTATTTCCTGATCATACTCACTTACTTTTGTTGCTTTTGGTCAAGCTTTACACCAGGCAAACAGATTGGAAAACCTGGTGCGGCTGTTCAATGCAGAAAGTCAGGCTATTGGAATAAAGTCAGTCCATGGAATTGATGATGCGATTGCAAAATTCGTTTTTGACAAATGTGTCGAAAAAATGGATATGTATATTTCCCTGGTAATATTGACATAGAATGACTCATACAATTTTCATGCGATACTATTGCTTTGCTAAAAGCAACATTGAGTAGTGCATTGTACAGAGATCATGTCTTGGTAGTGCAGTTCTGACAACAGTTTGACAGAAGGCTTTGTACAACAGAACAACATACCTGCAAAGCTTGACCAAGTGTTCTCACGTTTTTACAAGCTTGATAGATCAAAACTTCCATCAACTGGAAGACTAAATCGCCGCTTTTAAAATAAAACAGCGTATGAAATAGAAACAGATAGTTACAAATGTACGTAAGAAAACACATACATGTTTGTTCGCTTATACTAACTTGGCATTGGTGTTTTTAATAGTTTTGTTCAGAAAGTTCCAATCTGAGGTATAATAAATAAAGAAGTTCTGGGGAATTCTTACAATAGATCGAGATGGTCCTTTATACATTTTGTATTTTGGTGTTTTCAACGCTGTTCATTAAATTCACATGTACAAAATACATATTGGAAGAAGTACCTGGAAGCTCAAACACTGGCACAGTCATAAGGTAGAATCTTGCAATTTTGGAAAGTTAAAGAGTCTGTTTTTCCCTGTATCATGCTGTATGGGTGCTGCGTTAAAAGAGAAAATGTAGATATTGATTTGGTACAATTCAATCTTTTCTTCTACCGGATTGTGAGAAAAGGGTTGTACCACCTATAAAGATACCTTTGAATTGCACTATTTGAGAGTTAATTATTAGGCAAAATCATGAATTGTGTCACAAATTGATAAAATACCCCCCCCCCCCAGACAATATTTTTCATAAATGAGACACAGTGATCTATAAACAGTGTGTGACACTCTACAACCCCAAGATGTATCCACACACTAAATTTGGGATTCCTACCGCCAATAATATAGGAGATGTGCCAGAGGTAAGGTTCAAAGTGACCTCAACCAGTACGGGACACTCTGGCACCCGAACATGTATCCACAATCTAAATTTGGGATTCCTACCTTAAAACAATACAAGATATATGCTCTAGACACGATTTTCCTAGAACTAGGATCAGAGGACAAAGTCAAAATCACAGTGACCCCAGAAACAGTATGTGGCACTCTGCGGCCCCAAGGTGTATCCACACACTAAATTTGGGATTCCTGTCTCAAATTATATGACAGATATGCTCCAGACACAATTCAGGTTCAGACTGACAGATTGCCAGCTATGTGTCCGGCTTGCATGGAGCTCATCACCACTTGTGGCTGCAAAAATGTGCAGAAACGTCAGATGTAAATATTGAAGGCTAATACGATCTGCATGATAGAATGTGCACACGATGCAGTGGGATGTGCCTATCTTATAGGACTACAAGTTGCCCTGGAGGCTTGCAACTTTGAGAAGTTAAAGTCTTTGATTTTTGCCTGTATCATGCTGTATCGGTGCAGAATATGCTGTATCACAATCCTGTCTGTAGATACTTAGGTTACCTGCGAATATGAGTCTAAATTTATATATAAGCACATATTCGAAGCTAGGTGTATGGTAAATGAAGTCATACACCCAATTGATACATTGTAGATGTGAATTAGAAGTGCCTTGGATAACGTAAAATTATATATCAAATCTATAGGGTCATGTTTCATACAATTTACATTTATAGTCGGGGGCAATTTTTCATGGGTACCAAATTGTTCATTAGAATCCCCTAACACCCCCATTCTTCTGAATTGCACGATAGGTAACCATGGAAACCATTGTAATTTCATATATTCCAAATGGGTTTATTATTATGACAATATTTTTGTCATTAAGGCGACCCCACTAAACAAGTTGACATACATGAGAAAATGCCCTAGGGGTGCAAGGAAGGTCTTATTACCACCTCCTCTTCCCCTCTTCAAAGGTTTATTGTTTCTATATGACTTTCCTTCATTTTATAAGTTAACACATATAAATTTATGGATATGCAATTGAGAAAATTTACAAATAGGATCATAGGATGAATGAAATTGTCCAATTGTATCACTGATGACATAGCAATATGGATTCATGATGATATGCAGATGCAATCTGCTTATTTATGTTTTTTTTAATGATTTTCCTTATTTTTATCGTTTTATTAATATTCATGAAAACGCAACTTATGTAGATTAGATAATTTGTATATGCTACAAACTGATAAAAGGCCAACGTCTAAGCTTTAATTTGTTACCAATTTTAGTAGGTTGTGATAAGAAGCAACTGAGATATTGATTTTGAAGGTACACCTTCATTCTTGAATCACATTTTAATATTTTCATAAATAGCTTTGCAAATTAGATAAATTAGATAATTTGCATAAGCGACAATGAATCTAAGTTTTAATTTGACACCATGTTTAGAAGTCTAGGACAAGTAGTTGCTAAGGTATGAGTAATTTTGTAGGCACATGACCATTCTTTAATAGCATTATGGGTGCCATGGAAACCATGCATTTTCACATGACCCAGACAGGTTCATTTTAAGAACTTTACTTTGCATTTAGGGGGTCTTCATGAACAATTTGGCACCCAAGAAAAATGCCCTGGGGTGCAAGGTAAGCTTAATTGGCCCGGACTATATTGTTCTTTAATGTGTATTGAGCCTGAATGTTTATTATCATAAATACGGTATTATTTTACAAATGTCAATTTGGAGGCTGTGGCAAAGCCTCTGTGTCATTCTATTCTCACGTGCAAGTGTTTTTGTTCATATTGGTAGCATTTTGTGATTGAAATTTTTTTTTACTATATCTAAATGCCATTTTTCTGAATAATTGCACTTACTTGACCTTTGACCTCACTGTGACCTTAAATCGAAAAATCACGCTTGGCATCCACCCCTATATTGTTTGAAATAGTCCAAGGAATAATTCTAGCCTGGATGCCGAGCATTAACAAAAAATGCCATCAGGAGTCCTCGTAGAAATTAAAGGCGGCAGACTATGTTTAAAATACATGATATTGTGTTAAAAAATAATTTGTGTTGGTTTAATACGACTTTACCAATACAAACTATAGCTTTCGTGAACAATTTCTATTTATGGTCGCCATATTTATGACGTCATAACTAGCCTCAGACGCGGATTTGAGATGGGTGACCACCTTCAAATTAAAGGTGACCCCATTGAAGATTTTGATATAGGTCACCATAAATCGGCACACAATTTGCACTGGCCTATTTTTGTCCCTAAGGGTCCTGACTATAACTTAGAAGTCAAAAACTGGTTTCTGTTGTTGAAGTCATCAACTTATGAACATACTCTTGCAAAACTAATATGATGTAAAATGATTACACCATAGGAAGAGAAGCGATGAACCTTTCCATCAAAAAAAATACAAAGTTAAAATCGCCCCCTTTACAGGTTTTGGTATTAACGTTTAAAATGGCGCGTGTAACAGTTTCGCGTAGGCGGAGCAGAACCCATTGTTCTCTTAGCCAAACTTTCTACGGCTGGTCCGGGTAGAGTCGGATTGATAATCTGGCTTTAAATATTGGGAAATACCACAATCATACACTGCAGACCACTGAACCCACAGCATCATGAGGAAGAGCCACAGAACATTCACAGTAACAAGACATCCACAAGACAAATCAGAAAAGAAAAGCAAACAGCTCTCTCTTCTTCTTCAAGATGATTGCAAAATTAGAAAGGACACCAAGTAGTGCACAACAAAACATAACGTAAAGCTTGAATCGGCTGGTTAGTCGCGGCCTGGTGCATATCTGTAGCAGGGCCCACCATGACTCAACTTGGTTTTCTGTAACTCTGACTATCTGTGAGTCGTGAGGCCTTTTTTGTTTCATCATAGTATGTTAAATTTGATTTGATTGTTTCTCCATGATGATACAAAAAATTGCAATAGTTAGGAAACCTCCATGCGAGCTTAACATGTTTTGTGTTTTGGTACCAGTAAAATGCCTTCAAGCCCCCGGTGGCTTAGGCTGTTGTCCGTTCTAAGACGGCGGTTCTGTTGTTGCTGATCTATTGTTATAATGTACTTCCCATTGTTTGTGGTGGTTATGTCTTTGTTTTTGTGTCCATTCTAATTTTGCAATCATCAGAGCTGGTTGCTTTGCTTTTATTGTCTTGCAGATGTCTTGCTAATGTAAATGTTCTGTGGCTCTCCCTCATGGTGCCGTGGGATGGTATTCAGTGTCTGATCGTGGATTTTCCTGATTATACTCGCTTGCTTTTTGCAAAAGAACGGGAGTAGGCTAGTGCTTTCGAATCGGACTTCTAATCCCTTTGTAATTCTCCAGGGGCGGGGGAAGCCCATACTCCCATTAGTGCAGGGTTTAAGAATTAACATATCGAACTTGTCGCATTTTCAATTTAAAAATAAATAGACAAATAAAAATGAAATTTTAGCAACCCCCAAGCTATCCCCATTCTGTATTTTGTACATTTAACTTAAGACAGGACCCAAAATTGCATAGAAATGACCCCAAAACGGGTCCAATTTTGTTTTTCCCCCTCCCCAAAATATAGACAAAATCTTCATACCCCGTCATATCATTTTTCTGATCCCCCACCCCCCCCCCCCTCACCATAAAATATATATATCTAAAATTTTGAGCCCTCAAAAACGGTTCGAGCCTAAGTATACAGGTCCATTAAAAAAGTTATTTTACTACGCAATATTTCAAAAGTTTTTTTCACGTCTTTAATATACATTAATTGTCTCTGTTTTTTACCATACATGTAATTTAATTAACGCCATTTTATTTCTATAAATCATATCAAAACGTATAATCAAACAACATTGCATATTAATATCAAATACATTCCAATGAAAACACAACAACATACTTAAGTACATTCAATTAAAACATAACAACATTCTTGTTCGCCTACATCATAAAGGCAGAATTTCGTTGCGCCCTCCTTATCTTTATTCAGATCTGCACTTCTCCTTGGCATTGAATTGTCAAGTTCTTCCAGGATGTTCGATGCTACACTATACCATGCTTCACATACTCGCTTCCACATATCTTTTTTCTTACACAGCATTTGGTTACCTATCTCTTTCTTCGTAATATTCCAAACGTTTTCAATTGGATTCATGTTGGCAAATTCCCTGCCCATTCCAGACGAGGTGTTCCTTTACATTCTATGAATGTTCTGATACTTTTAGAGCTATGCCATGGCGCGAGATTATGCATCAAAATACATCATTTCTTTTGAAACACAACGCACTGACATGAGTCTGTATTTTGCAGTCAGAACAGCCGACGTTATTGTCGTGTTTGGCGCAAACAGGATGAGAAACATCACGCTAAGTGTATTCAGACAACTGTAAAATCTCAAGTAAGTGTGCAAGTTTGGGGAGCTATAAGCAGAAGAGAAAAGCTCTGAGAAAAGTGAATGGTAACGTGGATAATGTGAAATACCAGATGATATTATTCATGATATTGAAATCACATTGCGCTGTGTTCCAATAGAAGGGATATATCTGTATGCATGATCTCGCGCTATGCCATAACTCTAAAAGTAGTAGAACATTCATAGAATGTAAAGGAATATCTGTTTTGGAATGGCATGGGAATTCGCCAGACATGAATCCCATAGAGAACGTTTGGAATCTAATTAAGAAATTGATTGGTAACCAAATTTCACGTAAAAGAGAAGTGATGTGAGATCGAGTATGTGACGCATGGTTTAGTGTAGCACCAAACGTCCTAGAAGAACTTTACAATTCCATGCAAAGGAGAATTGTAGATATTCATAAAGCAAAAGGAGATGCAACGAAATACTGAATTTATGATGTAGGCGTACAAGTATGTTGTTGTGTTTTCTTTGTAATGCATTTAATTAAAGCGTGTTGTTGTGTTTTCTGTGGAATGAAATTAAATTAAAGTATGTTGTTGTGTTTTCATTGGAATGTATTTTGTATTTATAACTAAATGTTGTCTGATGATTTATAGAAATTAAATGGCATGACAATAAACTCACCATGTATAGGAAAACATATGGCAATTGATGTATAAGAAAAATGTGAAAAAACTTTTGAAATATTGCGTAGTGAAATAACTTTTTTTAATGGACCTGTACATGTAGCCTATATGGAAATATCTGAGTAAACCCACCCCCCTGGGGTTCACACCTTACCAGGTCGCAAATTTAGGGTTTCACGCAGGTGTTTCGCAACGTATTTGGCTACGATGTCATAGAATGAACCCAGTGAACACGTAAAAATCGGACCACTAATCGGCCCGCCAGCAATACGCCATTCGATGGCATTTCGCTAGCAGGTCGATAGTGGCTCGATATGTGATGCTGGCTGGGAAATACCACACAAATCTATGGCGAGGGCCTGTTTTCATGGGACCTGAGTTTTGGTCTCACTGTTGAAAGCATTTGCTCATTTCTGCTTGGGCAAATCTTTGGTCAGCTGGTCGGGCATTCGAAGTCTGATTGGCTATTGATCTTTTGCTCATTTCACCCGCCACACATGCATTTTGTGAGATGTTTTTGAAGTTGTGCGCAAATCTTGGCAGCCATTTTTGCGATTTGGAATATGTGATGATTTTTGGGGAAACGAACGTCTTTTATTAATATAATTTTATCTTTTGATCATACATTTAGGTACTATTGTTCACAAGTTGTGACAGAAAATGACCAGACAGAAGCATGGAGCAGTTTTGTCACTGCTCTTGCTCTCCCACGCTCTCCCTCTCTCTTTCTTGTTCTCCCACACTCTCTCTCCCATGCTATCGTACCCACACTCTCGCTCTCTCCCACACTCTCGCTCTCTCTCACGCTCGCTCACTCTCTCCCACTCTCTCTCCCATACTCTCTCTTTCTCTCTCGCTCTCAACTCTCTCTCTCCCACTCTCTTGCTCTCCAACACTCCCGCCTTCCACGCTCTCGCCCTCCCACGCTCTCCCCGTTCTCGCTCGCCCACGCTCTTGCTCTGCCCACACTCTCTCTTTCTCTCTCTCTCCAAAACTCTCGCTGTCCCACGCTCTCGCTCCCCCAGGCTCTCGTTCTCCCAGGCTCTTGCTCTCTCCCACAATCTCGCTTTCTTCCACGCTCTCGCTCTCACCCAAGCATTCGCTCTCTCCACCGCTATCTCTCCCACGCTCTCGCTCTTTCCCACGCTCTCTCTGTCCCACACACTTTCTCCCACGCTCTCTCTCTCCCACACTCTCTCTCGCTCTCTGTCCCACACACTTTCCCCACGCTCTTGCTCTCCCACGCTCTTGCTCTCTCCCACGCTCTCTCCCACTCTCACTCTGTCCCACGCTCTCTGTCCCATGCTCTCTCTCTCTCCCACACTCTCTCTCCCATACTCTCTCTCTCTCTCTCACGCTCTCCCACACTCTCAGTCACGCTTTCCCACACTCTCTGTCTCTCCCACACTCTCTCTCTCTCCCACGCTCTTCAACACACTCTCTCTCTCCACACTCTCTCCCACGCGCTCTCTCTCCAACGCTCTCTCTTCCACACACTCTCTCCCACGATCTCCCCCTCTCTCTCCAACGCTCTCGCTCTCTTCCACGCTCTCGCTCTCTTCAACGCTCTGGCTCTCTCCCAAGCGCTCGCTCTCTCCACAGCTATCTCTACCACGCTCCCGCTCTCTCCACACTCTCTCTCGCTCTCCCACTCTCTTGCTCTCCCCCCTCACACGCTCTCGCTCTCCCATGCTCTCTCTATCCCACGCTCTCTCTCGCCCTCTCTCTCTCTCTCTCCCACGCTCTCTCTTCCACGCTCTCTCTCTCCCTCCCACACTCTCTGTCTCTCCAACACTCTCTCTCTCCCAAGCTCTCCCACATTCTCTTTCACTCTCTCTCTCTCCCACACACTCTCTCCCTCTCTCCCCACATCCACTCTCTCTTTCTCTCCAACACTCTCTCTCTTTCTCTCCCACACACTCTCTCCCACACTCTCTCCCACACACTCTCTCTCCCACACACTCTCTCTCCCACACACTCTCTCTCTCTCTCTCCACACTCTACGCTCTCTCTCCCCCACACTACTCTCTCCTACACTCTCTCTCTCTCTCCTCCATCACTCTCTCTCTCTCCCCCACTCTCTCTCTCTCCCACAATCTACTCTCTCTCTCCCACACTCTACTCTCTCTCTCCCACACTCTACTCTCTCTCTCCCCCACACATACTCTCTCTCCCACACTCTCTCTCTCCCACGCTCTCTCTCTCTCTCCCACGCTCTCTCTCTCCCACACTCTCTCTCCCTCCACACTCTCTCTCCCTCCCACACTCTGTCTGTCTCTCCCACACTCTCTCTCCCTCACTCTCTCTCTCCCACACACTCTCTCCCTCTCTCCCCACACTCTCTCCTCCCTCTCCCACACACACATCCCTCTCTCCCACACACTCTCTCTATCTCCCTCTCTCTCCCACACTCTATCTCCCACACACTCTCTCCCACCTCTCCCACACACTCTCTCTCCCACACACTCTCTCTCTCTCCCGCACACTCTCTCTCTCTCCCGCACACTCTCTCTCTCTCTCCCGCACACACTCTCTCTCTCTCCCGCACACTCTCTCTCTCTCTCCCGCACACTCTCTCTCTCTCCCGCACACTCTCTCTCTCTCCCGCACACTCTCTCTCTCTCTCCCGCACACTCTCTCCCACACTCTCTCTCTCTCTCCCACACACTCTCTCTCTCCACACACTCTCTCTCTCCACACACTCTCTCTCTCTCACACTCTCTCTCCCACACACTCTCTCTCTCCCACACTCTCTCTCTCCCACACACTCTCTCTTCCCTCACACTCTCTTTCCCACACTCTCTCTCTCCCACACACTCTCTCTCTCTCTCCCAAACACTCTCTCTCTCTCTCTCCCAAACACTCTCTCTCCCACACACACTCTCTCCCACCTCTCTCTCACACACACACTCTCTCTCTCCCACACACTCTCTCTCTCCCCACACTCTCTCTCTCTCTCCCCCACAAACTCTCTCTCTCTCCCACACACACTCTCTCTCTCTCCACACACTCTCTCTCTCTCCCACACACACTCTCTCTCTCTCTCCACACACTCTCTCTCTCTCTCCCACACTCTCTCTCTCTCCACACACTCTCTCTCTCCCACACACTCTCTCTCTCTCTCTCCACACACACTCTCTCTCTCCTCCCACACCACACTCTCTCTCTCTCTCTCCACACACTCTCTCTCTCTCCCACACACTCTCTCTCTCTCTCTCTCTCTCCCACACACTCTCTCTCTCTCTCCCACACACTCTCTCTCTCTCTCTCCCACACACTCTCTCTCTCTCTCTCTCCCACACACTCTCTCTCTCTCTCTCCCACACACTCTCTCTCTCTCTCTCTCCCACACTCTCTCTCTCTCTCTCCACACACTCTCTCTCTCTCTCTCCCACACACTCTCTCTCTCTCTCTCCCACACACTCTCTCTCTCTCTCTCTCCCACACACTCTCTCTCTCTCTCTCCCACACACTCTCTCCTCTCTCTCTCCCACACACTCTCTCTCTCTCCCACACACTCTCTCTCTCCCTCACACACTCTCTCTCTCTCTCCCACACACTCTCTCTCTCTCTCTCCACACACTCCTCTCTCTCTCCACACACTCTCTCTCCCACATCTCTCTCCCACACACTCTCTCTCTCCCACACACACTCTCTCTCCCACACACTCTCTCTCCCACACACTCTCTCTCCCACACACTCTCTCTCTCCCACACACTCTCTCTCCCACACTCCTCTCTCTCCCACACACTCTCTCTCTCCCACACTCTCTCTCTCCCACACTCACACTCTCTCTCTCCCACACACTCTCTCTCCCACACTCTCTCTCTCCCACACACTCTCTCTCTCCACACACTCTCTCTCTCCCACACACTCTCTCTCTCTCCCACACACTCTCTCTCCCACACACTCTCTCTCTCCACACTCTCTCTCCCACACACACTCTCTCTCTCCCACACACTCTCTCTCTCCCACACACTCTCTCTCCCCACACACTCTCTCTCCCACACACTCTCTCTCCCACACACTCTCTCTCCCACACACACTCTCTTCTCCCACACACCTCTCTCTCCCCACACACTCTCTCTCTCACACTCTCTCTCCCACACACACTCTCTCTCTCTCTCTCTCCCACACACACTCTCTCTCTCTCTCTCTCTCTCCCACACACACTCTCTCTCTCTCTCTCTCCCACACACACTCTCTCTCTCTCTCTCTCCCACACACACTCTCTCTCTCTCTCCCACACACACTCTCTCTCTCTCTCTCTCCCACACACACTCTCTCTCTCTCTCTCTCCCACACACACTCTCTCTCTCTCTCCCACACACACTCTCTCTCTCTCTCTCCCACACACACTCTCTCTCTCTCTCTCTCCCACCACACTCTCTCTCTCTCTCCCACACACACTCTCTCTCTCTCTCCCACACACTCTCTCTCTCCACACTCTCTCTCTCCCAAACACTTCTCTCTCTCTCCCACACACTCTCTCTCTCTCTCCCACACACTCTCTCTCTCCCCACACACTCTCTCTCTCCACACTCTCTCTCTCCCACACACTCTCTCTCTCTCCCCAAACACTCTCCCTCTCCCACACACACTCTCTCTCTCCCACACTCTCTCTCCCACACACACTCTCTCTCTCACACACACTCTCTCTCTCTCCCACAAACTCTCTCTCTCTCTCTCTCCCACACACTCTCTCTCCCACACACTCTCTCTCCCACACACTCTCTCTCCCACACACACTCTCTCTCTCTCTCCCACACACACTCTCTCTCTCTCTCTCTCTCTCCCACA